>CM034155.1:622731265-623449599 GCA_019776745.2 Taxus chinensis
ATATTCTTTTGTTAATCTTGATGATGAAGTCCCCCATTTTAGCTATCAACTCCTCATCGAACATAACATGTAATGACAATGTCTTGAAATTGATTGCATATCTCGAACAAATGTCATTATAAGCATTGCATTCTATAATAAAATGTTTTTTTGATTCCACTGCCCAATCTAAACAAAAGACACAAAATCTTCCTTCCCATTTTTCTTTAGGCCTATTCCATCTACCTGTTTCGCATTTAAGCCAATGGTAGTTAATCCTTAGTTGAGCTATGATAATCTTAGCTCTCCAAGGGACGAGGGCCCTTATGTAGGCCTTTTGTTGATGATCCCAAGCGTAGTTAAATTCTTTGAGATAGTATCTTTTTTTTTTCCTCTTTTATCCCGTATAGCTTTGTGGACCTTATCTATAACAAATGCTTTTATTTCTTTATTGTCTTTGGGCCATGCATTCCATTCAATATTCCATTTTTTCCTCCACTTGATGTTTTTGATTCACCAATGACCTTTTTCTCATGCATAATGACTCTTTGAAGACTATGTTGGGCCACTTGTTTGTTGTCATCTGTTCAATTTTGTTGAGGTATCTTAGAAGTCGAATCATAACAATGGATTCGATTGGAACTACACCTGTTTCAACTGAAAGAATTTCATAAAGGACATAAACTTTCAACTTGAACTTGCTTGTAATCATATGTTTTTGAATTCTCTCAATTTGTTTCCATGTTGATAATGGTATGTTGCTGGCCCATATTTCACACCCATAAAGTACAACATGAGTAACTAATAATTCAAAAAGGGGTTGAGTAGTTTTTCAATCCCACAATTTTGCTTCTTTGCATTTGTTTTGTAAAGCATAAAGGGCTTTCCAACCTCATGTCGTTATCTTTTTTCTGCAAGTCTCCCAAGTAAGTTTGTTGCTGAAGTCAATCCCCAAGTATTTGTAACCGGTTACTTCTTCTAGAATACTACCCTCAAAGAAAAAATGTTGCTGATTTCTTTTCCTTTTATTACTAAAGATCATAATCTTGGTCTTGTTGATATTAACTTGCATACCCACTTTTTTGCAAAAAAATTCAAGTGTGAGCAAATGTTTTTGCAATCCTCGAGTGGACGTAGCAATCAATACAAGGTCATCAACATATAGAAGAAGCCTTATAACATACTCACCCAACCGGATACCATCGCCACCCTCCATATTTAACAATTCTTCAAGTTGGTCTATATATAAACCAAAGAGTGTGGGTGATAAATGACAACCCTGCCTAACATCAATGTCGCTCCTAAAACTCTTTGAAATGCTTGTTTGAGTTCTGATTTTAATACACACCTTTTCATAATGTCTATGAACTGTTGCTCTAAGTTGCATTGGTATACCAAGCTCTTGCATTCTGCACCATAACTTATCTGTATACCAAGATCTTGCATTTTGCACTATAACTTATCCCTAGGGATTGTGTAGAAAGTTTTCATGAAGTCAACGAAACAATAAAAAACTTTTTTTTTTTCCTTCCACGCTTTTTCAATGATACGTCTCAGAGTAATACCATAATCTAAAGTGGGGTGCTTAGGTCTCAAACCAACTTGTCCTTTTGCTCTCTTCTCATTTTCTTCTGCCCAATTGCTGATTTTGTTTTCAGTGATGCTACCAAGTAACTTTGTGAATAAGGGATTGATCATGATGGTCCTGTAATTGGTTGGGTTGTCAACATCTCCACTCTTAAAAAAAGATACCGCCATATTAATAGTCCAATCATTTGGGAAACCATATGAATGATGTTGTTGAATATATTCAAAATGTGAGGAGCAAGAATATTTATATTTATCCCCGTTCTAAATACTCTCCTGGAACTCATCTAAATCCTTGGCCTTACCTCAACCTAACTTTTTAATCCGTCTTTGATACCATTTTGTGCGACAACGTGTGCTTGAAAGTTCATGTCGTGTGCACATTTCTTACTTCGAAAAATTAATGCCCATGAGTGACGACTATGGAATGTGACCGTGGGGACTGCAATTTCAAATTAACTTGAAAAGCTCAATTTGAACGCTGTGAAATGCAAAGTTCGCTGTGATGAAGGAGAGGGGATGGAAATGGTTTTGGGCAGCGATGGCGAGCGGCGTGGGCGTTCGTCTGGTTTTAATAATGGTCGGTCTTCCTCAAGTGCTCGTTACTCGCCCCGAAGTCGCAACCCCTCTTATCAGTATCCGCAGATGTAAGTGCATCTTCACTCTTTAATTTGACACCTGCATAAACCCTAGACAATTTTAATTCCCCCCAGTCCATGTAAATTTCTGCCCTTCCAATTCTAGACAATGCTAGCCCACATTTCATGTAATTTTACGTCCAGCCAAACCCTAGATAACGCTAGACCGACATTTCATAAAGGTATACAAAATGCAAATCCTAGATAATGTTATAGTCTCACGTTTCATGAAGAATTAGAGCATCAAATCCGTACACAATGATATCACATTTCATACACACACACACACCCACATATCACACATTTATATGTGTATATCAAGGTAGCAACTTTCTGAGCGTCTTAAATGATGGACCTCAAATATGAAAGAAAACGGCTCATTGATTGTTTTTTTTTTTTGATAAAAATGGAAAAATTGTAGGTGAATTGATAATTTTTAAAAATAGAAAGTAGGAAAACAATTATACATCAAATTATTACAATCACAATAGCTTTATGGCATAAACTTAAAAAATGCACACCCATATCTATTAGCTGAAAGGACGGAAAGAAAAAATTTCATGCCGTAACTTTGTAACAATTGTTTACAATGTTTCAAAACTAGAGTAAAATTTTGGAAATGCCATGTAAATAATCAGCCCTCAATGGTATCACTAGCTAAATATTCACAATGTGATAGCTCTTCTTCATCACTTCTTACATCTGCATAGTATTCTGCATCATAGTTCAACTTTACATTATATTTCAAAGAACTAGGAGTAGAGGTAGAAGAGTATTGTTTTGCAATATTGAAACTTAGGACTCATATGTTGCTTTAGACAAAAACAAGATGTGATAATTGTTAGTCCTTAATTTGTTCCTCCACTTTGAATGAATAAGTTCAAATGTGCACCAATTCCTTTCACAACTAGATGCACTGCATACCTGACTCAAAACATGAACAACAAGTCTTTGTAATTTTGGAGTTGAGACGCCAAAGGATTTCCACCATTGCACCTGTTTGATGCCTGGGTTAGTTCTATTATCTTTTTCTTATTGTTGAGAGAAAAGGAGGCCTTTCTCATCTTTATATGCATTTTTTGAACTTCCAACTTGTATGTATATTAGGATCTACACACATTCTATCCATCACCGATACAAGCCATTTATAGTCTTCTCATCACTTTCATGCTTCATTCCAAACAAGTGAGGTTTCATATAACAAGGTGTCAAATGTAGAGGAGTGTGTATCATATACCACCTCTCATCCAATATATTCAAAAAACAGCTTTATTCTAACTTAAAAGGTTCTCCACTGAAGGATTCTTTGATTCCCTCTTTTGCTGTGTCCATTGCCTTGATAATATCTCCCATGCAAAGAATCTCAATATTGACCATTTGAAGCACTTTTACAATAAGCTAAAATATTGCGTTGGCCTTTATTGCTCCCTTCCAAAATCGTTCATTCCCCAAGAATAATGGCTGCAATTTCTTTGTTTTTTGGGACAGATGAAAGCTTACAATTTAGTCATCAATCTCGACCATCAACCACATTTCTTATTGCTTCAGTCTCTTCAATTTCTCTTTGTGATGTAAGAAATCAAGCTGGCTGAGACTGGGAAAATTGTAATTGGTGGTTTCTTGTGTTCCCTGGTGTTGGCGAGAAAATTTGTTTGAGGAGAAACTTGTGGATTTCTTGCCAACGCTTTGGGAATCTAAGTCCCTCTACTCAACCGGTGCAACTGCTGTATATGCATGCGCGAGTAAAAAGGTGGATTTTTCCTGGTGGCCTTACGGCCGGGGATCCAACAGGTTCACTCCACTGACCCTGCGGCAAAGCTAGCAATTGCTTGCTAGAGAGGACTTTGTTTGTAGAGTGGGAAAGGGAGTGAGAAAAAGAGATAGGAGAACTAATGTTGCAGGTAGAAAATCAGATTTTTCCACACACTAGTTAGAAATTTCATCACATGCATTAAAATAAGAGGAAACAACTCTGCAAGTAGCAATAAGACCAAATAGAATTTATGATCACAAAGTATCAAGAAATCCCTTAGTCAAAGAAAGCTAGAAACTCCTTGTATTGATTGCTCAAAACAAAGTTGTACATAGTATGAGAATGAAGACATTGAGAATAGGGGAAAAGTGGCTAACTCTTTTCACTCACAAGTAAGCAAAATACTCTCTCATGAACTTACAAGAATACAACCAGCTAGAAGAATTTCAGAATTAGAACCCCTTGGAATGAGGAGCTCATTACAATTTATAGAAGAGGAGCAACTCTTCATCTTCTCAGTGACCTCCATATGCCTTATTTATGACTTTAGGCTATTCATATTCCTTCCAAATATTAAGTCCCTTTTATAAAATCAAGGCGACTTAATTTACATAATGTTTCTAAAGTCACTTTTAGACGACTTAAAGATGTATCAAAAAGTGCAAACCCCAATGAAGAATTAGAACATTTGAAGAGAGAGAAAGTTGGGGGAAGGAAGAGGAGAGAGAGAAAAAGAGATGTTTCTCTAGATGAAGTCTGATGATCCTTGTTGATGGAAAACTCCAGTGCAGTGAGACTCTGAATCTCTGAATCTTTGCCTCCTTTAGAAACTCCTTCAAATTGGCTCACGGATGCTTTGGAATGAGTGTTTAAAAACACTTGTCAAATGACTTCACTGATGACCATGAACACCGACTCTGAAGAGATAGGAACTCAGAACCGATCATGTCAGGTTGAATGGACTTGTTTCGCCTGATGACCACAACTTCCACCTTTCGTATGATATACCTTGTGACCCGAACCAATGCTCCAATGTAGTGAAACCTGGATCCTCGAATGTCTTACACCACGAGAGGCTTCCTTTGGACAACACACGAACACCACGAGCTAAGTGTTTAAAAACACTGTCGAATGATTGCATTGGTGACTGTGAACATCACTCATGGAGATCCCTTCAGGAAAGATTGAAGCTTTGGAACAAACCTTGTCTTGATTCCCTCGTACATATTGATTGAGTGTCGAAAGACACTGTTGAGATCCATGAAGATAGAGACTTCATTGGTCCCCCTTTCCTTGGCAGTCATGCGGGCTTTCAGGTCATTTAGATCCATGCAGGAGACATCACTATCTTCTATCTCATATTCAGAGGCGAAAGGTTGCACTGGCTTCTGTCCTGTCCACTTGAACTTCATGGTCCCTCACACTTACTATTTTTAGAAAAAGCAACTTGCTGCTTTCCTTAGAACTCCTGCTGAGGTTGTCAGATTGATTGCTCCACTCTCAGAATGCTCCTCTTGTGAAGATCCACCTTTTGGGATGACTTGCTATTTTTAGTAAGTGCCAAAAAAAAACTTACTATTTTTAGCAAGTGTGAAAAATACGCCCCTTTGCTCCTTGACAGACTGAGGCAACTTGGAAATCTTCCTTCCTTCTGTGCTCTCCTCACCTTCTAGACCAGTTTTCTATTTTTGAAGCAGGTGCTTGTGGGACCACTTACTATTTTTAGTAAGTGTCAAATTTTGGACCGGAATGAACATTTCAAATAATTTTTCCTTGCAATACACCTCCAGTGCTCACCGCCGCTTTGCCGCTGCTTCAAGTTTGGTGATATTTTCCCAAAATAGTAGTCCTGACTGTGTAGAAGAATTGCTACTTTTAGAAAGTGTGCTTCCATTCGGAATGACATGGAATGAAGTTTTCTGATATGGGTTTTTGCCCAATATCGCCCCTCTGGAAATTACGTTTTTGTTGTGAGTTTTTCCTTTTGATTCTATCGGTGAAATTTCTCTTCGATCCGGTTGGCGGTTTGATGAAACTGAGCTTTTTTCTTTGTTGGGTCGGAAAGAGGATTTCTTCACTGTGAATGTTCTGTACTACAACAGGAGGGTTTGAAGGTGAGGTTTTGATGGATTTTGAGAAGATGAAAGAGCAACAAAAAACGGTTTGTTGTTCCGTGCACTGGTTTGCAAGATTTCTTCGAATCTCTGTTTCACGACAATGGAGATTTTTATGGTTTCTTCTCTTCGTTCTTCGCTTCTTCTTCCTTGTTTGATCAACTCTTCTTCTAAGACCTGTATGCTGTCATGGAGTGGAGGATAATGTGCTGTGATGGAGTTGGTTTGAGGTTCAACAATGGTGGAGTGGTGGTGAGAAGCTACAGAGCAAGTTGCAGAGTGAAGTTGTGCAAAGGTTAGAAGTTAGAAGTGGAAAGAAAGCAGCAGGAGGATTTTAAAAAAAAATTCAAAATAAAGTACAGAAGGGATGAGGTGCATTTTCATGTC
Organism: Taxus chinensis; assembly: GCA_019776745.2. Classification (NCBI taxonomy): domain Eukaryota; kingdom Viridiplantae; phylum Streptophyta; class Pinopsida; order Cupressales; family Taxaceae; genus Taxus; species Taxus chinensis. Next base: position 622,737,724 of record CM034155.1, read on the forward strand.
CCTCATGTCCCTTTGCATTAAGGGGATGAGAGGGACATCAATTTTACACATGGCGCCTGGTGATGACAAGTGGCAGAGATCCAATGGTGAAGGTTTAAGCCCAAAAAGTAGGTTGGAAGCACTGGGGGGCAGGAAACTGGTCGTATGAAGAACCATGGGGTTTTTTCAAAATGGACCAATCAAGGGTGGAGTGCATTTTGTTCCCCCATATCCCTTTGCACAAAGGGACAAAGGGGACATCAAATTGCACGGCGCGCCTCGTGATGACATGTGGCGCAGATCTGCCAGCAGGGGATGAAGGCTCCACTAGCTCTCGGGGGCTGTACTTGGCAAGTCTGGAGGTCTCATGTGTGTCCAAAGGTCTTCTAGGGGATTGACGCAATTTCTTGTCCCTCATGTCCCCTTGCTAAAGGGACAAAGGGGACATCAAAATGCGCTAGGCTCCAGATGATGACACGTGTCCTCTTGCAAAAATGGCTAAGTGTCGAACCTTGAGAGCGAACTTGAAAGGCCGTATCTTGAGTTCTCGATGGAGTTTTTTTGCAAGCTTTTATATGAATTTGACTGAAAATGGCTTTTTGAATCCAATGGTGGGGGTCTCAGATCTTGATTCCTCCATATAAGCCTTGAAAAAACGGATTTTTTGATCTGGTCCCTTACCTGTGCATGATGAAAACTGCCTGTAGACCTATTGCACCAAAGGTGTTGTGAAAAATATAATTTCACCATCTTGTAGGGCTTGGAATTACCTTTCCGACAATGTCTTTTTTTGCTCCTAACTCCATTGGAGCTCCTGGAATCACCTTTCGAAGCTCATCAACTTTTTTGGCCTGTGCATTGCCTAGGCCTGTGAACCCTAATTTTGGTGAAACTGCCCCAACTCTTCCAAATCCTTTCCTGAATCTTCCTAAATCACTTCCATGATGTTTCTAGGCCTTTCAATTCATCTCCATGTCAGATTAGGCTCCTCTGTTTAGCTCTAGGGGGTTGTTCCAGTCCTGGGAAGGCCAATGATAGCCCTTCCCACAACTGCCCGAAATTTGCATTTTCAATGAACTCCTAAAATCACCTAGGGGGTTGAATTGACTTTTCTAAATAACCTAGGGAACTGAGTTAACATCATTTGGGAGGTCATTGGACTGACTGTGTAGACCTGGGGTGCCTTGAAAGGGTAAAACATGAAAATTTTGGCACAGGGGTATAGTTGTCATGCTTGGAAATTGTCAATTTCCCTGTTGCACATTTGCATGACACAAGTGGCTCTAGCTTGGGGACATGACATGGACTGAGCGCAGTGAAGACATGACATGGAGAATCCCAAAATCTTAGCTTTACAATATAAAGACTAGTGCCTTATCCATTGGGCCCTGTGGAGTCATGTACAACTTACAGAGAGAGAGAGAGAGATAAGAAGAAAGAAACACACACACACCAAAAACGACGAAAGGAAACACACAACACACAACAGGAAGGGAAACACACGCAACAAAAAGGGAAACACACCTAATAATCACCTATGGTACAAGGCGGGGGACAACCCGCTTTCACTGAAGCACTTTCATTCCTCAAAAGTTACCCCTGAGTGGGCAACACTGAGTGATGTTGTTCTGTGAAGCCATTGACTGGTTCCAGAAAGTAGCCTCTTTCCTTAACTGTTTATGAAAGCCAGGTGCTTTCATGATTGTCTGTGTACTTGGTAGGAGTGAGTCTACATGAGCTTCTTGATGCTCAGGCCTTCGCTTAGAAATTCCATTGCCTTCACACTCTTTGAAATCAGTTTCATAGTGCTAGTTGCATTCCGTGTTTATCCACAGTTGATTCTTCTTTTGAGCATCTCGTCACTGCCCCGAAGCTGATTTTCGTTCAAATTTCTTGAATATTCTGAGTTACTTTCTTTCTCGGGTCTATGCTCATTGACATCTTCTCCATGAGAAACCTTAGATTCATCCTTTATCTCTACTCTATTATGAGGTGCTTGAAGATTGAATGGAGGATCAGAAGTAACCTCATACTTGTCCTGTATAGCCATGACACGAGCTAAGAGATCAAGAATTAGCTCAGGGTCTTCTGTACTTTCTACCTGCATCCAGGATTTCTTGCACAGAGTTATACTTTGTTGTTTCCTACAGTTCATCTTTGTATGTCCTTGAAGAATCTTCATTTTGAAGCTCAAAGCAACTATCTAGATGGATTAATTCGTTGCCCCGAAACTTATTACATTCCAGTACTTCTTTCTCAAGGGGATCTTCACCTTCACATGACTTCAACGCCATCTATTTCAGATTTTTCATTATGGAAAGAGTCTTCTTCTTCAAATGGGAAAGAAAATACCTCCATTTTGTTGTTGTATCCATCGAGTATTGGCTCGGGAGAGACATCGGATTTCTCATCTTGCTTTTTTTCAACATGGCCAACCTTCACACTAATTGAGGCTTCCAAATTAGATTCACACTTGTCTTGTAGATTCATGGCTTGCATCAGGAGTTTGAGACTTAGCTTAGGGTCTTCTGTTTCTTCCGCGGCTCTAAGCAATTCTTGTACAAATAGTTCTTTCAAACCTTTCGCAGGCTCATCACAAGCTGGTCTTGTCCTTCCATGGATGGCATGACTGAGATCATCTTCATCTCCAAATGGGAATGAGAACATCTCCTCTTTGTGGGTAAGTGTATAAGCTAGTTTCTCCATTTGAGATTCGCTAAGAACCATTTCCTCTTCTTCATGGTTTGCGTCGTCCGACAATTCGAGGCTGCCCTCTTGTAACTTGAATCTCCTCAATGCTTCTTCAAGGTCCATACCTCTCCGGGAAGGCATGTTTGGCCCTATCAAGATGGGAATATCCTCTTCTATTTCAGTCCTTATGAAAAGATTCATCCTCCTGCTATCTTGATACAAGATGTTGGTTCCTGACTTCCAGACTTTCGCACCATGTACCTCATCTTCTTTTCTGGAAACAATTTCTCCATGTCTCCCTTCACTGGTATGGTTGCGGAAGACCAATTCATCTGAATTTTAACCCCCAACTGCTGACAGAAACTCCTACTTAGCAACATTCCAAATGAAGTTGGAATGTTTGCTACCAAAATCATCGCTGAAACTTTCTTCTCTGGAAATTTGGCGAGAGCCACTTGTGCATTTTTGACCTTCCCTACAAGTGGGACCTCTTTTGACTCCAAGGAGTAACAAGAGCCACCAGGTGGAGTCATGGGTTTGAGTTTGAGAGCCTTGGATAGGCATTACATTGTCAGAGGCACCAAAATCTATTATGCAATTGTTCAATACATATTCTCCAACGAGAAGGGAGACATAGAAAGGTTCGACCTTATCAGTCTTGGATGCACTCAAAGAAAGCATGTTTTGTGAGGGAGGTGTAGGTGGGTTTGGTAGTATTCCTTTAGAACTAAGAGCTATAACATTGGGTGTTAAACTACCACTCCTGATGTATTGAACAAATCTCTCGAATTGTTCAGGGTGAGTCCGCAGATATTCAGTTTCAGTAATCTGCACCTTGGCTCTTTGTTCGCATATTCTATGAAGTCAAAGGGAGCAGATGTGGATAAGGGGAATGAAGGGATTGATTTTGGAGTCGGGCTAGGTTTGGGATCAGGGTTTGATGCTTGGGGAATGGAGGGAATTTTGAAAGGTACACTAGGAGCTTTCAAAGTACTAGATTTTACAGGAGTAGATTTAGATTTAGAATTGGAAGAAACATTAGAAGACTTACTTGGAATAGTGGGTGACCTCGTGCTTGCTATAGGATTGGGTTTTTCTAATGTGACTCCATGTAAGGTGGAAGTGGAGACCCTCGACTGATTATTTTGTTTTGTGGAGTCGCCACGGGAGGATCATCAGTCTTCTTTTTTTTAGCAGTAGTGGAGGAAGACACTCCTTTCTCAGACTGAGAACGAGTGAATACCGCACATGAGAAGCTGGGTGCATCTTCTTCGTCATCTTCATCGCCTCCAGAATACTCACAAAATCTGATTTGTGTATCGTTCTCAAGCTCATCAACTTCTAGGAGATCATCACCTTCACTTTCTTGTTCAAGCTCTACTTCACTTTCTTGCATCCTACAATTTGCGTTCACGGGTGGGGCCTCCAAGGCAAGCCTTTGGGGTGTTCCTGCAATTTGATTTGTGTTGTTTCTTTGAGAAGATACTCGTTCAAAGAATTCCCTCTTCAAAGATGCCATCTCATTTGCCAATTTTTGTAGCGATGGTTTGGTTCTCTCATCTCCAAGACATTGGGCCTTGCCCTTTGATGGATTCTTGATCTTTCTAGAGAGGATAAGATCGTCATCAAGTTCAATGGCCATCCTTTGTGCTTCTACAATGTTCCTTGGTTGAACTCTTCGTAGGAAAAATCCTACCTCTAGTGATTGAGCATTGATGAAGAATCTCTTGATATTGTTTTCAGATGGCGAATCTTCTTCCGGTATCCTACGAAGCAACCGTTTGAAATGAGTCATGAAGTCTCTCATAGTTTCACTTTTTCCTTTCTTCATTTGAGCCAACTGCACCAAGAGGTCTTGACAGTCTTTAGTTAATTTAAATCTTTCCTCGAAGGCAGTCTTGATGTCATTCTAACCAGTGATGGATCGGGCAAGCAGGAGGTAGAACCATTGCTATTACTTTTTCTTGGAGAGATTCCACGAACAATCTTACGGCAACGTCTTCATGTTCAACTCCAAGAATCCTGCATGATGTGGTGAAAGTGGTGATGTGTTCTTTAGGTATCTGTGTGCCATCGCCTTTGAACTTTGGAAAGTTTTTGCGGGAACCTGTTGGTAGATCATGAAGAGGTGGTTCGAGAGCGAGTGGGCATGTATTTCTTCCCCATAAAACAATGGGTTGAGGTCTTTCTGCTTCATCCGCCATAGTTGTTTTGTTTCTGCTCTTGCTTCTACAAATTCTTCTTTCTCCTGGGAACTCAATGCTCAATGGTGGTTGAAAAATGGGAGAATTTGAAAGGGGAGTATCAACAAGAGTTTGGATGGGATTACCAGGTGAACTACTTGATGACCCAGATGGGGATGAGGCTTGAGAAAAGTAGTAGGGATTGTCTCTAACTCGTTCTTGCTGATTTTGCAAAGCCTCAAAAGTGGGGTCGACAATTCCTCTCGATCTATTCAACCTGATGTATCTCCTTTCAACCAGATTTTGGAAATTCTTGCAGTGGGAATACGAAAGGACATTGTGGAATATGAAAGGTCACGTGTAGGAATTGACAAGGTATCTTTCAGTAATGACTTTTCATGAACTTTTGTTTTTCGCTTTTTCAATATTTGTTTTTTTTGGATTTTTAGACCTTGCGGTCGTATTTTGGGTGCAGATGTTGCCAAGTTTGCCCCACGGTGGGTGCCAAAAACTATTGGCGAGAAAATTTGTCGTAGGAGAAACTTGTGGATTTCTTGCCAACGCTTTGGGAATCTAAGTCCCTCTACTTAACTGGTGCAGTTGCCGTATATGCATGCACGAGTAAAAAGGTGGATTTTTCCTGGTGTTACGGTCGGGGATCCAACAAGGGCACTCCAATGACCCTGCGGTAAAGCTAGTAATTTCTTGCTAGAGAGGACTTTGTCTGTAGAGCGGGAAAGCGAGTGAGAAAAAGAGATAGGAGAACTAATGTTGCAGGTAGAAAATCAGATTCATGCACACACTAGTTAGAAATTTCATCACATGCATTAAAATCAAGAGGAAACAACTCTGCAAATAGCAACAAGACCAAATAGAATTTATGATCACAAAGTATCAAGCAATCCCTTAGTCAAAGAAAGCTAGAAACTCCTTGTATTGATTGCTCAAAACAAAGTTGTACATAGTATGAGAATGGAAGACATTGAGAATAGGGGAAAAGTGGCTAACTCTTTTCACTCTCAAGTAAGCAACAACTCTCTCATGAACTTACAAGAATACAACCAGCTAGAAGAATTTCAGAATTAGAACCCTTTGGAATGAGGAGCTCATTACAATTTATAGAAGAGGAGCAACTCTTCATCTTCTCGGTGACCATCAATATGCCTTATTTATGACTTTAGGCTATTCATATTCCTTCAAAATATTAAGTCCCTTTTATAAATTCAAGGTGACTTAATTTACATAATGTTTCTAAAGTCACTTTTAGACGACTTAAAGATGTATCAAAAAGTGAAAACCCCAATGAAGAATTAGAACATTTGAAGAGAGAGAAAGTTGGGGCAAGGAAGAGGAGAGAGAAAAAGAGATGTTGCTCCAGATGAAGTCTGATGATCCTTGTTGATGGAAAACCCTAGTGCAGTGAGACTCTGAATCTGTTGCCTCTTTAGAAACTCCTTCAAATTGGCTCACGGGTGCTTTGGAATGAGTGTTTAAAAACACTTGTCAAATGACTTCACTGATGACCATGAACACCAACTCTGAAGAGATAGGAACTCAGAACCGATCATGTCAGGTTGAATGGACTTGTTTCGCCGATGACTGCAACTTCCACCTTTCGTATGATATACCTATGACCCGAACCATGCAATGCTCCAATGTAGCGAAACCTGGATCCTTGAATGTCTTACACCACGAGAGGCTTCCTTTGGACAACACACGAACACCACAAGCTAAGTGTTTAAAAACACTGTCGAATGATTGCATTTGTGACTGTGAACATCACTCATGGAGATCCCTTCAGGAAAGATTGAAGCTTTGGAACAAACCTTGTCTTGATTCCCTCGTGCATACTTATTGAGTGTCGAAAGACACTGTTGAGATCCATGAAGATAGAGACTTCATTGGTCCCCCTTTCCTTGGCAGTCACGCGGGCTTTCAGGTCATTTAGATCCATGCAGGAGACATCACTATCTTCTATCTCATATTCAGAGGCGAAAGGTTGCACTGGCTTCTGTCCTGTCCACTTGAACTTCATGGTCCCTCACACTAACTATTTTTAGAAAAAGCAACTTGCTGCTTTCCTTAGAACTCCTGCTGAGGTTGTCAGATTGATTGCTCCACTCTCAGAATGCTCCATTCATCCCCTTGGCCGTCACGTCAGTCTCAGATCTCAGCAGGGAAGGAGGTTTTCTCCCCCCTCTCCGGGTTGCCAGTCCATCAGAAGCTTCTTTTTGTCGGCCTCTAATGTTAGGAGGGGTGTGGCTACTGTTCCTGTTTAGACCTTGGTCCTCATTTTAATTTTTTTTTCTCCCCTGCTTGCCCCATTGCCCCCACCTATGGGGGTATTGGCTTCGGGTTTCCTTTCTGCCGTTTTCTCTTCTTTTCTGTTTTTGGGAACTCGTTTTGAGTTGTCCCCGCTTGCACTTTGTATATTGTTTGGGTTGCAGTCCCATTGACCTACTTTTGTTGTCATTCGTTGGACATTAATATATTTATCTTTATCTTATCTTGTGAAGATCCACCTTTTGGGATGACTTGCTATTTTTAGTAAGTGCTGAAAAAACAACTTACTATTTTTAGCAAGTGTGAAAAATACGCCCCTTTGCTCCTTGACAGACTAAGGCAACTGGAAATCTTCCTTCCTTCTGTGCTCTCCTCACCTTCTGGACCAATTTTCTATTTTTGGCAGGTGCTCGTGGGACAACTTACTATTTTTACTAAGTGTCAATTTTGGACCGGAATGAACCTTTCAAACAATTTCTCCTTGCAATACACCTCCAGTGCTCACCTCTGCTTTCGCAACTGCTTCAGTTGGTAACTTTCCCGAAATAACAATCCTCTGTGTAGAAGAATTGCTATTTTTAGAAAGTGGTGTGCTTTTGGTGGTCGGAATGCCATGGAACGAAGTTTTCTGATATGGGTTTTTGCCCAATATCGCCCCTCTAGAAATTATGTTTTTGTTGTGGGTTTTTCCTTCTGATTCTATCGATGAAATTTCTCTTCGATCCAGTTGGCAGTTTGACAGGAAACTGAGCTTTTCTTTGTTGGGCCGGAAAGAGGATTTCTTCACTATGAATGTTCTGTACTGCAGAAGGAGGGTTTGAAGGTGAGGTCTTGATGGATTTTGAGAGAGGAAAGAGCAACAAAAAACGGTTTGTTGTTCCGTGCACTGGTTTGCAAGATTTCTTCGAATTTTTGTTTCACGACGATGGAGATTTTTACGGTTTCTTCTCTTCGTTCTTTGCGTCTTCTTCTTTGTTTGATCAACTCTTCTTTTGAGACCTGTATGCTGTCATGGAGTCGAGGATAATGTGCTGTGATGGAGTTGGTTTGAGGTTCAATAATGGTGGAGTGGCGGTGAGAAGCTCCAGAGCAAGTTGCAGAGTGAAGCTGTGCAAAGGTTAGAAGTTAGAAGTTAGAAGTGGGAAAGAAAGCAACAGGAGGATTTTAAATTTTTTTAAAAATAAAGTACAAAAGGTATTAGGCGCATTTTCATGTCCCTCATGTCCCTTTGCACAAAGGGGACAAGAGGTACATCAATTTGCACACGATGTTAGTTGATGACAAGTGGCGGAGATTCAACGGTGAAGGTTTAAGCCCAAAAAGTAGGTTGGAAGCATTGGGGGGCTAGAAACTGGTCGTATGAAGAGCCATGGGGCTTTTTCAAAATGGACCAATTAGGGGTGGAGTGCAATTTTGTGTCCCCCATGTCCCTTTGCACAAATGGACAAAGGGGACATCAAATTGCATGACGCGCTTCATGATGACATGTGGTGCAGATCCGACGGCAGGGGATGAAGGCTCCACTAACTTCCGGGGGCTGTACTGGCAAGTCTGGGGGTCTCATGTGTGTCCAGAGGTCTTCTAGGGGTTGGGCGCAATTTCTTGTCCCTCATGCCCCCTTGCTAAAGGGACAAAGGGGACATCAAAATGCACCATGCGCCAGATGATGACACGTGTCCTCTTGCAAAAATGGCTAAGTGTCGAACCTTGAGAGCGAACTTGTGAAGCCCATATCTGGAGTTCTTGATGGACTTTTTGGCAAAATTTTATATGAATTTGACTAAAAATGGCCTTCTATCCAATGGTGGGGGTCTCAGATCTTGATTACTCCATTCAAGCCCTGAAAAATGGATTTTTGATCTAGTCCCTTACCTGTGCATGATATAAACTGCCTGCAGACCTATTGCACCAAGGTGTTGTGAAAAAACTAATTTCACCATCTTATAGGGCTTGGAATTACTTTTCCGACGATGTCTTGTTTTGCTACTAACTCCATCCGGAGCTCCTAAAATCACCATCTGAAGCTCAACAACTTTTTTGGCCTGTGCATTGTGTAGACCTGTGAACCCTAATTGTGGTAATACCGCCCCAACTCTTTCAAATCCTTTCTGAATCTTTCTAGATCACTTCCATGATGTTTCTAGGCCTTCAATTCATCTCCATGGCAGATTGGGCTCCTCCGTTTAGCTCCAGGTGGTTGTTCCAGTCCTAGGAAGGCCAATGATAGCCCTTCCCACAACTGCCTGAAATTTGCATTTTCAATGAACTCCTAAAATCATCTAGGGGGGTTGACTTGAATTTCCTAAATAACCTAGGGAACTGAGTTAACATCATCTGGGAGGTCATCGGACTGAATTTGTAGACCTGGGGTGCCTCGGAAGGATAAAACATGAAAATTTTGGCATAGGGGTATTGTTGTCATGCTTTGAATATGTCAATTTCCCTGTTGCACATTTGCATGACAACACCTGGCATCAACAATCCTCTCTTACAATATTTTTTATATTTTCTAAGTGTAAACCGATGGTTTGTAATAAACTTGACGTTTACTTTGCCTTATTCCACAACTGTTGATCCCAATGCAAATTATCAAAACTCTCCAAAAGAAGGTTGAAGACATGAGGAGCACACGGACTCCATAATATAGTTGTATTTTTTTCCATTAAAATTGTTCTTGCTGCAATGCAATTTGTAGCATTGTCAGTCACAATTTGAATTAAATTTTCCACTCGAACAAGTAGACTAGCTTGTTCAAGGGCTTTAACAACACATTCTGAAGTCTTTGCTTCATTTGAAGCATCCATGGCCTTTAGAAATACAGCTTCATGAGGACAACAAGAAAGAGTGTCGACAAGAGTTGTACGACTCCTATCTGACCAACCATCGCTAACAATGGTGCATCCAGTTTTGCTTTAAGAGTCTACAATAGGTTTCAGCCGATTCATTATTTCAGCCTTATTTTTCTTGAGACCAAAAATCCTCATGCTCTCAGAAGGGGCTAATTTATCCTTTTCCAAACTCTGAATTACATGAACCACTCCAGAATAATATTGGGATCCAGCATGACTGAAAGGTACCACATCACCATAAAAGTATCTACCCACTTCCCTATCAACATCTACCTTTGACTCTTGTTCCCAAAATGACTTTAATGTCTGTTTTTACTTTCCTCACAATGAAATTTTGTGGATGCAAATGAACATACCCAACTTCCATGTGTATTTACCACATCACCATAAAAGTATCTGCCCAGTTCCCTATCAACATCTACCTTAGACTCTTGTTCCCAAAATGATTTTAATGTCTATTTTTACTTTCCTCACAATGAAATTTGTGGATTAGAATGAACAGACCCAACTTCAATGTGTATTTTCTGTTTCCTTGCAATATTCCCATGTTTGGATTCAAAGTGTTGTAATACTTTCTGTTTTGTATGCTTGTCAATATGTAGGCAACTAGAAAGTTGGTTTGAATTTCCAAAATGATGACTTTGAACACTTGTCAAATTGTCTTGGGTGCTGGATATATAAAATTTTCTTTTATGCACCTTTTCTACATCATCCCATTCAATGTATTTCCATTCAGGTGCTTTAAATCTTTTCTGTGCCATATCTACCCTTGTTTCCTCCCAATGTAGATCCTGCTTCAAAATATTATAGCAATATATTGAGTAGAAAATGAATAACTATTTTAAAAAAATACGTACAGACTTATTAAGGAAAATACTAAGTTTGGAATTTTCAATCTATTACAGCTGCGCTAATATATTTACAGGATCTCTTGTCCAGATATTATAGCGTCCGAATGCAACTCTACTCTTCACTTCATTTCATGGAAAAAATGGCACAAACAAACACAAAACCCTATATCTACAGTAAATCTTCATTGTTCACAAGGAATGGGTATCACAGAAAACATTAAAATCAGACATTCAGAGCAAATCTGTTTAAATATGTTGCGAAATATGTTGTGGAGGCAGATTCAATTTTGCCCTCAACATCTTTGGGTCATGGAGTTTCTTCAGTAATTAATATATTTTTATTTATGTTCACAAGGAATTGGGTATCACATTGAAACAACATTAACAAGCAGTTACATTCATGACTGGCTAATCTGTTGTAAATATGTTGCGAAATATGTTGTGGAGGCAGATTCAATTTGTGCCATCTTCAGAGTATCGTGCTTAGGGTCATGGAGTTTTTCTAAGTAATTAATATTGGGTTTGAATTGAAACAACACAAGCAGTTAATTATGACTGGCTAGGTGTATATAAGCTAGTAATATGGAGGGGTTTTTCTCATCTTAGAGTATCGTGCTTAGTTATATCTAAGTAATAGACACTTTGAATATTATGTGTATCAATTCAAAATTTGTGTAAATACATCTTTTCTAGTCGATCTCTTGTATCTGTGGTACTGGTAATTCATGGACTAATATTTTTTTTTTCCATCTTCTAACATGTAGCCATGATTTTGTTTGTGTTTAATATCATTGCAATTCAGAGTTGATCTATGATTTTGGAAATTGTTCTAGATTTGATTCAAAGGAAATTGTGAATTGTGCAGTGGCTGAGGGACAATGGTTAAAGCAATTAGATATGTCTCCTTATGCAGGTAGAGTTTACTTATTGTCTTTCATATTCTTTATTTCTTAATTGTTTTCTTTGTAAAGTATAACTTTTATATTTTTATTTTATGATCCTTTTGGGTAATATTCTTTGTTGATATGAACTCAAAATTTTATTTTGAAGTTAAACTATGACGCATGTTCTATTCATATTTATGCACTTGTTATTCGTCTTTGAACGCCTTACCTTGTCAAGTGCTTGTAAGAGAAGTTGGCTATTACAGTCTAAAACATAATTATGGTGTTCTTCAGCTCTAGTTTGTAGTGATAAAGGTATATATTATTGATACTTGTTGTGAAGGAGCTTTTTAGGAAAGTCCTTTGTGACAATGTTTTTGAACTTTAGTTTAAGGTCTTCCATTTTAGTTCTTGAACTCTCAGTATAAGATTCAGGAACATTGGCATTTGAAATGCGCATCTTACATTCAGTGGGTTCATATGGTGATGAAGTGTAACTATAAGAAGAGTGTCACCAACAAAGTGACATTTTTTACCTATGATAAGTAGCAAGGTTCCTACTCCTTGGGTTTTTAATTTTGTCTAACTGTTGAAGTATTACAGCAACCCAGGGTGCCAAATCAGACATATTCCTTGACTTCAGCATGTGAGATGGTTTGTCGTATAAGTTTGTGCAACTTTACCACAGGAGGGAAAAATAATTGGCTACAGTAATCTAAATTTTATAAATGGCAGGGCTTGACATGAACATGTAACTATAAGAAGAGTGTCACCAACAAAGTGACATTTTTTACCTATGATAAGTAGCAAGGTTCCTACTCCTTGGATAATTAGTTTTGTCTGACTGTTGAAGTATTACAGCAACCCAGGGTAACAAATCAGACATATTCCTCGACTTCAGAATGTGAGATGGTCTGTCATATAAGTTTGTGCAGCTTTACCATGGAAGGGAAAAATAATTGGCTGCAGTAATCTAAATTTTATAAATGGCAGGGCTTGACATGAAAATATAGCAGACCTGATCTGAAAACCTGAATTCAGGAAGGCATCTATCAGTAATCTTACATCTGATAAAGACCCATTCCGATGTGCTTACTAGGCATAGTGAATATGTGCCGAGCAGAAATCTGAAATTTCAGGAATCAGGAAGAAAAATTTCAGACATTGACTTGGCAGGTAGGAAAGAGAAAAGCAACCTTCTGCAGTGAAGACATCTCTACTATACACAAAGGTCAAGCAGCAGTGGCAGAGATGTGCAGGATTTGCCATAAGTATGTCAAGGAAGGGGACTGATTGTTAGGCTTTGAGACCAGCTAATGTGTCTTTATTTATGAATACTTATTTACGCATGAGAAACCTATATTTATAGGCTAAAAATTCTGACAAAGATGTTCAATGTTTGCAATTTCCACCTCTACCAAGTTCGTTAAGGAAGAATGAATTAGAACACTAGAGTATATAGAGTGAGAAGAGGGAGCGATAAAGAATGAATGAAATAGAAAACTAGAGAATATGGAGAGAGAATACAAAGCAATACTTTCTTGCATTAATGTTTAACTGCAGTTCAAGTGTGCATTATATTTAAAGTGTTCTTCAACAACTATTTTTGAAACTGTCAACTACCTCCAAACGATCTACGAACCTACAAATACCAATCGACACATAACTGTTGTGACCTTTAGATATATTCTAACACATTCAACTGTTCACCGCTTTTCTAAATTATTTATATCTGCCCTTTGAATAATCTCAGCAGCCACCTGCACATACATTCTATTACTTTCAACTGCCGACCCTTTTGACTGAACATACTAACTATAATGGATGTCTTCATCAGTTGAATAGATCAAAGGTATTTTAGTATAGAATGTCTTAATTGTACAATGTTTGAAAGGCTTCAATGTGGAATGTCTTAGTTGTCCAATGTTTGAAAACCTTCCAGAGATTACGTACATTTGTTTACCTGATGGTCTTACTATATTGGGTTGCAAAATTGGCATCCAACAAGAGTTACTGTTAGGTTTTAATGATTTTATTGTTTTGCGCTAGAGGTTTTTTATTGATCTTATGTAAGCCCATTGTTTTCACATGGTCAACAGCTTCAATTTTTTTGATGCATATTATTCCCATTGTCAACAGCTGGAAACTTTTTGATGCATATTATTCTAGATTTCGTTTGATCTAGCTAATGCCCTTGATGTTTATGATTATGATAAATAAAATCTCAGCAATTTTCCTCAAGTGTTTTTGTTAGATACTCAATATGCGGTATGGTTATTTTATATGAAAAAGGTAATGGGATAAACAGAGGCTCCTTTAAAGACTCGAGATACTAAGTCTTAACTGAAGGAAAAGTCTGAAATAATTTTAAGAAGTGATTATTGAGAGTAAGTGTGGGAAGGTAGCTTTTGAAAAGATAGGCATAGGTGAAAGGGGAAAGGGTCTGATCTGTTGTTGCTTCTAAGGAAACAAAACATGATTGAAAGGGATGGTGGCTTCTAAATGTGCAAAAAAGTATCAGTTATCTATATCTATGCCACTTTTCAGATATTATAACTTTATTGTAGTTTATAAAATTCCAAAGTACTGGGAAAGACAAACAGTATAACAATGCTTTTCAGATCATAGAACTTTGGTAGCAGAATTTGGAAATCATTTTTTGATTCACAGCAGATTCTTAGAGGTCATGAGTGCAAACTGCAAACCACTATCATGAAGAGAATCGAATACTCAAGTTGTCTCTTTGTCAAACATGTAATGCCAACTGAAAGACATTTTACAAGCTATATTCAAGTCTCTGCATTTTGGTTGACTTCATTTCCAATTTCAGTATCCGATATGCAGTATGGAAAATGTGATTCTGTATATGACACACTATACTATAGAATTTGAGGATGCCAGTTTTAAAATCCCAAGGTTTGCATTTGTCATCATCATGAAATTTGTTTACTTGGAAGCAGTTGTCACATAAAAATAACTCTGAAAATTTGCCTCAAATTAAAAAAAAATAGTGCACAAGTCTTCCTTGTGAAAATTTCTTAGTTTGGGGCTTAGTCGGTAAAAGCACCCATGGCATGCCTCGAGGGAACTTGAGGAACTGTTCTCACAGTTCCTCAATTCCGCAATAGAGACGATGGAGTGATAAGCCAATATAAAAGTGTTTATAAACTCGTCTAAGCGCCCATGGTGTGTCTGGCTGGAACACTTGTAATAGTTCCTTTGTTCCACATGTGGCATGGTGGGGTGCCTAACACAAATAGGTATAAGCCCAAAACTCAGAGCACATCGCTTTGTTGCGTGAAGAGGGGACTTTTGGAATCGTTCCCATAGTTCCCTGGTTCCACGACAGGTGCGATGGGGTGATATAAAACATTGCTGTGTTTTAAAAGGTTCCCAAGGCAGTTTAAAGGCATGATATTAGGTTCAAAGCTATATATGTTGGCATTTGGTCCACTCAACAACACATTTGAATGCCCAAACATTTCGACCTGCCATTGGCAACGTCGCCCTAGTTGTTACCCTTCCCGCCATCATTGCACTTGTGTTCTCCCATTGAAAACCATCCCTGCAATCTTCCCATTTTCATGTAGTAATTTCAAGGTGATTTCACCATAAATCCACAAGATTACCTTCACTCAAAATTAACAAAAACAAAACAGTGTGCGGGTTCAAGTCACAGTATTCCATCCTACACCATGTTTTGTCTTCACAAACCCTGTAATTGTTTTGTATTGCATTTTCCCACAGTGGCGACCTACGAGGACTTTCCCTTGTGTTTCATAATCATATCGAATCTGCCATTTTTATTTCCTCAAAAGCAATTCTGCCACTTGATCTTTCCTTCCTTGAGTAATTCATACAAATTGCAAGCTTGAATTGCCTAAATTCAAGTCTACCACCAGGAAGTTTCAATAAGTTGGGTGTGAGCATATCTCATCCCTGGAAACTGGCATTCCGGAGATTGGGGACAATGATGTCAAGCACGTGGATTTAGCAAAATTTTGGGTTTAAGATGCATATAACAAAGAATGCCTTTGGCTGAAATCATCTACAACAGTGATTAGCTCATGTAGTTGGATTCTCCAACTCGGTCTAGCTGTGCAGACACGGTCCTAGCTTGTGCATGTTGCTTCAATCTAGAGACAAGGAATTGAAAGCTTTGAATGGTCAAGTATTTGCCAAACTAGATGCTTGTGATATCAGTGTTGCTCTTGGAATCAAGCCTTCACAAGATGCCAAAGTGATAACTCTGGAAATGGCACAAGAAGAATTTGATAAGAACTCGGATAAATATTTAGGTATAGTTGCAAAGTGCTTAGCTGAACAAGAAAAAGAAAGGACCCTCTAAGCTTCCTAAAAATCTATACAGGTCATATTTCTCAGAAGAACTTTCCGTTATGATCACTCTACAAGCTAAAGTCATGGGACTTATCAACAACTAGGGAATTTCATAACTGGTTGTGCACATTTATCAATATCATATGCGCAAGTAATGTCAAGCTATTCCATTGGGGAGAGATATAATAAGTGGCCTATTTATGTCAACCCAACGGCACTCAGTTGTACTCTTCCAATTCATTCTAGGATGCCTTCATATTTGATAATGCCCCATTGCCACTTTCAAAATATGGGCTTGTCTCTTCGGGGCAAGTAGGTATAAAATCATCAAAGCACTTATCTATGACTACCTCACCCAACTCACATATGAAAATAGCAATTGTACATTTCTATGAAGAGTAAATGATGCTTTGACCATTAAGTTGTGCAAAGGTCATGTGTAGAAGGAGATTTAGTTGATATTTTATCTCCTCGTTAAGCAACAAAACTGATCACAACTTATGCCACAGTTTATTAATTCCATATGCTAGACACCCAAAATTGGGTTGCAACCCCTCTAAGCCCTTTTAATGTAATTAATTCCTAGACACATTCCCCGATCATGGCCCCTTCCAGGACATTATAATGTAATGTTAATCACTTATATTAAATATAAATATTACTTCACATCATTAAATTTAATTACCTAAATAAAATTAATTTCTACCTCACCTAGCCAGTTTGGACCTTGGACCCATTCCCAAACCCTAACCACCTAACCCTAACTTAAGTCAACTTGCCTTAACTAGCCATAACTGCAAATTCTAAACCTAACTAAGACTTATTCTAGACTCTTTGCATTAATGAGCTCTAACCACTTACTCCTATAAAAAATCCTGCCACTATAAGCAAGAATCAGTCTTCTTGACCCGAACCATTCTCACCTCACGTGGACGAAAACCCCAAGAGAATCAGCTAGGGTTTTTAGCTCAAAAAATCAACCATAGATTCCCTAACCGATTTTTCAGAGTTATTCCCTCAATCAGTGCTGGTCACAGCAGCGTATTTTGGCCACATAAACCGCCGTCGGTTCTTCGTCTATTGAAGACAATTCCAACTCAGTTTGGGACCCGATTCTGGCATTTTCTCTCGGGCTATTTGGGCATTCTGGCATTGGTATTCTCAAAGCGTCTAAGCAGATTTTCACGACAGTGAACCAAAGATCAATTCCAAGCATTCACAACTTCCACCAGGGCATCAACAGTGTGTTTCCAAAGCATTGGATCACTCACAGGGAAGTCCAGAACCTTCTGCTACTGCTGCACGGGATCGGGACTTGTGGCTCTCCTTCAACCACAGCTATTCTGATTCTACATACCAACTTGGGCAATCTGCAAGTAAGTGATTTCAATCACCTTGTGAAATTTATCTACTTTCTTTCACCCTCTACCCTTCCCAGATCTGGTTCCATCTCACATCCACCCAACCACTTGTCCCATTTGACCTCTGTACCCATCTCAAATCAGCTATTTCTTGCCTCTAAGTCTTTAATAAAATCCTAGCCACCTCACCTAAGTATGTCCCCATACTCTCTGTGCAATCACAGAAAGCTCAAAACCACCTCATTTTAATCGTTGCAACCCATTTGCCCCTACCGGCATCGGCCATCTTTCAACCGGCGTAGGCTAATACCAGGTATCGACATCGGTCGCCCAACCGATACTAATCTCTGTGACTGGTGATTTATCTCAGACCAGCGAACTCCTAACTTACCCCAAAACCTTCCAAAACTTCACGCCAATCTCACCCAGACCCTCCTAAACACCTCTGCCACAACTATCATACCTTGACAACACCCTGCCTATCTCTAGATTGCTAGTTGTATATTCAATATGGGTTGGCTTAAATCTGGAGTCTATTGTTAGCATATGAGATACCTAAATCGTATCGTTACAATAGGACCTTTCTTTTATTATCATTTCTTTACATTAAGTTGTTTTTAAACAGATGGATTGACAGCCTTTCTAGGAAGTATCACACTTCTCAGATCTAGCATACGCTAGGTAGCCCACTATCACATGCTATTTAACTGCTCATTTGGTGGTATTGTTGTGCTTCTACAGGTAGTCCTTCCTAGCCAAGAAAGGAGCTCTTCACGATCAGGCCGGTCTTCTCAACGGTGATGCATACCTTCTTCAGCTTCACAAGTATTTCTGACTCGCCTCACCTTATACCTTAGCTTGTTTTATACGCAACATTGTGGTGAAACACCATAAGTTTACCTACCGTAGGGTAGGTGGTTTTGATAGCATACCTGTAGAAACTCCTGGAAGCTTCTGCAATGACAAACTTGTTCTCATTGAACTATGTAGGCAACTAGATGTGGTGCATAAAATTTGCAGAGATAGGAAGGTACTTGGTATAAACTTTCCCTATTACTTTCGGATCATTATTTGTGCAGGTCAGGCGAATACGATGCCCAAAACATGTAGAAAGGACCATTACCCCGTTCAGCACGCACCCCTTTTATAACAGAATTTCTTTTGATGGTAAACGATTTTGTCAAGAACAATCTCAAACTGCCCTCCAGTTATCATGTCCCACCGTTGAAGATTATTGGGAGGACTTGTGATAATGAATTTGAAGTTAGAAGACTTGCAGTTATATGATGGATGTCTCTCGATCAAATTCAAGTCTTTTGAGCTTGATCAAGTAGTTGATGGAATGGATGATGATGATGATAGCGATAAGTATGATCTCTGAATTTGAGATAGTCACTCAGCATGCTCCTCTGGCCAAAATATTGATTGGTCTCAAAAAGAGAAGGATAATCTTGATGATTTGGCATGATTTGTAATATTGAAGGACCAACAGAGATGGTTTCGTCAAGAGATTGGTTGAGTTTACTGCTACAAAGAAAGCTCATACCTTCAAGCACAACATGAAGCATCCTTCTTCTTCAAGTTGTTAACCTTCAAGACACCAAAGTGTATTCTAAAGCTCTCAAGACAGATATTGCATTGGGAGTGGATGATAATAACCTGAAGGATGTCCCTCCAAGGAAGAATCATTGGAAGGAGGTGATATGAGGACAAAAGTTGTGAATCAAGAGGCTTTATCCTGTCTCCTCAAGAACCAAGTGAAATACCTCCTCCCATTGATGCCTCTCTTGATAGAAAATAAAAACCATGGTTCTCCAAATCTCCACTTGCACTCTAATGTTTCCACATCAGCTCTTCCCCTCACCCAGTCAGACATAGTTGTTGGTGACTACTTCCTTTACTTGGGTGCAACCCCTCATTAAAAAGAGAAGGGAAAATCTCCTATCCCAAATTAATTGCTCCTTGATTATGATGGTATTTGGTAACTTACTTCAGAGCACTCCCTGTTCCTAAGAAATCCAAAACTACTTCTCCTCTAGGTTACAGATTTTGTTCGATTTCAATTTGTAGAGAATGCAATAAGCCTATGCATCAGATAAAAATGAAGGAGAGATGACCTTGGCCAATTATGAGCTAACAAGAGTTTCGTTGGGAGAAGCTAGCCATCGAAGGGGGTGGCCATAACTTCAAGGAATCCTACATCGAGGATTGTGGAGAAAGTTGGAAAGGGGAAGCAAACCCAAGAGCAACTTGAAGAGCGAGGTTCGTATTCTCGCATCATATGTCAAATTTTTCTTGTCACTACGACTATGCCCCATTGGTCATATATCCCTTCTTCAACTTCAGTTAAAGAAATTGATACCAAAGTTAATTTTTGAAATACACAAGACATAGTAATTCGTGGAAAAGTCATTGAGACTTGTGGTAGAACAACTCTTGGTAAATGATCTCAGTTTCATTGATGAAAGTCTGAAAGGCATATGGGCAATTGGCTTGATGCCCAAGGATAATTTGATCGTCTCAAATCAAAACTGCAGAGAAGAAAGCATGCCCTATGGGGAATGTTTGACGCCAGATGTGAGGAGCAATGGCAGTTACTGACGAGAAGATTCTCATCTGGAAAACATTTTCAATAGCTTACAGGATAGCCTCTCTCAAACATGGTCTAGGAAGTGTTGCATGGAGAGTAAAAGTGCTCGAAGAAAGTGCATGGTTGATCTCCATACACATATTCAGAAGGGAGAGGCCCTTAAAGTAGAAATCTTATGAGGATATGAAAGCTCTCCGTTGTGAACTTTTTAAAGAAAATTCTTTTGAGCTAAGCAGTAGCAGATATGAAGGAGCAATTCAGAAAACTTATAAAGGAAGACTTGTTCTACACACAAGAATTTAGTAAAGTGAAGATGGATGAGCTTTCTGACACTCACAATGTAATTATTGAAGCATCCAAACGCCTGACAGACTTTAATAGTGGAAGTTCAAAAATGGTTGATGCTATGGGCACTTGGTTGATCAATCTTTCAAACACTACAATTCTGAACGAAAGAGAGATTGTGACTGCAGTCACAAAATTCAGAGTTCAAGTGTTGCAGCATAAGAAATACACTTACTCAAGTTAGAAGCATCCTTCCTCTCTAGCATCTCGACTCTACATCCTTCCCATTCTGTCCATCTCTTTGTGCAACATTTCAATTTCCTTGTTGCACTTTTTGTAACAATCTTTTCCACAAATTAACAAATTGTAAAAGTCACTTAAGTGACTAATGAAGTGGAAAAGTAAAAGTTGTAAGAAATAGATAACTTACTTAGGAGGTATTTATGAAGTTGTTTTTCTCTCAACCCTGTACATCTGATTTCAAAGAGTGATATGAAACTTTGTGTTGATTATGTGCCAAAAAAATGCAAAGAAGTATTATTGAACTTTGTGTCTTGACCATATTTGCTATTTTCATGGTGCTTTATTTTCTTGTCATATGGTGCAGCAGTATATTATCTCTTTTCAATTAAATCTTGACATGCATAAATAAAAAAAGATCTATTTGCTTATTTGAAAGTGGAGTCCCCACTTCCTCTTTCAAACTTCTATTTCAATCTATCTTTGCATTCTCTCTCACTCTCTTCTCATTTTCAGATTCTGCAATATGGATGTAAAACCCTAAACCCCCAAAAAAATCAGTATAGATAGTGTATATATTCTTTTTGTTTTTTTATTGCTTTCAATAAAGGGAACCTCCCCTCATAATAGCGGAGGGCCTTTGTCCCCTGAATTGTTGTGGAATCCATATTTTGCCAAGTGCAAAATAGTCCCCCAACAAAAGTCAACACCATATTTGTACTGCCGCCTATGAAGGATTGAGAGAAGTCAGAAGCATGGCGATCAAATTGTAGAGCTGACATTCTAAGTGTTCTGCTGCTGGATACCTGCTTTCAATCTTCCCCTACTACTGTCTGCAGAGGTGGTGTTGAAAAATGTGCATGGATCACCACTGAAATTAAAATATATTAATTGTTCATGCAGAAATAATGTAGATGCAAAAAGTAACTGTTCTTGCAACAAAGTCTCATCAGGAATTGCTACTTCCGAGTCTTCATTGGATCTGCATTCAAACTTCTTTCAAGTACTTCGATGACTGCTGCTTTAAGTAGTGACACTGGTACCTCAATATCCTTCTGGAAGCCTAAAGCAAAGAAACTGGTTGATGCAGTGGATGATCTCATTATCACCTTATTGCTAGAGATCTCTAACATTACAATTTGATTGAGCCAATGATGACATAGCAACATTTTTATCATTTTATCTAAATAAACCACTGCGTGTTGCTGCAACTTTCCTAATGACATTTCAACTAAACCTTTTGACAGCAAACTTGTTATAATTTAAGCATAAACAATTAAAGTTGTGTCTTGTTCCATTTTATTCTATGCTACTGCTGCTATTTCACTGTACCTTATGTATTTATTTTTTATCCAGTGGTGATGAAAATTGTTTTTCCTCTCTTCTATTTGATTGTTTATTTAAATCGATCAAGACATGGATCATCAAGTTCAAGCATGCTGTTATTAACTTTTGTGCAGGCTCTATGTATCATGGCTCGCCTTTACTGCTTCAGATTCTTGGGCCATTAACAGTCAGTATGTGAGTATTATTATATAATAATTTTCTCATATAGACTGAATCTATGGGTTATTGTTAGCTCATTCTCTGATAAATAACTACTGCACTATTCGTTTTGGTTACTTTGAATTTTGTATTGGCCTGATGTGAAAGGTCATTGGATAAATATTAACGGGCATGTATCCTTTGGTGGGTACAGAACAGGAGGACAACCAAAGGAGCTTCTTTGCAGGCACTTACTCTTTCACATTTCTTCTTCTTACAGATCTTTAGCTTAAGTCATAAAAACATTCAAGCATCCCAAATAATATATAATTACATCATGCTTGGTAAATATCTCCACTTGCATCTATCAATGAAAGGAAAGTTAGAGAAGGACACGATTAAACTGTGAAGTAAGTGAGTGAGTATTAGATAGATGGAAAACTGTGAGTTCAAAAGCGTAATTGTCTTTTGCTTTAAATTATTACCAGGTATACGTTGTGATGCATTTCAATTTGTATTTATTAATATTTTAACTATTACATTGTTAACATCAACGTTGGTGGGGTGCAGTTTGGCTTTTGTTTTTGTAGATTTTTTGGCTGCTCTGCTATTGCGTCGTATTGGATATATTCTTCAGTTAGCACATATGAGAAGCATAACGTCATTGGATCTGTCAAAGTCTATACAAATGCCAGGCAAGTTGCTCTGAAAATTGAATATCAATGCACTCACCTTATCATTACAGAGTTCATTTGCATTTTTGTAAAAGGCCATTAAATTAGTACTATAGTAGTCTTATCGAGGCTATAATAGGTACTTCAGAGGCAGATAGATTCTTTGGCCTGTTTTTGTGATCCTCAGCAGTTTCTAGTGAACCTTGGGGAGAATCTTGTTGAGTTGCATGCCACTAGAATGGTTTTCTCCAAATTTCAGTTGGTCTTCAGAGGACAAGTGGTTTAGATCACCACTTTCTACACCTACTTGGGATTGTAGTTTACTCGTACTTCACTTTGTTTGAGACTTCCAGGATAACTCTTTTTGACTGTCACAAAACTATTTAACCTAATGATCTCCAAAGCTCAGAATTGGGGGCATCGTCTTGATTGGTCAGAATGGACTTGTCTGACAAGTGCAGATTATTATGATTCATCATCGTATTGGTTGCAGATGGACCATCTTCCAGTGTACTTCAGGCTGAGTTTGGAGCCCATCCTCCACAGCTTGAGCTTTTCATCATGCCTACATATCTGCGATGCACAGATGACATACTACTTTCCACAGTCCTCACAAAAAAATAAACAGCATAAAGAAGATACATGACATATACAATTAGGCACCAGAAGAACTAATCAATTCAGAAATATCACATGTATCCTTTGAAGTTGAACATACTCCAATAAGAAGAAGAAAATATATTCCGAAAGATCTTGAAGAGGGCTTGAGAAGCAACACTCCCCGTCAAATGCTTGGTTTTATCATTGGCTGCAGGTCATCACCAAACAGGGGACTGGAAGGAGGATTAAACAGAATAAAAGATAAATTGAATGATTGAATAATGAAATGGTTAACATTGCCATATGCCTGGTCAAAGCTGTTGTTCAAGAAATACCTGTGCATATAATCTCTCTGTTTTATCCCACGTTACCGGGTACACACTTGCGTGGGCTGGGTTCGCTGTGTGTTTGTGCAGGGTATGGCAGAACATACCTGGGTACATTCTGCCATACCCTGCACAAACCCCAGTGAACCCAGCCCGAAAAATGTTTTCTTAAATTTTTTGAAACAATTTTAAAAACATTAAAAAAACGTTTTAAATCCTAAAAATAAAAAAACACTCCCAAATTCTTTTCAAACAACAACACGCTGGCCACCTTCTATTGCTAGACCAGAAGCTAGAGGGTACTTTGTACAACCTGCAGGCAGAGCTAGCAGGAGTGGCACTTCTACTGCTTGTGGTGCTGATGTTATCGATGAAGACATTGGAAAGCAATATGATTATGAATATGCTGATTTAACCTGATTTTTGTGCATACATTGTAACATTTGCACAATGTAATTGTTCTAAGTTCGATCAATGAATATCACAACATTTGCCATTGAATTATCAGTATATATTGTGGTTATTTAACTTATTTTGTTTACTTTATACATTTTATATGGTTAGTTATAATTATTTGGATATATCTGTAAATATTATTTTATATATTTTTTGTACAGCCGTACCCAAAGCTGTACCTGGGCCCCAAAAGAGTTGCTGTACTGGCCCCCGTACCTGTATCCACACCTGTACCATATTGGCTACCTAGGCTTTATCATTATCATTACAGGAAAAGTTTTTTTTTTGATTGATAAACGCTTTTGACCGGAAATATGAACTGGAGGGTTAAGGGACCCCACCCGAGTAACAAGAGAAACCAAACACAAACGAAAAACACAAACCAAATGGCCCAAAACAACGGCCCAAGCTAACGAAAGAGAGGGGGAAACCAATGACTACCACTCTTCTTGCGAAGAGTAGTAACTATGGAGATTCGCGAAACGCCCCTTTTTGCTATTTTTCTTTTTCACCTCTTGCCATTGACCCTGATCTGAAATAACCACCATTTGCATACTATTGGGATCCATAGCACTATCGTGATTAGGCTCCTGTTCAGAGTCCAATTTATCTGAAGAGTCGGAAACATGACCACGCTTTGCACCAGCAGTTTCCTTCCTTTTTCCTTGTTGCTCTGATCTTTCTTTCGATTCTGTTTGGCAGTTGCCTCCTTGTGTTGACTTAGTTGCTTCCTCTCGAATATGCACAGGAGATGAACTACTCCAGCCACTGCCAGATGGCTGATTCTTTTTCTTTTGAGAACCCTTCCGTTTGCCCAGCGGGCAATCAACCTGCAAGTGACCTGTGTTCCTGCAGCTGTGACATCGAAAGGCAGTATTTTCGTAATCCAAAGATTGCACATGCAACATATTACCCATTTTCAAGTGAATCTTGTCAGGTAAACCCTTGCTAAGATCAATTTCAGCGCATAATCTGGCAAATGTGCGGATCCCCGACACTGTTCTAGTGTGATCACTTTTTAAAAATCTGCCAAGTACGTTTCCAATATCCTCAAGCGCATACGAGAAATGTAGAGGAAGATTTGGCAGCCGAACCCATACAGACATTTTGGATACTGAGAGGGTATTTGGATTGAAATCAGGGAACCAAGGTGTGAGAAACAACCCTGCACTTCCCCAGAACCACGGACCATCCGTAATACAATTTTTGTAATCCTCCTCTTTCTCAAACTGAACCACAAAAAAGCCCTTTGAGCAAAAAGAGATTTCGCATTGTTTGGTCCAGTTTTCATGCACCCACTGAGTGAGATTGGTGGCTGCCGGCCACATACCGTTAAATCGGCCGATAATCGCCATCTGCAATAGGGTTTGCAGATGAGCGCCTACTCCAGTGTTTTCCAGGTCGACTGTAGGTGTCTCCTCAGCAAGATCAACTATGTAAGCATGTGTGCTTTCCGTTCTAGGTTTTGAGTTCTGGACTATGTCTTTGAAGGTTCCGGCATTATGTTTGGCATTGATGGGACGAGACCCCTCCCCAACCCTTCCGCTTTTTGCAGCTTTGAACCCGCTGGGGTTCTCCTTACCCGAGCCTTCACCAGCTACCGACCTAGTAATAGGAGCCTCAAAGACCACCGGTTTCTGCTTTAAGCTTTTCCCAGCGTTCGCTTGAGAACTGTTTGCAGGATTCTGATTTTTCTTGACCACATACTTGATGTAGTCCAGCTTAGCACTATCTTCCAATACGATGAAATCCCTCAGGGCTTCAAGGTTGATTCTCCCATCTTCGAAGTCAATGTCTGGCTTCTGCCCTGTCGAAGACTCTTTCCCTTGCCAGGGTCCGCCGTTTCGCTCCTCTGCGCAGCTGCTAGGGTTTCTCCCTTCCTCCGCCCGTGCCATCCTTCCTTGGCTCCAACTCTCATTACAGGAAAAGTTGCAGTATACAGAGGAACATTTTATGAAGAAGACTTAATGGTAAGGATAGATAACTTGTCAACAAAGCCTTGGACATAAAATTGGATGCAGCTACATTGATACAATACACAAGATTACATCGCCATGATTAATCAAGAATATTTGACAGAGCCAAATGAAGTGTGAACATTTTGCATGAAGTGTGAAGCCTCAGTGAATGCATCACCGAGGTAATAGAATGCATAAAGATATGGAGGATGAGGGTTTTTAAAGGCTAAGGACTACATCAGATAGAATCAGCACGGTACTAATAACATCAGGTGAGCTGTGATGTAATAAGAGACTTCGAAAACACGTGTAGGGAAACAGGTGATGATTTGATTAATGAAATTGGGCATATTCTGTAAGGGTCAAGACAAACTAAACTGCGGCATGTATGGCACCATATTAAGTACTTTTAATACAAGACTCGAACAGCAAGGAATGTGGAAAAAGCTAGGAGTAACAATGCGTTGTCTAAGGTTAAGGTTTCAAACTTTCACGTGGTTAGATTGGCATAAAAGAAATCTTAATGACAGATGTTCTCAAGAAATATTGTGGGGTGGGACCCTTAACATACAATATATGCAAAGAAGAGGAAAAGCCCCATTACACTTGATCTTAAATTGCAAATATATAAGCAAATTTTGGAGCGAAAGTGCAAGTTGGTTTGACATTAAAACAGCATGATGGAATGAGATGTAGGATCTAATGCAACCCTTGCCAAAGATTAAGTCAGAATCTACCATGTTTAACTGGTATCACAATTTACCCCTTTTCTAGATTGTTGGAAGACTTGGTTTGATCAAAACAAGAGGATATTTAAAGACAAGTGTCAGACACCAAAAAACCTTCTAACCATTTACAAGGTCAAATACGAGTGATTGTGTTACTATATAACTTGCTCACATGTAGTTTCAAATATGTTTAATCATCGCTCTCACAAGCCTCAGCCATTCCAATTTGGGCATAATTGCCCAAAGTTCCCCATCGCTGCTACACCCCCACTTGCACCCCTCGTAACAATTCTATGAAGTCAATTTCAATGATGTGTGTCAAACAAATCTTGGTGAGGATTGAATCGGGGCCATCATGCTTGATCTAAGCCATGCTTTCTCGGATGGCCTAGGATATGGTGAAAGAGAACGGTAAGTATCAAACCACTTTTTTTTGCCTCTCAAAAATTATGCTGAAAATACAGCCTGTTGACTTTAATTTCCAGCCATTGCTTTCCAGATTGTAGATTAATCTGAAGAGGATGATAAAACTTACTAATACTACCAAAGATAATCGCTATTGCTATCAATTATTTTTTAAATCCATATTTTTCTTTTCACTCATATGGTTCTCAAGTCTTACCTTATGTATAGTCTAAGTTAAACTTCTGTCATCGAAGTTCGTAAGCTTAGTGATACCTACAGTCTTTGTCTGGCTTGTCGAGTGTTTTTTCACTGGTTCAGAAGATATTTCTGCATTTTATGATGTGTTCTGAAAATCTGAAGGTTAGCAGCTGCGTGATATGTCTTTATCATGATTCTACGGTTCTATTGGTCTTAGGTTGAGTTCCAAGTCATCCCAGTATTAGCAAAACTTCTGGGGTCCTGAAATTCTGTAAATTATTACTTTTATATTAATAGAACTTCTGTTTTGTATCCTGAAAGTATTATCTTTGAAAGTATTTGCACAGTTATGCCTGCCTGAAAACTAGCTTGCTTTGACTTTTAATCTTCATTGTAATTGTCTCTGGAAGATGTTTATTGGTACAAAGAGATGTGATGTTTATTGGTACAAAGAGATGCCCAATGAATATTCTTACCTCCCAAGGATATTCCCTTGTAAACATTTCATTTTGTGATTGGATTGAAGGAACTTTCCAACCTTGCGTGCCCTGAAATAATTGATATGCTGCTAGTAAATGAGGTTTTTCTATTTTGCCTGTGTCGTTGGTTAAAAGTTTAAATGATTTAGCTAAGAGTAGATTTGTTACTGAGCACTTCTGTTATTTCGTTACTCATTGAAGGATTATATGTTATTTCATCTTAGAAGAAATTTATATAGACTACAGTGATTTTGCATCGGAACTCGTGCAAAACCTCTTATTTGTTTATTTTGAAGTTTTGAATATTATTTTTATAATTTCTGTAAAAATATGTTTGTTTTGGCATATATCTGTGTATATTATTTATTAAACTTTTGCTATTTAACAGACATATTCATGCTGTAGCATAGCTATCAAGTTTTTTAAACTGTTGTATCTGTATGCTAGTAACATAAGTTTTAGCACATTTACCCTATAGGTGTAGATTAAATGCTCTGTTCAAGAGATAATTGACAAAGTGCTAGAGATTTTTTCTGGAATCAGCTGCACGGACTTTATACTATTCATGCAGTTGATTCCAGAAAACTCTCTCAAGTTATAATTAAATTATCTCTTTTCCTGAGAGTTTAGGACACAAATGCTTTGGGACAGTTTCTTTTTTAAGATTCAACAAAATTGTTTCTGTTGGAGATTGACATCAATTGTGAGGGACAATGTATCAGTAGCCCTTTCAGTTTTTCTTCAGTAGTTTATGTGATTGCTAAATTTATATTTCTAAAGCCTGGGATTAGTTGAACAAGATATTTTGAATCACAGGAAATTTAGTAGCTGGAGATGTTGCGGCACTCGTATACTTGTGGAATCCTTTGGGCATTGCCAGCTGTGTTGGTGCATCGATGTCATCCATAGAAAACATAATGATTCTTTTGGCTCTTTATGGGGCATCTACACGTAAGACATCTCATTTCTTAAAAACCTGCATATCTTATTTCTTTCTTTATGTCTGTGATTCTTTTTATGATTGATGCCCAAGTGTACCCAAAGAAAGTACCCATTGCTTTGAAAGCAGTTGCTGTTTATTGACTTTTTGCACAAATAACAATTTAATTTAGCAATTGGTAATAGCATGCACATTGGTTTTCCTAAAGTATGAAACTATATTAGGAAGAATTTTCTGTAGTAGTAAAATGTTGAGACCATCATGAAATGTAATTACATTATTACTCAATAATTCATAGATTTGTGTGTGTGATGGTATCTATCCATCTATATTTGTTTTCCATGTAACAAGTTTCCACACTTGGAATACTTTTCCATTTTCACCACATGAAATCACAAAGATATTGTTATCTTATTAGTCATCTAAAATGCGCTTGTTAATTTCTTTTTTGCTCTGTTGCAAGTGTTATTTGAATTATCTCTGTAATTCGAATACTGCCATAGACACTGAAGTTATTGACGGAGATTGATTTCATGAATATTTCCATTTTAAGTGTTTTTCCTGTCATCTCATGCATTTCTGAATAGATGCATTATGATTTAAACATTTTCACTGGTTAAATCATTCAGTGCAATAAAAATGATGCATTTTATGTGCCTGGCAATGCATGAGCAACACTTTTCTTCTTTAAATTAATCATGTTAATGGCTCTTTCATATTTTCCAAGCATCCATTTTCACTTTCTTGGTATTCTCCAATGGTGGTAGATTTATCAATTAATCTATATGTAGTTTATCTTCAAAGAAAATTCTCATCTATGCACATTTTAATTTTTTATAGCTCATTGTCACATTGTAGGAAAGGTGGAAACTGTGTTGAAAAGTTACTTTGGGCCATTGCCACAGATAAAAATATTGTTGAAAGCTAGCTCACGTTATGACTTGAGCTTTGAAAAGATGATATGAGAGTGTATGGACACAGATGATTAAGATACAGTACATTAGGCTTTTGTTTTGTATACAACACCCTTGAAAGTCAGAAGTCTTATTTAAAATTTCTACCAAATTATATCACTCTCCATCTACCTGTAACACACAAAAAAATAAAGCAGGAACTACATAGATTCTTCTGCAAAAGCTTATGAAGTTTTGATTGACAAACAGACATGGTTCTGCACTTTCATGCTTGTAGCTCCCTCTTTATAAAATGTAATTTCTATTATTTAAAGTAATAGATGTGATCAACTTAGGCTTTCCGTCTGGAAATTGAATCTCATCAGTGCAAATAACACTGTTTCTGCAAATGCATATATTTCAGTTTCCAATAGTCGTCTTATTTTCTGCTTTCAGCAAAAAGGTTGTAAATATATTAAGGTTGTGGTAAAGGACAGAAAATACAGTCTACTGGAGACTGCACAAATGTCTTGAAGATAATGAACACAAGGTCAGCTACTGACTAGGTGGAAAAAAACTAAGAAAAACAAATAATGAGAGTGGAAGGAGGATTAGATAGCATAGTTTGCATGTCTTACTCTTGATTAAAATTAACAATGCTAGACTATGTAGAGATAAAATGCTGGGAAAGTGGATGCTTAGAAAAACAGAGAAGAAGTAGGGAACTGTCTGTTAGTTTTATATCTTTTGAAAAAGAGGAGAGATAGTCTTTTATCATGGGAGAATCAGTTTCATATGGAGTTCTCTGTCCTAAAGAATCTCGATTGCCTGTTTGCTAGTTACATTCCTGAATGGGTACACACATATTTAGGTTGATTGTGCTGGAAGAGACTCTAGATGCACAACCAAAAAATCATTGTTATTTGATGCCACGAGCTGGTGGAGCAGAAGTCTACCATGTCCAGTGGGTTTTTGAGGGAGAGGGTGTGCTCATCTTCATGGTTATCTTTCTCCATAACATGGGCTAATCGCCTGCCGCGCTGGAGGAGGGTGGACCTTTGTTTGATTTTGATTATCTGGTCTGTGTCATGTGAGGATTTGGAGTTTTTGATGGGTGTTGTTATTGGATAGTTGAGGATGCTTTTACTAGGAGAACTGGGGTTCAGGTGTGCAGGTGGACTGTATATGTGTGCTGGGTATGGATCTTCCTGAGGTGGATGAGACAATTGGTGATGATAAGCTTGAGACTAGGGATAGTTGCTGGTGTAGGGTGCACATGGAGTACGGGTATTACAGGGTGGACTGTATATGGATGCCGGGAATGGGGCTTCTTGAGGAGGATGAGACAATTGTTGATGGCAAGCTTGAGCCCACGGTGGTTGCTGCTGTAGTGTGCGCATGGAATATGCGTATTTTTGGGTGGTCTGAATACGTTCTCAGTGATTTCAATTGTAGGGAGAATGATAAAGTCCTGATGCCTGACCATCATGTTTCTTAGATTTTTGGTCATCAAGGTGATGATGGTCATTATGTCTGACCTGAATATGAGTAGGCAACAAAGCAAAAATGTTGTATAGCAAATGGGAACAAAACTATGCACAACTGAACCAAAAGGATATATAAAACAAGAAACATAGAATAGGAATTGAACTTGGCACTTTATTTTTATATAGATATGATCCGACATGGTTCAATTTGTAATGTATACTCTTCACCATTCATGTATCTATCTTCATGGAATTGCATTTAGGGTTTTGTTTGACCCTTAAGACACCTTAAGTACAAATACACGTTCACTCCAAGACAAGCAAATGACCAAGACATGATGTATAGGTGATTGCAAGAAGTTGGAAAAGTCATGGGTGGAAGTTTAGATTCCCAATAAACCATCCTGCCTTCTCTGTTTTCAAAAAACAGATTGACAGATTTGGTCATTACTGATCCTGTCTCTATAACACCATGCCACAATGTACGGATGTGATCATGTCCGAATCCATCTTGAGTAATACAATATCACCTGCATTCCCATCTGGATGGAAGTCGAAGGGTTTGGTATTCCATCTTTCTAGGTGCTTTGGTTTTGGAGGCTTCTATGACAGTGTGCAAGATGTTTTGGTTAATAAAGAGTCCTGGGGGAGAATTAAGCATTGTTTCGAATTTTGTTCTGAGTTGCAGCAGCTGTAGTGAATTGGATTGAGAATGGGCAAGATGGGTTGTTGTATGAGCCAATGGCCTTGTGAGCTTGTAACCTGGGATTTTTCGGTGATAGTGGAATGAGGCACAACCCCATTCGCTGGAGTTTTTAACCTACACTGGGTTTTTCCTGGTCGAATTGTTGTGTTGCATTGTGTTTGTGTGCTATTATGATCATTTTCCATTTTTCGTGTGCAACGCCTCATTTCCTTATTAAATTCTGCAATCTGATCAACTCCATAAATGCGTGTGATGAGCAAAGTGCTTAAATCTTTACGTAATGTATTGAGATTAGTCATAGACTAAGTAGAATGCGTGTTTATGAGTTAGACACCGGTATAACTCGCTTAATCATGAAACTTATTGGTATTAGGGCTTTTCAAGTATCCCTTGGGTAGTGTGGATTGCGGTGCCACAGGTTGCTGTTGATGCAATTAACCAGATTGGAATGCGGAAAGAGAAAACGTCTTACTGCCATTGCAGCAGAACATGTCTTTAAGGAAGTGGAATTTAAACTGTCAAATCAAAGCAAGCATGGATCATGAAGAGGGTGACGTATACCTAAGACTCAAGAGTATAGAGACCAAGAAAAGAGGTTACTGAAGTTAGAAACCGATCTCGCAAGCATATCCAAGTTAACCACGAACCCATCTGCATTTCAAATTTCAAGTGACGGTGGACACACCCTATGAAGGAAAAGTTGATGCAGAAAAACTTGACTATTGGTTGTCACATCTCAAGGTATATTTCAACTTGCATATTGTTAGCAAAAAACAACACATTTTATTTGCACAAAGTAAAATTTTCATGTGCTTACTTGGCGGGAAAATTATGCACATTCTCTGGTTTGGAAGAAGTAACCATCTGCAGATAAGTTGACAGAATTTAAGAAGCCAATCAAGTCTCATATTTAGTCCATTTGTTATGTTGAAGAGAAAGGTATCGAGTTGCAGTTGTACAAGCAGTGGCAGGGTCAAAGTGTGCAGGGGTATACATCTGACTTCAGGAGACGAGCAATCCAAGAGCATGACTTTGTTGTAAATTATCTCAGAGGTCTTTACAAAAAATTAAGGAAACTAGTCCTCGACGCAATTGAGGAAGCATATGCTCAAGCTCATTCCATAGAGATGGATAGAAAGATGAGACCATCTGTCAAATCATCTTCTTCAAATCAACAAGGTGCAACCTCAAGTAAAGTGAAAGGAAATGGAAAAGATAAGAAAAGCCACTAATATATACAAAGATAACACTAAGAAACATTGCATTAGATACCCACTACCATTTACAATGCTGAAATTTCCATCCCAAGAACTGGACTAAAGTGGCTATCCAAGAAGACCATGACAGCTATGGTATAGGACGGAATTGGGAGCAATTTTGATGTGGATGACAAGATAGTTTGCACTTCAATAAAGGAGATATGTTCAAGTAGCAACAATCAAGGTAGGGATGAATCAACGGAGTTAATCCATATCAAAATCCAAATCAAAAGGACAATGGTAGATGTACTATTTGGTTCATGTTCTCAAGCAAATCTGATTCCTAACAATTTATAGAGAAACTCGGATTGGAGGCATACAATTACTCTGATCTATATTCATTTGGATGGGTGAAGCAAGGAGCAGAGATTCATGTCACCAAACAATGCAAAATTTATTTTAGGATAAATGAATGTTTCATTGATGAGGTTGTGGTAGACACTCTTGCTCTTGGTGCTTGTATTTTTTTTGCAGCTGGTCTTTGCATTGTTTATGTTGAGAGATAAGCATGATGATATATTTCAGACCGAGGCTACTAAAAAAGTGACATGCACCAAAAAAGAGCAGCAACAAATGAAAGGGTTGTTGCAGGGGTGTTTGAAGAACCAAAGGGAATGTGAAGTAAGAGAGAGGTAGAGCACGAGATTCAGTTGCTATTGGATGCCCCACTCCAAAACATTGAGCTCTTTAAGCAGTATTTATTGGAGGCAAATGAGGTCAAGAACTATTCACCTTTCCAGATGTGAAGTAAGAGAGAGGTAGAGCATGAGATTCAGTTGCTATTGGATGCCCCACTCCAAAACATTGAGCTGTTTAAGCAGTATTTATTGGAGGCAAATGAGGTCAAGAACTATTCACCTTTCCAGATGCTCCACTCTTGCCCATTGAGTTGTTAAAAAATTCTTTGCTGCAGGGGTGTTTGAAGAACCAAAGGGAATGTGAAGTAAGAAAGAGATAGAGCACGAGATTCAGTTGTTATTGGATGCTCCACTCCAAAACATTGAGCTGTTTAATCTGTATTTATTGGAGGCAAATGAGGTCAAGAACTATTCACCTTACCGGATAATCCACTCTTGCACATTGAGTTGTTAAAAAATTCTTTATCGAAGGCAAATCAGCTCAAGTAATGACTCCAAATCTTGTTGGAGCAAGTAGTTATGAGGACTAGTTCATGTCCATGTGGGTTTCCCATCATCATTGTGCTTAAGAGGGATGGGATATGCAAAATGTGCATTGACTATCGGGTCTTAAACATCACCATCAAAAGCCACCATGTTTTGTTGGATCAGATGCAACATGCAAGGTACTTCAACAAGCTAGATTCAAAGTCAGGGTTACTATCGTGTTTGCACGGAGGATATATGGAAAATTGCATTCAAGGCAAGGAAAGGATTACAAATGATTAGTACTTTCTTATAGGCTATGCCATTTACTCGCTACGTTGATGATTAATGTGCCAAGGCCCTTCATAGATTCTTGTGTTATTGTGTACTTTGAGTGTGATTGGAAATGTTGATTTAAACATCTTCTTCCACAGTATTTTCTAGAAGCAATTTTTCTTAAATTATGGATTGTGGAAACATTAGATTTTTTAGCACCCAACACATTCGACCCAAGTGTTGAAGCCGAACACGGTGCTGTTAAATCGGAAAAAAGATAAGTTTAGGAATGAGTTCTCGACATACTTGGGACATGCTATTGGATGAGGGGAGTTGGGGATTAATCCAACAAACATTGATGTTGTTTGCAGTTAGCCCAAGCCTTGAAGTGTTGCAATGTCCCCTTTCCTTCACAGAGGGCCTAAGGGCCAATATTTAGTCTTAGCCTTGGTCATACCCAAGGGGCTAAAGACTTTAGAGGCCATTGGGTATTCCACCTTGCTTATTTGTTATATTTTTGTGTTGGCATGGGTGTTAAGTGGCATGGTGGGGGCAAATGTTATGTTTTATCGTTAAGAGGGTGAGTAATAACTCTTTAATGTTATATTCTTTCGTTGGGGTTACTTATGTCCCTATGGCGACTAGGGGGAAGAAAAGTAACTTAAGTTACTTTATTATTTGGTGGTCCTTCCTAGAAAAGGTCGACTTAGATTAATTGGGCCACAAGTTGTTTGGGGGAAATTATAAATGAAGATTGGGAGGAGAAAGAGAGGTCATTCTCGCCTACGCACTTATGATTTCCTTTGAGCAACTACTGTTTGCTTTTTCTAGCTTATGGAGTAAGATCCCACAAGAACCATAACTTCGGTGGTGAGAGATCCATTCCTAGC
Organism: Taxus chinensis; assembly: GCA_019776745.2. Taxonomy (NCBI): domain Eukaryota; kingdom Viridiplantae; phylum Streptophyta; class Pinopsida; order Cupressales; family Taxaceae; genus Taxus; species Taxus chinensis. The sequence goes on from CM034155.1 coordinate 622,773,121, forward strand.
TAGCAGGGCATTCTTCGGTGGTGGAAGATCCACCCTAGCATGTCAATTTGGAACTAATTCAGGGCTGATTTTCAGAGATCAATTTCAGAGTTTTCAGAGAAGGGTTTTGGTGGAATTTTGGTGGAGAAAAATCAAGGGTTTCCGGATCTGTTGTATTGCAGCGATTAGAGCAGGTTTGGCACCATTTATGGAGGAGTTTTGGAGGGTTTGTGGTCTCTTTCCAGGTGGAGCGACCCATTTTGGGATTTTACAGTGCTTTTTTGAGGGGCTTCTGAGTACTTTTTCAAGGACTGGCAATTAGGTTTTCATTCATATTATTAATAGATATTATTTCCAAAATTTCAGAATTTTATCATATGTATTTGAGAAGATATGGATTTTTAAGGTTTTCTAGCTGTCAAGGGTTTTATGTAATTTTTTTGGCAGTCATATATGATTCGAAAAATTCCAAAAATATTGTTCTAGGGTTCTTTATTATCATAGCAAGCTTCCTGCAAATTTTCATGTGGTTTGGGCAAATATTTTAAGAAAAATAAATAAAAATCAGTTGGCTGCCCTAGCTGAGTATTTACGACAAAAATCAGATTTTTTATTTGCTGCAATTTATTTATAATTTGTGTGTTTTTGAGTGGACATGCTATTGGATGAGGGGAGTTGAGGATTAATCCAACAAAGATTGAGGCTGTTTGCAGTTAGCCCAAGCCTTGAAGTGTTTCTTAAAGGAGGAGCTTTATAGGTGTTGTCCATTATTTGAGGAAGTTCATTGCATTGTTCTCCTCAGTTGCACCTCCATTGCATGCCATAATTGTGGGAGGTAAGTCATTCATATGGGGAAAGAATCAATGATCTGCATTTAGTGAGTTGAAACATAAAATAAAAAAAATGCATCTATGTTGGCCTTGCCCAATTTGTCACTCCCTTTTAAGGTGGAGACAAATGCACGTGACTATGCCGTGGGAGCAGTCCTAATGCAAGGAGGAAAACTAGTATGTCACTAGTCAAAACATTTCCACAGGGAAGATTTTGGGGATGCGTTTCAACAATTAAAAAATGCACGTGTGACATAATTTGAAGCCATAGAGGATTGCAACCTCAAGGAAGGAAAACTCTATAAGCTATACAATATTTGCATGCCAAAAGAAGCGAGAGTGTTGCTTATGCATCCCAAGTGACCAGGACATTGGCAAATCTGCAGAGCTATGTGTATTGGATTAGAATGCAAGAAGATGATTTTAAGTTCATAAAGGGTTGTGCATTGTATAAAACTAGCTATTATTGGTTCCTTCAATGCCGTGGGAGAGTGTCTATGGATTTTGAAGGTGACTGCCTATTTCAAAGAAATGGCATGGCTATCTGTTGTTGTCGTTGACTGGTATAGCAAGATGTATATATTCTTATTCCATGTGAGAAAACCATCAATGGACATGAAGCAGCTGAATTGTTTTTCACTAATATTTAGGTACAATTTGGTTTTCCTAACTTTATTGTTCCCAATTGAGATGCAATCATTTTAGATAGGTTTTGGACTACTTTGTGGGAGAGGATGATCACTAAATTGAGGGGTCCACAACATTCCATCCATAAATTGATGGTCGGACCAAAGTACTGAATAGAACATTGGTGTAACTTCTTAAAGGATACAATAAGAAGCATCTTATGTCATGGGATGAGAATTTGATGTATATTTAGCATAGTTACCAGGTTTGGCCAGATTTGTATGAAATCCGATTCGAACCGTATTTTTTGAAGTAACCGAATAAATCCGGCCAATTTTTTTGCACCAAAAAAAAATTCTTTTTTTGGCATTTCTTTCCTTTTTTGGATTTTCGGTGAAGAAATCACAAGGACAGAAATTTTTTTACCATTTTTGGAAAGGGTCCAGGAAGATGTAGTAGCAAAAACTTGCATGTGCCATAACTTTCATTCTGTGGCTTCGTTTCAGGTGTCGTCTTCTCTAAAAGTGTATATTTTCTCGAGCTCTACGCATTGATGGCAATATTTTTCTTATTTTCATAAAATCCATTTTTGCACTTTTTTGGACCAAGCAACTTCTTGTAATCTTTTGAAAGAATCATTATGATGATGATGATTATGGTAGATGGATGCTTTTTTGTATGATTTGTCTATATATAATGATATAAGTATACAATAATATAAATTTATAATAATATAAGTATATATATTCCGAACCAGATTTTTCCGTATTTTTTTGAGAACTCCGAATTTTCGGATTTTTTTGCCCTTCCGAATTTAATTGGATTTCCGAACCTCGTAACTATGATATTTAGCATTCCTATAACTGGTCGTAGCACACATCTATGGGAAAGACTCAGTTTGAAATGTGTTTTTGGCATTTGCCTCCCAATCTCTTTGGTTTTGTGATCGGACAACCAAGAGGGAAAGAAGAAGGGGCAGATTTTGAAATTCGGAGAGAGAAGGCTTGTTGATAAAGTGAAGTGAATTGGCTAGCTAGTACAAGAAAAAATCAATGTGTATCAAGGTTCAAGGCATGGGATGATTAACATAAGGTCCAAGTTGGGAACAAGGTTGTGGTTGTATTTAAGCAAGGAAGAACTCCAAGGGAAAACAAGAAATGTCAAACCCTCAAGGTATGGGCCTTTTGAGATGGTTGAGTGGGTGGTAAAGCATTCAGATTAGACCTGCCTCCTTATATGACAATATATAATTGTATGTGGGTCTATTTGAGCCATGTTAGATGCTGAAGATTGAGGTTTCATATTGCCATCATTTGAAGGTTTGGATCCATTTGCACAAGAAGAGCTTGAGGAAGATGCGACATTGCAGCGGAAGGTAAGGACACCTAAAAGAAGCGAGCATGATAATTGGTAGGTTGGACAAAAGGGTTAGATGCAAAGCAAGGGAAAATGGTACTCCAAAGAAAAAATGGAGTTATTTCCTCATCTCCCGAGTAACTAAGCTTTCAGGGACCAAAAGCTCTCTCAATTGTGGAGGTGTGATTTAGAATGGATCAAATTACAGTTTATACACTCCACCATTCATGTATTTGTGCTTATACATTTGCACTAAGTGGTTTGTATGACCCTTAAGACACCTAAATTACATGTACATGTTTACTTTAGGACAAGTCAATGACCAAGACAAAATGTGTAGTTGGATGGAATACGTCGGAAAAGGTTGAAGATGCTTGGGTGGACATTTACATTCCAAAAAAACTCTTCTACGTTTCCCTTTTAAAAAAACATTAGACACAATGACGGAACTACAGTGGTCCAAACATGTCACTTATATATACAAGATGGATTCGGTCAGGGCCGACCGAACCCGTCCTAGTAACATATCATGCAGATAAATTTGCGGTGGACTGAACCCATTACAATAACACCATGAATGGGCGCAATCATGCTCAAACCTATCCATAAAAGGCATAACCATTTGCACACTCATTAGGACAAAAGTTACAGTGTTTGGAATTCTATCTTTTGAGGTGCTTGGGCTTTGGCGGTTTCTATGACCATCTGCTAAATGTTTTGGTTAAGAAGTTGAAGCATCATCTAGAGGTGTGTTTTGAGTTGCAATAGTTGTAGGAGGGTTTGTTTATGATGCCTAAGATATTGGCATTGGCTGTGAAACCGATTGAATGATCACCATTTGTTTGACAAGGGTTAAAGTTCAAACATCCTCACTTGTCTTATTTTATGCTTTTACGGAAACTTTGGTTGCCACAAATTTATTTTAGGACCCCTTCTTCCTTACTCCTTTCTTTATAATCTTTGTTATTAATAAAATCTAGGGCACATATGTTTTGTATGTCATTCCTTGAGGTATTATGGACTAATCCCACATGTATTGAGCTTGCTCAAAGGAGGTTGCCCTTTCGAAGAGACCAACGATATTGTAATGCAATTTTGATCTTTTAATGTAATACAAGTTATCTTCTATTTCTTTTTTTGCATCATATTTTCCCTATATTTCTCTATTGGCTTAATTTGTTTGTAGGAAGGTTCATCTCATGTGGTATCAAGCTCTTTCCAAGATCGCATTTTGCAGCAACAACATAAGTTTAGGGCCCTATGCAACTGTCCACCATATGCTCTCACCTCACACTAAGCAGGGCCTTGGTGATCAGAAAGTGGTTAAGAAGTAGTGGCATTAAGCTCCTGCTCTTGAAACTAGCCAATGTTTTTCTTCTTGAAGTGGTTATTTTCCTTTTTAGGCTAGAAACCTTGTGCTGGAGATTCTAAAATATCATAGAGAGCTGTCATTTTTGCTAAGCACACGAGACTTGTGTGTGTATTGGGGTGGGATTTGACCCATCACTACAAACACATATACAATAATTGTACGTAGAATTGAGCTTCCACAGACCTTTGGGTATATCAGAAGACCCCATAGATTTTGTTCAAAGCTTAGCCATAGGAAGTTGTCGGTTGTCTATTACTTGTGGTGCACTGGTAAGCGGTAAGCGGTAAGCGGTTAGCAGCTCTAAGAAGTTACTTACAATCGATCTCGGAGACAGGATAATGGGCTATGAGATGGTCTACCCTCCGTCGTTAGTGCTCTAAAACATTGGGCTTACACTATCTGCAAATTGGATAAGTCTAAATGTGAGCCCACAAACCAAGAACACCCTTTGTAAGCCTTACACATTTTTACCTGATTGTATTAAAATCTTGGTAAATTAGAGTTCATAGAAACCACCACTATCCATAGCAACCTAACATCGAATTGCAGAATCCATAGAGTACACAAACAAGAGTGATAATTTAGAATAGTTTGTAGAGGTGTTAGAGCAAGGAAATTATGGAGCATAGGAAAAATCTTCCAGGTCCTTAAATTTCCATATAGTGACAAATACAAAAATTTGGAGTGCTTTCCAAAAAAAGTTTGGAAATTGTTTTTTCCCTTGAGATAATTATATGTTTGCAATCATCTTGTTGAGCAGTAAACTTTTTTCGAAGCTCAGAGACCTCCCTTTTTTGTGATGACTCGATCCGAAACCAAGGACACAGAGCAATAAATTGCTGATCTACGATCCCAAGTCATTGATCTTCAACTAATGGCACATGGCCTCAATGCACAAAATGCATCTCTCTCAAGCAAAATCAGCAATGATAAACATTATGAGAGATTTTTTTTATTCGGAAGCATACTATGTAGCCCAAAATTGGAATTCTCTAAATTCGATGGTATAGACCTTGCAAGTTGGATTTACATAGTATAACAATATTTTAGTCTCCACAATATTTTTGAGGTGAACAAGGTACCTATTGCTTCCTTTCACTTGGAGAAAGTTGTCGTCTAATGGCATTAGAAATCTTATGACAGAACAACATGGGGCTATTTTGTTAAATTGTTGTTGGTTTGATTTGGTCCCAGTGCCTATGATGATTTCACTGAAGCCCTTAGCAAACTCCGACAAACAGGAACAGTTGGAGACTAGCAAACCAAATTTGAAAAACTAGCAAATCAATTTGAATGATTTTTTGATGACCTTTTCAATATTGTTTCATAAGTGGCCTCAAGGATATGATTCACATTGAGGTCAATATTTTCATGCCTAAGGACATGATGGAAGCTTTTGGGTTGGCCAAGTTAGCTAAAGACAAACTTACAAGCTAGAGCCGTTATTCAAATTTTGTTACATTCAAGCTATCCACATCACAACACAACCTGCTAACTCCACCTTTAAAAATAACCCATGTTGAATGCCTTAAAGAGGCTGAAATGCAAGCTCACTGGGTAAAAAAGGGGTTATGTTATAATTGCGATGAAAAATTCACACGGACCATAAATGTGTGGAACAAAAGTTGTATTTACTTGATGTTATGTCACCCCTTGATACAAATGATTGGGATGTTCTCAAAAATCTTAGGAAGAGGAAAATAATGTAGAAGACTCCAACCATACGAATCCCCAAGCAGAAATTTCAACACATAGTGGTAGGGTTAACCACTCTCTAGACTTTGAAAGTTAAAGTGTATTTCAAGAAGCACCCTCAAACTATTTTTACTCATACATCACTCTTAATTTCAATGACCTTTAGCTATACAAACAAGTCAACTGTTGTGTTTCCCTGCTCAAGCTTTGAGGTTATGATTGCTAATGGGGAACATTGCCTCGTAAAGGAAAATGCAACGATGTTCGTATTTCAGTAGGGGACTATAACCTTAGATTGGACATGTTTGGTTTGCCTTTGGAAGGATGTGGTCTATTTCTTGGGGCTCAGTGGCGATGTACTCTTGGACCAATTGTTTGGGGCTTCTCAAAACTTTGGATGTGCTTTCCTAATAATGGGTAAAAGTACACATTAGAGGGCCTCATACCCGGTCAACCAATGTCATAAGCTTCCACCGTATGGAGAAGCTACTTAAAAAAGGCTCTCATGGGATCATTGTTCAACCTTGTTCCATTCAGTTCAATGCACCTTATGAGTATAGCCAGCCGATGATTTGCATAAAATTTTAGTCAAACACGCGGCAATATTTGAGGAGGCAACATGATTACTATCTCAACGGCTTAAGAACAATCACATTGAGATCCTTTTGGGGAGTGAACCCCTAAACATTTTGCTGTATAGCTACCATTTCCTTCAGAAAACTAAAATTGGAAAGTTGGTACGAGTGCTCCTAAAGGTTGGAGCGCTTCACCCAAGCTTGTCTGGAAAAAAGATGGGCCTTGGCGACCATGCATTGTTGTTAAGAAACTGAACAAAATCACTATCAAGGAAAAATTCCCCATATTGGTGATTGATGAACTCCTAGACAAGCTTCACGGTGCCATATTATTTTCCAAACTAGATTTACGCTTTGGCTATCACCAACTACACATCAAGGAAGAGGATATCTCCAAAACAACTTTCCGTACTCATGGCAGTCACTACGAATTTCTGGTTATGCTCTTCTGGCTTACCAATGCCTTGTCAACATTCTAATGATTGATGAGTAAACTCTTGTGGCCATTCTTTCGGTAATTCATCTTGGCCTTCTTTGTTGATTTCTTGATCTGTAACAAAACTTGGGAAGAGCATTTACATAACCTTGACATAGCATTAGAACTTCTTTCTGAGAATCAATTATGTTCCAAACAATCCAAGTGGATTGTTGGTCAACACGAAGTTGAGTACCCCGGGCATATCATCTCAGTAACACGAGTCAGAGTTGAACCTGAGAAAATTGACGTCATGTAATATTGGCCAAATCCCAAGACACTCATAAGCCTTCGTTGATTTTTGGGTCTCACTAAATACTATACAAAATTTGCTAAGGACTGACAAAATCACCACTTTATTAGCTACGAGGTTATAAAAAGACGCCTTTTTTCTTGATCAGGAGTAGTGGAACATGCCTTTGATGTGCTAAAACAGATGATGGGTACTACACCTATTCTAACAATGCTCGTTTTATCCAAGACTTTAATCATTGAAAGCAATACATGTGGCAAGGTATACAATGCCGTCTTCATGCAGGAAGGATGGCCCGTTGCTTTTACTAGTAAGGCCCTCAGTGGGGGAATTTTGGTACATTCTACTTATGAAAAAGAAATGATGGCCATACTACTTGCAGCCAACAAGTGGCAGCCATGCCCGACAAGACGACAGTTTTGCATCAAAACAAATCATCACATTCTCAATTATTTCTTAGAATAGAGTATTCACATAAGATCATCAGGAATGGGTCACCAAATTGATGGGGTATGATTATAAAATCACCTATAAGGAGGGAAAGGGGAATGTGGTAGCATATTCTCTCAACTACAAATACGAGGACACACATCACTATGTGCTTTATCAATACCCCTTCTTGAATGGATGAAAGAAATCCAACATGAGTGAAAACAAGACTCTCACACACAACTTATCTAACATTTTCGGCTGATCCTTTCTGATCACCCAACTTCTCTTGGGACACCCAATATTTACGGTACAAAGGACATGTGGTTTCAATTCCCAAGTCTATACAACAAAACAAGATTCCGCTCAAACTGCATGCATCACCCTCAGCTAGTTATTTGAAGTTTTTGAAAACATATGAGTAGGTTTGTGAAAATTTCTTTTGGCAAGGAAGTAAGCAAGACGTCAAAAAATTGTTGAAGAGTGTGATACTTCCCAACGTCACAAGGGTGAAATGGTGGAAACTCTAGGTTTGCTACAATCACTACCCATTACCACAAGGATCTGGACTAGTATTTCAAATGATGTCATCGCGGGCCTTCCAAAATTTGGGGTCAAATTTGTCCCTTTATCTCTTCCCCCATCCCCAAACCTTTCTTGACCAAATTTTCCTCCTCCATGGCATTCCTTCTTCTATCGTCTCTTATCATGACTTGTAATTTATCAGCCACTTGTGGAAAGAACTATTTAGACAAATGGGGACACAACTGAAAATGAGCTCTAAATATCACATACAAACAGATGGTCAAACAAAATAGTCGATAAATGCATAGAAACATACTTCCAATGTTTTGGCTCTAATCAACATCATTGGGTCAAGTGGTTACCGCTTGATGAATGGTGGTAAAACACCATGTATAACGTGACCACCGTAATGACCCACATGAAGCAATCTATGGTCAAAAGCCATTGTCTCCTCTATCTTACCTTCTAGGCAGTTCTCAAGCGCAGGCACTTGACACCAGCCTGTTAGCAAAAATTGTACTGATAACTAATCAACCCTTTTTCCTATTGCAAAGGTCAATGTAGAATTGGATTAGTTTAATTGTGAAGGACCTAAGATAGTACTTAAGCATGGAGGGTAGTTTTAAGGTTTGGCTAGTAAGCAATTACATCAAACTAAAAGGAAACCTAACAAATTGTGGAGGGATATCTGAATCATAGTAGAAAAGAAAAGGGAGAAACAACCAAAAAAGAAAACAAAAAAGAAACACATAAAACACAAATCTAAACTAAAATATTATTAACCTTATCTGGTAGAGTGAGGTCTATTGATAAGACTACCTCTTGGAAGGTTAAAGAAGAGATCTAAACACTAAAATGTTATCAAATTCTGTGTACTAAAGATGTTATTGAAGAATATCTTGGTTGCGCCGGAATGAAAATAAGAGGCCATTTAATTCTACTCTGTAATCTTGTCCATAAACATAGTGTTTATTGATTTAAAACCTCCAATATTGAACAAGAAATAATGGTACATACATCATATTTACAAGTTAACTAAAGAAAATAGAACATAATGCGTACACTTTACAACCGTCATAAGACCAACAAAAGTATTTTATTTATTAACGAGAAATATGCTTTCAAATAGATGAAAGATTACAATATTGGAAGTCCTATCAAGAGAGTGTTCAAGTTAATTGTTATAGACACAATCCCAACAATCTATTATGCATGTCACTGCAAGAGATGTTTACTATTTGATGGGAAATACAATGTCAGAATAAGGACCAGGGCTGCAAGTACATGCTGTAGGCAACAAATAATCAACTTTGAAACATATAAGTCAGATAATCAGATAAATAATGATAAAACTAGATATATCTGAAATATCTCATAGACAATACTTTACCATTAGTAGAAATGTCATCAAGATTACTGCGAACATAAATCAACTCAGAAAAATATTGCACCTGATAACAACGGTAATGAAAGTTTTACAAGAGCTCTGCAAAATATCTATAAATTTCTCTTGAATTTTGTGCCTTCGAAGTCCTTAAATAATCTCTTCCTCCATTATGTTGGTTGCAACCAACTTATTTTAAGATATTACAAATCTATAAAAAGAATGAAGTTCACGACTTTATGTTGTAAGTCATGGTTGGAGTCCAATATAAAAATATTTAAATGAGCCTTATGAAGACTTAGGACACTTTAAAAAAATAAAGATGACATAACATGGATGGAGGGGCAGGACCCACGACTTAGTAACATATCTTATGTGAGATTGAAATAAAATAATATAACATCCATAATATATCTAACATCAAATAAACAAAAGTATATCCATATCAAAATCTCAAACATATCATCAAATGCTGACACCTAATCAAAATCCACTTGATCAACATTTAAAATGGTAACTCCATATCAAAGGCAAAATAAACTCTTATCTACGTCATCCATATGCAAGCTACTATATAGAAATAAATACCATCAACTTATACCATTCACAACTATCACCAAGATATCAAAATTTATGAAAATCAGAAATGCATAGGTATGTCAAAGTGGATGTCTGCGCATGCAAGTAAACTGAAATCATCAAACTGCTCTAAAGTATCAAATGCAAGGGTCCAAGGTAACTGTCGATAGAAAACAAAATAACTATGACAAATCAATCATCGCCGTCTTGAGTCAAATCAAACAATGACATATTAGTGTTAGTATTACACTCCAAGTACTCATATGGTGCATGCTCCAATGGGGATTAAGTGATATTTCCAATCACATCCTCAATCTCCAATTTAACTCTCTTCAGCACCTGTGTGACCAAGTGTGTGGCTGGAGAGAAATTAACACACTTAGAGGAAGTAGGTGTGGAATCATGAGGTGCGATTGGGTGAGATAATGACGGGAAATGCACATGGGAAGCAACATAATCCATAGTATGAGATCAACGAGGGGTAATTTTGAGCAATGTTCAACTTGTGGCATGGGACCTTGAGCAACATCTTGTGCAACTATCAAGTCATGTGGATGCGGATGAGCTGACTGTCCTGAAATGGAACCTTGAGCAACATCTTGTGCAACCATCAAGTCATGGGGATGCGGATGAGCTGACTGGCCTGAAATGTAATGCCTGTGGGGGGAGTTGTGTAACAGGGGGATTAACACAAGGTTAATTTACTACTGGGGTACAACGGGTACGTTGTTCATATACGGGCTGATCCAAATCACCTTCGGATGCCAGGTCAAGAAAACACCAGAATTGAGGCCCACGTGTGTCAAATTGAATGAACACATGAGTAGCTTGTCTCATGCCTCTACCCTTATAGCCTCAAAATGGTTTACCCTTATGAAGTGTTCCAGATCCCCTTTACCTCCGAAAGGCCGACCTCTCATAGGACATGAAAGTCTCCTATTACGGTCTAAACCCCAATGTGTGTCAGGCTCCCGAGTTCCACTTCCCCAACTCTAACCTGACATATTGGATAGAGGAAAGCAATATTAGCAATGAACAAAGGTCAAACTTTTTCTACTTCCATCCAGAATACTCCATCAAAATTAGGAAATGCAGGGCTTTCAAGAAATACAAGCTCTCTTCAATAAAATGTCATCAAGATTGCTTGAACCTACTTATCACATACAATATCCATCGTGATGGACAAAACTTCCTTATGTCAAGACAATTACAGTAGATCAAGACTTTCAAAGTAGTTTTAAAAAAATGTAGAAGCCTTCTTTAGAATTTTAGACCTAGAATAATAATAAAACCAAAAAATTCTGTCATTAAAACATCGCATGATTGTCATATTGGACTAATGAAAAAAGCAATCTCTGTTTCACAGTCTATGATGCCCCAAAAGACTGAAAGCATGCATGTAATAAACAACCATTATTTCAACCTTTTCAACTGTTATCAAAATTGGGTTCAATTTCCACAGTCTATAGCTCTCAAACAACCTTAGCTTGGCTCGAATGGCATTCTGTGTTTAGCCTTCACAACACACAACTGTCAAGTGAAACATTTAGTATTTTGGGTTCGAACTACAACAAAAAAAAGGTTCTTGTGTTTCAACAATTTTCCATTATCAAATTTAGACCCCATTTCCGAGTAGGTGGCCTAGGAGGCCTTTCATCCGTTTTAGCCTTGGTCATGCCCAAGGGGCTAGTGACATTGATGGTTATTGGGTATGGTTTGCACCTTCATTTCACTTATATATTATGTTTTGACGTTGGACACATACTTTGAGGTGACTTAAGTGAAATAAGGTTGTGTGATGCTCCCCTAAGGTACTTTATGTTATATTTTGTCGATGACTTAAGTGATGGGTGAATAAATGGTACTTTATTTTCTATTTCTTCGTTGGGGGTAACTTAAGTGTACTTTTGGCTTAGTGATGATAAAGTAACTTAAGTTATTTTATTATTATGTGGTTTTTCCCCCAAGGAGGTTGATTAGGGTTCTTTTGGGCCCTTTGTTGCAATGAAGAGTTATAAAAGGGAAGCACTTGGGGAGAGTGGGCATTCATTCATACACTCACTCTTTTATGATATTGAAGCCATTGTTGGTTGCATACTTTTTGCTTGTGGAGTAAGATCCCACAGGAACCCTAGCTTCGGTGGTGAGAGATCCACTCTAGCTAGCAGAGCACTCTTTGGTGGTGAAAGATCCTCTCCTATAAGCTAATTTGGAAAAGTTGAAATCATGGACAATTTTCAGATCAAAATTTACAGAGAAATTCAAGGGAAAACTTTGCTCAGTGTCGGAGAGAGATTATTTGGTCCATACTTCAAGTGTCCATCTACAGGGATAAAAGATTATGTTCCAGAAGTTTAGGACTGGCATTGGACAAAACATTCCGTAAGAAAGCACAATATATAAAGAATTTAACTTGGGATTCATGATGAAAAAGCTTACACTAGAGGGGCAAAGGTAAGGCAAGGATTCTAGTGGAGTTAAGAACTAGGATCAGGCCATCATCTTCAGTGAATGGTAGAGAATTCCCGAAGAGGATTGCAGAAATGAGAACTGTGTCTTTTTTTCAGGTGGTTATTGAAACAGAATGGCATTTCATTATGGAGTGTTCATACATATGATGGTATTCGTATCTAGTACGAGAAACGAATTAAAAGTGGACAACTTAACTGAGTTATTTGAGAGGGCGGGGGAGATCAAAACTTCTAAAGATCGCTGGTTTTATCAGTAGGAGAGCTTATTGGCTGTAGAGTCTGAAATCAGCTTAATGTTTCAGTTTCTCTGTCCCATATACTCCAGTCTCGTGGGTGTCATTAAAATACTTTTTTCATAGTTTGCTATTTTGGAGCTTTATTCGGATTTTTGCGATAAGATCTGGGATCAGATCAAAAATTCATTTTAGAGGAGGAGTTTCATTCATTTTGGCTTTATTTATTTCGAAGATCTATTTTTAGGGTTTTATGTAGTCAGTTCCAGATTTCTAGGAGTAGTTTTGGTTGGAGTTTCTGTTCCGTTTTCCAGAGATTTCGGAGCTGAGATTGTTATCATTTAAATATATTGCCCTATTTGAATTTCAGAATTTATAAAGATCATTTCAGCTCCATTGTAAATTTTTGGAATTACGGTAGGCAATTTCATTTTAGTTAAAATAAATAAATAAAATCAAATTGGAGAGATAAAAAATTATTTCTCTCTTGTTTACTGTTCTACATATTTTTCTAAGTTATTTGAAGCTTCTGGGTAGTGTTAGAAATTATTATTCTGGAAAATACAATTTTTTCTTTGTTTATGCATATTGCTGTCCTAAAAATCAGAATTCAGTTTAGCTGTTATTTTTATATATTTTGTGAATTTCAAGTGATATCCCACAAGGGATATTTCAGTGGTATCAGAGTTGTTCCTCCAACCTGTTTGGGTTAAAAATGGGTGACAGTGAAGATCTCAATGTAGATTTAATGAAGCAATTGTTCACCAATATGGTTAAGCAACAGGAGACTACAAACCTCTATTTGAGCCAACTCACAAAGAGACTATCACAGGGCAGATTTGGGCCTCAGCGGATAGAGGAGAAAATAGTAATATGGGGCAACATGCTCAAAGAAGCGAAAGTGGACATTCAGGGCAGCGATCTCCCCGCTCTTTTACCAAGCCTTTGGGACTTCAAGAGCCCTCTTTCTTGAAGGATCTAGAAGATTCACCGGTGGGGCAGCAGGGAGAAGTATTTGATGAGGAATCTTGTTGGGAGAAGTACCGGTCTTTGAGTAAGGGTTTTCTGGGAAAACATGCCATTTCCAGAGTATTGCAGGATGAAGATTGGTAGTAGACCCAAGAGGGATCACTCTATTCATGTTCCAGAGTTGCAGAAGAGATTGGGACAAATTTCCATTCCACACTTCGATGGTTCTAAGAAGTGTACAATGCAATCATGGATTCAGAAGTTGAAGACATACTTTGACTTGAATCCCATGCACGAAGAGGATGCAATTAAATTTGCAATCCTACATCTGGAGGGAGATGCACATGACTGGTGGCATCATGGTCTCATTACACAGGGGCACATGCATATTGATACATATGTGTATTTTACACAGAGGCTTGATGAGTAGGTTTGACAGGAGGGATCCTGACATGTACTTCAGAGAATTGACTCGCTTGAGGTAGACAGGTTCTTTGAACGGTTACATTGCAAATTTCAGAGGCTTTCGGTTATGGTTTTTGATGTTTCAGAGATGAGATTGACTTCTCTCTTCATAGCGGAGTTTGGCAGAATGCATTTGCAGGGTTTGTGAAGGCATTTGAGCCTTCTTCATTGCATGATGCTATTAGGAGAGCCTGGGATTTGGAGTTAGCCACTTCAAAGTCGAGGTTTCCACCTCGAGTTCAATAAAAGGAACCTCCATCTAGACCGGATGAGCTTCAGCAGAAGGAGCCTACACCTAGGTAGGATGTGGCTAAGAAGCCATTCACTTCCTGAGAGCTTAGAGATGAGTTGAGGCGAAAGAAACTATGTTTTGATTGTTGTACACCTTGGGCTCTAGGGCATGATTGCACAGGGAAAGGAAAGGCCCAATTCATTGAGGTCTTTGAAGAGAGTGAGGGTGACAGAGATGAGGAGTTAGAGACCCACGAGATGGATATCCTGGAGATGGAGTTGCATTGGACAGTGCTGATGTGGAGCAGGAGGATGAGACTTTTCCTCAAGAGATTATAGCTACATTGTCTAGTACTCCGATGTACAAAGCATTCAGGGTTAGAGGAGTTATACAGGGTGAGCGTGTTGTGGTACTCATTGATAGTGGGGCTACCCACAACTTCATTGATGCATCCTTGGTTGAGAGGAAAGGTCTACAGATAAGATTTTGAGGGCTTCAACATTGTTGTAGCCAATGAAGAGTATATGAGATGCACACGGAGAGTTCCATAGTTGAGCATCACTATGGGTAACTACACAGTTACTGATGATTTCCACATTGTTGGTATGGGAGTGACCAACATAGTGTTGGGAGTGCAGTGGCTTCACTCTCTTGGTGAGTTTTGGACTAACTTTCAGATGATGGAGCTGAAGTTTAAGTCTGAGGGAAGGAATGTAATCTTGAGAGGCTTATCTACAGGAGCACCTAGAGTGGTTACAACCAAGGGGATGAAGAGGACTTTCCGGCACGACGAGGGGTTTTACTATCACGGGCCGGTGTGGATTTCGATGGATATGGGTGTGACCAGTAGTGTTGCACATGAGACAGTTACAAAGATTGGGGTTACAGGTTCAGATCATCCGAGTTTATCATTATGTTGGTTATCTGAGGTTTCAGTAGATTGGAGATCTCATTTGCTTGTTGAGTACTCCAAGAACCGACACACTTGTGAGATTCTGGATGGTCACACACAGGATGACAGCTATAGATTGGAGGACGAGATGATCTTCTATCAGGGCATATTGTACCTTGTGCCAGATTCATGGTTGAGGATGGAGATACTGTGACATGTGCATTGTTCTTCCATGATTGGACACTTGAGCTTCGATGAGACCTACAGGTTCATATGGGAGAGGTTCAGATGGCATGGGTTGAGGGAGGATATCCTCAACTTTATACAGGGATGTGTGGTTTGTCGTCATAACAAATCAAAGTATAGAGGTTCATCATTGTCCTGAGTCGACATGGGATATCACTCCTATGTATTTTATTGCTTCTATGCACGGTGAGCACTTCACCCATGTGCTAGTCAGTGGAGGGACGAAGTTGACTCAGTTACTTGGTTATTCAGTAGGTTCACATTCATCACAGGAGGTGAACTATGTAGAGTTGATATTGTCGGTTGATTGTTTACTGGAGTCTTGGGATTTTTCCCCCACAGGACACATTGAGACACATTATGAGGAGCCTTGCTCTCACATGAGTGTGGGTCATGTGGGAGAGTTGGCACGCTTAGTGCTTATACAGGTTGTTTCACAGGTTGATCCAAGGGATGCCATAGGATTCAGAGTGGATTTTCGTACCCATGGGTTGACTGAGAGGCAATGATTGTGAGTGATCACATGATGGCAACTTCACATTGGCAGGGATTGGACAGATTGACAGTTTCAGTGTGGGTACTAGTGGAGATGTTGGTGTGGGTATCATACTACTTCAGGGGCAACATTGCTCTCTACTCAACATGGAGACTATGATGATTACATAGGGTGTCTTGGTTACTTCGGATCCCACTGATCATTGAGTGATTGCAGGGTGAGGAGGAAAGACTTGCCATGTGGTATTCAGTTTGCAACAATTATTTTGATTGACTGTAGGATGAGGTGGAGAAACTTGCTTTGTGGTATTCAACTTCTGCAACATGACATGATAATGCTTGGGGTCAAGCATTTTTCGGGAAGGGAGGACTGTAATGTCCCCATTTCCGAGCAGGTGGCCTAGGAGGCCTTTCATCCGTCTTAGCCTTGGTCATGCCCAAGGGGCTAGTGATGTTGATGGTTATTGGGTATGGCTTGCACCTTCATTTCACTTATATGTTATGTTTTGACATTGGACACGTATTTTGAGGTGACTTAAGTGAAATAAGGTTGCGTGATGCTCCCCTAAGGTACTTTATGTTATATTTTGTCGATGACTTAAGCGATGGGTGAATACATGGTACTTTATTTTTCTATTTCTTTGTTGGGGGTAACTTAAGTGTACTTTTGGCTTAGTGATGATAAAGTAACTTAAGTTATTTTATTATTATGTTTTTTCCCCCAAGGAGGTTGATTAGGGTTCTTTTGGGCCCTTTGTTGCAATGAAGAGTTATAAAAGGGAAGCACTTGGGGAGAGTGGGCATTCATTCATACACTCACTCTTTTATGATATTGAAGCCATTGTTGGTTGCATACTTTTTGCTTGTGAAGTAAGATCCCATAGGAACCCTAGCTTCAGTGGTGAGAGATCCACTCGTAGCTAGCAGAGCACTCTTCGGTGGTGAAAGATCCTCCCTAGTTTGCTAATTTGGAGCTTCATTCAAATCATATTTTCAGATCAGGGTTATCAGAGAATTTAAAGGGTTTGGTCAGTGCCGGAGAGAGATTATTTGGTCCATACTTCAGCCATCTACAAATAAGATTATTCCAGCGTTTGAGGCAAGCTTGGCAAATTCTCAGGAGTTTCATTCAGTTTGGGACTTTATTTATTTTTCAGATCTACTTACTTAGGGTTTTGCAGTAGTGTTTTCTAGGGTTTCTAGTTGGATTTTTTCAGTTTTCTAGGTTGGATCTGATTCGTTATAATTTAAATATATTGTTGTCCGAATTTCAGAATTTATAAAGATCATTTCAACTCCTTGTGAATTTTTGGAGTTTTTAGGCAAGTTTCAACAGTTAAAATAAATAAATAAAATTAGATTTGAGAGATAAAAATTATTTCTCTCTTGTTTACTGTTCTACATATTTTTCTAAGTTATTTGAAGCTTCTGGGTAATGTTAGAAATTATTATTCTGGAAAATACAAATTTTTCTTTGTTTCTGCATATTGCTGTCCTAAAAATCTAGAAAAATCAGAATTTCAGTTCGCTGTTATTTTTATATATTTTGTGAATTTCAAGTGATATTCCACAAGGGATATTTCAGTCCATTCACACACCTTAAAATCAATAATACCTACGAGTCACAAAAAGAAAAAGTGAACAACTGAGGGCACAAGTCCTTTCCAACTGAAGCAAATACCATATGGTCAAAGAGAAAGAACACGTTCTTTGAAACCCTAATGAAATTCATTCGAAGAATAGAATTTCATAATTGATAATGCTTCCAAATTAACTGAAAATAGATAAAGAAATGCCATGAATCGACTGAATGAAACAACCATGAAAGAAAGAAAAACCCAGATTGTATATGCATGCATGACTCAATAAAGAGTCTATTTATTATTTTCCAATCTTCTAAAAAGAACAATTTTTACCAACAACACATACCTATTAAAATGGGCAATTAGTTGGAAAAGCTAAACAATCTTTGGAGACTAACCAACCTTCCCCAAACACCACAAAAGTGCCACAGTCAAGTGTCGACCATACCACAAACGACTCGTCTTCGAAACAAAGCAGAGCACCAACAAAAATGTCAGACTCAAACAACAACCCACACACCAAATTAACAGTGCAAAATGAATTCAACATACCCCCCAATCACTGCCCATGAGCTCTGGGCTCCAGAAATGAATGCCAAAATAAATGCGGCAATACTCACCTCCGCTACCTTACCTTGAGTAGAGCTTCCTCCAAAACTAGAGGTCCTCCAAAGTAGACAATCACCAAAACGGGCAGAATAGGTAAAAGAGACATTTGAACTGAAATTTTAAGATGATTATTATCATCTCAAAATTAGTAGACATCTTGGCACAATGTTTGGATTTTGTCAATGCTAGCATGGGTTAAATAACCTAAAAATTGGTCATATTTTGTAAATGAGAGCCAAAAGCCTTTGCCATGAAATCAAACCCATTCATGATTATAATTTTATTTCCACAACCGTCTCATGCCCAACCAAGTCACAACATTCAACTTATACCACCTTATGCACTTTGAACAAATCTATATCATCTTAACTTTGCGAAATCTGCACACACGAACCAAGAATTTATTTTTGAAACTCCACAAACCAAAATCCCAGTCAATTGTACCAATGCCCCACGTAAAAAGAAACTTATTATATTAACAAACATGTGCAATCAATGTTAAATGAGAAGTGGCCCCTGCCGGAAGATGGTTAGGCTCAAGTAATAGGGATATTTCAGATGAAACAATAAATTGTGGGCTAGAAAAGGGCAGGCCCAAATTTTGGCATTAACACTGGAGATCATGCTGACCTTCTTCATCAGTGGAGATGAGCTGCGTTAAAATAGTTGTTGAAATTTACTCGAGAGTGCAATCACATGCAAGTTGTTGATGAGCGTGGACCTCTCTTACAAACAAAGGTTGCTGAGAGATGAAAGTCGGGCTCAATGTGAAACAAAGGAAGGGAAAGAAGACAAATGGGAAAATGAGGGCTGGATGAGTCCTATTCACATAATCAGACTTCAAATAACTGAAATAAAGTATTTTAAAAGAAATTTGTTTACTCTGTTTTCCATTAATTATTCATTGCTGGCTATGTACTCCTAATTGAAAATAGATTGAAAGCCACGAAATACTTATAGAATTGGTATCTCATCTGATTTTTACATTCTTTCAGCTGATAAACACCTAAGTAATCACGTGAACGATTATTGAGTAAGTTGTTACAGGTCTTGATTTGGACAACAAAACAAAGAACAAGGAAAACGAACAATGCAAAGAAAGAAAACAACGCAAACCAAAATTGAAAGACAACCATTTACATCAGTTATGGAAATGGATAAGATGGTGTCCATTGAATGTGTGTCGCAACCAATTTCCATCCAAATCTTGCAAATGAAAAGCATTTTTTCTAATAACTGCAACAATCTTATAGGGATCAAGCCTTTCTAGGATCTTCCCTGGCCTTGTCCCAAAATAACACCAAATCTCTGGTTTTAAAGGTTTTCTTAGAAATTTTCTTGTCAAAGTATCTTTTAAATTTTTCTTTAGACTTTTCGAGTTTTTGAAGAGTGGTAACCTTCATTTCATCTAAAACGAAAAGATCATCTAGCCTTTGATGCAACACAATCGTATTTTCCGAGCTATGCTCAAGATTTGTTCTAGCAGAAGAAATTTGCAACTCAATAGGCATGGTAACTTCAAAATCATACGCAAGCAGGAAAGGTGAAAAGCTAGTACTCACCTTGACAGTTGTCCCATCAAATTGTAATGTTTTAAAGATTTTGAGATGCCAATCTCTTTTGTTACTACAAATGACCTTTTTCATAACGGAAACCTGATTTTTATTGGTAGATTGAGTCTGACCATTTCCCTGCAGTTAATATTTGCAAGAATGACCGGAAATTATCGAATAATGTCGTAGAAATTCCAAATATTTGTTTGAAATAAATTGCAGACCATTATTAAAAATGATCTAAAAGGGAACTCTGAAACAAGAGAAGATCCAATTTTCGAAAAATTTGAAACTTTGGCAGAGACAACTTTTCAAAGCCAAAGCTTAAGGCCATTTTGTTAATTAGTCGTAACAGTCAAGATGTACCTATGGTCTATGGAGGAAGGCAGATGAATATCAGAAATGATGGCTTCTAGATTGATACTATGTTGATGGCAACAAATTCATATCATAGAAGATACACTGTTCTCCTTTTTGTTCTGTTGTTTTTGCAATTTCCTGCATATTTCTTTTGTAAGGCCTATCGGTTGAAATAATTTCACTCCACGAAAGGTTTGGAGGGAATTTTTTCATATAACCAATTTTCTAGTTGGGAGCAAAGCGTAAATTAGGGTCTGATGAATTGTAATAGAAACCAGAGCTGCAATATACATGGTGGCCTCTATAGTGCATTCCTTTTGATCCAATTGGTATTCTTTTATGAAGGTGGACCTGCTGTAGTGCTTGATGGGCTGTCTGATATTTGTGGGATATGTGCTGTCTATTTTAGATCTGTCGAGGCATCTTTGGGACGGTTCCTGCAGATATGCATGTGTCCTCTATAACTGCTTTGAAGTAATATTTAGATCTCAAACTGGTGTTGGTCACTAGTTTCTAATGCAAAACCACCTCTTCCTTATTTTAAGCTGCCTGGGAACAAGGCTGACCTTGTCAAAAGCAAGTTTAATTTGTGCTTATTGATTTTCTATCTTCTCTATATTGTCTGTTGGATGATGTTTCATGTCTATCATTTCGTATGAAGGCCAGTATCTTCATTTCTAAATCAAATGAGTCATGATTATTGACCATAATAAGTTTTTGATACTAAGTGCCACTTTTGTCATACATGTCTTACTTCCTAGCTCACTTGTCATATAGCCCCAGTGTGACGTGCAAAATTTGGAGGATGTGCGATCTTTAGTTTTTTCATCTTGCATTCTTATGGGAGAAATGGTAGGAAATTGACATGTTTATGAACTCTGCTGTCTAAAACACCTTGTTCCTTGTATGCAAACAAGTGCACATTGATGGATTGTTGATCTACAGTAGTAATGTGATTATATGGCAAAGTATTTCCATGCTTATTTCTATGAAATTTATGACAAGTTCTTGTATTGATTCAGGCAACACTCCATTGGCAGCTTTTGGATGGGTTACGTCAACTCACTTGGCACTTTATCCCGCAATACTGGTTATTCCAGTAATAATTCCCTAGAAACTTGTAGTTTTTGTTGGCAAAATCAAAAGAATAATACTTCTGTGTATGCCAAATGCCAGGCAATAACAGCTCAATTTTGGTTGTTTGGTGAACTGACTTCAACAATTTGTAGCTTTTTTCAATTCAGAGGCTGAACATCAAAAACTTAATATTTTTGCTTGTTTCTGGATATCTAGATATGTATGCACAAAGAGACTTACATATATTTGGATGTGTCAGGTTATATTCCTTTTAGGCTATGGTCCAGATACTCCTCCAAGAAAGTTGTTCAGAGAATTGAAACAATTAGGTGAATCTACTCTGGATAGTGCAGCCCCCTCAGATCCAAGCTGTGGAAAGGGTGGAACTGAAAATATTCATTCTGGATGCTGTCAATATGATTTCTCATGGAAACCTGTAATGCACTTCATTTTGTGGTCGGCTATTTGGTGGATGCATATTCTGGGACTATGCAGCATTTCCCTTAGACATCATGGTGGCTTGCGAGAAATGTTTAAAGAGTAAGCCTTATCTTACCTTCAAGATTTTTTACTGTTTGGGGGAAATGAGCAGTATAGAAATAAAGTATATGGAATTTTGTCATTCCTTAAAACTTTTTCTTGCCTGTATAAAACATTAGATTACCTTAACCTTCATGAAATAAAATTTATTCTTTTACAAATGGCACAGTCTTGCCAAGATAGTTCATGGTTTTGTTCCAAACAAAATGAGTGCTTAAGTCTTGTGGTACAACATTACGAATCTGTAGGATAAGAGACATCCAGAAGGCATCTATGTGCTAAGTGGGCTACGGATTAAAGAGCTTGCTAATGTGTTCACAAGTGCAGGTGCAACATCAAAGAACAAAAGTAGACTAAGGACTCCCATTAATAATCATTAAATACCTTACATATATGATTACTATTTTTTCTAGATTTTATGCAGACATTTTTTAAGTCATTCGCCAGTGTTGCAATGATGGGATTGTTCTTGGAAAAATATGTTCTGCCTAACAAATGAGCAGCTGAGGCAAATGGGTTAGAATTGAGAATGGAAAGATTTCAGGGTGTGTTTCCAAGAAGTAAAGATTCTAGAATTATTCAGATGCAAAAATTTCTTCTGAGATTTGTGATGTTGAAACTAAGAAAAAGAGCTTGTTAAAGAAAGATATGTCTGTTGGTCAAGATATTGAGCTCAAGTTTATATGGTCATCAGAGACATTTCATTGTAATCTTTTGCTCGATAGAAGTGTCCTTTGTCTTGGAGAACTCTCAAACTATTAGGACGAGGATTATAAATCCTATTTAACTATATTAAATTAATGCATAAATAAATAAATAACAAGGTAAAAACACTATAAACACAAGATTTACGTGGAAAATCCCCAAGGGGAAAAAACCACAGACAAATGAGAATTTTCCATTAATTGAGAAATAACCTTTATAGTCCAAATAAAATCTCCTTTACCTTACTTCTCTCCAAGCCATTCACACAAGATGAAAACAATATGATCCATGACCATATTTAAATGACCCCATGGGTCATGAACATATTAAGTGATGGGGTATGATTAAATTGTACCCTGATTTAATATAAATTAGTTACTAAATAACCAATTAAACATAAACATAAAGTTTATACTAAATAATTAAGAATATAATCATTATGAATTATTAATTATAAACTAAAGTTTATAGGCACTTAATATTACGTTCTAACACTCCCCCTTAATATTAAGTGGGGAACCATATGCCAACATTACTTATTTGTACAACATGATTTACAAATCCATAAACCATTAGTGAAGGTTTAGGATATCATATCACTTTTGAAGGATTTATAACACCTTCATCATGCTCAAATTACCTTTTAGTACAAAAGGATTTGGAATCCATAAATCAAAAGTTATGATTTAGGCTAAGCATGATTTGTGAGACTACATCTCATAGTTTCTCATGGAAAAAATATCAAACAAAATCTCTAGGAGCCTTTTATAACACAAGGACCTCCTTTACAAATAGATGCAACACACTGGACTGTACAATGTAAAATTAGAGTGATAAGTTTACAAAAGATCATAAAGATATTTTTACAATGCTTTACAAATGGAGCAGAAGTATAAAGGAGAAGGAGATATCAACCGTCCGACCATTAGGAGGTGACATTGCCATGCACACTCCCCCTCAATGGCAACTCTAAAAGGTCCAAGCATTGCAGAGAAACTTGCAGAATTTTAGAGCACACAATGGATTCGTAAAAATATCTGCAACTTGATCTTCAGTCAAGAAGTACTGAAGATCTATATCACCACAGAGAACCTTCTCTCGGATAAATGCATCTAAACTCTATATGCTTCGTTCCTTTGATGTTGAACTAGATTCTTAGCAAGATAAATGAAACTTTGGCTATCACATAGAAGAGGAGTACTTCCTTTAGCTTCCATGTGTATCTCTTACAACAGCCGCTTCAGCCACATGGCTTCTTTTGCTGCTTCCATTGCACTTCTATACTCTGCCTCAATTAGAAGAAATGGAGACTGTTGGATGCTTTTTACTTTTCCAAGTAATTGCACCTACACTAAAAAAATTGAACACATAGTTGTATATTTTATATTTTAACACAACATCAACATGGTTAGAATCACAATATACATATGGACATCAAAATAAGCATATAAATATTTACTGATTTCACTTTTAACCATATGTAAAAGTTAAATACTACTTATAACAACTAACAATATGCTTAACAACTAACCATGTTATATTACAAATATGTTAGAAATTTCAAACATATTAATCTTTGTAAAATATATATTATATTAATCACATGCACACAAATGCGTCCCCAAGTGTCATTCGATATGCATTTAATAATTTTCTAGTAATCACATACTAAGAATTGTTTTATCAATTACATTATGATATACAACATTATGTTTTATTTTAAAAATCCCTAAAAAAAGTGATAATAATGATAAATATCATATATTGAAAAATTTTAATTCTCATAATTAACCAAATCATGAAAGAAAACAAAGATCCTCTAATCTGATTGGACACATTCCATGGATTTATGTCAAAAGTTTTCTTCAAACTTCAATGATTGAGGAAGGGTATTTGGTGATAGATTACCATGTAAACAGATTTTTTAACACACATACATTTCATCAAAGGTTAAAAATTCATAAGTAGTGACATGTCATATTCATGAATAATTCCAACCATACACTGAAATGAATGGACAATCAGTTTTTCATGCCAAAAAATGAACAGTCGATAGTTTTTGAATAAACTACTTAGAATAGGTGACAAATGAAGATATTTGATCTTTTTAAACTCGATCTATAAGCCATGAACAATGTTTGTTTTAATAGAAAAGTATAACATTGCATAGCCATTTTGTCAGAAGAAGCTTTTTATTTCAGGTTCTTAATAAATCATGAAATTATAGTTATTCTAATGAATGAAACAAAAATTATTTTTCAATTCAATATCGTACATTCAAATAACACATTTACTTTTCATTTAGAAGTGATAGATCTAGTTTATAGAGTTACTACATTAGATCTATGATTATTCTCTTCATTTTCATCACTGGATTTATTCCATTTTTAATTTTTGAATTTTGTTTTATTTTTGACTTTACAGTCTTCTTTCTTATGACCAAATTTACCACAGTTATGACATTTACCATCCAAACTTATTCTTAATTTTCCTAGGCTTCTTATCTTTACTAGGAGGTTTAAAAGTTTTGGTTTTTGATTCTTGTTGAACCTAGAAGGATTTTTAAATTTCTGAGCGAGAAGTGCCTGAGTGATATTCTATTTCAAATCAAAATTAGTCATAACCTTCTCTTCATGGATCATAGAGAGCACTTAGAGTTTTTAAATCAAGATGTCTTGTTTAGTTTGATACTTAAAATTCAGTAATGAAATGAAAATTCTAAAATTTTCATGTATATTTAACTGAATAATAAAGTAAAGTAATTTTTCATGAATTAAGTTAAAGTTACATCCTTCCAAATGAGACTTAATATTCTTAATTTATGATAGAAAATTACTATGTTTTCATCTCCCTTCATTGGAGTGTCATTAGTCATAGAATCAAATTTTATAATTTTTGATACTTGCGTACCTTCATGCATTGATTTCTAGTTACGTTCAAGCACTCAGAATTTCCTGATTCTTGATGTGAAGGAGGAGATAAATCCTACATGCTCTGAAAAATAATGGACATAGCTTGATGCAACCTTTTGTTGATATGGAACAACATTGTCCAATGCCACTTGTCTGCTATTTGGAGCCTTCTCTATATTGTTACATGACCATCCAGAGCTTGTGAGCCATGAATTCCACCTTCAACCAAATATTCCAGATGCTATAATTGTTTCCATTCAACATCTATGATTTATCAATAATAAATTGGTTAGATCCCATTTTAGCATAAATAAAATTTCAATAAATAAGAACAACGAGGTTTATAGTAATCAAGGTTTAAAAATCCCCCTGTCGTTGTTCAAGCCACATAGTCAATATTTCGATGAATTCACCATGAAAAAAAGGACTTGTCAAACAAATAATCTAAACATATGATATATTAGTTTGACAATAAAATCATTTATAAAAATGTGAGTGATTTTTTTTTAGTTTTACATGAAAAATGACGACGACTAAGTGTCGTGTCATAAAAGATCACTTCATTTGAACGATTAATTTATACAAACGATATTATTTGAAATATTTTTTTCATTTTTTAGAATAAAAAGGATTAAATTAAATCAAATAATAAAATAAATAATAAAAATAAAAAATATTGAAAAAAATGTGGAGCTTAGCTCCTGTAGAGATTTATACCTAGGTTAACTCAGACAAGTTGGGTTTACCAACTGAGATGGTCTGAGATCAAGTACGACTGAGATGATACCAATACAATTGCAATGTCCCCCATAGCCCATAATTAAGTTTAACCGTCAACTGCTAATGGAGCCACTCCTCAATGAAATTCACCAATAAAACTTTATACCTTCAATAGTCACCAACCACTTACCCATTCATTTGCCAACCATCTAAGCATCTTGCGACGTCAATCTACATTCACATTTGCAAACGGATGGAGTGGTGGTGTGACCAAAGTCACACCACCCAAATAATCTGCAATGGATTTTAAAGCCAAGTAGTCCTCTTCCCAACTCAATGTGGGACTAAAGTCCCATTAGAAAAAAAACATGGCCCATGGCGATAAAAAAATTATGTTGGCAAAGTGGGGGAACAAGGATTGTGTACATGGTGAAAGAGGAGTGGGGCAAGTGAAGGAAGGTGTAGGTGGCACCAAGTGGAAAGATATGAAGGAGGTGCATAGAAACATTAGTATAGATTAGGTTTAGTATAATAGCTTAGGTTTAAATAATAGTTTAGGCTTATAATATATAATATAGTTTCAATGACAAAAAATAATATATTAGTTTATATTACCTATAAACTATAGTTTTTAAGATGAAGTTTATAAAATAAAAACTATAAGTTTATTATCAATTTGTTATTCTATAGTTTAAAAGACTATATATAGATATAAGTTATGAATTAAATATAAACTATAGATTTATAAATGGTTTTAAACCTTACTTATTTAAAGAGGTCAGTTTAGACATGGAAAAATTATTTTATACTATAGTTTTGAATAAATTCAATATGTAACTTATTTAAAGGGGGCACATGGAGACATAGGATAAATTTATTTTTCAAATTCCAAAGGTGAAATAAAATTAACATGGAGTTTTACCAACAGGGGGGACAAGAGATTTGACCCGGCCAATGGAAAAAAATTTGAACACCCTATTTTGATGGAGCTTGTCTCCTTCCTTTTAACCTTTATTAATTCTTGAATTTTACCCCCAAAATATTTCAACCTGTACACATTTGAAACTATAGAAATATAGTGAAATATTTTACACAATTTTTTAACCCTTATATCTATTTTCCATGTCCTAGTAAATTCTTTCACTTTGAGATTTCACGCGAGGGGTAAGAGCTTTTCGAAGACCTTTCCATCTATGAAAACTTGAGTAAAAAATCTATGTCCCAGAGGGGGGGTATTTATTAAATTTTTCCAACGAATTAACCACCCCAACCGAAACACCCAATTGGATAATTAAATTAGGATTAATGTTACATGCTCTGATACCTTGTTAGGACGAGGATAATAAACCACATTGAACCATATTAAATTAATATTGAAAAAATATTAATGTAAATGTATAAATAAATAAATAACAAGGTAAAAACATTGTGATCACAAGATTTACGTGGAAAACCCCCAAGGGAAAAAAATCACAGATAAATGAGAATTTTCCATTAATAAAGAAACAACATTTTACAGTACAGTAAAATCTCCTTTACCTCACTTCTCTCCAAGCTATTCACACAAGATGAAAACAATATGATCCACGATCATATTTGAATGACCCTATGGGTCATGAGCATATAAAGTGATGCGGTATGATTAAATCGTACCTCGATTTAATATAAATTAGTTACTAAATAAGCAATTAAACATAAACATAAAGTTTATATTAAATAATTAAGAATATAATGTGGTAATCAAAATGTATTTGATTATAAACTAAATTTCCTAGGTCCCCTTCCCTATTACTTTCTTCCATATACTAAGCTAGTTGATCAATTCCAATCTCCAACTTCTAAGAGATGCCCTCCATGAAAAAATTCTTCTCCAAAGCAACTTCCTTCTTTGGGTTTTCAAGATAACAATCCTCATTTACTAGGGTGCAAACTACCTCCAAGGATTCTTTTCCTGATAAGAATTGGATGATATTTTTTCTCCTATTAGTAGGCCCTCATGTGAACCTCTTATGGTCCTCCTTCTAAAAAAATTTAGACCATATATCAAGAACTCATATTTCCCCTCCCTTAACTCTTGGAATTTCCTATAATCTAAGAAAGGATGAAATTTATCATTTGAAGAAGAAGTATATTCAAAGGATTTAGATCAATTCTATCTAAATATAGCGTGTATATGGAAAAATCAAATCTTAGTTTTATTAAACTTTTCCTTAATGAATGATGATCATGCATTTATTTGTGGAAGATAAATTTTCTATTATTTGCCTTAAAGCTGCATGGTTTCATCAAGTGTTTACAAAGATTTGTACCATCCCAATAACCGACTTTTTCATCATTAAAAACCATAGTTTTTAATGTTGATATGGTCTGTGTGGCTTAGGTTGCCATAAAATGCGATTCAAACCTTGAAAATCACATTTTTTTGCTTAAACCGTACGGAAAAACCACAATAAATTGTGATAGATTAAAAACTCGTGATTTCTATCTATAAATGTAAAAAAATGAGCTTATTGGGTTTTATTTCATTGATTTTCAATCAGATTTGGAGTGTTTTTTTTTTGGCAATTTTCAAACAATATTTAGGGGTTTTGAACAACTTTCAACATTCACTGACCAATTACCCCTTGTTTTACATATTTTTGATTAGAAGTTATAAATCCTAACCTTAAAGGTTGGTTTTCTGAAGTTTAGGGTTAGATCTTTTTTAATTGAAATATTTACAAATTTAGAAGATTTCCTTGTTTTAGCTTGTAAAATAATTTAGTACACCTTAATCATAACCTTAAATGTTGATTTTCCAACCTTTAAGGTTAGGGGTTTTTTAATTGAAATATTTTCAATTTTATAAGATTTTACTTTTTTAGCTTATAATTTTTTTTACTAACCCTAAACATTGGTTTAACAACGATTAGGGTTAGGGATTTTTAATCAAAACATTCCCATCTTTAAAAGATTTTACTATTTTAGGTTAAATAAATCTGATACACCCTACCCCTAACCTGAAACACCGTTTTTCAGGTGTTAGGGTTTGGTTTTTTGAAAATAACCGAAATGTTTAAAAATGAAAAGATTTTAGGTTGTAAAAAAAATCAAATGCACCCTAACCATAGCCCTAAGACAATATTTAGTGCTATGTTTTTATTGAAAAAATTGAAATGATAACAGATTTAGAAGTCTTTATGTTATTTAAAAATTTGATACATCTAGGGTTAGGGTGTATTAAATTTTTAAATATCCTAGTCTTGTAATTTTATCAAACACAAATTTAATATAGCCTAACCCTAACCCTTAATATTGAGCATTTAAGGTTAAGGTTAGTTTAAAAATTAAAATTGAAATGTTTGCAAATTAGAAGATGTAAAATGTATATAAATGTTCTATATCATTATATGGTAAATGTTTCTAAATGTTCTATAGTACTTTGTGGTAAAGTTTCTATATTACTTTATCATGTATGTACTAACAGTTTTAGGATTGCAAAAAACTACATTGAGCAAAATAAAATACAAAGAAAGCATCTCTAAAATATCTTTCTTCTTCTTCTTCTCTCTTTCTTCTTTCGGTCATTTGTTGTTTGGTTTTAAATTTGGCGCAAGGGGGATCCCAATGTCAGATGGGTGGTAGTGCATGTGAGCACTGAGCTACCCCTTGTGAGTAGGTAGCCATTAGACATAATCGAGACGTTTCATTTCTTTCGATGCCACCATATGCTCATTTACATCTCTCTTCCACGTACTATTACTCTTCCATGTAGATTCAAGTATATAAGAAAGTTGGGTATATTGAGAGGCGTGGTATATCGAGAGGCTTGCTCTTCCATACCATTACTCTTCCACGTACCGTTGAGTATATAGGAAGGTGCATGGTATATTGGACAGTTTGATTATCAGTGATTTAGGTAGATTGAAAGGTGGGAGTGATAAGCTGGAGCAATAAGGGTTTCTTTTGGGATTGATAAAGGAATACTAGACACCTTAAAAATACTTGAGCACCTCAACAATTTTTTTTTGATGCATATTGCAACTTTGATTATCATGTTGTGTGAGAAAGATTTTGCATGGACATATGGCACGAAAATTTAAGGCTCAAACAAAACCAATGTCAAATGCAACTTTTGTGGCCGCGTATGCAATGGAGGCATATGTTGTTTCAAGTGGCATTTGGCGAGACAATGGGGGCATGAACTTCCACAAATATAATAGGGATTGATTGTGGGGGTAACAAATGGAGGTGGAGGTAAAATTTCCGATGTAATAAGTGATAGATTTTAAAAATTATGGTACTTGGTATAGTGAGGGTATATTTAGAAGATAAATTTGCATTGAAGGAGTAGACAAATCATTAATCATGATAAAAATATATCATGCAAAACTTAAAATTTTGGTTATGACAACCAAACCCACACTTTAAATCCCCTTTCCTACTCAATGTAAACATTTTCTCCGGCTAGTATTTCAACTGTATCATCCTTATTCTAACTGTGAGGAACATGTTAACATGATTTTCAAGTTTGTTTAATATGAAGATAATTGTACCTATATTGATTCATGAGGGTACTGAGATCTAAAAGAAATAGTGCTCTCGGAAGATTCAAAAGGGCTACTTTGGGTCTTCTTATCATAGAAGGGCATCCTCCAGAAGCTAAATGCAAGGGAAATACCTATATAAAGGTTGTTTAAGAAAGTAATAAGATGATCCAAGGCAGTTTAGGAAGTTTCTGTAGAGCCATGAGAGGTCAGGAAGCTTTCAAGCAAAACTAGGTCTTTTTGGGCAAGGCATTGGGAAAAGCATGTTTCAAAGGAGCTAGTCTCCTTGTTTGAAAGGTTTCGGAAGCCTCAAGAGGTCTTGGGAAGCCAGACAATAGGCATTGGAATAATCAGAATAAAATTCTGGGAGTATAAAAATGCGGAAACCTGTCTATCAGTGCAACATGAGCCTTTTTACAAGGGGGAACTTGCTCAAAAGGTTTCAGACACCTTGTTAAGATTTAGGAGCCTAACGAAAGGTCAAAGTGGAGTACATTGGACCCTCCACATGGTTCATGTGTTGGATTTGTTCATGCTCATTCTGGACTCCGGTAGCAACTCAGCAAACTGGCGCACATGTGTAGGGAAACTTGGAAAGCGGACTGAAAAGAAAAATTGCAAGTTGAATCAAGTCTTGAAAATGGTGGGAATGGACTCATTGGGTCCTTTGGAGTCAAAATCATATAAGGTTGGCCCTCCAAACTCCATGTCTTTCTCCCGGACTCGAAAATCCACTGTCTATTTTCACGTTGAGTTTGATGACATCAGCACAGCCAATCAGCTTTGAGTGGATTTTTGGAGCATGGATGTTTCTTTTCCCTTTGTCCCTTACTGTAAGGGGACATGGGGGACACCAAAATGCGCTCCCCCTATGGAGGAGTTGGTTGTGTCACTTAAAGTGACAACTTAAGTGGTTAGAAGATGTTATAAACTCACCTAACTTGATGTTTGTCCACTTTTTCATGACATCTAGACCCATTGCGGCCTTTTGGAGGCTTGATGTCCCTTTGTCCTTTTGTCCCAACAGCTAAGGGGACATGGGGGACACAAAAGTGCGCTCCCCCTGTGGAGGCAACGATTGACTCTTTTCACAAAATATGGCTCCCTCCTCATGAGAGCCTCACCCATGGCACATTTTGGAGAGGTTGATGTCCCTTTGTCCCCTTTTTTAGGGTGCAACCACACCTCTAACCTCCACCAGACTTGGGTTAGCTAGTTTGAGTTTAAGGTGAGTTAAATGGAGCTAGTGAGAGGGAAAAAAATTCGAAAGGGGTATAACTTCATCCTTTTTTGTATTTCATTGTGATTTTCTCTCCCCACATTGTTGCTGTTATGTTGTTATACTGCCAAAATTTCTTCAGACATCCTCCATGCTCAAAATCCCTTTTTGCTCATATCTCCCAAACCCCATGTCCGTTTGCCATGAGATTTTGATTGTAGCTTCCTTGCAAAACCACTACTAAGAAGAGTATTTGCATGCCTTCATTGATGCTTTGTATCATTTTCTACAACCATTTGAAATATTCCACCAAAAAATATGTTTTCTCAGATCTACAGAAACTTGGCTATTGAAATCCTCCAAAAATTGGAGCAAAGCCTCTTTGTGAAATAACAAAACTTTTGAGTCCACTTTCATTCCATTCCAACATCTAGAAGACTCATTTCTAAAAATAGTAAGCCTTCCTAAGCCTCACTGCCTAAAAATAGTAAGTGTTCAGATTGAGCTCAAATTGGACACACATGTTCATCTCCTTCCCATCTCATTGGTCCCAGTCATGGTAAAGATCAGATACTCAGTTTACAAGCCAATTTTTGCATTTTCAGATGTAGGAAACATGATGTCTCTCACATTGAATTTGGCAAATTCGAGAGCATGGGTGTGGATTGAACCTCATGTAACTGTAAATGGAGGGATTCTTCTTAAGTATACTATGCAGAGAAAATGGTCACTTGTTTCAAAACACAACTAGTTCTAGCTTGTACACCACATTGTGACCCAATTCCAAAAACATCTCTGGTGAAGGATAGTCCAATTTTGGCAATCCTCATTCCGAATGGTCTTTCTCAATGCTTGGAAATCCCCACTTATAACAATGTGGTGATCACCTCGCAGAAGCTTGCCTCATAGGATTAGACATGGACAAGTTCATACTTGCAAAGGATCGTCAGTTGAATTGTGGCTCAGGCGGAAAGGAAGCCCTCTCGGTTCCCTAAATTTGGTCTTAGAGTGATTGTCATTTCATCAGACGGGTTGATCAAAAGTTGGAAGCATTCTTCATTCAGTCTCTCTCCTTCACCCATCTTAGATAAGAGGATTTGGTCTTGTACTCCATTGTGTCTCGTAGGCCACCATGGTCATTTTGTGATAGGATCGCCAAGATCACCCTGTGCGAGCAAGTTGTCTCATTGTGCACACCAGGTGTGTCAAATGCAAGAAAGATCAGAGTGACATGACAATGGTTCAGAGATTGGAAGGTTGGGTCATGGGGAAGAATGCTTTTCTCTTGGTTTCGACGGTCTATTATTCCTTCTCTCAGGGTACCTAATCAGGGTACGGAAGTTGATCATTCGGAGGAGTCCCAAAGAGGAGGTTTGTGAAAGACTGAGTGCACTAGGAGGCTTCATCAAGTTCAGGAAGTCATCAAAGGATCAGGAGTTCACTGGAGTGCATCTCTACAACGTAAATTAGAGCTTATTCATCTTTCATCATTTTGCATCTCTTCTCTCTCCGTTCGCTCTCTCTACTTTTCTAATTTTCCATTGTAAATTGTACGTTATGGCTCTTTCGTCCTATTCACTTAGGTGACCATTTTAATTTTTCATTGTAAAAGCCCCCTTTTTATTAATAAGAAAGGGGATTATTTTTGTTTCCTAGAGGAATGTGAAAGGTCACAAGTGGTGGGACTATGAAAGGTCATGTGGGGGTAGATGAAGAGACAAATTGTAAAGCTATAAATTGGAATGGCTTCTCCATTCCAAAGGGTTAGTTTTTCTTGGTTGATAGCTCCCATTGTCTTACTAAAGCAAGAAACTAAAATTCTTCTATCTCCTTGTCTTATGTTTTCCTCTACATCTCAACTTTACTCCACGAGCATGGTTACTTGTGCGATAGTATGCAAATAAAATTGGATTTACTTATGTTTTGTTCCTCTTTCCTTAACATGGTGTCATCTCATTGTTAACTTGGAAATATTCTGGTTTTATGTCAATAAACTCAACTTGCTATTTATTGAGTAAAACCCCTTTCTAACTTTTTCCCCTCTCCATACACACCTTTCCTCCAGCTCCTTTTTGCACACGGGCTTAATAGAGTATTCCTGTGTGATACCCAGTCGAAAGGCCACCCACGATGGTTTGGGTAGTGTATATATTTCTTGTTTTCATTAAATGGAGCTGCCCTATTCCTAAGCAAAGGGACCTAGTCGCAGAGGGTTTGGGAAAACCCCTAATTTGCCCTTGTGACATTATTTCGCCAACAACACACTAGGGCTATTTGGTATTTGTAGAACAATCACAAGGGAGGAAAATGTTTCATCCTACTGCTAGAACAGTAGCTTGTGGGCCAAACACAAGTGGAGGAAACATTCATCTGTTCTTTAGCCCTCACACTACACTTGAAGCGCAAACCTTGCCAAAGAGTATAAGTTGGAAAAAGATTCTTCACAGACAGGGAATGAATTGAATTTCCAACTTTTGGTACTATTCTAGCTTGCTGTTTAATGTGGCCAAATTTCCATACTGACAAAGTATGGTGGATGTAATTACAGTTGCAGGTCTTGGGTTCAAAGCCCCATCATACAAGGCTTTGTGGGTTAATTTGCTAAAGGATGTTGTACAAGATTTAAGCGATGTTCTTGGAACATCGCAAGGAATGGCAAAAAATAGATTGCACTATCATGTTAGATGGATGGATGGATAGAAGAAACCACACACTCATCAACTTTTTTGTGTTGTGTGACATTGACACAATTTTTCTTAAGACTGTCGATGCATTTGACATGATAAAATTGGGCGAGACACTCTTTTATCTATTTGATGAGGTTGTCATTAAGGTGTGGCCACAAAATGTGGTCCAATTCATTACACTCAAGCCAAGGCGATTCCTTTGGGTTATGGACAACTAAACACGGATGGTGCTTCCAGAGGTAATCCAGGCAGTGCTGCTATGGGAGGCATTGGTAGAAATCACGAGGGTGATGTGTAATTCCTTTTTGTTATAAATTTGGGTGTTACTACCAATAATATAACAGAGTTGAAAGCGGTCTATAAAGGCATGCAAAAGATTGTTAAGAGTGGGTGGCTGAAAATTCAAATTCGGCCAAACTCTCAAATTGTAATCAAGGTATTATCTGATAGAAGAGCCAATCCTCCTCCAAATTTGCGAATAGCCAAAGAAATTGGAAGATTGAAAGATTGTAGGAAAATTTTCTAGATGCGCAATTTGTACACATTCCTTGGGATAGAAATAAAATTGCAGATGGTTTGGCTAATTGGGCTCTTGACAATAAGGATATCCAGTGTTATTGTGTGCCTCCTACATGGTGGTCCAATCAGATACAAGAATACATAAGATACATTCTCAATCTTGATTCCTTGCTATGATGATTGCAACTGCTTTACTTTTGTATAATGCTACTGCTTGGATTAATAGTTTCTAGGTTTAACATAGTCAAATATGTAAATTTTACTACCATTTAATATGAAATCCTTTTTGTTTTTAAACAAAATGTTGTATGCGTGGTTGTTGGGAGGCTTCTTATCAATGTTACCTAAGACTTTGGGATGGCAAAAAATTTCCAAAATTTCGAGACGACAATTAAAATAATAAATATTAAAAATATACAATAATTTTTCTTAAATTTTTATGAATAACAATTTGTGATAGTCCATGTGCATTTGTGCTAAAAAATTTCTGTATTCATATATCACTCTTGATTCTTAATGTCTTTGTAATGCAATATAGTTGGGTTATGGTTAACCAGTAAACATTTTGATCTATGCCTTACTGACTTTATTATCTATGCAACCTTTCTCTTCATATAGAAATGTACATTCAAACTTTTTAAGTTATTGGAGCTTCCAAAGTGAATTTTTATTAGATTTATACATACAAACTTCTTTTTTTCTGAATAAAGATAAGTGGCTTCCAAAAACAATCTTATACTACGAGAATACAATTTAAAAATCAGTTTTTAAAGAGAAAACAACCAAGAAATTAATTACAAAAACTATTTAAATAAAAAAAATGGAAAAATCAGACGTCCTCGGGACAACCCACACGTCCCCCACCCAAAAAGGGGGATGTCACCAAAATGTCTTGTGATATTTAGGGACGTCCCCTTCCTTTTCCGCCCTTTTGGCAACGTGGGGGGGGGACATTTCCCCCTGTCTTGATGTCCCCAGGATGTCAAAGATGTCTCGGGCACTTGGTTTTCGGGGGGGGGGGGGGGTGGTGCATCCCTACTTAACACTGCTTCTTATAGATTTATATGAAACTATGTTTTGGACTCCATGTGTGGCACATTGTCTTGATTTGGCCTTTGGAGGACAAATAATTACATGTGTGAAAAAGGTTTTGTAAAAGGTCTGCACAATTACCAATTTCATAAACAATCACACAAGGGTGCTCAGTATGATGCACACATTCACTGATGGAAAGGAACTTCTTCAGCCATAGGTGACAAGATTTGCAACCCACTTCCTTGCATTGCAGATTCTGTGCCAACAAAAAGTGAGTTTAAAACGAATGTTTGTTTCAACTGAGTGGGTGGACTCTTCGTTTGCAAAACATATGGATGGTAGAAATGTGGGTGCGTTTGATTTCTCATTGTCTTTTCGGGAAGAGGCAAAGTAAATTGTCCTATTCTT
Organism: Taxus chinensis; assembly: GCA_019776745.2. Lineage (NCBI taxonomy): Eukaryota > Viridiplantae > Streptophyta > Pinopsida > Cupressales > Taxaceae > Taxus > Taxus chinensis. The sequence continues at coordinate 622,809,656 of CM034155.1, forward strand.
TGAGCCTCTAGTTCGAGTATTGAGACTCGTCGATAAGGATAAATCCCTTGTGGGTTATCTGTATGAGGCCGTGGATAGGGCCAAAGAGGGTATTATGAGTAGATTGGAGGATAACAGGGCCAAGTACATGCCATTATGGGAGATAGTGGATAACATATGAGATCGACAAATGCATTCTCCCCTTCCTTGTTGTTGGATATTTCTTGGATGTTTTTTAGCTACTCATTTGAAGACGATGCAGAGGTCACAAAGGACCTATTTAAGTGCACGGAGGCAATGTTTCCCAAACAAGAATTAGAGGCAACTATGGGAGAGTTGTTGATACACAAGCAGGCAAGTGGTTTCTTCTCCAGTAAGTCAACCATCACAAGAATGAAGACCTTCAAACTAGTTAGACATTTTTTTACACACGTACGGTAAAGGTGTTAAATTTTGATTAAAGTGTGCATGTTACAATGTTGATACACGGTGTTTTTGTAGTACAATGGTGGGATTTTTTTGGCAAAGAAACCAAACACCTTTGATGGATGGTAATATGCAATTCGAACCAGTCATGTAGTTCATCCGCTTGCGAGTGTGTTTCAGCATATACTTTCCAAAAAGTGCAATTGATTCATTGAAAAATAGATGAATGATTTGGTGATTGTCTACCACAATCTTTACCTAAAAATAAAAAAAGTGCAAGGTTAGGAAAGGTTGTATATTAAAGTTCTCAATTCACATGCCAAGGTTAAGAAAGGTTAGGAAACATTATTCTCCAAAATTACTAACATATGCATTCTATTTGATAATGTTAGGTACCAACGAGGAAGACTGACCGATTGTCCTTGCCAAAATTGATCTTGAACACGAATGGCTCGAAAATGACGATGAACTTACTTTAGATGAAAAATATTTGGACATATTGGAGGAATGTGGGTATGACAACGATTTCATCTCACAAATAAGGAGAGGATCTGACACTAGAGCTTCAACATATACATGTGCTGAATACTGATCACTAGTTTACCTTGCCATTGGATCCCTTGCTTTTTTTGTAATGTACTGTTATTGAACAATATAGAGATTAATGAAAGAAAACATTTTGTTGATTTTGATGGCAAACAATCTCATTTATCTATCTCTCATAACTTGCATCTATTCTCTAAGCTATCAAAATGCCTAATATGTATCTCAATGCAATGGAAATGCCTTTAAAATAAAAAAAGGGTCTTTTTTTGCATTTTTTTGGTGTTAAAAAAAAAACGCCACCTTATATTAGACAAAAAAAGTTATGTACAAAGTCGTCCATGCCAAGCATGAAAGCTGTTAGCCATATCAGTATCCTTATAAACAATACAATCGAGATTCCTATTAATCAAGCAAAATCTAAATTAAGAATATTCCTAAGATCATCTTGAATCTTGGTGGGCCACCATAAAGGAAGTGTTCCATAACAAAGGATATCATTGTTGTCCAAGGCCCAATTTGCTAATCCATCCGCAACTTTGTTTTGCTGTCGAGGAATATGTCTGAACCTAATATGACTGAAATTATGCTTCAATTTGTGGATTTGATGTAGTTCTTTAGCAAGTCTCCAATTAGAAGGGTATCCTCTGTTAGGGCTGATAAGTAAATTCATCATAATTTTGGAATCAGATTGAACTTTGATCTTTTTCCATCCAACTTTGATAGCTTCTTTCATGCCTCTACGAATAGCTGTTATTTCAGCCAGATTATTCGTAGATATACCCATGCTTTCCGCAAAGATAAAGCATACCTCTCCTTGTCCATTACGCCCAATTCCACCCATGGCAGTTTTCCCAGGATTTCCCCTAGAAGCTTCATCAGTATAGAAAATACCATGATAATCAACTATATCCTTGTCTAAAACAGTATTATGTGTAATGCTTTTTGCATGAAAGCGAGGCATTGAACTTTCCTTGGGGTCCAAAGAACAGTTGTTTGTAAATATGATCCCACTGTGGAGTTGACTGAGCTGGAAGCGAGATCTTATGCTTTAGACTTTCTATGAAATTGAATTTAATTCTTTCCCAAACAAACATGGCTTCTCTGCTGGTTTGTCGGAAAATTCTATAGTTTCTTTCCTTCCATGTATTCCATAATAGGAGGGAAATTCCACTCCACATAACTGGAATCAGATTTTGACCTTTAGGTATGGCTCCTTTCCATGTGCTGAAAAGATTTCCTAGTGATTCACATTCAATCCATTGAAGCCTAAGCACCAAAGCCAAATGTTGCCATAATGAAGAAACCCATGGGCAATGGAAAAAAGATGCTCCATGGTTTCCTCAGCTTGAGTGCAAAGCTCATATCTAAATGGGCCGTTAAGACCTCTTTTTTTAAGCCTTTCACCAGTTAGGAGCCTTTTATGTGTGAGAAGCCAAAGGAAGAAACTCACCTTGGGCCATAACCTGATTGCCATATATGCTTAAACAAGGTTTGATCTGGATGTGGTTGTGTTTTCATTAAAAAAGAATATCCTGAGGAAACTTCATACTTTCCTGATGGGCTGCATCCACAACCAATTTCATCAGTCTTAGAGGAGGAGAGAAGAGTACGATCCTTCAAAATCTGATTCAACAATATCTGTTGGTCTTGGGCAATCGTAATAGGCCATTCACTGATAGGAATCCAGCCACTATCCACTCCCCAAGGTCGAATGATGGATTTAATATACTTTGATATCTTGAACCAGCCTTGGGGGCATAAGATCCATAATTGATTTAAGCTGAGGAAAGAGGGAGATAATTGGAGGTTTTCCGTCCCAAGAATCAGTCCAGAAATTCGCCAATTGGCCATTATGAACAATCCAAAGCAACTGTTTTTTGATCAAATTTTCTCCTCTTTTGATGAATTGTAATGCCAGAGAACCGTTGCTGGGAAGAGCTGTTCTAATAATCTTTTCAGGACTGCTGTTTTCCCCATATTTGCCACCGAAATTTGTAGCCCACAAGTCATCAAGATAAACAATAAGTCTCCACTATAGTTTTGCTGCTAAGGCTGTATTCTGGTGAACATAGGATCTAAATCCTAATGCCCCTTCTCCTTTGGATTTACAAAGAGATGTCCTTTTAATCAAAGACCACTTTTTCTTTTCCTGAGTCCCACTCCAAAGGAACCTCTGACAAAGAGAATCTATTTTTTTAGGATGGCAGCCAGAATGTTTACTACAGAAGCAACATAAATCGGCATAGCTTGAAGAACTGATTTGATGAGAGTCATCCTTCCACCTGTAGATAACCACTTATTTGTCCATTTCTGTAATTTCTGTTCCACTCTGTCCACTAGCCATTGCCAATCCCCGAGCTTTCTAGGAGATAAAGGAACACCCAGATATCAGAGAGGGAAAGTTCCTTTCTGGAATTGGAGAATATGTAGAATCTGATCTTGTTGCTGCTCCGAACAATGGAAAAAGAAGATATTGGATTTTCTATTGTTTATTAGCTTACCAGTGGCCAAAGAAAAGGAATGGATAATCATATGATTTTGTTTGGTTTCAGCCACAGTAGCGCTGCCCATCATAGAGGAGTCATCTACAAATTGTAGAGAAGAGAGTGGTTTAACGTTTTTCAGTTTTTCTAATTAATTGTGATTTTTTGAAAAAAAACTTAATACTTTTGGAAAAACGATTATTTGCCAAAATGTTTTTTCTACTATGGATTGTTGCTCATATTTGGAACATCCATTTCATTGCAGGATCATGCATTAATATGGTTGTTGAAAAACACAAATGTATTAGGTTAATCCTTTTCTATGGAAATAAGGTGTTTGGTTTCATCTTAGTGTGCTGGTTGCTAACTGTTAATTTCTAGCCCTTTACAATCTGTAATCTAAGTTGTCTTCTTAAATATGCTTGCTTTGGTGAAGAATTGTTGATATGATTGTAAATTTTGGTAAAGTGGACGGTTGTAATGATGATTTGAAGCTTAATATAAAGAAGTAGGAGATAGACCATGAAATAGAGAAAGGCAATCTTGTTATGAATTTGAGCTGATTGCCAAATTTATTAGATGTTATTCTCCAATTTTCTTTATATCCTTCTTAAAAAATTGGAATGCTTACATTTTTTGGTGATAGCATTTTTTTGTTGCATTTATGAGGAAAGAAGTCATTGCAGGTTTCTATTGGCATCACTATTAACAAGGTAACATGTTTCTACAAATTTGAAGGATCCTTTAACTATGTAAAGTCTGAAAAATATTGGAAGTCAAAGTCAAAGTCCAAATCTACATCCAAGGTTTGAATCAGTTTCTTCACGCATTATGAGAAAAATTGACTCCATGAAAATTTAAAACTTTTGTACATGCGCTGTATTGTGGTTCTTTTCATTTATAATCTCAAGAACTATGTTGCCAGGAAACGGGTACGGGTCTGAAATGTGGAAACGGTGATTTTTAAAAAAACCTTGGGTATGAAACGTTATGGAAACGTCTGTACAATATATATGCATAGTAATCATTTTCAAAATTTTAGTCCATGGACCATAAGAGATAACTGATAAAGCACTCAAAATATTTTGTATTCATTAAAGTTCTAAAGATTCATCATTCAACATGGTTAGAATTTCAATGTTTCATATATACATGATTATAATCTAGATTCTAGAATATATCATCTAGATTTTCATAATCATCTCCATGATTACCACTGACAGCTCCATTCCCACTAGCTCCACTATCCATCCCTTGTGTAGAACTTCCCAGATCTTCATCATCAATGCCAAGCAGTGAAAGTTGGCTAAGAGTAGCAGCAAAAACATCAAAGTCACTAGCCTCATGATCAATATCCCAAAGTTTTTTGGGACCTCTAATATAGGCTTCAATCTTGTGTGATAGGATGCACAAATTGGAATGTACATACACTAAATCCTCAGCCTTCTTGGATGCTTGTTCCGTTTGGCTGAGTGGATGAAGCTATATATACTCCAATTTTGCTCTACTGAAGAATTATTAGCCACTTGTTACAAAAAGTTGTTAGAAATTTCCAATTAGTAATAATATTAATTTATTGAGAACATAAAATTTCAATTAATAAACAACAAAATTTTGATTTCATTTTAATATTTTATACCTGTGATAGGATTTTAATGGCAACAGGTCGTAGGTACTTGGCATCATGTCCATGTAGATACCACCACATGACTGGGGTCATGTTGTACTTGTCACATAATGTCTCCATTTCACCATGCTACCATTAAACACAGAGACAAAGACCCCCATTTCATAGCGGACCGTACTAGCTACAGTTGGATCAGGAAAAAGCCTCTTCTTGGTCATTATATGGTGGTTGCCTATTAGGTAGCCCAAGTATTTCACTGCTATAATATTTGGGATTCAAGGCATAGGCAAAGAGATGCAATGGGGTGATCATTTTATTTCACCTTCTAATGATCACAATTTTAACTTGATTGTAGAAGATTTCATTAGAATCTTGCTATTTCTTTTGGATGATGTCTCTAATTTTTTAAGCATAGAGTTAATGCAATCATGGATTTCCCCCATGCAAGCGTGATCTTTGTCTGCATATCTAATCATGCATAAAATAGGCTCAATAAAACTGAGCAAGTATTCAACCTTTGCCCACCAATCATCATCAAGTATCAATGATTTTATCTTGATGGCTTGTTCTGTGTTTCCTTGCCTCCACACAAATCAAACCATCATCAATCATCAATCATCATACTGCTTAAGGCTTGTTTTACCTTCACAAGTCGTCTCAAGACGAGTGTGTTAGAGGAAAATCTTGTTTCAACAACCTATTAAAATAAATTAAAACAAGTTAATAAAGTATAAAATTAAATTTAAAAGAAATTCAATTGATAATTTCATAGAAAGTTAGAAAATAAAAAGTAGAAACTAGTAAATCAACCCTGAGAACCTCCTAAAGATAACCTGGGACATATGATGATTTGTGACAAACATCTAAATCTCATTTGCCTCTGTATAAATTTCCTCTATCTATGGGATTCTGCCAATCTTTTGCAACATCAAATTCAAGGAGTGTATTGCACAAGGTGTCCAAAATATGTGCACATATCTCTCCTCCACAATCAACCCTACTGCTTTACAATTTTTTGTATTGTCCGTGATGACTTGGACAACATTTTGAGGGCCCACCGACTTAATAGCCCCAATCAAAATATTAGCAATAAATTGCGCATCTTTCACTCTACCCTCACAATCAACAACCTTTAAGAACAGTGCCCCTTTAGGGCACACTGTAACAATGCTGATTAGGGGTCTATTTCAAGCGTCTTTCCATCGACATGAAATAATAGATACCCCTAAGTCCTTCCATGAATCCCTAATTGACTGCAAATAAGTATGTATATGGTCCACTTCTTTCGCTAACAATGATGTTCTAACCATAGTTTGCATACTTGTACTCGGCAGACCAAAAAAAAATTGACTCGGCAAAAAATCAGCAATTCTTGACCAATACTCGAGAATACTCGACAACTTAAAAAATACTCAATTTTTTTAGAAAACATAAATTTTAAGCAGCGCATAGCTACTTGTCCAATACTCAGGAATACTCGGCCAATACTTGGCAAGTTAATTGTGCCAAGTTTTAATGGCAAGTATTCGGTTGGGCAAACGAATGGCGAGAACTCGCCTAGGTTTCTTACTATGGTTCTAACCTTCTCATAACCAGTGTTTTAAAAACCGGCCAAACCGGAACCAGCCGGTTCGACTAGTTCAACATATTTAGAGATGAACCGGTTAAAAAACCGGACCGTTCGACCGGTTTGGTATTGAACTGGCCGGTTTTGTAAGGAACCAATTGGTTTAGTACCAAACCGGTTGAACCGGTCCGGTTTCATCCTGAACCGGCCGAGTCAGGATATTTTCCTTTTTTGACATTTCTTTCCTTTTTTGGATTTTTGGTGAAGAAAACACAAGCATAGAATAAAATTTGCCATTTTTGGAAAGGGTCTGGGAAGATGTAGCAGTAGAAACTTGCATGTGCCATAACTTTCATTCTGTGGCTCCGTTTCAGGTGCCATTTTTTCTAAAAGTGTATATTTTCTCGAGTTCTAAGCATTGATGGCAATATTTTTCTTATTTTCATAAATTCCATTTTTACACCTTTTTGGACCAAGCAACTTCTTGCAATCTTCTGAAAGAATCATGAGCTTTGATCGCCTGTAGACAGATTAGTAATTAAAAATACTGGATAGCTTTCCAAAACTCAACGAGTACTTGCCAAAACTCGGCGAGTATTCTCCCGTGCTCGAACTAATCGTCCCACTTGCCAGCTTGGTTGCAACCTGCTTATTCAAATGTAATAAAACAAAACAAAAGAAGCTGCAGGCAATGGCTCGAAAAATTTCTCCACTTAGCTGATCTGCAAAAATTCTTCCCCGAGGTGAATGTTCTATGGTAACAATGATGGGGTGAAGTGCTTATATAACCTAAATCCTTAATTTTAGCTCAATCTATTTTTAAAAGAACTTTATTTATTTAATAAATAAATAAATAAAATTCTCTAAGACAAAACCTGGCTAAGGGATAGAGTGAGTTTTAGCACGTGGGTACTTGGGGAATTTGGCTTTTATGACTCTTTGGGGATACCTTAAAACAATGCAAACACTACAGGAAAAAACAAGCACAAAACGGCCCGTATTTTGTGTGTAATTGTTGGAATCATGGTTTTTAACCTTTCAAATATATTATTTTCATTAAAAATATAAAATTTTATGTATTTTTTAGTAAACCGGTTCATTAAGTTTGAACCGGTCTGGTTCCAAGTCCGGACGTTTCGGTCCGGACCTCAATATCCGGTTCCGATTTTTAAAACATTGAGTGCACCATAAGAGGATTAAAATCTTAATTGAGAATGTGGATAACCATTTTTAAGAGGTTCTACTATTAAGTCATGTATCTAGGTTTAGACCAAGGATCATTATAGGGTGGTTTATTGCAAAGCTTGAGAACAGAGTTGAAACATTGTAATCCTTAACTTCAATGAGAGAATGAAATGAGATAGAAAGTTATAGTGGATGCAAGTGGACTAGACAAGTACTTAGAGAGTAAGAAGAGGGGAGAACATTGTAGCTAAGGGCAGAGCTAGTAAGAGTTGAGATCAGTCCTAGAAGTATTGAAGGCTACTAAGAGGATAAAGTTAGAAAGGACTCAAACAAGAAGATGAATAGCAAGAATTGAGTTTCAAACATGAGAGTGCAGAGATGTAGGTTGGAAACATCAACCAAAGGCTTTAAATAAGTCATTAGAAATTGATTGAAATTGAGAATACATGATTTGGTGCTTGTTTTGATTCTAACTTGTTTATTGCTAAGAATGTGTATGGTTTTTGGTTAGCTCTGCATCTTTGCTACTTGTTTTGATTCTAACTTGTTTATTGGTTTGTATGGTTTATGGTTAGCTCTGCATCATTCTACTGCTGTTGCGTAATGCATTGTGGGCACTCAAAAGTTCTATGCCCAACATCTTCATACCTAAAGCATGCACCCATTGTTCCTCTACCATAGTATCCTCTTCCTCTTGAAGGATATCCTCTCCCTGTTGGTGTATGACTATAATTGTGAGAAGTGCTTGCTTCTTCTTCATGAGTATGTTGTCCTCTTCTGATGCTGGCTTGACCTCTTTCTCTTGACAGGCTTCCTGTACCTCTTCCTTTTTTTAATTGTCTCCTTGAAAATCACTTCTCTTTGGCATTCAAAGTGCATTGATATGCTTCTTCTACTTAACGCAACCTTATCATTCCAAACTCATCTAGCTGAATCGAAATATGAATACCATTCACATACCTCGAGATCTTCTCTTCATAATCTTACACATGACCAACCCAAATTATGAGCTTCAAAAATTCCTCCCTGGAGTCCTTTAGCCAAACTTCTGCAACTTCTTGAACAAACTTGTGTTACCTTTCAACTTTGAAACCATTATCCCACATGGCTTGATTTTGTCTTTGTCATCTTCTGCAACTTCTTGAACAAACTTAGCTGACGTAATAAAATTGTCTCCATAGCCTTTCAACTTTGAAACCATGCATCCCACAATCCGACCAGATTTTGTCTTTGTTTCTTGCAATGCTTCTCCAGCTGCACATGATCCTCACAACAAGGATGCCTCCCTTCAACTTTGCGTTGGCAAACTTCACTCTTTTGGGGTCTTTTATCTGCTCATACTAAAAATACTTTTCCAACTCTGTGAATACCTGATCGATGAGATCGTCAAGGCATAAACTTGAATATGTAGCTAAGGCCATGGAACCTTGGCTTTCCCCCCATCTTGGCAATGGCCTTCATGAGTTTATAATTTTGGTTTGTCAACCAACTCTTCAAGCTGAACCTCTACAACTTCATCTTCACTCACATTTGCTAAAAGCCCTCTACATTGCGCAATGTCCATAACATCCAATCTGGCTTGGATTCCTCTCAACATCTTTTTCAAGTCTGCAGCTCTTGGTGCTCTTCCTCCTCTTCCAAAAGATACTCTATGTTCCATTTCTATTCCTCGCAACTCTCAACATTGCATAACTCTTTCACAACCTGCAATATATTCTATGGAGTCTCACACAATCAACACACAATCAGATCCCAGATCAGGAAACAACCTGCTTTGATACCAAATTATCAGGGCAGATAAGAGGGGGGCAAGTGAATGGTGACCTTTCCCTGCAGCCTACACCCAACTCACTCCAATGGACACACAATGAACATGACCTCTTTAGATTTGGAACCAAAACTTATTCTTTAATCATTCATAATTGTATTACAAAGATTAGACACACATACTTCACTTTATTGAATTACAACATGATGATGCAAGGGAATTTAGCTATTATATTATAGTTATATATAGGTTTAATAGATATAATTAGATTTGTTAAGCCCTATTTGTTAGTAGTTAATATAACCCAGGAATTTGCAAGATATATTATATAGGAAGGGTTGAGGGCATGCTTTTTTGGATTATATAAGAACTTGTCCTAAATTATAGCACATAAATTTATGTAGAAGTATCCCTTCAAGCTATGAATAATATAATTATGTTGTGTGTCATAGATTTGATGAGTGATTAAATTTCTTGCGTATTGCTTGATTTAATTTATGAAAAAAATAATAGAAGACTACAACACCAGCACAACCCCTAAACTGAAATTGCTGCCACTGTTTCTTCCTTGAATAGATACACTTTTGTTGTTCTGGACCTACACACACACTTCCCAGCAAGCTCTTTTTTCCCTATCCTCCCCAACTGAACGATTTGGATCTTTCCTAACTGCCTTTGACAAACTAAAATGCTTATTTGGACTCCAAAGCATATTGAAAACCCTCAGCAATTGACAGTTCATCATTCTGGGCAGTTATTGTTTTTGAAAAATTGAAAGGGGCAAAATTGTCACTTGTTGCAAACCAATGGTTATGAATCTGTCAGTTAATGTAGACCGACAGTTTTGAAATTGTGACCTGTGTAAAGTGGTGGTTTCATTCTGTCTAAAAGGGGTCAGCTTGATCCCTGACATGCGAAGGAAACCTCTTGCACTGGATATTCTTAGAGTGTTGGAGCTTTGGTGATGCTTCTTGGCTTGTTCCGAATCTCTGATCATCTTTGTTAGACGCATCATTGTTGACAAGTTGTAAGCACACACAAACACCAAATAATGTTTTTGGTTGATGCAAGTTATCATATGGACTCGGATGACCTTGCATCAGATTGGAGGTAATTAGCAATGATTGTTTTCATTGGTGGGGTTTATAGAAAGGATTGACTGTTGTTTTAACATTTTGCAAGTATCTACAAGAGGTAAATGAATCAAAACTTGAACATTTCTCCATTTCTTTCTCTCATTTCTTAATCTTTTTTTTCTTTTTCTTCATTTTGTTGTCCTCATTCTTCTTATATAATTTTTAAAGAATCGTTCTTTTTTAGCATTTAAGATATAAGTAAACTAAAAACCCAAGATCTTTTAAACTTTTTCCTTTTTCTTTTCTTTTTCTATTTTTCCTTCTATTATGGCCACCTTTGTTTTTTCTTGTTTATTTGAGATTTGCAAGTTAAAACATATCCATATGATCCCTACTGCTGTTTTTTTTCCTCTACAATGTAGGTTTTTTGGTCTTGCAATATTAGGAACACCAAATAAAACAAAGATTCCTGGAAGCATGCTAATGCAGTTACGAAGAAAGGACACTTTTTTTTGCAAATATTGTAATGCTAAGTTTCTTGGATTGGGCATTAATCGCCTCAATGATCACCTTGTTTGCATACACAGACATGACATTGTTGTGTGTCCATTTGTAGAGTCCCAGGTTGTAAGAGAGATAACAACTAAGTTGGAAAGCTTTCCAACAAAAAAAATGGAGCAAATGATGAGGGAAGACCAACAAATAGCTTCCTCTTTCGCTTTTCCAATGCTTGGATTAAGTTCTAATATAAGTCGCCGATACATTTAGGAACTACGGCGATTTTGAGTTTTGCACTTGGATAGAGGTAATCTTGACTTGGATACGGCCGCACAATATATGTATGTATGTATAAATTCTAGCATATTAAATAAGAATTTAACCACATATTATGCATATAAAAAACAAAATAATCTAAATAACCACAAAACACTATTCATGATTTGTATAAAGGCTTAAAGCCAACTGAACGCCAAATGGCAAGTCATAAATGTTATGATAAATATTAAATTTAATTATCTACATCAAACAAGTATTCAATATTCATCATATTGCTCTTTATTGAGTGTTTTTTATGTTTGTAATGCAAAAAAAAAGACACTTTTTGCCATGGATACAGCCATGGTAGTGCAAAAACAGGCTGGATATCCCCAGATATGTTTGTTGATGTATCTGGCTGTTCTTCATACCTACCCTGACCATATCTGCAGGTGTACTGTATTAGTGTATCAAGGGCCTCGTGAAGGCGTGTCAGTATCTGAGATTCTAATAGCATCGGGCCAAGATTTTGTGATATGATGGAATTGGTTTGTGCTACGCAAGGCTTTTGGTTGGCAACAATAACGAAAACACATAGGTTGGAACACAAATGAACATATAGCTACGGGGATTGTAATGGTTGACTTTTGGTATTTTGTGCAACACTCTTTTTTGTGCGTCTAGATTATATTATACCAGTGTTCCACGGAGTCTCGGAATGGGAGGACGTTCAGGACAAGTCTTGGAGATGGGGGGGCCAAGGGCCTATGTTTGGGGATTGCTGGGTGACGATGGCGGGGCGACGGGATGGTGGCGCAAATATATATAGCTACTTGAAAAATTAGTTATAAAAAATGTATTAGGAACAACAAATGAAACTTTGAAATACTAAACACATTGCATTGAACAATGAAAATGCCAAATATCAATATATTAATATTTATATTCAAAATGATGATTACATCCAAATTTCAAATACAATTTGCCCAATGGTCCAATGCCTCTAAACTTGAGGGCTTCCGGCTTGATGAATGTGTTGAACCTTGAATGGTTGATCAATGAAGACTTGAAGACTTGATATCATTAGAATATTTTCTCTTCAATAAACTAGAGAGATTTTAAACAATCTCCTTGTTCCCTTGTGGTTTCCATGCCTTCCTAGTCTAGTCCTGAAAAAAAACTGAATTTTGTTTGAGTTAAAATAAAATTAAAAAAAACTTTTTTAGAGCCCCCCCCACTGCCCAACCCTACTGATAGGTCTCGGGTACGTCCCGGATATGTCAAAACGTACCCAAGACGTATCAGTACTGTACCGGGACGTATCTGTAGCGGGTACGTATCCAGGGGGTACGGAAGGTTGAGGGACGAACCTTGGTAAAATAGATGGTAACCATTTCATAAATAGAATATATTGTAAGAACAAGATTACACAGCTTAATGCCTCTTAATGATATTGGTAATTTGATTTGTTGTATGGTCTATGTAACTGGCTTTGCTTTTATCTCTGCAATAATATAACATATTTTCTAGTAGAAATGCGTGTGTTGTATAAAAACTGAAAGTATTCTTACTTGCTTAAATCTATGTTGCCAGTAAATGGAAACGGGTACGAAATGCGGAAAACACCAAGTTTCAAAAACCCTTGGTACAAACGTTACGGGAAACATTAGTACGATATATATATAGATATATAGATATATATATATAGATATATATATATATATATATATATATATATATATATATATATATATATGCATAGTACTCATTTTAAAATTGTATTCCATAGATCATAAGAGATAAGTATAACTGATAAAACACTCAAAATATTTTGAATTCATTGAAATGATACATTGTTAACATGTATACTTATCTCTAGGACATTTTGAAGGAGTTTCCGTTTCGCAAACGTTTCCGAAACGAAACGGGGTGGGGGGGGGGGGGGTAACAGAGGCTTAGATAATCAGAAATCATCGACGCCAAGTATATCAGATAAATAACAGGTCAGAAGAAAGAACCTGATATTCTATTTCTGCTGTATCTTTTTCAGTTATAACTTACTAACAGACTGGTTTTTTTCTTTATTCCCCCATTTTGTTGAGCTGATCATGATGTTATTGCAATTTTATAAATTATGGTTTCTGTTGCATCTCTGTCAGTTGCACCTTGTTGCTTTAAGACAAAGTTGTGATTGTCATTATAAATACTGCTGTACAGCTCATTCTTTTATACAACCCTTAGATGTAAATACTGTTTTTGTTAATATATGAAGCATCTATTTGAAATTAAAAATAAACTAGTATAGGTGCACCTATTTTCTTAAACAAGTTTCAACTTTTGAACTTTGTTTCAAATCAAAATCATGTTTCAGATTGTATGGTTACCAATTCATAAACAGAATATCTTGTAAGAACAAGATTACACAGCTTAATGCCTCTTCATGGGGCTGGTAATTTGATTTGTTCTATGGTCTCTGTAACTGGCTTTGCTTTTTATCTCTGCAATAATATAACATATTTTCTAGTAGAAACACCGTGCGTTGTATAAAAAGTATTCTTACTTGCTTAGATAATAAAAAATCATAGACACCAAGTATATCAGATAAATAACAGGTCAGAAGAAAGAACCTGCTATTCTATTTCTGCTGTATCTTTTTCAGTTATAACTTATTAACAGACCAGTTTTTTTCTTTATTCCCCCATTTTGTTGAGCTGATCATGATGTTATTGCAATTTTATAAATTATGGTTTCTGTTGCATCTCTGTCAGTTGTAGTTCAGCTATTTTCACATATAATTTCTCAACTAATTTGTTATCATGATATATCACAGAATCACATTTTTTTTTTATAACAGTTCTGATTGAGAGATTAATTGAATCTTGCAGGACATACGGGTTCATCTTAACTGTTGAAGATCTGTCTCCAAATCTAGGTTTATTTTGGTGAGTCTATACAACTAGCTTCTTCAGTTGATAGTGATTGTGTTGCATCTTTTGAGGTTTCTAGCTTTAGCTATCTATTCTTGTAACATGAATTGTGTGTATTGTTTATCCTGGTCTATTTTATTGCAGGTACTTTTTCACAGAGGTTTTTGACTTTTTCAGAGTTTTCTTCCTTTTGGTCTTCCATGCCAATGTTTTGTTCATGGTGATAGCCGATGACAATCCGCCTCAATCACCGACCATGTTTTCTTGCTTTTTCCTTTGTTGCCGTCACTTCCATGCTTAAAATCCTATCCTTCAGTAAGTCGATGCATATTATTACTTCAACTAGCCCGGGATTTCTTTTTTTTCATATGCATTTGTGATTTCTATGGAAAGCATTATTTTTTTTTGTAAGAATGATTAAGTGGTGTTGAAGATGAATAGAGATGTATACGTGTTCTTTCCTTTGCATTATAAACATAATCTGTTTCTGTATTGTAAATTAAATAGTTTGGCGACTCTGCACTTTACATTGGTCTCCTTGCTCTTTTCATGCATGAACTTGCTGGTAAGATTCCAATAATTTAGAAAGGTATATCCTTTGTTACACATGTTTTGCTTCTGATTTTCATGGCTATGTTCACTTATTGCAATTTCCTTCTTTTTACCAATGTACATTTTCATTTGAGGGAAGTGAAATATTCTGTGTGATTTATAATTTGCATTTAACTATTTTGAAACCTTAATTTTTCTCCTGGTACAGGAATGCGATTCTCTTTCTTCCTTTTGAATGGGTTCACTGGGATAGCTCTTTTGAGTCCAGTTATGTACAACCTTTGGATTTGGAGGGTAACCTCTCTCTCTCTCTCTCTCTCTCTCTCTCTGCCTGTCTCTCTTCCCCTTGCTTGTGCTTATTCATGTGTGCGCACAATGCTCATGCCTGAGCAAATTCTGCCTGTACATAATATTTGCAAACAGTTTTTTTTCCAACTATTTTAGATCTATTAGAGTACAAGTGTTTGCATGCCTTATAAATACTTTTCCTCTCATGATAGCATTTATTTTTCCATTTACAACAAATCGAATATGGTTTCCAAATTATCATCACAAAACTTTAAAAATCTGTTGTGATGGGATCTGTAAATAGTTTTTTTTTGGTCAAGTTAATTTAGTTAAATATTTGATTGTTTGTTCTCAATGGTTGCACCCATGGTAACAATCATTATATGGTTGAAATGTAATTACTAAGTAATGTGAATTTTCAATTGACAAAAATTTCTCAATCTTTAACAGGGTACTGGAAATGCAAATTTTTATTTTGCCACTGCCTTGGCCTATGCTAGTTTTGAGGTAAACCAATGATTCATCTGTCCACCAAATACTCAATATTTAATGTGTAAATTTTATTTAAGATTTTGCATTGATTTTTTCAATATTTGCAGCTGATTTTGATTGTGGAAAGTGTCAGTA
Source organism: Taxus chinensis (assembly GCA_019776745.2). NCBI lineage: Eukaryota > Viridiplantae > Streptophyta > Pinopsida > Cupressales > Taxaceae > Taxus > Taxus chinensis. Next base: position 622,825,463 of record CM034155.1, read on the forward strand.
CAATACTACGCTATGATCGATCTCTACGGAAACTAACTACATATACATCTGGTCAAACTAGCGACTCCTAGTATTCACAGGTTGGCCTTTTGAGCTCTGTTAATTTGAACAGTCCGCGACATATTATTTTTACTTTCCAAGGCAATACCAAATTTTGCTGAGAAACTTGTCATGTTCTTTGTGCTGAGAAACTCTATTGTAAAATGAAATTGCTAATTTGACAATGAAAAGTTATTTAAGGTTTCAATGTTATTCGCAGTGATATGTGCAACTGCATGATGCAACTGAAGTGAGCTCAAGGTGGGATTTCTATAAGGTTGAGATATTGTCCTCAAATAATTTGTTTGCATCTTTTTCCTTTGTCATAAACAATTTCTTTAATGCCATGAACCAGTTTTGTAATTTTGATAACTAAACATTTTAACATTTTTAAAAACAAACTTCTTAACATTAGTGAAAGTTATATTTGATAAGAGTCTGTCCTGTGATTTACAAAATGGATTACAACGATTCTAAAACTGACAAAAAGGATAAAGGTAAGGTTTTGGACAAGGCTAAGGCTGGAGATTGTAATGTGATTTACAACAAAAATTTGCAGAGGGGCCTAGAGAATTTGAAAAAGGATTTTGCTAAAATCCTTAAATTGTCTGTCCCATTGGCTGTATCTTTCTCCCTTTGTGGGGTGGTTTTGGCTGCATTTGTTGCTGTGTTTCTATTGCAGCTTCTGCTGTTTTTTTTGGTTTGGTTTGAACTTTTTGGGCTTTCTGTCGTATCTGGGTTTTCGGACCCTTTTTGTACCCGGGTAGGGTCCTAGTCAAAAAACTCCCCTTTATCCTTATCTAAAAAAAATATTTGATAAGAGTACGAAATTATTGAAATATAAAATGGTTATATCCATTTTTTAGACGTTCATTTTTCTACATTCACAATGATAATGTGGTCAATCGACCGACTACACATTTTCTAGATACATTACTGGTTGTGGGGTAGTATAGATGGACAAATTACTTGGCAGCTTTGTAATGCCATCACCTTGGTTATTTATGTATTTGAAATGGTGCCATTCAATTATTATTGTACTTGCTCTTTTAAGCTTCAAATAAATAGAATATGATTTTGAGAGGAACAATTTACAATTGAATTTTTGATTAGTTGCTTTGTAACCATATGTATGATGTATCTACTGATATCTGAAGCTAACGGACACTGGACCTGCAATATAATGATGAGCTATTACCACAAATTGGTTATGTCCCCATTTACGTAGAGATTAGCCACACCAACATTGTAGATCTTTGGGAGGAATCCTTTCAAATCACGATCTTGACAATTAATAAATATTGAAAAATCCAATGTACGGTATTTAGAGCAGAATTGATCGGTAGTAGAGCCCAAGAATGATTATTCCTCTAAATGCAAGGGAGAAAAGCATTTCATCCATTCACGACATTGAAAAATAGATCATTGAATTATTATGAGATAATCAAGGGAAGCTCCTTGCTAGTATCACCTTGACAAAAGCTTGTCCTTTTAAACTTTTACCCTCCCTTTCACTTGGGCAATCTTTGACCTTTCTCTTGGAAGATTATTATTATTTTTGTTTTATTCTCACAAATTGTTATGTTTGTGGACCCTATTTTTCATGTTAGAGTGTGGTACACCTTCTATGTGTTACACTCGGGTATTTTTTCGGCGGTCCCGCTTGCCGGTGAGCGGCTCAGGGAGTTCGGGGGCGAAGCCTCCAGCAAATTTTCATGGGTGGTTTATTAACCCATGGGTAATGGGTAATCGTTATTGGGCTGTTTTTGGGCCCATGGTTTTTCGGTATCCATTGTTTTGATACCCATGGTTTTTTGCCCATGGTTTTGATACCCACGGTTTTGTATCAAACTGCTTAAGCAATTGTCTATTTATATGGTCTTATACATATGATACATAGACAAACAAATGTATTGCAGATGTGTTTTGAATTCGGGTGTGAAATCTGTAATTCATGTCTATATGGAGCAAGTGTTGAAAAATTGAGGCAAATGAAGGTGCCGAGTTTCCTTAGTTTCCTTAAGTGCTAACAATCACTGAAGATTGCCTTTGTTTCATTGCCCAATACTGACCTTGGCTCTTGAATTCAGTAACGAACTGAAGCTCAATACTAAATCAGGAGGAAAAGTAAAATGGGAAGGGGACAACCTTACTCTCACATCTAATCATTATAGCCCTAGACCAAGGTGGTGAAAATAGTTTTCTAAGAGTCAAAAATCATATCCTCTCTACTTTTGACAATCTTGGATAACAAGGCCAAGAATGTCTTTTGGGAAGTGATGAGTAGTATCAAGTGCCTTTTTACTTGGTTGGCAAGGATACACCCAAGTCATCACTAATATTGTCACCCGATTCTTTGTGCTTGATATGGTAAAAGTTTTTATATCACTCGTATTGTCAAAAAGTTTGTGAACATCTTTCACAATTGTACACTGGGCTCAGGAATTGAACTTATGTTTGATTAGAGTGTGAATAAGGAACTTGAAGTCAATTTATAATGTTTTCCACCCATTCCACTTGACTACTTATGGTAAAAGTTTTTAAATCACTCGTGTTGTCAAAAAGTTTGTGAACATCTTTCACTATTGTACACTAGGCTCAGGGATTGAACTTACGTTTGATTAGAGTGTGAATAAGGAACTTGAAGTCAATTTATAATGTTTTCCACCCATTCCACTTGACTACTTGATGTTCCCTTTAGTAGAGTTATTGCTTATGTTCTATAAATTGTATCAATCGTATCTATGCAAATATGAGTAACATGAACTCAAAGTGATTTCCCTTCCCTATGTCTCAACATCCTCTTTCCATCAATTGGTTTGGTTCCCTTTGTTTCATCTATTGGTAAGTGTATAAACAAAGACAATGTCTTCCGCCTATGAATCATCTATTATATTGATCCACGTATTATTTTGAGTGTTTTTTTTAGGTTTCTGCTAACATTGTTGCATATATATGTCTTCTTTTATACTTGTGTGATTATTTATTTGTTCGATCACGAACCTATGTGCATAATATATCAATAACCTCGTCCCTTTCAATGCAAATATGATGCTTAGTCCCATATGAAGTCTCAGCTAGACCTAACTTCTCTACCTTGATTAGTTTAATATTAGTGTCATACTCTTTGATTTTTGAATCAACCTATAAATCTCACCAAATATAGGGATGTTGTGTGCTATAATTAGCCTTTGCTTCACTCCATTTGCATGCACTATAATTAGATTTGTTCCCATGCTATAAATAGCTTGCATTACCTTCCTCGCCATGCTATACCTATCTTTCTTCGTCCATGCATAACCTATATTTAGCTTGCCTTGGTGAACATGTCATCTTCCGCATGTGTTCTATTTTTAGCCTATCCCACAAATCGAGCTAACTCCTAAATCTACTGACTCTGCACGCAACCTTCCACGCATCCTTGCCTCATACCTCTGTGCACACCTTCGTGCATCCCCCAACCTTCGCACATGTCTTCATACTTGGCTATTTCTTCAGTCCAATAGTCGCACATTCCTTTGCCTGAGTTCTAGCTCCAATATTCTCCCGTGCACTATTCCTAGGCTTCTGGGTGTTCTCCAAATATTTGTGTGTCCTTTATCCTTAAGGTCGAGTCCAAAACTCTACTGCTCTACCAAAATCCTATGCACATCTTCACACCTTACTCTATTCTGTCAACTTCTGCTATTCTCCGCGTGCATTCCTTCACAAAACTCCTACACGTGCCTTTTCTATTTTCTCTTGTGCTCCAAATCACTCTTCCACATGTTGCGCTTTCCTATTCACTCCTTGCACCTACATTCTTGCCTGCACTCATACTTAGCCAAATTTTTGTAGAAGTGCACTGGACCTTGGATGCTCTTGCTTCATTCACCCACTTTCCTTGGTCTTTATAACAACTGGCTCAAATAAATATCATCACTCTACAAAAAAATCTTTTTAAAGGGTTCCAATCAATGAACTTGTGAGAGACATGTACAAATTTGATGATAATTTCAAATGTATAAGGAGAAAAAACATCTTCATGTACACATTTGATAATAATTTAAAACATAGAAGGTAAAATAGACATATTCCTTTCCTAAATTGTCATGAGACGCGTCACCCCACCACTTCCTTTTTCCCGCTCACCCTGTGATGGAATAAATGATAAATTTAGATGTAATTCCTAATCATATAACCCAAAACAAAACAAAACAACAACACCAAAAGAAATGATAATTGATAATTACCATATCTACAACTTGATATTTTTTCTTATATTCAATCTTCTCCAACAAATTTTTCATTCTCTCCACTTTTTCTCCACAATATCGCGGGTCTCCATTTCATAATCCTGTTCTCTTTGATTTTCTATGCAATTTTTTTAAAAAAACCTTCCCATCCCTTTTGAAAATCCTCATAATTATACATTTTCACTGTGAATTTTACTGCTGCTTTAACATATTATCAATATTTGTTTTCCTCCTTTCATTATAAACCCAATTTTTTGGGTCCGTTAGTGGGCATTTTCTTAACGACTTCCACCCATACTTATTTTGCAGAGATAATGGGATAATATGCTTACTTAACCTATGGAGGTTTAGCCTTTATAAGTCCCAACATTTCAAACCCCCAACTCATCACAACGACCGTGTTCACAAAATAAAACTAATCAATTGTTTCTTTGTTTCGATCTATAGTCAAGAGAGACCTACACAATCCATGTCAAAAATAATTTTAGATACACACTCATACGAAATAACCAAGTACATCATCAAATGATGGGGATTTTTTTTGAAATACTTATTTATTAACAATGGTGTAACATCCTCTTACTACTAATGGTGTAACATCCTCCTCCTAGACACCTAAATAACCTACTGCAACATCCTCAAGATGATTCTCATTTTTTATACTCATCAATTTGATAAATGTAATGTCAGTGAAAGAAGACATGATATTGAGCTTTCAACAACATTACATTGACCTACTAATTGATGATGTAACCATATTGAAATGAGTAGTTCTTAAATAATATGTTGGGAGAATTATGCTTGTTCTCTCAATTCATGAGGAGGATCTTGTAATTATATTCTCTAGTGCATCCTATTACAAAGGATGAATAAATTCAGCCATAAAAATTGACACGGAAGGAAATTACGAATTGACAAGATCCAATGTAAAAATAATAATTTTCTCAATAGTAAATTGAAACATCATCCCAAAGACTAATCCTTTTCAATGTTCATTGTCCACATTGGTGAGGAGGCCCTTTTAAATATATTTCCCCTTTCATTCTATTAAAAAACCAAAGAAAAAATCAATCACGGAACTTGGCATACAAGGAAGCTGACAAAATCAATCAAAGAAATTGACAAAATCAATCAAATAAATTGACTTACAAGGATATTCAATATTTACATGATCTTATTGATTTTTTTAGCAAATCATAGGGAGTGCCTCATTGATGTCAGTATGTCCAATTTGAAAACAAAAGACACAATTAGTTAAAAAAATCAAGATTTAAAGGGAACTAAGAATTTGATGTAGGCGCATTAGTTTACATACATCTTTTTAGTCAAATTTCATGGTAAGCATGTTTGAAAGGAAATAATAGGTCAATTGAAGTGTTTAGGGGTCGTTGGAAGGTTTAGGAATTTGAATTAGAGCAATAAAGGAGTTTTCCCGCCAAAAATATAGTTTGCATTCCTAAATAAGGTATTTAGAACTTGTGGGCAATATTGGCTTGGTAGGTGTTTTGGAAAGTGTCTAAGATGTTTTAGGATGCATAAATAAAGTGTATACAACCTTCTTAAGGGTCATCATCAAATGTTCTAGGGTTTTGGTTATGTTACCTCCTTTAAAGTTGATTGACACAAGTTATAACTAGAGTTTGAAGCATGTTTGAGAGGGGAGTAACTAAGGAAAGTTAGTTATGGAGAAGAAATTTGAATGAGGAGAGGTCATGGAGAGAGGAGAGACAAGGAGGAGAAGGTGTTCTGCATAATAGAAAAGTTTTTGTAATAAGAAACCTTGTTATTATGAGATAGAGGACTGCAAATGTAAGAAAACAATTGATGAAGGCAATTTATTGATATGAATCTCGGAGTTATTCTTTGATCCACTTGTGTTTCATACAAGCTTTAGTCTATCAGGAGTTTATGGAAGGTATTCTCCATGAGGGGAGAAAGGAAAATGTTAAGGAATGCTCAGTTTTGATGAATGGAGAACTGTTGAAGTATCTACACAATCAAGAAGCTTGAAAAAGATTATGAAAATCAAGTTGTTTATTTAAAATGATAAGTTTCAATGACTAAGTATCTTTCTTCAGTGTATATAGAATGTATTTTGTTTATTGTACGTTGTGGAACTAGACAAGAAATGAATGGTTAGTCCAAGCTCTATTCACAAGCTTGTAACAGTGAGGAAGCATGTTTTTTGAGGAGGTAAAGTCTTTACTTTATTCATTTTTAGTGTTGAACCTAAGAGATTCTCAGTCCAGAAATGTAAAGACAGTTAATATAGACCTTTTGACGAAGTTTTGTGGCTGGTTCCTTTGTAAGAAATTTTTAAAATCAAATTTTTACTCTACTAAGTATGTCCTTAAACCCTACCTAGGGTTTATCCTAAAATGGTGTTTTGAAGGTCTTACTTAATAAATGAAGGCTTCAAACTTTTAACATTGCATATTGGCAAGTCCTTAAACCATAGTCTGGAATAATTAGGGCTTGGGAGAGATAAAAAATTCAGTTATCTTTGACAATCCACTGTCTTGGTGTACAGTTTTAAACAAAGACCTAGTTAGAGGAGGATAAACTTGTGAAAAAGGGGTTTTTTGTTTAGAGTTTGTTCATGAATCTTCTCAGACGGGGGTAACTTGATAATGGGTACTTAGAAATGCCTTTATTTTGGTTTTAAACCACAGATAAAAAATTAAGTATGAAAAACCCTAAAGCTAGGGGTACTAGGAGTGTGAGTTAAGGTGGATGAACAAGTTGTGAAAGTAAGGTTTGCATCGTGAGTTGAGAGAGGAAATTTAACATACACTTTAAGGAGGATAAAGAGTACCAAGAAAAACTCTTATTTTATCTTGGGGCCTTATGGATTGTTCCCAACATGAACTCACCAGAGAGGCATGTTCTTAAGAAGTGTAAACCAGACAATGTGGAGGAAATAAGAGTAATTTGCAAATTCCTTTTCTTTCAAACATCTTGAATGTTGTATTAGCATCTAAAGAGATTGTGAACAAGTATTGTGACCCAAAACCAAGGGAGTGAGCCCTAAGAATCATAAATGCATGTTTTAGAGCTAAGAAGATAATGTTCTCAAGTAACCAAAACAAGGCAATATGAAGAGATTTGGTATCAAATGAAGTTTTCTATTGTTTCTAACCATTTTGAGGATTGAATTTGCTTTTATAGAGTAGGTAAATAGAGTATTGGAAGCCCAAGACCAAGTAGTGGGTTTAAGAATCAAAATTTGCTTGTTTTAGCCTTCTGGTTTATCAAGAAGTGGATCCTCATAGCAAAGCTAGGGTCAATTTTGGGTGATTGATCTTCATTCACTCATTGACTTGGTTGATTTCACATAGAGCTCTACATCAAAATTTATTATAAAAAACACAACTTACCTTTTAGTAAATTAAAACATCATTCCTATAGGAGTAGCCACATCAGGGTTCATTATATCAATTGGCGAGGAGGGCCTCATTGATGTGCTCCCCCTTCATCCTATTCAATAAGCAACGAAAAAATCAATCAAAGAAATTGACAGAGTCATTCAAATATAGTGACATGTAAGAATACTAAGAATTTACAGGGTCTTACTAGACATTTTTCAATGAAATATGGGGAGTGCCTTGTAGATATTTTCATTACATACCATTAAAAAACAAGAAAGAATTTTAGTCAAAAAATTCAACATTAAAAGGGAATTAAATATTTACAAGCAAATAACATTGTAAAGCAACTTGAGATGAGTAAGCAAGGGAAAAAGTATAACTTATCGAAACACGAGTGCAATAAATAGGGGACTTCAAGTCTTGTGAGGTCCTACTAGAAGTACCATTTCTACATTCCTATTATGATACAAGGAGAGGAAATTCATCCCAATTTGATACATGCAAAGGGAATTATGATAAATAAAAATAAAACATTCAAATGGATCTCTATACAATCAACTTACGGAAACATTTTTGTCACACATGAAATGTCCATGTATCATGAATGCATCCCATAATTGGGAAACATTTCAACTCATAACTCTAATAGCATTGTCATATTTGTTATGAAGGTGAGGCATGTTTGTTTCATGATTCATATCTAACATACATAGCTAATAGAACTTCTGTATATCATCTAACATACCACAAATGACACAATCAAACAAAGTAAGTAAATGACTCCCTAAGCATAAAATAGTTTTAAACAACACATGACTTTTAGAAAAAATAGGATTAATATCATTTATCCCCCTTCAACTTCTCCTGTATGCATATAGCATAAATGATACATTATTGGGCACAAAGAAATAAATTTCCACTCACATCTAGACACCACACCATTTACAAAAAGAAATAGTCGGCTGTAATGTAGATTTTAAATGTAAAGAATGCTTAAATTAACAAATTTGATTTACATATGATATTCAATAGAAATGTTCTTGTACTAAAAATACACTTTCCCAATGGATATAGATAAATAACATATGAAAAATATGTTCTCAGAGTTGCAAGATTTTGGCCAAAAGTTTTGGGATTTTAAAAACCAAAATAAGAAAAACGACGCATGTCACATAAAATTAAAAATATAATGTTTTAATTATTTATAAAAACTATAGTTTCAAAGTCATTGAATCACATCTAATGAGTCTTAGACTAAAAATTATACAATCTAACAAATTATACATAGTGTGTTTATCAATTGCAAACCGGTTTAGGATGGAAAAGGTAATGAAAGTAATAAACTAATTTTGTTCATCCAATAAAAACTTCAACTCTCGAGTTTACAATATGAATCATATGAAGGCATGATAATAAATATAGAATTAGCAATAATTTAATATAATATCCCATTATATAATTCAAATTTAGGAACTACCTAATTCATTTTCTTACATATCATACAATGCTCCATATAAATTTATAACATTTTAGGCAATCCACTCCTGAACCATATATATATATGGAAAACAAAAACTACAAGCCATTGATTTATACAAATATTTTTTTATCATTCTATTTGTAACAATCATATTTCAAATCCCTCAAAGAAAGTCGCTAGAAAAACTACAAATTCCTCATTTATAGTATCCTTAGAAAACTAAAAAATATCTAGCCTACCTATATTTTCCTTGACATGAACATAGTAACAACTATAAAAATATATGCACACTTGATGGGTGAAACTCATAGGGTGATAAGAGTTACACTGTAACAACCACAAAGATGACTCATTTTCCTCACAACAAGCATGTTATGGGACAAAATGATCATATTGCAAGCTTGATGATGAATTACTTCCTCTAGCCCATATATCAAGGCCCTATATTTGACACGATGAAAGGTTACTGTAGCATCACCAACTATTGTGCCTTTGTTAGCTATTTTGTTCCCATTAGGGTCATATAAAATTAATGATGCACATGCAAGGTTTTCCGATGAAGTTTTTACTCCATGTATTTCCAATTGTGAAATGGAGACCTTTTTTAGTTTTATTGGAAAACATACAATCATCTTGCATTACACATAATGAATATCAAGAAGCCTTGATAATGTGCACAAATAATAAATATTAGTAAAAAAGTATTTAACTATGAAGAAGAAGGTATAGGTGATAAAAACACTAGGTTTATTAGTGTAGTAATGTGTGTTTTACAAATGCAAAAGCTTGTGCAAATGTACACACTTTTCATATTTAAAAAGTTCTATAGTAATCTTGTTTGAGATATTTTTAACATTTACAGTCCAAAAGAGAAATAATAGTTTGAGACACACTCATTACTTAACATCAATTTATTTGTATTGTGTTTGTAAAACAAAATCTACGACAAGTGATAAACACAATGTGTTTATCACTTCCACTATGATTTTGATTGTTACGTCCTTGGATTCAATTTTATTTAGTGGAAAAACTATATATATGTTATATACAAACTTATATAACATATAGACATATAGGTTGTCAAAAATTAAAAATAAGATATGGAAAAACTGTATATAGTTTTGACATCATGTCTATAATTCTATAAGTTTGAAAACTTGTATACAATTCTTCCATTATGAAATAAGTTGTCAAAATCATTACTATTATAATATAAGACTTATAATTTAGTATTATGTTAATATTAGTTAAGTGTTAATTAATAAATGATTGTAACTTGCTCAACCATTTTATAACCATATCTCACATGATAAATTGATGGGCACACAATGAACATGTGTGTATTTTGGTTTCTCTTCATTTATCTTTGTGCATGTTTTATAACATTGGCATTAGAGCCTTTGGTGCTTGACATGATCTAAAAATTGAAGGGATAACATTTAAAATAATTTTGAGGGTTGTCTTGTGTAAAAATGTGAATCATATGTTCTCAATGGGAACAAAAATATTGATAGTCAAAATCATGAGTGGAAGACTAAAGAAAATAATGATTTTAAATTTTTTCGAAGGGTTTTAGATGCTTGAAAAAGAATAATGTACATTCATGGGCAAAAATATAATTTAGGAAAAGTCACAAATCCACCATTATTAAACACAAAATACAGTCTTTGATCAAATTCATAGAGTTTCAGACTGATAAAATTCACACAAAGGAAAAATAAGGAATAAAGTCAATCATGAATACATAGGTGCAAATTCTAGTTCGAAGAGCATAAACATAAGAAAAATCCCAGTCACAAATTTCAACTAGGGCACAAATTTCAAGTAAATAAACTCTCTTATTTCTTTGAAATATTTCTGCAAGTAAAAACAAACCCTAGTTATTATTATATAAGAATGAAGGTTTCTTTACCAATAGAAAAATATCCTAGTTTCAATTTCCACACTTGGAAGGTTAAAATCCAAATGCAACTAATGAACAAAAATTTGTGGTTATAGTTACTAGAATATACAAATAATCCATTGATGCTGCCAAATTGTTAGAGTGGGAAAACCATAATAATAAAGGAAAATATATAACCAAGTTTGCTCTTTTTGATTAGGAACTCAATCATATAGATTTAGAAAAATCATCCAAAGAAATTTGCGATAACTAAATAGGTTGTTTGGGGAAAACGATGTAAACACTATATTTTCTTTAAAAATTCAACTCTTTCAATTTAAGATGTTTGATGACACTACTATGTTGAGTCATATAAATAATATGAGATCTCTTATTAGACAATTAGTAGAGGTTAAATATCTAGTAGATGATAAAGAATCTAAAGTCTTTATATTAAATATTTTACCTTTTTCATCTATCAACATAATTTTTACTCTTAGTCAATTGCCTCCACAAATCCTAGAAGATATGATTTCAGCTCTCTTAGATGAAGAAAAGGGAATGATTATGGATGATACAAAATGTTATTATTCACATGAAAGTGCACTATACTCCCACCTGAGAAACAATAATAGAAAATCAGATAAAGACACTAGGCAAGTTTAGTGTTATTATTGTAAGAAAAGAGGTCATATAACCTCGAATTTTCAACTTCAAGCTAATGATGTTCTCAAAGGAAAACTCAAAGATAATCCAAAATAAGTGAATGTGGTTTTTTTTGAAAATCCAACAGACGTTGAAGATTTTATTGTTGAAGAAGAAGATGAATACATACTCTAATAAGTAAGTGTTTTGATGACAATAATGGATCCAATATAGGTAAAACTCGTCATGTATGATTGTCCATATAGTTCGAGAGTATGCAGATATTGGGAATTTCCCCTTACGAGGATCACGAGACAATCTAATGGAGTGCTATGGGATTATCTCAAAATGGAGGGTTGTCCAAAACTTTGGGAGATTTTGTAATTTAAGAGCTCAAAGATGTGAAATCTGGGAACTTTGGAATTCAACAAAGGAACTACACCTTTATGAGGGTTAGGGAAGTAACTTTATGGAGCTCTACCTGGTCAAATAACAATTGTTAAAAAGAAAAGCTTTCGAAGATTGTAATTATATCTTCTATCTATAGTGTAAGTGTTAAGAGGGGGTCCTATAATATAACACTTATAATTTAGTAGTAGGTTAATATTAGTTAATTGTTAACTAATAAACAATTGAAACTTGCTCAACCATTTTGTAACCATCTACCACATACTAAAATGATAGACACACAATGAACATGTGTGCTTTTAGGTTTCTCTTCATTTATTCTTTGTGCACCTTTTAAAAAAATTACTATTATATAACTTTGAAAAGATGTATATAATTCTATTTTTAATATTTGGCAACCTGTATGTCCATATCTATTAGTTTGAAAAACTATATATCCATATCTTTTTTTATTCTTTGACAACCCTTTCCACCTTTCAATACATATGTGTATACCTCATGATATCAATACAACTTAAAAATTAGAAGGAATAAGGGAAATCTCAAAAACCATTTCACATTTGTAATATTTACAATCCAAAAGAGAAACATTGGTTTGAGAAAACACTCATTACTCGTTCCATATTTTTTCTTATTTTTTAGTCATAGTGTAATGCAAGAAAATTGTATTACATTACCGTTGGTGTAGGATATTTACCATGCACATATTTTAAGTACATGGGATTCCTCCACATAGGTGATTCACCATGCTTAGGTGTCCTAGGGTATCATTATGGCCTTACACGCGTCATAGAATGTCATAGGAGTTACATTTGACCGGCTATTCCGGGAATGTAACTCCCACCTCTTGACGGCTACATTTGTGTGGGAATTACACACCCCACTACTATATGTACACCCTTTCATCTTGAGCAATACAATGGAATAGAGTATGGGATTTGAGCCATTTTTCCCTTAATGCATGGACATTGTTCTCATGGGTGATTTCTTGCTTCGATCTTGAAGCTACATCATTTTGTGGTTGAGTGCAACGTTTTGATGCTCATGGATTCCCTCTAGATCTTCGTCATTCCTCCGACATGATATCAGAGCTCAGGGATCGAAATCGTGTCACTTGCTTTGGTTGCTTATTACTCACCGCATCGTAGTTTCATGTGTAAGATCTCAACTTGCTTTGTGCTCTACTTGCATTTTTAAGGAGTTCTTGTACTTGGTTTTGTGTGTTGGGTACATTGTTTTGCTGGTGCTTCGTGTACAGGTTCAGGAAAATCAGAGTAAAAAAGGGTGTTGGTTTGAGTTCGTTCTACCTATCCCTCACGCACGTTCGGGGGTGGTGTTTTAAATTAAAAACAATCAAATCTTAAAGTAATAAATGCTTTGGCACAATGGTGGGCCTCTAGCTTACTATTTTGGAGGTTGGGAGTTCGAATCCGCCTATCTCCCCACGAATGTGCATGAGAGATAGGCTCAGCCGATTTTGATTTGTGCCTTATTAATAACTTGCTGTCATCCTTGTCAACAACTCGATCTGCCTTGTTTAACGGGCTCGTGCATTTGTCTTGTGGGGACGTTGTTTTGCATTGAAATCAACTCGGTCTGCACTCAGTTACAGCTCATTCGTGGGTTCTCACGTTGATTCGACAATTTGTTTTATCATTGGCATTGCTCCTTTCAAAATGACCTACATCCTTCATTACCATGATAGACTCGGGCTTCATCTCTGTGCGGTCGGCGTTATTTGGCTCGTGCATGCTCTCTCAGACCTCTCAGCACTCTGCCTGCATTACCTGGTAGCTCGATTTGTCTTCATCTCTCACTGCTACTCAAATTTTACCTTACAGGTCGTTGTTGGTTTGAAACGTCGACTCACACATTGTCTGGCCTTTGATTCTTGCCTCTGCCCACGTTGATCCTTCAACTCATGCTCTACCACTGTGCATTCACCTGGTAGCTCGAGTTTCATCCTTGTTGGCTCTTGTTCTGGCTTTGCTCATGCTTGGTAGCCTCAACCATTGGTTTTAACCTCCCTGCCTAAGCACTCGACGCTGACCCATGTTGTGTTGGTTTTAATCTTCATTTGAGGACTCGGTTTACATTGGGTTGAAGTCGACTTAGCTTAGTGACATTCATTCGACTCGTGTGTTGCCCTTGCTAACCTGCACAACTCGTTTCTCAGGCATGCGAATCGCTTCAGCCTTTCTCAGCGTTGTTTGAGTTGGACTCACCGTTTGAATGTCAGTTTCCTCTACTCTGCATAGGCATTACAATGTACCTGCAGCGGGAATCTAACCTGCGTCGATGTTTCTCCCTATGCACATGTGGCCTTTGACTGTTACAAACTCTACCACGTCCCTATGATTTGTGGCTAATAATGTGGAGCTTCCTTCCCCAGCATGTGGCGTTGAATCCCTGTTGGTTTGGCTCTAGAGTGAATGGTTATACCTCTGCAGGCTTGAACGGTTTTTTCCACCACATGGCTTGACAACGTGGGCCCCTATCCATCCCTTTTATAATTGTTTGAAGGTTAAAGCAATCCCTTTTTAATGATTTTAATGTGAATTTTTTTTATTTTGGCATTGTAATAATTTTAAGGCTCTAATTTACTTGTAATTATGTCCTTCATTTGTGTGTCAAAGACGGAGGGCGAGGTCCGGGGTTGGCAGGAGGCTAATCCCCCCTCGCAAGAAAAACAAACCCTACCTAAAATTTGATGCCATTTCCAATGAGTGCCCACATGACACCCTTTGCACCTATTTTAGGCACTTTTTAAATCAGTTTGCAAAGTTCATTGGCATTTTCCATCAGTTGCGGGAATTGTATTCTTGCTATAACTTTTGACTCGCTACTCGGTTTTGAGTGCTTTTTTAGGCAAAGTTGCATGAATTTTTGCACATTACGTGATGACATTGTTAGTTTTGTAAACGGACTACTTTATAAAGTGCCACATTCGGGGGGGGTCACTAGTACTCTTGGGCCTTATATTACACGCAGACGCATTATCGGTCGAGTCCGACGTCTTGCATTTGTACACCTTGCACATTTTATTTTGCATTATGGAGGGTGCTCTTTCTAGACTTGAGCATCATAGGATCACCTTACATCCTCTACCACTTCATACTGGGAGAGAGAACTATTCAGTTTGGTGTGCTTCCATGGAACGTTACTTCACCTACGACGGTCTTTCACACTTCTTGATTGGGCCAGTTCCTGCACCCACTGATCATTGTCATCTTAATGATTTTCTCAACACTTGCGATCATGTTTTTGGTACCATGATGATGCATGTCTCTCCATCTCACTAGTTTCACGTGACAGACTCAGATCCACCCCACCATGTCTGGAGCATTCTTCAGTCCCTCTATGGAGACCCTTCACATACTATTGACATTGTTGTTGCTAATTCAATTGTCTCCTCTATTTCTTCGTATGATGATAGTTCCACTGACGTAGACTCGCTTGGTTCTACTTCTGATGACGAGGATTGTGCACCCAGTTTTGATGTCGAGATCACTACAGAGGACTCTTCTCCTCCTCTCACTATTCTAGAGAGTGTTGACACATCCCACATCTCATCAAATATTGAGCAGTTTCCTATACAGCCTCATACATTCATCACACCCGCCTATTTTCCACCTTCAGTGTTTGAGGCCCCTTTCACTCCTCCACCTTCATTAGATGACTCATACCTATCTGACATCGCTCTTCTGTTTGTTGAGCCCCCTCATTGGGATGAGTATTTACCTGAAATTAGTCATGTTTTCGCAGAGTACACTTGTGATGTACTATGGGTTCCTCATCAATCTACATGTATTTTAGAGGAGTTCATCATCTCCGTTGTTGGGAGTGCCCCTTCTGGGACTCTTACCACTTCCACTTTTTTGGAGCCGTTCATTGATCCAACCTTGCTTGTGGATCCATTTTCTATTTTGGGGGATGTTTTGTTGCCTTTACATCAGTTGGACATACTTTCTACAGGTGTTAACCCTTCATACTCTAACAGTTTTGCACTTGTGACATTACCTTCGGTTTCGTCGCACTCACTTGCTAGACCTATGTCACACTTTAGTGAACCAGACTCAGAGTTCTTCGTGCTGCTGCCTTCAGTTTTCTTCGCAGAGTGGGTAGACTTCCAACATGTCATTTTTTTCCTTCCTAAGGGTAGGCACGCATTTCAGTGTGGGTTGGTCTTCTTCAGTCCAGAGGCATAGGATCTCGTGATCGATATTCTTCTGGGAGAATTCTTAGAGTTGCAGAGTTCAGATCCGTCCATGACATCTTTTGCATCCCTCTCATCTCCCTCTTATCCTCCTCTTCTTCCTTCCAGAAAGATGTTGTTTGTATATGGGCACCTTCTCAAGGCTTTAGTTGTTGGGCCCCATTGGCACATCTTTCTTAGTTGTCTAGGGGAGTCTTATTTTTTGTTCTGTCTTACCATGACCTCTGCCTCAGCTTCGATGAAGGGGGGTGTTGGTGTGTGTGACCTGCCTAGTCATCATCCACATCACATGTTGAGTCATCTCGCCTTGCGAGAGTCATAGGTGTTAGGGATTCAAATGACAAGTGTCAAATTCTGTTATAGAATCTGTTATTGTCATTTGTGTTAGCGCGTCATAGGAATTACATTCCTTATTTGGAATTGTAACTCCTTCTTTAGTGGCGTCATATGCATCAGTCACGTCATATGCGTCAGTGGCGTCATATGGGTTCTTTTCTTGTTTACGCATGGGGGTTACACAACATCCCTATTTGTACTTCCTTTTTTTGATCTTGAGTAGACCTATTTTCTTATTTGCATATTCTTTCCATTGTTCGAATCTTGCTTATTACATTGGAGCTACGGTGTTACCATCAGAGTGCAATTTCGTCGTGGTGCATTGTTTCTATATCGCTTCTTGGTTCTCTCTTCTTCTTCTTTCCGAGAGATTGCTCTTTGTACATGGGTACCTTTACAGGCTCGTCTGTGGCCGGGACCCATCTTTGGCATCTTTCTTAGATTAGAGAGTGGCCTTGTCTCTCTTTAGGGGGGAGTTTTTCCCACTAGGTTTTCTCCTTTTACTCCACTTTTCGAGAGTTTCTAGTATGTGGGTACCTCATCAGACTTGTTGCCAGGACCCACTTCTCCTTTTTTTCATCTATGTGTCCACCTAAGCTATGCTTTAGGGGGGGTGTTGGTGTAAGATATTTACCATGCACATAGTTTAAGTACATGTGATTACTCCACATAGGTGATTCACCATACTTAGATGTCCTAGGGTGTCATTATGGCCTTACACGCTTCATAGAGTGTCATAGGAGTTACATTTGACCGACTATTTTGGGAATGTAACTCCCACCTCTTGACAGCTACATTTGTGGGGGAGTTACACCCTTTCATCTTGAGCAATACAATGGAATAGAGTACGAGATTTGAGCACTTTTTCCCTTAATGCATGCACATTGCTCTCATGAGTGATTTCTTGCTTCGATCTTGAAGCTACATCATTTTATGGTTGAGTGCAACGTTTTGATGCTCACAGATTCCCTCCAGATCTTCGTCATTCCTCCAAAAATTACCTCTATAATTATTGTATATAGTAATGTAACAGTGTATAATACATTCAATAAGACAAATAAGAGAGTACATGTTAATACATATTACATTTATGTGTCAAATTTATCTTCATATTCTTCTGGATGGTATATATACATAACATTTGACATTACATATCCATACTCATGAATTATAAAATCATACACATTTTTTTTCTGAATATAACTTTGAACCCCACCATAACATTATCCCACACCCTAAATATCTCCTAAAGTTAGTAACTAAAAAATATTTATCAACTTCTTTTATTGATGATTAAAAAAAATTAAGCTCATAACTATTTCTACAAAAATAAAGCTACCCATATAAATATTTTTTCAAATTCTTACCACTAAAAATAATACAACAATCATTATTATTCATTATATGTAACTCATGGTTAACCATTGGTGAAATTCCTTAGAAACTATATTAAGGTTAATTTGTTCACCCTAAAAAATCACTTTGAATTCTTATGGTGTGAGGAACAAATACCCTGGTTGAACCATTTTTAAGGGTTTTTTTATCGCAGTCAACTAAAAATGTTTTTCTCTATACATTTTCTAATGTTTTTAATGGCACATGCATGCCACTATCTTCATGTCTAGCATATTGATTCTTATGCCTTTAATACTTTTGTGATAATGCCTCTACCTTCACAAATATCACCTAAATGCTTCTGCCTTTCCAATTAGGTGATGTTTTCACACTTTTTTTAATTCATTTTCTTTGTGGATAATAATATTTGAATATCATATTGTTTTAAAAGGATTGCATTTATCTCTGTTGATTTTTAGGGTCTTTACCAAATGGAGTAGAAATAATCAAAACCGTCTTCAAGAAATTATGAATCGATGGTTGTTATCATGATTATATAAATGTAAAATTATAAATGTTATATTTTTTTTAGACACCAGTTTCATTTTTTAATTTCATTTAGTGTGGGGTATATTGCATCTGATTATTTTTTAATTGAAATTTTTGTTGTTCAAAATTTCTCACAGGTTTTGTCAAGTGGATATATGTTTCCATTTGATTCTCGTCAAGTTTTTGTCCGTGTGAGAACTAGAAGTAGACATTTTCAGTTATTTGATTGTTATATCCTAAATTAGGAACCATCAACCATCACTTCCTACTAGCTTGGTGTTTAATCCAAATCATAAGTAGAAAAAGTTAATTTACAACATGGCATGATTTTTGGTTGTTTTTTGAATATGTAGATGATTTATTTAAGGATTGCATATAACTATGTCGTTTTTAAGGTTTGTAAGTGATTAGGAAGAAGGGATAGTCATCTATATCTTTAGCAAAAAAAAAATCATTGTTTTTGGTTTATTTTCTTTTCATGTTTTTGTGGTTATAGAAATATACATATACATTTTTTTTTCACTTAGTATTGGGTTTAAATTTTGTCAAATATCATTACACTAGTTTATTGTGTTAAAGTTTTTTGATTTTGGGTAATATGAGTCCAAATCAAAGTGACGTAGTTTGTGAAATACTTAACATCATGCAATTTAAAATATGAATATCTTATATAGACAAATATAAGTAAGCATAAATGTTAAGGAAAGTGTGTTATGTACCTTGGGATATGATATTATAATGTATATGGGTTGATGGAGATGCTGACATGTGACACACATCCCTTTAGTTATATATTTATAATATATGGGCTCACATAGGAATTAGTTATATTGGGTAATGAGTTGGCCTACATTGGGATTATGTGTTATCCATCCATTAAGAGTAATGTATATCTATATAAAGGATGTGAGTATCATTATGAGTATGTCATGGATACATGATTTGGGTCTTCTACTTGGTAGAGGTATATTGGAGGTGTCCCCCTCGAAGTGGATTCCCATCTTGGGAGATATTGGAGTTACTCCTTTCTTAAGGAGCATTGCATGGTGTTTCCCTACCTTAAGGGTATTATTATGCATAGATTGAATATTTGGGAATCTTGGCCCACCAATATCTCTTGTGTTGTGTTATATTCTACATATTATTCATTTAATATATGCAAAGATCTTATCATTTAGTATCAGAGCATCAATCAAGACAATTTGTGGGATGCAACCCTAATGTTGGTAATTTGCTTGTATCTAGAGATCCAATTGGATTTTTTTGAGATTGATTGTGAGAAGTAGAGATATCATTCAAGGGACCTTCCCTCAAAATTTCAGATTTTTTGGAGCTATTTTGTGAAAGATATGCATGTTTTGGGGTTGAAACCCTAATTTTAAGGTTTCGTCTATATCTTTTGTATCATCACTAATTAATTCTTCAAATTGTTTGGGTTGATGTGAATACATTTCACTGTGATACCCCTAAAATTTTAGAAAATTTGGATATGTTTGAGAAAGATATTTTAGTTTTATGGTTTTTTTAAAAATTTCTCCATAGGTCGCAATATTGGGAATTTTTCTGATTTTTTTACATTTTCAAAAATTTCTCAAAAATGTAACTGGGGTTTATGTTCCATGTTTTATGGTTTTTATCCGACCTGTAGTCGAAAGGGTTAGAACAAGTTTTAATCAAAAGGGTCTATTCCTAAAACCCTAGTTTTTGTGGATCAAGGGGATGAGAACTTTTTATGGAGACGATAAGAGTGATTCCAGAGAATGAAAGAACAAATTTATGGAGAATTATTCTACATCATTAGGTATGTGGATATTCAAATTTTGGATTAGTGGCCCTGCACTGATTTAGTTTTCTGAGTTAGAAAAGGAAAGGTCTAATTGGTCTTGGGAGGAACTAGAACAAGTTTTCATGGATAGATGGGAAACAAAAGAAGAAGAGAAATGTAGTGCCCACTTCCCTTTGACACTTTTAGATATTGATTTTGATACTATTGATCATATTATAGACGCTATTATGTTTTGTTTTAGTATGATGGTTAGATGTTAGATCATGGATTAATATTGATATGGATTCAGTTATTATGCTTGATGATTACTAGAGATATTTTTTATATGTGGTTGATGATATACTGTTTGACATGGACATATTATAGATATTGATTTGGACTTATGATATTAGATATTTTGAGTAGATCTGGTATGGTAGATTTTGATGATGATATAGTTGATTTATTTAATTAAAAATGATAATGTTGAATTATTGATATTGTTGTGATCTGTGTGTTTGGATGATTTTGAGATATTGTTTATATAATTTTGGATGTTCTGATATGGCCATGAGGCCGAAGGAGGTATTTGCATTTTGCAGGTTAAAAATCACAACAATGTCGGGGGACTGGAGACTAACCATATTAAAATTCCAGGTGAATTCAACAAGGTCACCATGGCAACTGTGTTATGAGTTTGTGTGTTGTGTTATGTTAGGATTTCCCATAAGGGAGATTTCCATTATATATGACCATGGAATATGTGTTTTATTTATGTGTCCCTTTTTAATTATTATAGTAAGTATTTTATTTGTAATGCGTTCCTTCTTTTAATTAATTTAAATGTGGTAGATTAATGTGATAGTCATATAGTTAAATTTTATTTAAATTAAATTGGGATGTGAAATGTAATAAATAAAGTTGTTATAAATATTAATGTGGTAGGAGTGTGTAAGTGATGTTGTAAGAAATTTGTAAGAGTCTTGTAAGACAGATTTTGGAAGGTCTAGCACTTCATCTTTTATGAAATTCGAATTTATCCTTGGAGGCCAAAATTAGAGGCTTGTGGGACAAGTTAAATTTGTCCCACACCTCTTAAAATGATCCACCAACCATGCCTATGGTTTGGAGGTTAAATGTAGGCATTTATAATGCATTTTGAAGTGACAATATGTAAGTTTTAATTGCACTTCCCTTACATGTTTTTAATTTGGTCCTTTTGGAGTATGGACATTTTTGGAGTATGTAAGTGATTTGCCATTTTTATTTATTGTGATTTGATGAAGGATGTTGACTTTCCTCTTGGGGTTGAGGAAGAATGATGTGGCATCCCACATGGATCCACATCATCCTCTTCTTTCCCTCTCATATAAAAGTGAAACTCCTTGCTTGTTTATGGTTGTTGTAACTTTGTCCATTTCCTCTGGGGGGCACATTTTTTTGTGTTGTTTCTTTTGGAGCTTGTTTGAGGAAGAGCTTGGAGTATTTTGCATGCTTATACTTTGCTGGTTCTGGATTGCACTTTGGCATCTTGGAAAACTTGTGAGCTTGGAACAAAATTCAGTATGGAGAGGTGGGATCTTGAGTTGTGCTTTAATTGTTTTTCTTTCTCTTGCATGCATGCTTGAATGGTGTTTGTGTTTGCATTCTTGGCTGGTTGGGTAAAATGCTTAGGGCATGGTGTGGGAGAAGACTATGGGGGGGCATAAGGGATTGCCAATGGCACAATTTTATTGTGGAGGGAGTTTTAGTTTGGGATCCACCTTGGAAAATAAACTGCTTGCATTTCTTATTAGGGGGGGGCATAAGGGATAAACTTGGGGGGGGGGGGGCATAAGGAGGGGTTGGGAGATATAAGGTTTATGGGGTTGATATGATTATTGACGGTATGCATTTTGGTGGATGCCTAATTCCAAATTGGGAGGCATAATGAGTTCCCTATAGTCCTTACTCTTGTTTGGCTTGCTTGATCAAGCCTATGTGTTGTATGAATTGTTTCAAATGTAGTTGGGAACTGTTGTCTTTTTTGAATTGTGCATTTTATTGATTGTATGCAATGTGAATGTTGCTTGTTTGTGATAGAAGCCTTTGTTGCCATGTGTTGATATTCATGCTCCATTTCAATATGGTTGGGGCTCGAGGGCCAATGGGGAAGGATGGCTTCTCCTTTCTCATTGGATGTCTTGGTTGGGTGGAAAGCGTTGCATTTCCCCCTTTCTTGTTGTGATCAAAGTTGCAAAGAAGAAGAAACAAGCATGCTGCTGTTTGGAGAAAGAATTTCACAGTTTGACAATCATTTCCCTTTGAGTAATTCAATATAAATTTTCCCACTTTGAGTGGATGAGTGTATAAATTTTGTAATGTGAAGTTATTGTGTTGAGGATAGAAGATTGAATTCGAATGGAGAAATATAAAGAATCATATTTGTTCTCTGTTGTTGCAAAAGAAATGTAAATGATATTCTATACTTTGTATTTTGAAATTTGAAACCAAATCAAATTGGAAAGGAGATCAGTTGTAAAGTTATTTGAATTATCAATAAAGGATGGCATTGGTTCTTTTAAATTTGTATGGTAATATATACTGGATTTGTATTGATGTCCAAGAAAGAGATTCTGTTTTGAAAAGGAATAAGAAACATTGTTGTATGTTTTATGTACTGTATTTGAATACAAATGGAAAGTGATAAGTTGAAAAGAATGCATTGTTAATCATCAAAATATTGCATTCCTTTCTCAAGAGTGTTTTAACTTGTCCATATGCTATCTTCTCCATTGGAAATTTGAGTTTTAATTGCAATGGAAACCTCTGTTTGGAATGTTGAAAGAAGAATGCATATGGAATGAAAGTCAATGTTATTTTCCTTGCAAAATGTATATTAAAATTGAAATAAAAAATGTATTTTCATTTAGAATTAGATGGATGATTCAATAATAAATTTATTTGACTAAGTTAGGAATTATGTGTACATTTAAATGACAAAATGAAGATTTCAATTTAAAGAAATAGTTCACTGTAATATACTTCATTCTGGCAATTCACATTTTAATAAAAATGAACAGTTTATACTTGCACTAAACAATAAGTTATGAAACATTGAAAATTATACTTAGTACTACATAAGGAACTCAAATTCACTATAACAATCAAGAATGAATCTCCAAAACTTAATGAATTTCAATTCGGAGCTTGCATAGTCATTTTTCCGTCTATTGCCAGAAAAATGCAAACTTGAATAGATTGAATAAATTGACTTCCCTAAAACACTCTAAACCCTCCCTAGATTGATCCTCCATGTCTGTTTGACATGTTGAGTGAAGGAGGAGTTTTAATTTTATCAAAATTATAAGTTGGAAATTGCTAGTTTGCCAAATTGAGGCCTGCAAACAATTTTTACAAAATTGACCCTTAAAACTTCATCAAAAAATAAATTTTATGTTCCCTATGCAAAGAGAGCTTTGAGAGCTTTCCGAAAAGTCCTCGTTTTCCAAAAACTGAGCTTTCTAACTCAAATTATGACACTTTGAAGTTTTTATGCCTTGGCGGGGAAAATTTGGGAAAATTTTCCCTGGCGGACAACCCAAAAATTTCCCATCAAAATTGCCTTAGAATTTTTTTTGAAATTTTGGGCTCGGGAAAATTTTCGGTTTTCCCTATGCCAGCCCACAGCCAATTAGAGGGTGCCACGTGTCCCCTTGTGGCTAGGGCGGATGCGTGGGTTCTTTTAAACCCCTTATCTTTTAAATTTTTTATTGGGAAAAATTTCCATGTTGACCCCGCCGGCCCGTGGCCAATGAACGCGTGCCACGTGGCACCATGGGGTGGCGATGGAGGTTCGGGAGAAAATTCATTGTTTGGCCTTTGAGAAAAATTCCAAAAATCCTCCTGCAGCCCACAACTCCTCCTTCTCCCTCGATTTCCCTCCTTCGGTGGGCGCGCGGACCCACATGTCCTTTCTTTCCTTTTTTCCCTTTGGGTGCTAAGTGCTAAATCGGTTCGCTTCCCCGCCCTTCCCTTTTCCTTTTTTTTTCCTTGCGCCAGGACCTGACATGTGTCCCTTGGGGACCCGTGGGGGTGCAGAGCGTATTTTGACTTTGAGCCGTGCATTGGGAAAATTTCCCAATGCCACCCCATGACCCGCCAGCCTGTCCAAGGTGCACTCCTCCTCTTGCCAAGTGTCCCTCTGGGAAAATTTGACCCCAGAACTCCTCCCACTCATAACTTGAGTTCTGCTTGGAGAGGACTTCTTTATATCACCGGAAATGTGAGAAAATTTCCTATCCATTGGGAATGGTTTAGGGAAATTTTGAAAGCGTTGAATATGAGAAAAATCTAGTTGAAGTTCTGAGACTGTTAGAGAGCAGGTATGGGGTAAGATTACTCCCTGAATCTAACTAGAACATCTAACCCTAAAATTTAAACCTTGTAAACGTGTTATAAGTTCATAAAGGAAACTTGTGTTTTGGTAAGCAAGTTTTGTTTTGGAACCTATTAGTGAAAACTGATGTCTTGCAACTTAGTTGTAGACACTTCAAATCAAAACAAAATTATCCATAATTTTCTAGCTAACCCTAGGTTGTTTCTTGGGTCTCAAATGGTTGTTTGAACGGGAACTACAAGAAAGAGGAAGAAAAAGAATGTAATGATAATAGTGAGGAAGAGGAAACATCAGAAGAAGAATTTGACAATGAAGAAGATGAAGAAGACAATGTTGATGATGAAGAGGCTATGCATGATTCATAAGGAGAGACAAAAGATCAAGTTACAAGTTCAAATAGTACATCTCTAAGGAATGAAGCTTCAATATTTCAGTTTGAAGGGTGCATTTAAAGGAAAAAGGTAATTGTTTCAATAAACTCTAGTAGTGAATATAACTTCATCAATATGGATGTAGCTCAACATCTACATGTTCAAGAAAAACATATCAAGGAAGCTCATCTGGATGGTAAGCGTATTCAAAATTTTGAAGATTTAAATCTCTCTATGCATAAATATGTTTTACATTCAGTTTTTTATGCTTTAGATATGAATGGTATGGCTATTTTTCTGGGATATCCTTCGTTAGAGACCTTGGGAACAATGAATATTAATGTGTAAATTAAATTCATGAAATTATGGTACAAGAGAGATAAAATTACATTGCAAGATATTGTTGAGTTGTGGAGCTTAATTGCTTCACATTAGCATGCTTTATTGACTTACTGGAATACATAGTAACTGACGTCGGTCACCTGGGAGCTGGTATCGGTAAATGCAAGGAGGAACTGACATTGGTTACTTGTGCGTGATTATTTTATTTAGTTCACAGGAATTAAATCTAACCTTTGCTATAAAGTTGATCTAATGGTTGTAACAACATATCTAAGTTTCCCTAAGTTTGTTTATGCTTATATAAGCTAGAAAGCTAGGGTTAGATGAAAAGAAGGGAGAACTGTAAGAAGAAATTCTTGGAGAGAGAAAAAAGAGAAACTTGTGAGGAAGAAAGTACTGTACATCCATAAGGTGTGGAAGATTGCAGATCTTCAATTGCATATCCTATGTGAAGCTTTGAATAATAAGATTGGTTGTTTCTTGGTGGACGTAGCCTACACTGGGTGAACCACATTATATCTTGTGTATTGTTCTTCTAGTTTATTTCCATTTTTATTGTTTGTATGCTTAGATCTAAATAATATATCTGTACAACTGGAGTGATTAACCCCAACAACTAGTATCAGAACTTTTTTGTTTGAGGGTTTTGTGTGTTGAAAGATTTACTCACAGAGGGATTTTTGATTGAGTGGGAGCTACAAAAAATGGCAGAAGATGGAAAATACAGAGTTAAAAAATTTGATGGTCATAATTATCAGCTATGGAAGATGCAGGTGGAAGATTATATGTATCAGAAATATCTATACTTACCGTTGGATGAAAAGGAAAGACCTAAGATGACTGACAAAGAATGAAAAATTCTTGATAGAAAGGCTCTGGGATCTATAAGATTGATCCTGACAGCATCCATGGCTTCAAATATTACCGAAGCAGCAACCGCATTAGATTTGATGAAATCTTTAGCTAATTTATATGAAAACCTAGTGGTTCAAATAAAGTTTATTTTATGAAGAAATTATTTAATTCTAAGATGCAAGAAGGTGAATCTGCATCAAGTCATTTGAATGATTTCCGGTCTATAGTAAATCAATTAAAATTGGTTAATATTCCATTTAATGATGAAGTGTTAGCACTTTTATTCTTATTCTCTTTGCCAGATGGTTGGGATAACTTGGTAATGGCTGTTAGTAATACAACGTATGCTACTAATATTTTAAAGTTTGATGATGTGGTTACTATAATCTTGAATGAAGAAATACGTAGGAAATGTACACGTGAGTTATTATCTGGTAATGCTTTGAATGTAGAAAGCAGAGGAAGGCAGAATGAGAGATTCAAGAGCAAGAGTAATGAGAAATTAAAGTCTAACAATGACAAATCTAAATCCAAAGGTAAAGGAATAACCTACTGAAATTAAGGAAAGAAAGGACATGCAAAGAAGGATTGTTGGTTCAAGTAAAACAAAGAGATTGTACCAAAGAAAGGTAAATAGGTAAATGTTGCATCTTCTGAGGTAATGTAAGATGGCTTTATTCTCTCCTTGGATAATAAAATTGAATCATAAGTTTTAGATTCAAGAGCTTATTTCTGTAACGCCTGCTAAAACAACCCACTTGAGACCCAAGAAACAACCTATGGTTAGTTAGGAAAATTATGGAATAATTTTTTTTGTTTGAAAGACTATACTACCAGGTTATAAGGTAACAACTATCACCAACAAATTCTAGAGCAATTCAAATCTACTAGAGTATACTTTTCTTTTATTAATAATTATAAGTAGTCATAAGGTCCAAATTTAGGGTTAGAAGTTTCAACTAGGTTCAGAGGGTAATTCCTCACCACACTCACTCTCTAACAAGCTTAAAGATTCAACTTGATTTTTCTCAAACTTTACGCATTCAAAATTTCCCCTAAATCATTCCCATTGGATAGGAAATTTTCTCACCTTTCCAATGATATAAAGAAGTCCTCTTAACTCCTCATAAAACTCAAGTTATGGGCCGGTGGGCCTTGGGGTGAAAAGTCTTCCCCAAGAGTGGGCCTACAGGCCTAGGGATGAAAATTTTCCCAAAAATGGCGGGTTGGTGGACCGCGGGGAGGCTTTTGAAATTTTTTCTTACGTGGGGGTAAAATCAATTTTCACCCGCTCTCCCGCGGGTCCGAAGAGGACACATGTTAAGTTTAGGTTGGCGCAGGGAAAACCGGACTTGCGGGGGAAACATACAATTTTAGACTTTGTTTCAAAAGCACAAGGGGTTAAATTTTACGTGCACCTTCGTCGATCCCAGGTGACGCCATGTGTTATGATTTCCTTGACCGTGGGTCGACGGGCCATCAGAGCGCTTTTAGGATTTAAGATCTTTAAGTTTAAAAGGTTCAAAGTATTAAAAAGTTGTGCACCTCCATCGATGCCTAAGGCTACCACGTGTCAGCATTTCATTGGTTGTGGGATTGCGGGCCGACGAAGGAAACTAATAAATTTTTTCAATTTTTAAAAAAAAGTGCTAAGGAAGAAAATGGTGCTACACCTCCGTCGTTGCCTCGTGAGGCCACGTGGCAGCCTTTGATTGGCTGTGGGGAAAATGTTAAAAAAATTTCCAAATTTTTTTCTTAAGTTTTCTAAGGGAAAAATTTCGGGCCGTGGGCCCGCCACGGAATTTTTTTTCCAAAATTTTCCGCCAAGGAAGGAAAACTTCAGAAGGCCATAAATTTTGATAGAAAGCTCAATTTTGGGAAAAGGAGAAATTTCTGGAAAGCTATCGACACCCCTCTTTGTATAGGAATCATTAATTTTACATTTTTATAAAGTTTACGAGGTCAATTTTAAGAAAGTGACTTGTATACTTTTAAAAAGTAAACTGGTAAATTTTAACTTATAAATTTTATTCAATTTGATCTTCTCCTTCACTCAACATGCCAAACAGACATGGAGGATTGTTCTAAGAAGAATTTTAGGATGTATTGGAAGGTAATTATGCTTAATTGATATCCAATTTGAATTTTCCAACATTTGACATAAAAAAGACTGCAAAATTTGCCTTTGTTCAATTTGAAAGGTTTCTTAAAGATTTATTAAGATTTTTTAGTTTGTTTAGGGTCATTTTGGTCATACTAAGTTCAACTTAATGTTTCATTTTATTGGTCTTTGTTTTAGAGGTCATTCTGTGTATTTTGAATAAAAATCTGTAGAGTTTACAATGAAACAAAATAAGATCTATGCTTGCACACAAACAGATTTATTTCCATTTACCAAACTTTAAACTATGAAATCATTTCCAACTCTAATCTATAATGTTAAGTTGTTCCACATCTAGTTGTGCAAAAAGTCAAAATGTAGATTCTAAATTTTCCAATCATTCATTTCACAAAACAAATTAATACCTTTTTCTTCAAACATATTTCTTTCTTCCAATTTTCCAAACCGAGATATCAAATACATAGTTTAAATATGAAAAATCCATGTTGAACAAGGTAAGACAACTTCCATTAATTCAATGAATCTTTTTACAATTCTTTTCATATATATTTTCAAAATACAACATACATAATACATGTCTTTCTTTTCTAATAACATAACTGGAAACAGAGCATAACTCTTTTATATTTCACTTTACAAATTACATAATCCATACAACATCTTTCCCATTTCAAAACATTTACAATTTCATCCACTTCAAAGTGGGAAAGGTTACAAAAGAATTCTCTTAAGGGACTGTCAAAACTATCTTCTTTTCTCAGCTCCAGGACAACAACATGTATTCTTCTCATTCTTCCAATTTGATCACAACAAAGGTAGGGGAAAGATAACACTCTCCACCCAACCAAGACATCCAATGAAGAGGAGAATCCATCCTTCTTCATTGGCCCCCGAGCCCCAACCAAAATGCAATAGGAAATGTATTTCAACTCATGAAAACAACAGGCTTCCACATCACAAAAAATCTATCATCTTGCACATTTCAAAATTGAAAACACAGTCCAAACAAAACAACAGTTTATAACTACATTGAAACATTAAGACAGAACTCATGCTTCATCATGCAAGCCAAATGAGCAAAAGTTATGGGGGAAGCTGCTTATGCCTCCCAATGGGAATTGGGCATCCACCTGTAACAAACCACCAATATAATTCATCACACATATCCTTATGCCCCCCACAATCCGTCCTTATGCCCCCACAGATTTCCTTATGCCCCCCACAAAGTAAGAAATGCAAGCTATTTCTTTTCCATGGTGGATCCCAATCCCAAACTCTCTCCACAAAAATTATAATGCCACTAGCATTCCCTTATGCCCCCCCACATGGATTCCCCATAGCCTTCTCCTACACCATTCCTATGACAGTCCACCCAAACAACCATTAAACACACACACATTCACCATTCACACAAACACAAAAATAAATAAAAACATAAATGAAGAGCTAAATTCCTACCTCTCCATGGTAGATTTTGTTCCAACACAACAAGCTTTCAATGTCAAAATACAGTCCGAAAATCAATAATGCCCGAATATAAAATGCTCTCCAATCTCCTCCAAAATCAACAAGAGCTCCAAACAGCCAAGGAAAATTGACCCCAAGGAAGCATTCCAAAAGTTCAACAACCCAAAACAAAGCAAAGAGTTTCAATTTTATAGAAGAGGGAAGAGAAGAGGATGAGGTGGATCCATGTAGGATGCTACATCACACATCCTCAAATCTAACACAAAAGTCAAATTCATTCTCCAAAGCACAATAAAGAGGTGGGTGAAAATATGACAAATAAACTTACGCACTCCAAAAAGCCCACACCCCAAAGGACTGAATTTAATAAAATGTAAGAAGAGTGCAATTAAAACATGTAACTTGATTTATAAAAATGTATTATAAAAGTCTAAATTTAACCTTCTAACAATAGGTATGGTTGGTAAATAAATTTAAGAGGTATGAGAACAAGTTTTACTTGTTCCACAAGCCTCCAAAAATAGCCTCCAAGGACAAATTCGAGTTTCCAAGGAGGTGGAGTGTTTCATACTCCAAAATCTGACTTATAAAACTCTTACACATACTTACACATCACTAATCACATTTAATACAAGAGCCAACAATTTCTATAATTACTTTCTTATATCCCAAATTTGATTTGTTTATTTATTTTAACAACATGATTACCCGCATTAATTTCTCTACAATTAAAAGAATAAAGAAAGGGGTAAATGCATCACAAAATAAACACATACAAACATTAATAAAAGAAAACACATTAATAAAATACACAAAGCCCCCTGGTCACATTCAAATAAAACCCCCCCATGGGAATCCCTAACAAAACAACACACACACACAAAACATGTTGCCATGGTGACCTTGTTGAATTCATCTAGAATTCCAATATGGTTGGTCTCCAATCCCCCGATGTTTGTTATGATATTTTTAACTTGTAAAACACAAATACCTCTTTCGGCCTCGTGGTCATATCAGAACATCCAACATGATATAAATAAAATCAAAAAATCATCTATACATATGAATCACAACAACATCAAGGCAATCAACAATATCACTTATAATTTATATCAGCAACTATATCATAATCATATAATGTCCATTTTCTAGGTCTACTCACAATATCCAAATATCACAAGTCTGAGCCACATTCATAATATATCCATGTCAAAGAGTATATTATCATCCACATATGAAGTGTCTCTAATAATCATCATGCATCATAACTAAATTAAGATCAATCAATAATCCGTGGTCCAACATCTAACATCATACTAAATCAAAACCATAATAATGTCCATAATGTAATCAACAGTATCAAAATAAGTATCAAAAGGTGTCAAAGGGAAGTGGTCACTACACTTTCCATGCTACCCATAATAAGGGTTATTTCAAAAATTATGTCCATGGTAATTTTGGGCATGTTTTTTAAGAGACGATGAACCATGCAATATTATTGGTAAATTAGAAGTTCATCTAAATTTATAGAATGGAAATACATAGATATTGAAATATGTGAGACATGTGCCAAGCCTCAGGAGAAATCTAATTTCTGCTGGACAACTAGGTGAATCTAGTTGCATGGTTACATTCACACTGACTCTTGAAAGGTTACCAAGGGATCTCTTGTTGTAGCTAGAGGCAAAGAAGTAGGAACCTTGTATTTGTCTACGTGTATTATTGATTCCTTTTCTGCATTATCTACTTCAGATTCAAATGAATGCATGTGACATAATCTGACTAAGCCATATGAGTAAAAAAGGAATGTAGATCTTAAAGGCTAAGGATACTTTATCCAGATTTGAAAAATGTAGATCTTGATTTCTGTGAGCATTGTATCTTTGGAAAGAAAAACAGAGTGAGATTTCTCAAAGTTGGGGCAACAAAGAATGAGCACAAATTAGAGCTAGTGCAATCACATGTGTGGGGACTAGCCCAGGTTGCTTCTCATGGAGGATCCCAACATTATGTGACTTTCATTGATGATGCCACAAGAAAGGTATGAGTTGATTGTATTAAATGTAAATATGATGTTTTTGAGACTTTTAAAATATGGAAAACCCTTATGGAAAATGAATCAAATTCAAAGTTAAAATGACTTAGATTTGACAAATGGTGGTGAGTATTGCAGTAAGGCTTTCAATGATTATTGTTCAGTGAATGTAATACGTAAAGAAAGAACAGTTCCTAGAACACCATAGGAGAAAGGTGTTGCTAAAAGAATGAACAAGACAAACATGGAACGTACAAGAAGCACAAGGATACATGTTGGATTATCCTTGTAGTTTTGGGTAGAACTAGTAGACACTGTGGTTTATTTAACTAACCATGGGCATTTAAGTCGCACTAGATGGTGGAATACCAGAAGAATCTTAAACTAGAAAACAGGTAGATATTTCTTTTCTTAGAGTATTTGGTTCAGAAGCTTTTTTGCATGTTGATAAATAAAATAGAAAGAAGTTCGATGCAAAATCAAAGAGGTGAACTTTCATTCGTTATGGCTCTAGTGATTTTGGATTTTCTTTTTTAGGATTTAGAAGATTCTAAGATTGTTAGGAGTCGTGAAATTAAATGGAATGAAAAGAGAATATACATGGATCAAATCTTGGTACCCAAAGATGAACTGGTATAAAATTTACGGGTAAAAATGCATTCTCAAATTTAAAATCAACACCTACAAGTCTACATAGTAACCGTTGTCCATTGACACCAGACTGATGTCGTTTTCCTGAACCGACGTCGGTTACAGAGGAGCCAGATCGACGTCAGTTAGCTGAACCGACATCAACTTTAGGAGAGTGACATCGGTTAGCTGAACCAGCATTGGCTACAGGTGACTGGTGTCGGTCACTGTTTAAGATTGATACAAATTTGTAGAATGAGAAAAATGAGCCTCCGGACACCCCAAATCTCAGTGAGAAGTGTTAGGGCTAGACACACTGGTTGTACATACAATATATCAGATCCAAACATACATACAAATAAAATTAGATATTCTACCAGAAGAAATATACAAAACATGAGACATAAATCAACACTTCGCAGATATTGTTAATCTTTCCTTCTAAACCCTAACTTTCATGCTTATATAGTTGTTTATAGACTTAGGGCACGTAGCCATGAAATTACAATCAATAAATATACTTTAATGCTAAAAATAGATCTAATTCCTGAGAGTTAATTAAAACATCATCACACAGGTAACCGATGTTGGTTCTCTGTGATTGATGTCGGTTCCTCCTTGCCTAACTCGATGTCAGTTCTAAGTGACCAATTTTGGTCCCTCCTAACCGATGATGGTTACTTTGTTTTTCAGCAAGTTTTACATTGGATGTTAAAATGGAGTAATTGAGATCCAAAACTAAACAATCTCCCACTTGGAGATTAATTATTGCACCATACCTGTATAGCATCATTCTTGCATCCTTCCTTAGCTCTGTTTCTTTCTCTTCAACTCTCAGGCTCGAAGACCAATAGAAGTGGAGTGTAGCTCCAACTTATCCTTTGCTAATGGTTTCATTAGCATATCCGCAGGGTTCTCCCTCGTATGAATATTTTGCTAGATTGAACTGTCCATCCTCCAATACCTGTCGTATGAAGTGATACCTAAACTGAATGTGTTTCATTCTAGAATGAAACGCCGAGTTCTTTTCCAAATGAATTACACTTTGACTGTCACTGAACAATTTACAATCACCTTGCTCCTTTCCCAACTCTTCCATGAACCTACTCATCCATATCATCTCCTTACTAGCCTCTGTAGGTGCAACATAATCTACCTCTGTAGTAGACAAAGCCACAACCTTATGCAATCTTGAAATTTAGCTAACTGTCTGTCCCACCTACTATGGAAATATATCTAGTAGTGCTCCTTATACCATCCAGATCTCCAACTATATTTGAATCAACATAGCCACATAATGAAATATCCAAACCTCCATAACATAACTGCATACTAGATGTCCCTTTCAAATACCTGAGTATCCATTAGATTACTTTTCAATGCTCTTTACCTAGATTGACTATATATCTACTCACAACTCCCACTACCTATGCAATGTCTGGTTTGGTACAAACCATAACATACATGAGACTCCCAACTATTGAAGCATATGACACTCGTGTCATATATTTGACCTCCTCATGTGATGATGGACACTGATCTTTACTCAATTTGAATTTTTCATCCATAGGTGTACTAACAAGTTTTACATTTTGCATCTTGAACCTTTCTAACACCCTGTAGATATAATCATCTTGAGACAAATACAATTTCTTGTTTTTCTTGTCTCTATGTATTTTCATACCAAAAATTATTTTTGCAGCTCCTAAATCCTTCATAGAAAATGTGTGAGCTAGCTTTCCTTTAAGCTCACCAATATCCTACATACAAGATCCTGCAATAAACATATCATCCACATACAATAACAAAATAATATAGCTTCCATTTTCAAGCTTCTTGAAATAAACACAATGGTTATATTCACATCTCAAGTAACCATGTTCATGCATAAAACTATAAAACCTCATGTACATTTTCTTGGAGCTTGCTTGAGCCCATACAGACTCTTTTTCAACTTGCACACTAATTTCTCCTTACCCTTGACTTCATACCCAAGCAACTACTGCATATAAATCTCTTCATTCAAATCACCATGAAGAAAATCCATCTTCACATCTAGTTTCTCTAAATGTAAATCATCTACTGCAACTAAACTCAATACAATATAGATAGAAGTCATCTTAACAACAGGAGAAAATATTTCACCAAAGTCAATACCTACTTTCTGTGTAAATCCTTTTACTACAAGCCTTGCCTTGTATCTTTTCTGTCCACCCTCTTCTTACTTGATCATGTAAACCCACTTGTTATGCAATGTTCTCTTACTTGCTGGTAACTTAACCAAATCCCAAGTTTGGTTCTTTTCCAAGGATTCCATCTCCTCATCCATGCCATGCTCCCACTGGACACGGATCTTATCCTGCATTGCTTCTTAAAAAACCTTATGGATCACCATTATCAGTCAATAATAAATAAAATAGAGAAGGTGTAAATATTTCTAGAAGTTTACTTACCCTTTGTAACCTTCTCGCAGGAGTTTGGGGTATCAGAGGCTCAATTTAGACCTCCTGGACATTTGTATCTAAATCTGTCAGTGACCAATGCCGGTCACCTCTAACCGATATCGATTCTTCTAACTGATGTCAATTAGGGGTTAACTGACATCGATTACTATGTAACCATGTAGGTAATACTTTTAAATCCAAGAGTTCATTTTCATTCACAAACTTCTTAACTAGTTCATCCTTGGGTACTAAAATTTGATCCTTGTACATTCTCTTTTCATTCCATTCAATATCATGACCCCTAATAATTTTAGAATTCTCTAAATCTAAAAAACGGAAAAAGAAATCACCATATCCATAACCAATGAAAGTGAGTCTCTTGGATTTTACATCTAACTTTTTCCTATTTTTCCTATCAACATGCACAAAAGCTTCTGAACCAAAAACTTTAAGAAAAGAAAGATTTACTCTTTTCCGGTCCAAGATTCCTCTAGTATTCCTCGATCTAATGAACTTGAAGTCGCACTATTAATCAAATAAACTGCTGTATCAACTTCTTCTGCCCAAAACTACAAAGCCAATCCAGAATGTATCCTCACACTTCTAGCACGTTCCATGATTGTCCTGTTCATTCTTTCTGTAACAATATTCTCATGTTGTGTTCTTGGAACCATTCTTTCTCTACGTATCCCATTCATTGAACAATAATTATTGAAATCTTTGCTATAATATTCACCACCATTGTTAGATCTAAGGAACTTTAACTTAGAATTTGATTCATTCTCAACAAGGGCTTTCCATCTTTTAAAAGTCTCAAAAATATCAAATTTACGTTTAATATAATAAACTCATACCTTTCTTGTAGCATCATCAATGAAAGTAACATAATACTAGGATCCTCCATGAGAAGCTACCTAAGCTGGTGCCCACACATCTGAGTGTACAAGCGCGAACTTCTGTTCCTTCTTAGTTGCCCCAACTTTGAGAAATATCACTCTTTTACTTTCCAAAGACACAATTCTCACATAAATTAAGATCTAAATATTTCAAATTTGATAACTTATCCGTAGCCTTTGAGATCTGCATTCTTTTTTGAGTCATATGGCCCAACCGGTTATGCCACATGCATGCATCCGAATCTGAAGTAGATAATACAGAAAAAGAATCCGTAACACATGTAGATAAATATAATGTTCCTACCTTCTTACCTCTTGCCACAACAAAAGAACCCTTGGTGATTTTTCAAGAGTCTCTTGTAAATGTAACCATGCAACCAACTTCACCTAGTTTCCCTACATAAATAAGATTCCTTCTGAGGCTTGGCACATGCCTCACATCTTTCAATACCCATGTATTTTCATTCTGTAATTTTAGATGAACTTCCCCTTTACCAGTAATACTGCAAGGTTCATCATCACCTAAATAAACATGCCCAAAATTACCTTGGACATAATTTCTAAAATAACCCTTATTAGGGGTTGCATGGAAAGAAGCTCCTGAATCTAAAACCCATGATTCAATTCTATTATCTAGAGAAAGAATAAGAGCATCTTGCATTACTTCTGATATAGCAATATTTGCTTCTTTACCTTTGTCTGGTTGTTGGTTCTCTTTGTTATTTGACCAACAATCTTTCTTTTCATGTCTTTTCTTTCCATATTTCCAACAATTAATTCCTTTACTTCTGGATTTAGATCTGCTATCCCTTGACTTTGATTTCCCATTACTTTTACTCTTGGATCTCTCCTTTTTCCTGCCCCTGCTTTCTACATTCAAAGCATTTCTAGATGATGATTCCTCTGTACTCTTCCTACAAATTTCTTCATTCAAGATTATACTAACCACATCATCAAACTTTAAAATATTATTAGCAGATGTTGTATTACTAACAACCATTACCAAGTTATCTCAACTATCAGGAAAAGAACATAAGAATAAAAGTGCTTTCACTTCATCATCAAATGATATATCAACAAATTTTAACTAATTTACAATAGATCTGAAATCATTCAAATGACTAGATGCAGATCCACCT
Organism: Taxus chinensis; assembly: GCA_019776745.2. Classification (NCBI taxonomy): domain Eukaryota; kingdom Viridiplantae; phylum Streptophyta; class Pinopsida; order Cupressales; family Taxaceae; genus Taxus; species Taxus chinensis. The sequence continues at coordinate 622,862,400 of CM034155.1, forward strand.
TCATGCATCTTAGAACTAAATGATTTCTTCATCAAATAAACTTTATTTGAAGCACTAGGTTTTTCATATAAATTAGCAAGAAATTTCATTAACCATATCGTAGAAGTCGCTTCTGTAATATTGGAAGCCACGGATGCTACCAGGCTGAATCTTATAGATTCAAAAGCCTTTATGTCAAGAATATTCCATTCTTCATCAGTCATCTTTGTAGGTCTAGACTTTTCATCCAACGGTAAATACAAAACTCTTTGATACAAATAATATTCAATCCGCATATTTAATAATTGATAATTTTGGCTGTCAAATTTCTCTACCTTGTATTTGTTTTCTTGTACCATTGTTGTAGCTCCTACTCAATCAGAAAACCTTTTGTGAGTAAATATATCAACACAAAAACCCTCAAACAAAGCTCTGATACTAGTTGTTGGGGTTAGCACATCGGTTGTACAAACAAAATATCAGATCTAAGCATACATGCAAATAAAAGCGGATATTATACCCGAAGAAATATACTAATTAAGAGACATAAATCAACCCCAGATTTAACGTGGTTCACCTAGTGTGGGATACGTCCACTAAGAAACAAGCCAATATATTATCCAAAGCTTTGACAAGATATATAATGAAGATTTACAATATTCCTCACCTCTTAGATGTACGATACTTTCTTTCTCTCAAGCTTTTGCTTCATCACCAAAAATTCTCTCTCACACCAAAATTTACAAGTTCTTCTTAATTATTGTTAATCATTCCTTCTAAACCATAGCTTTTATGCTTATATAGTCATTTATAGACTTATGACACTTAGCCATGCAATTACAATCAATAGATATAATTTAATGCTAAAAAAAATCTAATTCCTGAGAGTTAATTAAAACATCCTTACACAGGTAAGCTATGTCAGCTCTCTCTAACTGATGCCGGTTCTTCTTTATCTGACCGATGTCAGTCCTAGGTGACAGATTCCAGTCCCTCCTAACTGATGATGATTACTGTGTTTTCCATCAATTTTTACATTGCATGCTAAAATGAAGTAATTGAGCTCCACAACTCAATAAGAAGGTCACAAAGGGTAAGTAGACCTTTATTTTCACCTCCCTTATTTTATTTATTATTGACTGATAGTGGTGAACCAAAGAGTTTTGAAGAAAAAATGTAGGATGAGACTCACGTGAAGTAAGAACATGACATGGATGAGGAGATGGACTATTTGTAATAAAACTGTTATCCAAAATGTGCCCCTGCTCATTTTTTGTGGCTAACTCCTCTCATTTTTTCCTCTCTTGTGCCTCAGTCATAATATTTTGCTTTTAGACACTCAAAACCTTCTGGAAGTGGCACCATTGGATATAACTCTTTCTCAGCTTTCCACAAAGGTAAAGTTTTCCTCCTAACTCCATGTATTTTTCAAGTTATGGCTCGGCAAAGTTTTTGTGGGAAATTTTCCCATGAAAGGCCCGCAGCTAATGAGAACGCGCCACGTGTCCAAGAAAGTGGCGGGGGTCGGAGGAGAACTTGGTTTTTTACCAAGTGTTTTGGCAAAGGTTTCAAAAGGAAGAATTTTTCCCTGCAAGCCTGTCGACCAATCATTTGTTGCCACATGCCCAGGGGATAAAGTTGGAAAAATCGACTAAGTGTTGGTGCAAGAATTTTTTTTGAAGGATGGCCTCACGGCCAATAGAAACATGCCATGTGTCCAAGGAGGTTTAGACCGGCGGAGCGTGGGTGGAAATTGGGAATTTTTCCCAAAACATTGGCGCAAAAGTTAAAATGCCTGCGGAGTCTCCGCCAACTAATCACATGAGGACACGTGTCAAGGACTGGCGAGGCATGGGGAAATTTTGAAATTTTTTCCAAATGACCAAAAAGGTAAAAATTCAAAAAAATTTCCCAACGACCCGATTTGGCCCTATTTTGCCCTAAAACTTCAAATCGTCATATCTTTCGATCCAGAGCTCGGTTTTTTGCGTTCTTTATATCAATGGAAAGTTGGTAAAATTCTCTACAAGATTCCAGGGTCATTTTTGCATTTTGGTGGAGTTTGGAGAGAGAAAATTAAGAAACACCTCTGGCACGTGGTCATGGACATAAATGACGTTTCAACCACCGTTTTTAATGAAGAATGGCTCACATTCTCTCCCAGCATGGTTAAAAATGTCAGGGAATGGGTCTGTCAGGGTGCCCATGCTGTTTTGATGGCATTTTGGTCAATGGTTGAACCCCTTGCATGTTTTCCCGCATTTCTCTCTCCTGGGGTCGTGGTTTTGCACTGTAAAAGCCAGAATGAGTTCATTTTGCAAAGGGAGACACTTTTTCAGCTCTGCAACTTCCTTTTTCTTCCTCCTTGGCAGAACTTGTGAAGAAATTTTACCTTTCCATGTAATGCAGCACCTTTTCTTGCCTCTGGATCACTGTAATGTACTGTATTGGATCTGAGATGTTGATATATGTTCTGTGATTAAAATCCCTCAATCCTTTCATATATCTATCATTGCTTTCTTGATCTTTCATTACATTTTGAGCATTTGTGCATGTTTTGTGCTGTGTTTTCCTTGTGGATTGTGTATTTCATGCAGCATCAGGTGTCTACAACTCCTTTGGTGCATCACCTATTAGCATTAGTTCTTTCTTTTTTGCATTCTCTATCTCTGTCTCCTTGGGATATAGAGTAGATTTAGGAGTTTAAACCTCTGCAATTGTGCAAGTGAAATAGCTGATCAGAGGAGTTGAGGAACCAACATCTAATATGGAGATTCCTCTTCCATTTTGTAAGTCCCACACTTGGGAAGAGGATTCAATGTTGTGCAATCACACTGGATGCATAGGGTGATCAAAATAGAAATCTGATGAACATCCAGGGGGTGCTGCTGATTTGTAACAACAAAAACCAGACAGGAGATTTAGTTAAGTTGCCAGCAGATAAAATGAATTTGTAGAATAAATGGGTTTACATGATTAAGGAAGAAGAGGGTGGACATAAAAGATATAAGGAAACACTTGTAGTAAAATATTTTCACAGAAATCAAGTATTGATTTTTGTGAGATATTTTCTCTTGTAGTTAAAATGACTTTCATTCGTACTATTCTAAGTTTAGTTGCAACATAAGATGTACATTTAGAACAACTTGATGTTAAGACGTCTTTCTTTCATGGTGATTTAGAGGAAGATATTTATATGCAACAACTGCTTGGTTATGAAGTCAAGGGTAAAGAGAAACTTGTGTGCAGGTTGAAAAAGAGCTTATATGGGCTCAAGTAAGCTCCAAGGCAATGATACATGAGGTTTGATAGCTTTATGCATGAGCATGGTTATATGAGATGTGAATCTAACCATTGTGTTTATTTCAAGAAGCTTGGAAATGAGAGATATATTATTTTGTTACGATATATGGATGATATGTTTATTGCAGGATCTAGTATGCATGGTATTGGTGAGCTTAAAGAAAATTCAACTCATACATTTGCAATGAAGGATTTGGGAGCTAAAAATAAAATCATTGGCATGCAAATACACAGAGACAAGAATAATATGAAATTGTATTTGTCTCAGGAACATTATATCAATAAGGTGTTTGAAAGGTTTAATATGCATAATTCAAAACCTATAAATACACCTATGGCTGAACACTTCAAATTAAGAAAATATCAGTGTCCTACATCACATGAGGAGGTTGAGTACATGGCACAAGTTTCATATGCTTCAGTAGTTAGAAGTCTCATGTATGTTATGGTTTATACCAGACCAGACATTGCACAAGCAGTGGGAGTTAGAAGATTTATGGCCAATCTAGGTAAAGAGAATTGGAAAGAAGTCCAATGGATTCTCAAGTATTTGAGAGGGACATACAACATGCAGTTATGCTATAGAGGGTAAGATATTTCTTTATGTGGCTATGTTGATTCAGATATGGCTGGTGATTTGGATGGTAGGAGAAACACCACTTGATATATTTTTACAGTAGGTGGGACGATAGTTAGCGGGATTTTGAGATTGCAGAAGGTTGTGGCCTTGTCTACTACAGAGGCAGAATATGTTGCAGCTACAGAAGCTAGCAAAGAGATGATATGGATGTGTAGGTTCATGGAAGAGTTGGGAAATGAGTAAGAGGATTGCATATTGTACAATGATAGTCAAAGTGTGATTCATCTGGCAAAGAACTCAACATTTCATTCAAGAACGAAACACATTCAGTTGAGATATCACTTCATACGGCAGGCGTTGGAGGATGGGAAGCTAAAACTGGAGAAAATTCATACAAATAAGAACCCTGCGGATATGTTAAAGAAGTCGTTGGAAAAGGAGAATTTGGAGCTATACTCCACTTCTGTTGGTCTTCGAGTTTGAGAATTGAAGAGGGAGAAACAGGATAAGGAAAGGATCCAAGAAGGGAGCTGTATGGTACAATGCAACAATTTATCTCCAAGTGGGAGATTGTTGAGTTGTGAAACTTAATTGCGTCACATTAATATGCTTTACTAACTTGATGGAATACACAGTAACCGATGTCGGTTACCTGGCGATCGATATTGGTCAAGGAAAGGAGGAACCAACATCGGTTAGGGTAACCGACATTGGTTACCTATGTGTGATAGTTTTATTTAACTCACGGGAATTATATCTAACCTTCAATATAAAGTTGATCTAATGGTTGTAATAGCATAGGTAAGTTGCCTTAATTTTGTATATGGTTATATAAGCTAGAAAACTAGGGTTAGATGAAAAGAAGGGAGAATTATAAGAAGGAATTCTTGGAGAGAGAGAAAAGAGAAGCTTGTGAGGAAGAAAGTACTGTACATCCAGGAGGTGTGGAAGATTACAGATCTTCAATTATATATCCTTTATGAAGCTTTTAATAATAAGATTGGTTGTTTCTTGGTGGACGTAGCCCACATTGGGTGAACCACGTTATATCTTGTGTATTTTTCTTCTGGTTTATTTCCACTTTTATTGTTTTTATGCTTAGATTTTAATAGTATATATGTACAACTAGTGTGATTAACCCCATTAGATTTCACATTTAGCAAGGAAAAAATTAATGTAAAGGAATATCATGAAGATGAATTTTAAGATGGTGAAGAAGGGAATAAGGATTGTTTAGAAGGAGCGGTTGAAGACAATGATGAAAAAGAAAAAAATAATTCATCTACTCAAGAGAAAAAAGAAATAAAAAAACAAGGTGGAAGAGCAAAAGAAAGTTGAGGGAAAGGTTGATAAGGTTGAGGATACTAAGGTTGCACTATATTGACACCCAAATCATCATCAGAGGAAACAATCATGGAGACATGTTAAGACACATGAGGGAAAAAATCTATATGGATATACAAGGAATTGGAGGAGTAATCATTATGTCTATACATGCAATCAATAGAACAACAATTATATGATATGGAATCACAAGAATAATTATTATGGATATGCATAGATGTCGAGGAGGATCACATATGGACATGGATGGAATCAGAGGATAAAAATTGAAATTGGAATAAGGTTTAGAGAAGCATCACCCGTTAATATATCATATGGGTGGTTGGATGATCGAGCATGACGACAAGTGTGCAATAATTTAAAGAACACTCATTATATGAATTCTTCTTATGTTTCGGGGACGAGACATGTCAAGGAGGGAGGGAATGTTATGTACCTTGGGATATGATATTATAATGTATATGAGTTCATAGAGATTCTAACATGTGACACACATGCCCTTAATTAGTTATATGTTTATAATATATGGGGTCACATAGGAATTAGTTATATTGGGTAATGAGTTTGCCTACATTGGGATTAGGTGTTATCCATCCATTAAGAGTAATATATGCCTATATAAAGGATGTGAGTAATATTATGAGTATGTTATGAATGTATGATTTGAGTCTTCTACTTGGTAGAGGTATATTGGAGGTGTCCCCCCTCGAAGTGGATTCCAATCTTGGGAGAATGCGGAGTTACTCCTTCCTTAAGGAGCATTGTACAATGTTTCCCTACCTTAAGGGTATTATTCTACATATATTAAATATTTGGGAATCTTGGCCCACAAATATCTCTTGTGTTGTGTTATCTTCTACAAATTATTCATTTAATATATGTAAAGATCTTATCATTACCTTGGGATATGATATTATAATGTATAGGGTTGATGAAGATGCCAACATGTGATATCTCCATAAACCCATATACATTATAATATCATATCCCAAGGTACATAGAAAAGTGAGTACATCAATATAACCTAAATAGAGACCTGCAATATTAGAACCTAGTAGAAAGAATAAACATTGATTAAGATGAGGCACATTTAAATATTTCGAAAAATCAAAACATTTGTTTGAATGCTTCTTCATATATTACTCCCAAGTCATTGTCCATGTGTACACATGCTTTGATAATTACTACCAGTACAATATTGATTTTCCACACAGTGCAAGTGCTTCACATAAAAAAAACAACCTTATTATATTACTATAACCATGAAAGCTCATGCCATACATGTTTATAACAAAAAATATTAAAATTTATAACCTTGACCATGTTTTATTTAGATTGCATATCATAAATCATGCTAACTACAATATATATATATATATATATATATATATATATATATATATATATATATATATATATATATATATGAAGTAATAAATAGAGTTGTATCAATACATTTTGATATTCATTTGACACATTCATCATGCATTTTTTGGAATGGATTTCATGAGTTTTGATTGTTTCCACATTTTTCAATATGCCCATTTTTCATAGGTGAAATGTTGATAGTAGCTACACATTTCTTGCTTTTTAAAGGCATGAATGTTGATAATACATACAAGTTGTGTGGTCACTGAAGTCATGCATGTTGAATAAGAAAACAATGCTAACAGTAGTGGTTTGTCCATTGAAAAGGTGTTGTGATGGATGTTTTTTTTGTTTTTTAATTTGAACACACATAATTTAAGAATTTACATTATGTATTTTTAAATTATTATAATTATATCAAATGCAAAGATATCCTTTCATAACTTATAAATTTTGTTGATTGTAGGATTAGTTGGTTTACCAATGTCAGATGTTGAGATCCACCAATCACCACCAAAATGAAAGTTAACTTATGAGGATGTGGGTATTTATGAAGCTGGATTATATGTTAGATGTCTAGGAAAGAAAGGAAAAAGAAAGAATCATATTAATTTTTGAAACTAAATTCTTGGGTAGGCTATAAAAATTAAATACTTGTATTACATTGGATCCTAAACGACCAGAAAAGCCAGACAAATGGAAAAATTGTATCACATTGGATCTTTAAAAACTAGGTGGGACAATATTTTGAAGAATTGTATTACATTCAATGCAACATGGCCGGTTAGGCCATGAAAATGGAATAAAAAATTAGTAGTGCCAGTAGTGAGAATGCTTATTTGGTAAGATATCAAGAAATGGATCACAACATTATTCCCAAAGAAAAGGAACAATATGTTAGAGAATCGGGAAACTAATACTGGAGTAGTGATGCATCACACATTGTAACGGATTCTGATAGTTCAGAAATTAGGAGAAAATATCTTACAACATTCGTACCCATTCAAATATCCGCCAATGTAGAGGCGGTGTTCCATCCTTTGAAATAATCATGTTTCCTAAGTAGGGTAAAATGGTTTGCAATAAATATACAATTTCCATGTTGTGGATTTATTGCACATGGGGGAACTTGAGCTCGTTATATTAGAATTGAGTGATGAAGAACTAACTCTTTACACTATTAGTGATGATGCTTGTACACAATGTGTTTTCATTTTGGTGCTTGTGTTTATGGTACACAAGCACCATAATCTCTCTAATACATATTATGTGCCAATATTTAACATGCATAATTTTTTGATCGGTAAATAAAAGGGTTGGGGGTCTTGTTATCAGCTAATTTTGACTACGCAAAATTAATAAAAATGAAAATTTTGAAATTTTTCAAAAGTGTTACTTTGCGTGATTTATCGCGATCGTCTCATTTTTATGATCATTTCGGTCTTCGTTTCGTCCATTTCGGGCGAGAACTCCTCCCACCAGGTCTTAAACTGCAGTAATTATTAATTAATTAATTACTCTTTCTTTGATAAAATCAATTTTTAAGAACTTTGGGTTTTTTAATTAAATAAATATTAATTAAAATTCATTCGACAAGATTTATTTTAATTTCTGGGGGAAAATAAGCTTCCGCTTCCCATTGTCGGGGATGCCCAATTGGCTTCCTGGACCCGGATTTCCCCTTTCCTAGCAAATTTATTTTAATTCCCCACTTTTGGGATTTCTTCCACCGATTGCCAAATCAATGAATTGGCAAACGGGCAAAAAACCTCCCGATTTGCCACATGGGGAAATAAAATGGGGATTGCCAACTGACCTTTCATTTCTGCTAGCAAATGGTTGTTTATTTCCCCACTTCCCCCTGGCAATTAATGTCATACCCGGGAAAGAGGGAAGTTGTTTTAACGCGAGCAATAAGAAACGATTGTGAGGAAGTTGTTGTGAGGGAACTTCCTAAATCCTCATAAAATCCTTCCGTCAAACTTGTTGCACGAAGTCGTGTGAAGCTTTGCAATTTCTTCTTATTTGTTAGAGAATTAGGAAACTAATACTGGAGTCAAATAAAATGCAGTTTGCATGATTTTGCTGCGCGCGTAGTTTTCAGCCTGTCAAGGTAACTCATTTTGAGAGTTGATATTTTGAACTTAGGTGATCTTCAAGAGAAAAAAATTGTTTTGTTCAATTTTTTTCACCTTCATATGCTTCCTTGCCAAGTTTTAGATGCCCAAGGTGATGTTTGGTATTTTTCTCATGGCTAAAACTAAACGAGATTTTCACAGTTTTACACTTGCATTTTCCTAGCAGTTTTAGAAGAGTTAACTTTGACCTTTAATATTTGACTGAATAATTTGATTGGGAAAAAACCCTTTGACACACAAACTTGTGGTACCTTAATATACTTCCTCATCCAGTGAGAGTTTCTTATAACAAAATTTGTTATTTTTCCCAGGGTAGTTTCTAAGGTGATTTGTGCAGTTTTGTAAGAAGGAAGTAATAGCCTGAAATAACGCTTCTTTCACAATTATGTCATCTTCAAACAAAACGATGTTGCGGTATGGATTCTAGTGCATTCTACTCACCTCGACACTCCATTCAGAGTATAAGAACATCGATGATACCAACTTGGGACACGACGACATAGGCTGATTCTGTGATCGCATATCAACTGAAGGCGAGTCACAATTTTCCTGATGCTTGTTCTAAATTGGTCATCACTTGCATGGATGCACCATAACACATGCACAATGTGGCGATTCAAATATAATGGCTCCAAAGTAGAAACAACCTCTGCCTTCCTCATTATGCGGTATAAGTCGTAGCTATTGGCATTGGTCTCCTCGGAGTCAAAAACCATTGTTATTGGCAAAGATCGATAATGGGAGAATTTTGTCTACATCAATTGTTTTCACTTGATTGTTTTACGGATCTATTCATCGATAAACCAAGACCAATGATAATTACAATTGTGTGGATCATCAAGCAAAATCACATCATTCAAGCGTGTCCCTGTTAACTCTCAGTTAGCAGCAAGCGCAATACTTCATTGACAAGTCTTAAAGCTGGAGTGTTCTTGAATTGAATGATCATGAGCAGATCAGAATGACAACACTTTGGGATGGTGAAAAAGACAAAAGACATAACTTCAGGAAGTGAATTACAATTTTGGCTCTTAGAAGATCTTCTCAATGACGAAAGATCAAAAGCTGGATTCTGACAAGCCAAGGTGGCGTAATGACTTCGATCTTGTGAAAAATGAAGAATTCACCATGGAAAGGTATCCAGAGCATGTGGAGAATTATATGTAATTGTGAATGCGAATACGAATCAAGATAAAATTGCTCACACCAAGATGTTGCTCAAACGGAGAGGTGGATGAATTTCTCAAGTTCTAAGCTAAGCTCTCTTGTCATTTGAAGGATTGTGGAACATGGTCAATGAGTTCATTCTCATATGACCAAGATAGGAGGACTCTTGGCCTAATGGATAAGACACTGATCCTAGGTTTCTTGATCTAGGTGGCGCATTGTTGACTAGGATGTCTATGTGCATATCCAAGTCATTTAAGTGGGGTCCACACATACCCATTTCTTGTATTTATGTATATTTCCTTAAATGAATTTTAACTTGAGTGGTTTCTATTTTTAGTCACTTTTTAAAATTTGGTTGAAAAAGTCAAAGTCACTTAAGTGCCCTATTTACTGTGCATTTAAAATCCTAACTACTTTGTAACCAACTTTTGGGTTATAAAAGAATGTTAGGGGCTCATTTATAAAGGGTGACTTTGAGAGAGGAGAAGAAAATAATTTTGTCTGCAAGCTTTGTTTGAGGAAGAAACTTTGTGTTCTTTTGTGAAGACATTTTGGAGTTAATGAAATATGAACTTTGTGTCTCATTCATTGTCTCTTGTAACATTTGATGTTCTTATGTTCATTAGATATTAGATGTTTAAATCTTGCATGCAAATATTGTCTTTGATCTTATTGTCAACATTATTAAGCTGTTGTTCTTGTTAACAATGATCAAGCTTTGCTATTTACTTGTTCATGCGTGTTCCCTTTACTCATTTTCATTTAACTGATGCAAACTCTATTTTATTTGTGTTAGTTATTTATTGTTCTTCTTCATGCAATATTAGGCTCTGCTTTAACCTAAATATTGCATGTTCCTTCCATTCATTCCTTTCCATTTCATTCCTTCATTCCATTCCATCTCCCTCATTCACTTTTTCTTTCCATTGATGTTCCAAAACACCTCGCAGATACAATTTTGAATGTACATATGTAAATACTGTTTTGGTTTTCAATAAAGGCTACCCCACTTTCATTGAGGAGGGACTTCGTTCCAACATTGTTGCATGTCATTTTCATGCGTGCAAATCCATATGCTAACAAGTCCCTTACCCTTTCATTAATCATCATAAATATAGTCATTACAATAAAAATATTTCCACAATGATAACAAAAATACACAAATTTTATCAATTTCTCAAACATTTTCTCACATCCTAAACAAACCAAGAAAATAATTTTTTCACAAAAAAAATGGATTTGTAGTGATAAAAAAAGTCTTTTGCAATATCAAATAATCAAAATCATATGCCTAAAATCAGCCTTGTAAAATTCTCAAGTAGATCCAATGATTGATCTATCTTCATTACCCACGGATCTATCGTAGCATCGTCATCCCCCAAATTACACCTCTTATATAGTAGTACCCTTTTCTACATACTCCTTCATGAATCTCATCATGTAATATCTTCAAACAACCCCTAGTTACCAATTTTTCTTCTTGTCTTAAAAAAACTCAAGCCAAACCCATTAAGAGCATTTCACAGAAAAGATAGGATAAAAATTCCTAAAAACTTCCTCTACAACAAAGTCCTTCTTACCCCCAATGGTAGCCAAAAGTAATTCAAACTCTATTAAATCTTTTGTGGCCATCCAAATCCCCATTATTATCCACTTTTAGGATTGAGAAAGAGGGTACATCCATTCCTTAAATGAATAGTTTCATTTTTGTGGTAGAAAACATTTCTACTATAGTCTTTTGACAACCCATTTTTTACTACATCTAAAGAGTCTTCAAGAAAATTTTCCATTATAGATTTCTGAACCCGATTCTTACCTTTGGGGGATGATAAGGGGATAAAATTATTTCCTTCCTTAGTTTGGGAAAGATAATTTTTGGGAAACCTTTGTAGGTCTATATTTGGAATAAATTCATATTAAGCCAAAATGTCTTTTTCTTTAATTTCTTGATCACTTATATCCTACATTTCTTGCGAGTTAAAAATATCTACCTCAAATTCTATCTCGCTTTCAATCTTGTCATGTAGAGAGTCCTAATTATCCACAACCAAATAAATATCCTCTTCTGTAGTCAATGTACAATGACTGAAATCTTCCATTCCTATAACACCTTGACCAAAATTTTCTTCCAAGGTATTAGGTGAACATGCCCCATATAGTTGTGAAGGTGCTTCCTCATGTGAGATTACTTTCATAGGGTGTGCCTATCTAAATCCTTTCACCATTTGGATCATCCTTCCATCACGAAGTTCTGTATTCTTAACCGAACCATCCAGATATGCTTTGAAGAAGAAAAACCAAAGGTGGTATCCCTGCTTCTCATTACATCCTTGTTCACCACTTTTTCTGAGTTTATCAAATGTTGTCTTCTTTTCTAGACCCGATTTGTCCCCAAAAATCCTTGTTGGGTAGATTTTTTACCAAGCATAATGAAGTGCTTAGCTGATTTTAGATTGAAATTGTTCTTTTTACCAAAATATTCATATTCAACTGGTCAAACTGTTGGACCTTTGTCATTGTCTCAAGAGTTTTCATTGATGGAAAAAAGTGGCTAAGAGTATAGCGTTGTGCAGATGTCTCAAGATCAACCATGTATGGAAAGAAATACTTGGTAAGAGAAATATGAAGATTGATTGGTAGTGTCAGCTCTCAGAGGCTTCAAGATGATGTAGGATAAGTTCTAAGGGACTTAATCAACATTTGTGCAAGCCACAAACATGAGGAGATAACGACCAAAGTCTAGAAGAATTCGCGGAGATTTGGTGAAAGTTGCGAGTAAAAGGGATGAAGCCATGGAGTTGAAAGAAAAACCATACAAGTAAGGGAAGTCTAGAGGAAGTAGTGAATAAGCAACGAATAACGAGAAAAGCCGCGAAGGACTAGATATAGACGCAGAGAACTACAAAAGCCACAGGTAAAAGAAAATAGTTGCGGACATGGAACAAAACCGCAAAGTACTAAAGAAAGGAGCAGACAAAGGTGGAAATCTGCGGAAGATATAAAAATATGTGAGAAGTAAAGGAAAGCCATAGATGACTAAAAAATACATAGATCAAGAATATTGCTGCGATACAAGGAGAATGTCACAGAAGTTAAAGAAAGCAGTGGAATGAACAAATATGGATTGGACAGGGCTCAAGGATAATCAAACTATTTTTGAATATGGTGAAATGGGACTTTGTTCTAGGAAATCGATATTGATCCAAATATCAAATAGAGAATTCGAACATTGCTTGAGCTCCATGAAAAATCAGATCCGATTTGAGAAATCTCCAATTCCAGCTTACAACATTTAATGCTCTTTGAATTTTTGGAATGACAGTTACAGTCTATTATCACCCATTCTAGAATAGTGACATTTTTGAAACATTTTGAGCTAAATGTTTGGCACCTGAAGAAACCCAAAAAAAAAAATTGACAGCATCTGAGCTCATGACCTAGCTCTTTGCATTGCTCAACCGAGTTATTCAAAATCATGGCGCGTCGGCACCGCATTATAAGAATGGATGTTGCATTAAAAATAAATGAGTTTCATCAAATCAATGTCTGAGCTCATGTGGCAAAATACTAAGATGGTTCATCGTGTGCAATAAGCTATACATTAAAGAGATCGAGCCCACTCTTTATATAAACCAAGCTACTGTGCATGAATGATTTGTTTGCATTGATCACGAGACTAGGTCATCTTCCTAAACATGGTTATTTGTTGCAGTGAATTGAACCATTTGAAATACCAAGCTACCACATCACAAGACCCAAGCTATTGCAGTGAACCATTCAAGTAACACAGGATTGCAGAGTTAGCAACTCAAGGATGTGATAACACAACCATGTATCCAAGGCAATATCAAATTACATTGTGTTCCATGAACCAAGCTCGTTTCAATATACACCAAACTATCAGGCTCCATCGAGCTGCCAAGGAAGCGAAGTGATCCATTAGAGCCAAAAGTTTAGACCAATTAACAAGCTCCATCCCATCAGTGCATTGAGCCAGACACAGAATTGTGCACCAGCTCGAATGAACTATTTTATACGAGGAAAGATGTTATGTACCATCAATTTATTTTATCATTATTAATTCATTACAAGGGAATTCTGATCTACCTTCCTATGGCAGACTAACTAACATGGCCTCAAGCCCACATGACAAGGAATGTCATGGAACCGAGGAGGTTCCTTTTTGGTTATAAATTCATATCGGGTTCATTTGAGAAGAAACAAAGTTCCCCAGATGCCTCATGTAGCAATCAGGTTACCTTCATATGTTTTTATCCTTCATCGCATCCACCGAGGTGCTAAGATAACATCACTTAACGAGTTGTATAATACATGGGATGAGTTTTTTTCATGGTCGAGCAATCATTAGTAAGTTGATCCAATTCATAATAGGGGGAGCACCAGCCTTCAAGTAGAGATATGACAGGATGGGTCCATTGGCATGATGAGTTCACAAGTATCAAGTTAATATAGAAGTCAAGGACCATTATAGTGGAGATTCGAATCATTTCTGAAGTTACAATTGATAATGAGCTCGTGCATGGTAGGCAGTGCTAGGCAACCCGAGGAACAACGTCGAGTTCATGCAATTGGCACAAGATCACAACACATGGACAAATAATTTGGTGAGATCTTTCAACTCGTCAAATCGAGTTCAAATCCTTCCTTATGAAGCATGCCCGAGTCGGCCAAGGCAAAAACCATAGTGAGATCGGTGGCACAAGACTTGGCAAAGAAACTAATTTCAGGGAGGCACCTTTGCAGTTGAGGTGGAAATTTATGTCCCAAATAGTCCACAGGACATTGGTGCAACAAAGAGCCAAAATGACTAAAAGGGAATGAGATGCAGAGATGGCGGAAAAATCTGGCCCGAGTTGCACTTGGGATAAGCGTGCCCGAAAGACTTGAAATCACCACAGAAGGGAGTGATACAGATATGTCGAGTGTCAACGGCCCAAATAGCCCAAAGAGATTTGTGCATCATGGGCCAAAAATTCCCAAAACAAAACCAAGGAGTTAAGAGGAGAATGTAGGGAATCAGGTCCCGGGTGACCCAAATGAACTTGAGCCTTGTAAGACACAAAGGTCTGAAACAGATTTCTATTATGTGTGCGTAAGGCAGAGATAAATGGCCCGAGTTGCCCATAGGTAAGTTGTGCAATTTAAACCTAATGCGTCTGCATCAAAAGTAATGTGAGAGCCCCAAGATGGTGGAATAAAGAGGATAAAACATTATTTGTATTTAACCACGCAACATATAATCTTGGTCATTGAGGTGGATATCAACTCAGTCGAGTTGGTCAAGTAGTATGAAGGGATCAGTTTTCTATGTTGTCGTAGTGATATGAAACGAGCCAACGGTAATGCTAAGTTAGCATGGAAATAGAGTAGTGTAATGTGGACTCTTCCCAAGCATGAGTAAAAAGGCTAAGTGGGAGGAGTTACAAGTAGGACAGCTAGGGAAAACTAAGTGGCAATGCAAGGAAAGGGCTAGCTCAGCCAAGTTGGCCGAGCTGGCTATTAAAAGGCTTAGCATGAAGCATGCTCTCGTCTCCTTTTTGAATGTGAATGGTAAATTCAAATGGGCGCACCATGATTTAAATACCCCAAGACATTTAAATGGTGTAAAACATTATAAGAGAAGAGAAAAATATTTAAAATGTATTTTCCAGCCAAAGGAATTAATTCACGCTCTCGTAACCCTGGCAATCTCAAAACAGCAACCTATGCTCTGATGGTCGTATCTTGGGAAATTCTCAATGTAATCGCTCAAAAAAATACTCGTTGGAACCGTGGTTTTGAGATCTACGGACAAAATCCAAGAAAATTAGGAATTGATTTAGATTTTCTAGAGAATTTAATAGAAAACAAACTCGGTTCAGAATAGTATTTTAATGGTAATTGGACAGTGAAATTAAGAGGCATGGATATCATTCTCTCCAACTGTAGGTGATGGGACGACATGAAGCACAAATTTAATCCTCATCCAAGTGTTCACTGAATTAAAATGTATTTAATCAATTTTTTTACCAAATTAATTAAATATTATATATCTGTAAATTGTAATGTACAACCCAAGTTGAGTCAACTTGAGGTTTAAGATAGATTAGAACTTGGTTAAGATTAAAGTAGTTTCATAACTGCTTCTGGGAGATGAATTCCTATATAAGGCTACATTGTAATCTTAATAATGGAATGTATCTCTATCTATCTCTCACTCTTTCATTCCATGTTTTTGGAGAGGCTTTTCTATCTACACATGTGGTTGTAACTTTGTGTACACAAATCAATACAATGTTTTTTACATTGTTGTGCTAATGATTTCCAATTACAAAATATGTTAATCTACTTGTGATTAAATCATTAACCATGTTGTTTCTTCATAGTATGGTGGATGCCCAGGTAAATCAAACTTTTTTTCGATTATCAAAGCACGTGGACTTTGTGTCATACCAACCTATTTTGAGGGAGGAGAAGACTTTGTGCTTTCCATATTTCACACTCGTTATATTCCACTCTGCTAGATAGAGAAGTTCTCCTCTTCCCATTCAACAAACCTTGTAAGGCAATCTTGTATGACAAAGAAGGACTGGTGTGTCCCTGATAAGATAGATTTGTAGAACTTTGTATCTCAAATTTGTTGTTCTTGCCTAACACCTACAAGGTAGTGTTCCTTTCCTATTCATTCTTCCTTTCACCTTGTATTTCACATTTCTCAATTTTATCGCCCTTTTGTGCTTTTCGGTTAAAAGCACCAAAAAATACAAAAAATCACATCATATGAGGGAACTGCTCCTCTCACAAAGCAGAGGAAATTTCACCACGTCCAAAGGTAAATTTCTCTAACTGTTGCTTATTTTTGCATACTTCCATTGGGTACATTCAGTGGCAAAAATTCCAACCAACACAGTCTCTATGAGATTCTTGACTTATAGGAGAAATTAAATATCATTAAAGGAAATGGTTCACTGATCTTGATTAGTTTGAAATCCTAAAAAAATGAGAAATCTATTTTTGGTATCGGCTCATAAATAGCTCCTAGAAAATGTACAGAAAATGACAAAGTCAGACCAAAGATAGAGAGAATAAATTAGGTGGTTGTAGTATGCTTTTAATAAACTAGATTCTCAGGTGAAAGTGTGGGAAGAGTGCACGACATGCCAAGGGAAGTAATGGAGAGTGTTGATTGTCTATAAAAGAAAATATCCATGCAAATACATGAGTTTCTTAGGTGAGAAAATGATGCATTCGAGCTAAAGGAGCTACAGAAGAAAAAGAGATAGAAAAAGGAGAGAAAATAGATGAAGTGTTGAAGATCATATTAGATCAAAAGAGCATTAGTGCGGCTGATTGATTAAGCAAAAGAGTTTGACTAATATGAGTAAAAGAGAGTGACAGAGAAAACACAGAAAGATACGGGAAAGTGATCATAATCCATTGTGTAAGCAATTTTGATTCTAAGTGATCAATGTATGTAATAAAATTGTATTTCTTAGTGGGTGCTTATATTTTAGGGGTGGGTGCTCCTTGCAAGTGGGTTCTTGCTAACATCTACTAAGTGGGTGGTCAGTTTATCTTCGAGTGGGTGCTTGAAGAATCTGGAGTGGGTGCTTTAGTGGTTAAGTGGGTGCTCAACCAAAACCTTGTATACTTTGGAATTGGTGTTCCTAATAAAGCCTTGGTTTCAAAGTGGGTTTTTTTCCCGAAAGGGTTTCCCACTATAAATTCAATGTTCTGTGTTATATTGTCTGGCATATTTTTTTTTAAATGCTCATGGTATATTGCTGCACTCTACTAAAGATATCTGGATTGACATTATTGTAATTTTTTTAATAAACCCTAATTCAGCCCCCTCTCTCAGTGCTTGTGTTCTCTAACATAAACCAATTATTTCCCATTGATATTCAAAGTTAAAAATTGAGGAATACATTTATCAACATTCACCTTAACCTACATATGAACAAATGAAACATCCTTCTTAATAGATATGGGGTCATATTGCAAAAACCTCTTACATCATCACCAATCTTCTAGAAGCTTTCCAAATGTTAGTACTTCAAAGGTATAAAAATAGTCTAATCCAACACCATTTGCGACCACCACCACCCTTAGGATTTGGTTTCCCAAAGCTAGGTTTCCAAGGCTACGATAAGATCTTACTTCCTTTAAAGAACCAATTATAACCTAAGAGTATGATCCTAGATTTTTAAATCTAAATTTTCCCATAAACCAAACTTATATTTTAATCTAAGATTAGCTTGATGAAACCCTAGCCAAGTCTTATGTAGCCTTGAATCCAAAAACCCCCATTTGTAAGTCACTACAAGGAGTTTTCCTATGAGTGCGAAATCCACCATATTCTTGTATTTCTCATTCAATAATTCTTAGGATATATGTACCTCTCTTAGGGGTGAAGATGAAATGGCTCTTTCTCCTACAAAAAACCAAGCCTCTTTACAATTATCACCCGCTATGGTCTCTTCTAGCCTACAAGCTTTCAAACCATCCTTTAGAAAGTCCAACCTAGCCAAATAAGGTCTCAAAGTAGCCACAACATCACTACCCATTTCTTGATCATCACAATTTACCATACTTGAGGCTTTTTCTAGATATTTTTGATACTTTCCTGAAGAAGGTGAAGGTGTATGATAAAGTTTCGTATGCCACCAAGGATCCTCTTAATCCCAAGATTCTTTGATCGCTAAGACTTCCCACATAGAACCATACAAATCCACAATTTCCCTTTTGTTCTTTGCAAGGAGATCCCTAATAAAATGGGAGTCAATCGTACCATTCATTTTTTCTTCAATTTTTTGAAAAATAACAGCCATATTTGTAACACTTCCTCCAGATCTAGAAAATTATTGATTTTTCCAAAATTCCTTGCTTCTTAATACTTTCAAGGGAAAAATGTTCTAACCAATCCAAATCTATTGCTACCAATGTACTAGACCCATATTTTCTTCCCCCATAGCGCCAAAACCCATATCCTAGGTGCGTAGTGTAGCTTTCATCCACCTCATGTTCCAGATCCACAGCTGGAGAACCCTCATCCTTAGTTGAAGATGTCGCCCAAAATTTCTCAATGGGTTTGAACACTACTTGAGTCCACAATTTTTTCTATCATCGCTCCCCAACATGTATACATTTTAAATTGCTTATTAGTATATAGTGTTTGATTTATTTTTAATTCGTTCAAGTTAAATGGTTTAATTTTCTTACCCTATCTACTTTCATGATTATTTATGATTGTATAGTCTATATAAATGTGTGTGTATGTGTGTGTGTGTGTGTGCGTGTGTGTGTGTGTGTGTGTGTGTGTGTGTGTGTGTGTGTGTGTGTGTGTGTGTGTGTGCGTGTGCGTGCGCGTGTGCGCGCGCGTGTGCGCGCGTGCGCGTGTGCGCGCGCGCGCGTGTGCGCGCGCGTGCGTGCCTGCGTGCGCGTGCGTGCGTGCGCGTGCGCGTGCGTGCGTGCGCGTGCGTGTGCGTGCGTGCGTGCGCGTGCGTGTGCGTGCGTGCGTGCGTGCGTGCGCGTGCGTGCGTGCGCGTGCGTGCGTGCGTGTGCGTGTGCGTGTGCGTGTGCGTGTGCGTGTGCGTGTGCGTGTGCGTGTGCGTGTGCGTGTGCGTGTGCGTGTGTGTGTGCGCGCGCGCGTGTGTGTGTGTGTGTGTGTGTGTGTGTGTGTGTGTGTGTGTGTGTGTGTGTGTGTGTGTGTGTGTGTGTGTGTGTGTGTGTGTGTGTGTGTGTGTGTGTGTGTGTGTGTGTCTGTGTGTGTGTCTGTGTGTGTGTGTGTGTGTCTGTGTGTGTGTGTGTGTGTGTGTGTGTGTGTGTGTGTGTGTGTGTGTAGAGTAATTATTAATAATTCCATGTAATTACAAGTATGCTATAGTGTTAAGTATATCTACAAAACCATTTTGACAAAGATATAACCTAGTAATGTGTGGAAAATAGTTTTTAAGGAAAGTAATATGAAATAATGTGTAGGTAACTGTAATAGAGATGGCATCCCATGACTTATGAAAAAATATTTTATTTTTTTTGAAAATTTACTTCATTACCAATATATTAACTTAATAAATGGCTTATAAAGTTTATGTGCTTGTTTCATACAACATACATATCTAACAAACCATGTCTACGAAACTACTGGACACCTAAATTTGGTATTCTTTATTCTTTATGTCCTACATTGGAACTAAGAATTATTTTTTATTAACCTACTATTCTTTGGAAGAATGCATGACATATTGGAAGAATTTTTTTCAGTCAAAGAAAGAGGATGAAGAGACGTGCACAAGGTTGAAGTATGGGTTCACAAGAAGAATGAAGGGAATCGGGTAAAGAGAGAATAGAAGACCATGTACACAAGGAAAATGAGAATCTAAGAGGGAGGTCTAGAAGAATTAGCACAGGAAAAGAAAAAGTATTTTGGGAAAAACATACAGGAAAGGAAAATTTAGACAAGAGACTAAATATAGGCAGATTTAGGAATAAACCACGAGATACCATTTTAGGCACTTGCATGGAAACAATGAAGGAATGAATAAAAAGGAATAAAGCTAAATTTACTAAGGCATTGGTTACCATGCAAAATATAACAAGGGTGGCAAGTGGCTATATTTATCCACCGTCAGGATGTAATGGTTTAATTGGTAGTTAGAACTCAAAGTATATTATTAGATTTTGGAAGACTAGTGAAGGGAAAGTCTCCACCAGTATAAATACCCCATGAAGGGTCCATTGTAAAGTGTCATGCTATTATGAACATGTTTGTAAAGTCATGATTGTGATTGAGATAAGTATTTTGGTTGTCATAGTTGTCACCTTTTTTTTGGAGTCTTCAATGGAGAACGATTGAAGTATATATGTAAGATTGGTTACTATATGAATATCATGTAGTTGAATAGAAAATGAGCAAGAAACCCGTGGGTATCCAAATTTTCATTGACTTCATGGACATCAATAAAATGTGCCTTAAAGATGATTTTCCTCTTCCCAACATCGATATGATTTTTGATTCAATAGTTGGCCATGAAATTTTTTCCCTCATGGATGGATTCTCTGGCTATGATAAAATCAAAATTACAAAAGAGGATCAACATAAAAATGCTTTTACTACTCCTTGGGGAAATTTCTTTTATCAAGTCATGCCTTTTGGCCTTAAGAACGTTGATGCCACATATCAATGTGCAATAAATTTCATATTTCACGACATGCTGCATGACATTGTAGAGGAATATGTGGACGAAATCCTTGATAAGTCCTAAACCTGAGAAGAGCACCCGAAAATCCTTCATCATATTTTAAAGCGACTCAGGGATTATAAGGCCCAATTTGAATCCTAATAATATTGTATTTGGTGTTATCTTTGGAAATTTTTTGGCCTTCATCATCTTTAGAAGATGAATTGAAGTGGACCCTGCAAAGGTCAATGTTATTAATGAGATGCCTCCTCCCAAGAATCTTAAAAAGCTACGTAGATTACAAGGAAAAATCCAAGCTATTCATAGATTCATATCCCATCTTGCAAAAAAATGTCATTCCTTCACCCATATTCTTAAGAAGAATGTTTATTTCCAATGGGTCATGATTGTCAACATGACTTTGCTTAATTGAAACACTATTTGGCTAACCCACTTATGCTCATACCACCCACTCTAGGTGAACCCCTTCTGTTATACATATCAACCGCTCAATTTGTTATTGGTGTGCTCTTGGCACAATATTATGCCCAACACAAAGAAATAACTTTCTATTACCTTATTCATACCTTGATTTCCTATGAGCTTAACTATCTACAAATTTAAGAAAGCATGCCTGGTCGTTGTCTTTGATTTTCAGAAATTACATCATTATCTCCTAAATAAAAATACAAAACTCATATCTAAAGTTGACCCACTCAAATACCTATTATCTAAACCCACACTCACTAGGAAGATGGCCAACTAGATCATTTTACTAAGTGAGTTTGATATTGAGTATGTTCATCAAAAATTTGTAAAATGACAAGTTTTTTTATGATAAACTGGCAAGAGCACCCTTACCAAGAATGAAACCCTTAAGTCTGGATCTATCAAATGCTTCCATTTTTTACATTGAAGAATCATCTACCTGGAAAATATAATTCAATGGCTCATTCAAATTTAATGGCTCAGGGGCAGGATTTGTCCTCATCACCCCTATAGGCGACCTTATTCCACAAGCTTTCAAACTAAAATTCCTATGTACAAATAACATTGATGAGTATGAAGCTCTCATCGCAGGTTTGAAATTCGCTATAAAATGGAATATCAAACAAGATGAGGTTATAGGCGACTCACAACTCATCATCAAACAAGTGAATGATGAATATAAGGTCAAAGATGAGAATCTTGTACCATATAAATGCATGGTGGACATCCGGAAGGAGTACTTTGTTTAGATCACCTTTCAACGGGTCCCTCGAGTACAAAAAAAGTCAGAAAATGTCATGTCTACTATTGGATCATTGCTAAGATTATCACTAGAATACCAAATATTCTTAGTTCCTCATCAATCATCTCGGAGTGCCTGCCTATGATATGCCATAATTATGTTTGGTATGTGAATTTTTTGGTCCCTTCCCCCTCTGGTACATTGATATTTATAATTACCTACAAGATTGTACCTTCCCACATGAAATTTGTCATTCTCAAAAGAGAGCCCTTATCCAATGCATCACATGTTACACACTCCTTAGGGGAACTCTCTATTGCCAAGGCTACGATGAGAGTCTATTGCTTTGTATTAATTTTGAAGAGGTTGTCTAATATATCAAAGAGGTGAACAAAGACATTTGTGGTGCTCACACTAGTGACATGGTCCTCAAAAAGAAAATTATATGCGTTGAATATTACTAGCCTACTATGGATACAAATTGTTGTTAGTTTGTGAATAAATGTGTCTTATGCCAATATCATGGAAACTTGATCCACGCACTAAATCAATCTTTACAACCTATCACTACACCATGGCCATTTAGAAAATGGGGGGATCAATCTCATAGGAAAGCTTACATCCACCTCATCTGATGGCCACAAACATATCATTACTGTGACTAAGTACTTTACCAAATGGGTAAAGGATGTTCCTCTCACCTATTTCACAAGTGCTTAGATCTCAAAATTTATCATGAATCATATCATTTTTCGTTATGGAATCCCATTTTCTATTATATGTGATAATGTCCAATCATTCAAGAACAAGCAAGTGAAGGTCTTGTGTCAACACTTTAAAAGTCGTCAAAAGTTGTCTACCCCTATTACCCTCAAGGTAATGGCAAGTTGAGGCTACAAATAAAATACTTGTTCAGATTATGGAGAAACTGGTCAATAAGATAGGGCATAACTGTAATTTCCAAATTCATCTTTCCTTATGGGCCTACCAAACTTCCATCCGCACACCCTTAGGTGCAACACCTTATTCCCTTGTCTTTGGTATTGAAGCTATCATCCCTTTAGAGATTGAACTTCCCTCTTTGCGAATATCCATCAAATACTATCTGAACAATGAAGAGGACTACAAAGTGGATAGACTAGCAGAGCTTGAACAACTTGATGAAAAACGCATGAATACCTTAAACCACCTCAAAGTGTATCAAAATCGAATTCACACTAGCTACAACAAGCACCTTATCTTCCATGAATTTGAGGTTGGAGAGTTTTGTTCTAAAAAAATAGTTCAATATTGCTAAATAGCGTAACAAGAGAGGAAAATTTGAGCCTAATTGGTTAGGACCATACATTGTGGTCATAAAAATTGGTATAGGGGCATATAAACTTGCATATCCTAATGGTGATGAGCTATGGGATCCTATCAATATCATGCATCTCAAGTGTGTCTATACCTGAACTTAGAGGCATTCACAAGTCAAAAAAACAAAAACTTAAAACAATAAAAAATTAAAAACAGTAAAGAGAAATAAATTCGTTCACATGTGAAAACCACACAATTGTTGCACTTTGGATAGTTCCTTTGGTGAAAACCAGTTTCCGACACCTTAGGAGGATTCTATTGTTCACAAGAACCTCACATTTGGGGCATGATCGCTTCTTCCTAGCTTTTTCCTTGGCTTGTGTTTGTCATCTTGTTGATCCTATCCATTTTTGGCCTTGATCCGACTTATCATATTCTTTGTATATATATGCATGAATTACACTTGTATATTCTCACCTCTCATTGGGGAATCTTGGCATTCGGTTCTTCCTATACATAGTTTTGATAAAATCCTCAAAAATCCAAAAACATTCAAAACAATCTAATAAATCCTAAACATTCACAAAATCCAAAAATATAAAAAAATTCAAAAACACTAAACATTAAAAAATATACTATAAAACGTTTTCCTTCAATGCATGCTCCTCCTAACACATGACATGCGGATCATATTGTGATCTTATTTCATAAACAAAGATTGTTTATTTGCTATGTTTTTCTTCTCGACATACATCTTTGCTCAGGGAAGTTCCATAGTGCATGATTTCTTTTCACTAGACTTCTATGTCCTCCATCCAATCCCTTACATGTATCATTTCTTGGGGCATTTGTTAGAGTAGGTATTTACCTTAGCTCAAGTTCACCTAGGTAATTTATTTACCTTTATTGTATTTATCCTCACCCACTTATGTGTGTAGATATTTCTTTTATCTTATTTAGATATTAGGAAGATATTATGTAGAACTGTTAGGTAAAGTTCTTTCCTTGATATATGGTATTGACTAGATCTTTGATGACTAGTTCTTTCCTTGATCTATGATATTAATGAGATACTTGATGGCTAGTTCTTTCCTAAATCTATGGACTTGACTAGTTCTTTGATGATTAGTTCTTTCCTTCATTTATGGCTTGATCTACGACCTTGACTGGTTCTTAGATTGTTATTCCTTGCCTATATAAGCAAGACCCATTCTCATTGTATTTCATTGAGTTCCATAATAATATATGATATTGCTGCTCATTTGTTTGCAAAGGTTTTATTACAATTATTCTGGCGAATTGCTTTTATCTTATTGATTGTGGTGTTTGATTAGCATCTAAGTTCTTGGCTTGGTACGATCTGGTTATTATTCCTTTTAACATCATTTTAAACCTTGTCGTATAACTCAAACAGTTAGGATAGTGAAGCTGGATAACAAAAACATTGGTATAATTATCTTAAGCATTGTTTGTTTAAGTTTATTTAAATGTGTTTGTTTGTTTGTTTTACTTTCTTGTAATGCATTGCTTATGTATTCTGTTTTGAGTCAGGCTTTTAACATTACATAAAAATCAGTATTATGGCTCTTCATGTCATTTTACCCATTTTTTGTATGCTTACATCAAATAGAAGGTACTTCCGAGCCAAGATGGTACATATGCTACGACACTATCTTTCTATCTCCTCCTTTATCTTTCTTTCCATTTTAATTAATTCCCCGTTCTAACTAATTATTCCCTGTTATCAACCTTTTCCATTTCTTCTGATATATCAAATGATATATTTTTCCCCTCCTTTCCTCCCTTATCTCACCCTCATTGTGCGAATGCACCAAATTTATCGATTCAAATGACCAGCTGAGCCAAGTTCGAATCCCTCTGTCTACAATTGGGCAGTGTTCTCGACTAGTTAGACACATCAATCTATCAAATCGAACAACGACCAATCAATTTGACGTTCACATCCCTCCCTCTAACACATAGTTCTCTTAATATAAATACATATTCGACTGTCCGACATAGGATTTGTTAAGAAAAGAATATCTCACATCAACTAAAATGACCATGTGACATTACCCATAAAAAAATTCTTACATGTATTATGAGAGGATCGATGTTCTCGATACACCTCCATATAATCATATTTGAAATACTGTTGAATGTCTCGCTGTCACGGTCATTTATTCTTCCACTATGGTCATTCTTCTCTTCTTTTTGAGCATCAATCAACCCCTTCTATCACCCCATCGACACTTGAGGGGGCATCCTCCATCCTACTAAATTTTTCTTCTATCCATTCAAACTACAATTGTCTACTTTCTTTGAAACGACGTCACTTGCACTACACCACATCAAAGAGGGGCAAATGTAGACACCTAAAACCAACTGTACAATTTTAATACTAAAATTGCATGATTTGTCTTCTTTACCGTTAGTTATAATTAGTGATTTCCTGCTAATTAGCTAACATCCCCCTTCACCTCGGTCAATTAACGACACTTCGTTAGTTATAATTGTCTTTTAATTAATTAATTAACCATTATTAGTTAATTAATCCTTTCGATCTCATATTTAATCAATAAAAATTCTTATGGGTTTAATCCCCTTCTCAAACCCTTCAAAATCTACCAATCTCCCCCTAAATCATTTCAAAATGGCTTCTATAAGCTTAACTTGGTCTGTTAATTAATCCTAGTTGATTAATTAATCATTCCAGACTTCAGGGTTGAGCTTGAGATTATTCACTCTTTCAGATTTTGGATTACTTGAGAATAGTGTGATTTTGGAATGCGAGACTCACCAAAAAATCATACAGATGGGACATGTGATACTTTTGCTTGGTTCTTTTAGCTTCATTAAGGCTAGGATGAGGTATTGGACTACATATTCTTGGGCAGAGATTGTTATACTTGGATTCATTGGGCACTACACATAGTGAAATTATTCCTTTTAGTCTTAGAGACTCAACCATTGGTATGTTTCGTCATGCCATTTCTTTTATGTCTATAACAAACCTTGTGATATGCCTATTTATATGGATTCTATGTTATGGGGACTGTGTTTTGGGAGAATTGTAATGTTCCCTCCTAAGTGTGTGGTGTCCTCGTGGTGAGGAAATGTGATGTTTTTAATGGTAATCTATTTTTTGTTGTCATAGACTCATGGTTGGTTAATGTGTTTTTCCACCCTTTTTAGGTGAAGTGCTTTGTGTATACCCTAGCTTGTTGGTGTGTGTCATGTTATGTTGTTGTGTCTAATATGGTAAGAAGAGATATGTTGAGGAGTTGGTATATGGTTGAGAGTTGATGATCTTGTGTTGTGTTACTGATGTGAAAATGTGAAGTGTCACGTGTTGTGGTTTTAGGTCTTGGATGACCTTGTGAGGAAGCTACTATGATGGAAACCCGTGGGAAAACAATGAAATTTACTTGTTAAACTATGAAATGTAATTGCATAACAGTGAAGATGTTAAGGAACTTAGAATCAAGGAACTATACTTTGAGAAAACTAATAATTACAACTATGCTTGTAAGAAAGAGCTATCAAACAAGATGGGATAATGAAATTTAAATTGAATCCTCTATAGAAGAGTGAACTTCTAATTGTTCCTGAACTTAATTAATTTGAGAAAACTTCAAGTGATTGTTTCCCTTTATGCGTGCCTTAGTGGCAATGTCCTTTTCGCTAATTGTTATCATTGGATGTTGAGTCCTCTAGACTCACATATTTTTTCTAGTTCTTGGAAATTGTGTCGCATTAGGGACGATGCTTTTATAAGGGGAGAGGAATGTAGTGCCCCATACCAATTCTTCTGATCGGTGAGGGTGAAGCCCTTTCATTTCAAAATAATGTCTCGCCAAGCACACTAGTTTGGTGTTTTGATGTGGGCCCACATTTACAAGTAATTTTGACTCGAGATTAATTCCTTTGGAAAAATGGCATTTCTATGCTAGTAGAGTCTAATATTCGATTTAATGAAACTTCTTCAATCTCTTTTGTAGGTGTGTTTCGAGAACATAATTTTGGGTTTGGCTGTTCTATATCATATTTGGTTCCTTGTTCACAATTTGAGTAACTCCATAAGTGAAAATGTGTCCTTGAGTCCTCTTTTCATGCCGATCCTTGTACATTTAATAGGATAACAATAATAATATCATCATTATTATTATCGTCGTTTTATATACTTCATTAAATGAAGATGGGGGTATTCAATGTATATGTATGCATAACCAAATAAAATTAACTAGAATGAACTAGAACCAATTTTGATAAATGTGAATAAATTATATAAAAAAATTAAATATAGTGAAGCCCATGGGAGGTAGATTAGGGCGAATAAGGGGAAACGTTTAGGGTTCTCTTTCCTAACATCGTAGCGTTTTTGGTGTTGGGATTTCCTTTTTGTTTTTCTCCTTAGTGGATGAAAGTCTCTTCCATGGAGGAGTTGGGGACTAGTATCAGGGAATGCGCAGGATGGTTTTATTAAAAATAAGATGAAAACTTTCAAGCAAATGCTAATGGAAGGGGCACAGAAAACTCCCACACACCAACACTCATGTCTGTGCCAAAAATGCGAGCTTTAGAGCAGCGTAGAGATGTCCATTGAAGAATTCTTGAAGGATATCTTTGTCCAAGGTTGAAGTTTGCAAGGGATTTGAGCCCCAAGGGGCATGCACAATAGACGCATATGAACCATTTAACAAAGTATGGAGGCACAGACAGGGAAGTGTTCTATTTTTCAAAATGCCTCATAGAAATTTGGTCTGTATTCTATTTATTTTTGTCTCTTCATACAACGTTGATTTTTTTGGAAGGGGTTTGGGGAAGTTGGTCTGTGCCCAACAACCACGAGGAAACTCTAAACCTTATCTTTAATATGACAAGTAACTCTGTTGAGGTTGCGTGGATTTATTAATGGGTTGGCGTTCTTGACAGCGCTGTAAATCTTGAAGAAACTATAAACTTTCCATCAATGTGTCATTTAAGCCTACGTGGTTGTGTGGTTTTGTTGGTTATTGTTGGAATAACACATAAGAAAATGGGAGCTTTGGGAACACGGTATAGACCACTTTGTTTTTCCTCTGGTCGTTGAAACGTCCATCATTGGACATGGCATGGAATTTGGTTGTAGTGTGGCAATCATCTCATGCACGGAGTTCTTGGAAACTCCAATAGTTTGTCTTAGGGGAGGATGTGTGTAAACACATTTATTTGGTGCTTGAAGTGCACTTAACATTATGGGGCCAGTATTAATTTATAAACAACTCTCCTCTTGAGCTGGGTAATCAAAATGTTGCAACTCTTGTTCTCCTATCAAACATCAGTCTAGAAGAGGGAAGGTGGGATGCCATACAACAGGGAAGGGGATTGAAAGACGAAAGTATTTTCTTCCTCCTTCATCCAGCACATGTTTTAAATCTGGAAAATACCCTGTTATTTTCTTCGTCCAAGAAGCCTTCCTCAAATTTGCATAGACTTGTATCTGAGGAAGCTTAGACAAGGCACATGAACTGTCGATAGAATGCCTCAAAGGGGTGTGTTGTAATGGACTGGTATGGTTGTGAGAGCTTCACAAATTGGGTTGGATGAATGGGCCATGGAACACCTCAAGCAAATAAAACTGACACATGTAATATCAACTCCGCAACTATCGCCGCCAGTTCGTTCTAGCATGATTTTCTTACCTATTCCTAACATGTTTTCGCATTTAATTGTTTTCCCTCCTTGCTGATTTTGGAAAATTAAACAAGGTAAAAGTATTTCTTAAATTAGATTTTTAAATGTTTGGTAGTGTGAAAACGTTTAAAATTGTCTTTTGCTACACAAATGAAAAAATTATTGTGAGTGTAAATCTTTCCTTGTAACAATGGAAACATAGTTGGTGAGATAGGATAATGGATAGCCCCCAAAATGAAAAGTTTAAACTTGAAACTTATTGTTAACTTGCCATTTGATCACTTAGGAAAAATCTAATGAAACATGTTTTTTCACAGATGCACAAAACATCATTCCAAACCCCGTAGCAAAAAAGTAAGGATTTTCCTAGGTTCCCTAGTTACGTGGGATGCCTTATCAACTGTAGATGTCCGTTTGGCCATTTTTAGGCATGTGTCTAGGAGTTTAGTTGGCCGTTTTGCCGTGTTGGACATTTGCTAAAAGTGGAAAGTTAAACTTGGTTTTGGGATGTGGTTTAGGCCTTGGCGTCGAGGAATGAAATTTTGTCATCTTATATCTCTAGTATTTCTTTAGGAAAATTATAATTAATCACTAGTCTCAAGAATATAATTTTTTAAGTTAGTTTTGGAGGGGGGTTTGTAGGCCTCTGGTTGTTGGGTGACAAGGTCGAATTGATGAAATTACAATAACTAGCTCCGGAAAGAAAGTCGTCATTTGAACCCTGGTCGTCAGAATTGAGCTTGAGAAACTTCAAGGGGTTCCCTGTGGATAGAAGGTTTTGTAGAAATTTACTCATGGTGTGTTTTCATTTCAGGAAATGGATTTCAAACTAAGTTTATGGGCCACTTTGGTCAATTGGTCATTTTTTACAATCTCGCAACACTAATGAGAAATTTTCCATGGAACCTTCTCTTAGCCAAATAACTATTAGAAAACCTATAAACATTATCACACGAATCTATAGACCTCCTTGATGACATGTGTTTTGTATTTATTGCTTGCGGGAAATTTGGTGTCTTTCTCTCTCTCCTCTCTCTATCTCGCTCTAGCTTCAAAGTGAAATGAAACTGCACTTGTGTTCTTACCTCTACTATATCGTAAATTTGTTTAAATTTATTGTAAATGGAAAATTCTATATATGTGAAAATTTTAGTCATAAGGGGAATGCCATGCCAATGTTTATTTTCATTGACCATGTTTACATTAACTTGACAGGTTATAGGTGGCGTAACGAGATTAGAAAAAATGATGGAAATCAAAGTTTAAAGTTGTTTATTGCAAAAAGTATAATTTTGATGGAGTTAGAAATATACCTTACTTTAATAAATGTACTTTTATTAATACAGGAATAAAAGTATTTATTTTCTTGTATTGTGGATGAATCTAATGGGATGTAGAAGTACTATATTGTACTTTTGACTTAAAGTTCATTGAGATTTGTGCTTATGGCTATTAAGGTAATATCTTGAAATTTTGTGTGATTTTTGAATAGAGAACTTAAACTTGACCCCTTATGGTGTCAACAATTTGAAAAATACTATAGTTGTTGTGGAAATACAACTTGTGCCAACCTTTGAATCCTTTTACCTTTAGTTGTTGTGTTATTCGAATCATACGTTCCATACCAAAATGCATCCAATTATTTAGTGTTTTGTCTAGCACTTGTAATAGTATGATGCAAATGGAAAGAGAGGTAATTTCAAACAGTAGAGTTATAACACTATTGGATATGAGATTTGAATATGGTTATCTTAAACTCAACTTAAATTGTATTTTTATGATACTATGGCTATGGTCACTATTTCATCCTCAATGGGTAAATCTACTTGAATCATGTAGAGACTAGTGGGGAATGGTATTTCCACTTATAGGTGATTTTAGCGGCCTCATCTCTTCGTGACTCTTTTGGATTTCATACCTCTAGGGAACTCTAAGATGATTACTCCATATCAACAATTATCCAACCAGAGGACTTGGTAGCTAGTGCTCGACAATTGTTAATAGTGGTGTTAGCGTTGCAAAGTTGTCATTGATGTCAAGGTGAGTTGGAGTGATGTCATTGATGTTGTATTTGATGTCAAGATGATACTGTTATGCATGTTGTGGTCATTGATGTCATGGTAAGCTTGATGGTTGAAGTGTTGTCAAGTTCAGTTGTTAAGAGCAGGAAGCCTAGTCAAGACATAGTGAAGGTATGAGCATGGTAGATTGGTGAGATGAGTGAATATAGGTATGAGAGGTTGTACAAAATTGTTTGAAGAATGAATAAATGGATTAGAATGGATGGACAAGGTATGAAGTCAGTTGAAGGCATGAATACCAAGTTGCAGAAGGCAAAGTGAAAAAATCATGTCCTAATGAGGCATCTGGCTCAATTTCTAAAATAGGTATGGGCATATGAGCATTTTCAGAGTTGTAACATGTTGTCCTAGGTATGTTCATGAAGTATTGAGGTCAGGGATTCAAGGAGAATGCATGAAAAGTGATTTTAAGGTCTGAACCTAGAAATATACTTGAGAATTGCATATCCTAATGAGGTAGATTGATCATTTTTCAGTGCAAGTATGTAAAGGTGAGTATGGGAAGTTGTTTGGAATGTTGATTCAGGTATGTGGACAAAATTTTAACTCTTAGTTTGGAGAATTTAACAAGATATTGAGCTTTTGGTCAAACCAAGTTCTTGAAAATGGTGTTTTCCTACTAGAAAGTCACTTTCAGTTGCTTGTTGGTACATTAATCTTCTGCATAGGAACTTAAGCTCTTTGGGAGAGGTAGATATGTGTCATAGCTAAGATATCTGGGCATTAGTTTGGGTTTTAAGGTCCATATCTTTATGAACAATCGTTAACACCAAAACAACTCATAAACCCTCCTAAAACCCTAGTTTGAAGTTGATTGGAGAGACATTGCTCAAAACATCTCAAAAATTGATTGGTTTGCAAATTTTTATGATTAGATCATGTAGAGGAATCTACCAGCTATCTACAGGTGGTTTTGTGTTATCAGGTGAGTGAGATAAAGTGATGGTACGTGGATGTTTTCTGAAGAATTTGTTGTATCTCTCAATGTTTTACAAAGGAATAGTTGAAAAAATGGATGTTCCATGATTCCATGGACCTATAATACATGCCTATGATGATTTCGAGACAAGTTTCAGTCATTAAGGTGTCATACCAAGTCAATTTCTCATGACTGGTTTTTGGGTTTTGAAGAAAATTTTGACAATGCTTGAAAAGAGTTGTTCTTGAGCCCTTATGATTTGATTTGAAGAGTCTAATGGACATGGTGATGTTTTAGAGGTCATTAAGTACCTATTAACATGTTTTATTCATCTTGGTGAAGTTTTTCAAGGTTGTACAAGCTTCATTATTGAAGACTAGTTTTTGAGAACTTAGTAGGACAATATAGTTCTTGAGATGGTTTCATGATGTGAAATAAAGTTGCAAAGCTTTCTAAGCATGGAGGACGTACGAAGAGGTCATGTATGATGTTCTTGAAGAGGTTTTGATGTTTTAATATGATCATGTAAGTCTAAAGATTCATATATTGCATATAGACCTAATATAGTAGGTCTTCTTGAGTCCTAAAGAAGCAAATGACCTAATGGAGCTATTCCAAACCTAATGGAGTTGATGTTCTAAGTTTTTCATGTTTATCAGATGCCTTTTACTCTATGATGGCTGAAATAATGCATTTCATGCCATACCTATATGGTGTATGTGTGCTTGAGACAAGTATATATACAAGGTTGTTTTGGCCTATTTGGAGTTGTTGAGTGTGTTAGAGCATGAACGAGCCATAATGATTGTGAGGGTTGTATAGGTCTTAAAGACCATGGGAAATGTATGTAAATTTAATATATGAAGGTTTTAAGCTTGTAAAGTTAGTTTTTCCATGACCATGTCAAAGTAAAGAAGAAAATTGAGCGAAGAATCCTATTTGACCATTTTTTGAGTATGGAAGAAAATGATGAGCAAATAATGATACATGCTTGAGAAGAGTGAGGTATCATAGACTAGGATGATGGAGGGAAGATAGTTTTTGAAGAACATCCTATGTTTGAAAGAGGATTGAGATATGCATGTGTAGGTCAAGAGATGTGTGACCTAGTGAAGGTGAATAATCTCAGTGAAGAGAAGAAGCATACCATGGCGATTTGAGGTGTAATCAAGAGAAGAAGAGCTGAGAGAGTGTCATCATCAGTTGATCAGAAAAAAAAGTAAAGGTGACAAAGATTCGGAGGTGACTGAGTTGGTGTGAGTCTTCCTTGTGGATTATGGTGCTTCACTAAACCTAGGGGGTTGTGGAGTTGGTGCTTCACTAAATTAGGGGGTTGTATCCTTTGTGCAAGTTGGTACTTTCTAAAGTCAGGTTGGTTCCTGATAAATTAGGGGGTTGGTGCCTCCTTGTAAGTTGGTTCTTACTAAAATAAAGTTGGTGTTTGATAGATTATGGGTTGGTGCTCCTTGTGGAGTTAGTGCTTCACTGAATATTGATTTGTTGTTTATTAATATAATGATTAGTGGGTTTTATTCCCCTTGAGGGTTTCCCACATAAATGATGTGTTCATGTGTTCTCTCTCTTGTTTCATGCTCATGTGGATGGTTGCTATGATTTTTTTGATGGTTTGATATTGCTTATATAATGATGGCTTAGTAAATGGTTCATACAAGTTAAGTAAAAGTAAAGATAACTGAAGTTAAAGTTTTTGAAGACATTGATTCACCCCCCCTCTCAGTGATTGTGCTTCCAACAATTGGTATTAGAGATAGGTCCTTTGGAATAGATTTAACAACTTGAAGGAGATCCTAGAAGCACAAAATGGCTAAGCAGTTAAGGACAGAGAGTCAAGAATTGAGGTCTTATGTCAATTTTCTTAAGGAGCATATATGTACCTTGAAGAGTGGCATGGTCAAAGAAGCCAAGAAGGAAGAAGAGACGAGACAATCAAGGATCTCAAGAATCAGTTAGAGGTTGTAAATACATGTTTTAGAACAAAGGAAGATGAATTTGACCAGTTGAAGACCAAGATAGGTTCTTTGGAGATTGTACATGAACAACTCATAGATAAAATGAGAAAATTGGAGAAAGGTCATGAGAAGATAGATCAAGTCAAAGAAGAAGATTTCATGTTAAATGAATCAGATGAGGTAGACTTAGGAGAAAATTTGGTGCTTCAAAGAAGGAAGAACCATAAATTGGAGTTATTAATCAAGGAATATGAAGAATTGATCAATAACATGAGTGATGAACATGCTTAGATCATCAAAGAGATGAAAACTCAGATTGAAGGTATGATAACATGTCTTAAGTCAAAGGAAGAAGAGTGTATCAAGATCAAGACAAAGTTATAATCCCTAAATGATTAAGAAGATGAATGCACCAGACATCAATCAGATATGAAGTCCTTAAAAGAAGAGTTGGAGCAAGCAACCGACAAGCTGAATACCTTTGAGAGGTTTGAGAAGAGCACTGAGGCTCTAGAGGACATTTTGAGTAGTCAAAAGGTTGCAAATGAAAAAACTAGTCTTGGTTTCAATGGAGACCACAAGAAGATCAAAAGGAGGATGCTAATACTAACATGAAGGCCAATTTCAAGAGCAATAAGAAGATAAATTCAGTTAGACAACCTAATACTATGAGGAATGCAAACTCTTTCAATAGTTATTGTTATGCATGTAATGGATTTGGTCATAGATAAAGAGAGTGTAAGAGGTCCTTCAAGAATGAGCATGCATGGGACTATGGAAGGAGTCATAAGTCAAGAGGGATGTATGGTGTTGTTTGTTACAACTGTCACCAAAGAGGTCGTATTGCTAGGTTTCTATCATCATGCACCATCTAGATAGAGAAAGAAGTTTGTAGGACATAAAGCTCAAGAAGGAAGACAAGACAAGAAGATGTACGTCAGATATACTAATCCTATGAATGAGGTAAAGGAGGTCAAGCATATCATGAAGTCTGATCCTGTATAAAAGTTGAAAGAGGAACAAAATTCAGTCAAGACCAGTCCTAATCAGTCTACAAGTAAAGGAGGATTGTTTGCTAAGATAGAGCATGAACCAGAGGTTGAAGAGTTCCAAGAATGCTAAGACTATATGCTACAACTTAGGTAGTTGAGAAGAAGGATGATGAAGTTGAAATCAAGCTAGATAGTTCTCAAATAAGAGCAAGTGGATCTTAAAGAAGGACAATCAGTATCATGTGTGCAAGAAAGGAATGGAGATTTGGGAATCTCTTGAGTTTATGATGTTCTAGAGCCCTAAGGATTAGGGGTGTCTCTATTAAGGCTTCATAGAGGCATTCATCATCCATTTGAAGCAATGAAGATGCGCTACTAGTACAATCATGGAGATGTATAGCAAGATTGCATGTATGAAGTCATGTAGCTCATGTTGGAGACTTGAAGCAACTATGACAAGGTTAGCAGAGATTGTGGAAGTAGTGGTATGATGACTTGATCATACCAGTCAAATGCATGGCATTATGTTGCTAGTTGATGAACATCAAGAAGGCATGTTATATCCATGGAGTTGTGTTGCAAGAAGGTTTATGGTGACTTGAAAAGGACAAAGTTACAAGTATGGTCATAGAGTTATGTTACAAGGTATATGTTTATGTGATGTATTGATCAATTTAGTTACATTCATGGAGTCATGTTGCAAAGTGGAGGGCTTCAAGATGGTTTGTGAAGGCATAAAAGGCAGGATGACAAGATTGGAAGAGTGAAGTATGCATGACTGGGCAAAGGATTGTGCTTTGTGACCTAATACATGTATGTGATATGCATGTTTGTACTTAAGGTTGTGTGTTGAGACCTAATATAGGTATTTGCATATGAGAGAATGTGATTGGTCTGTAAAACTGATAGGTTTAGTGTGTTATATATCATATAGGGTTAGGCATGGTATGAAGACCCAAATGAATCCATGGAGAGTATTGTTATGTTGTGATCAGATGTTGAATAAAAGAGCATTAAAGGCAGGATAACAAGGGCTTAAACCTAGGTATGGATGTATAGTAAGATCATGAAGCATAAGTGAAGTTTGCATGGGTTGTTATTTGAGGTTTTCACAAGAAGAATTAAGTGTTATGTGTGCAAGGTTTATGTTCAACTTGTTTGTCATGAATAAGTGAGCTTACACATGTCACTAAAATATGGATTTGTAGAAATTAGGTGCAGAGTTGTTCATAAACATGAAGAGGTATGTGTTATGTATGCAAGGTTTATGTTCAACTTGTTTGTCATGAAGAAGTGAGCTTACACATGTCACTGAAATATGGATTTGTAGAAATTAGGTGCAGAGTTGTTCATAAACATGAAGAGGTCCAAAGAATGTATTGTATAGTCCCAGCTGGACATTTTATGAAGAGAATAAGGTTTGACAGAGATCTATAATAGTGAAGCATGCATGTACAATTCCTAGTTGAAAGTTGTTGCAAGATAGATGCATGATGAAGTTTGGTGGCATGTGAAACATGAAACAAAGCATGAATGTTCATTTTTCTGCATGAATGTATAAGTTTGGTTCCTTGAAGCAATATCCTTGGTTTAAGGTTGACCTAGGTGGGTTTGGAGTATCTGATACAATCAAGTAGTGCTTGTTATCTCTTGTTGGATCTATGAGGTGTTGAATCAGAGGTATGTAGTGTGTTTATGATTGTTTGAGTGATCATACTCATGCATAGGTCAGAGTTCATTTGTTTAGCACATCCATGAAGAAAAAGGAGGTCCTAGTTCTGGTCTATCTCTGCTGTGTTAAGAGCAAGTAAGTGATGGTTTCAAAATCCAAATGGGTTAGTCCAACCAGTCTGTGAAAGAATTAGTGACCTAAGGAGGAGCTAAGTAGGTGTGTCTCTGGCTCCATGAGAAGGTATGAGGTGTCAATAAGGTACACATACCATGAAGCATGATGAAGATTATTAACAGGTTGAAGAAATATTGATTGGTGCTTGAAAGGTAATCAAGTTTTTCATTGTTTCTAAACAGTTGGTAGGTGATTTTGGTCCATAGGTATTAGACATATGTTGATCTTGTCATGTGTTGAAGTGGTATTTATCAATTGGTATAAAGGGTTTGAGTCATATGGTGACCTAGTGTGTATTAGTTATGACAAGGACATGGTGAGTGGTATTGAATTCATTTGAAGGAGGTATGCATTTAGTAAGGAGGAGCATGTCATGGTATACATTTAGTAAGGAGGAGCATGTCATGTTTGCTTCCAATTTTAGTTGGTATTTCCAGCCATTGATTCCATGTATGGTGAGTTCTTGATGTGATTTCAAAGGTGAAGAATGTTAAAGAAAGGGCGAGTATGTTCCTACAATGTTGGTATCATGTTTGTTGAGCCTTTGTTGTAAGATGGAAATAGGGAGATGGAAAATAGTAGGTATGATCAAGTTTGAACAATATTGTAGAATGTTCAGATCAGGGGGAGCATGCCTTGTTTCCTACATTTGGTATCATGTTGCTCTATGTTGTGAAGGTGAGCCTAAGGTAAGTGTTTTGTCAAGCAATGGTATTAGACAATTGATGTCAATTTTTCATTATGTTTTGAGATCATATGGTAGTTTGTGGAAGACTCTAGTGTGTTGAAGATCCTTTTTCATTTATGTTAAAAGGGGGAGAATGAGCAGATGAAACATGTAAGTATCATAGGGGAAGATTGAGAAAATGGTAAGTATCCTTTTGAAGTATTTTTAGTTTGTAGTATGTTTGCCATCAATGTGTTTGTTATCAATGAAAAAGGGGGTGATTGTTGCAAATTTATCGTTGATGTCAAGGTGATTTGGAGTGATACCATTGATGTTGTATTTGATATCAAGATAATAGTGTTACATAGGTTGTGGTCATTGATGTCATGGTATGCTTGATGGTTGAAGTGTTGGCAAGTTTAGTTGTCAAGAGTAGGAAGCCTAATCAAGAGACATAGTGAAGGTATGAGCGTGATAGCTTAGTGAGATGAGTGCATACAGGTATGGGAGGTTGTATGAAATTGTTTGAGTGTAAATACATGGCTTAGAATGAATGGAAAAAGTATGGATTCAGTTTCAAGGTCAGTTTCAGGCATGAAGACCAAATTGCAGAAGGCAAAGTGAAGAAATCAGGTCCTAATGAGGTATGAGGCTCAGTTTCCAAGGTAAGTATGGTCATGTGAGTATTTTCAGAGCTGTAACATGTTTTCCTAGGTATGTTCATGAAGTATTGAGGTCAAGGCTTGAAGGAGAAATGCATGAAAATTGATTTTGAGGTCTGAACCTAGACAAATCCTTGAGAATTGTCTATCCTAATGAGGTAGGTTGATCATTTTTTAGTGCCAGTATGTAAAAGGTGAGTATGGGAAGTTTTTTGGAATGTTGATTCAGGAATGTGGACAAAATTTCAGGTCTTAGTTTGGAGAATTTTGCAAGATATTGAGTTTTTGGTCAAACTGAGTTCTTGAAGAATGAATGTTTCCCAGCTAGAAGGTCACTTGCAGATGCTCGTTGGTAAGTTAATATTCTGCATGGGAACTTGAGATCTTTTAAAGAGGTAGATAAGTGTCCTAGCTAATATCTTGACATTATTAGTTTGGGTTTTAAGGTCCATATCTTTATGAACAATCGTTAACACCAAAACAACTCATAAACCATTCTTAAAACCCTAGTTTGAAGTCGATTGGAGAGATATTTCTCAAACTGGCCCAGAATGGATTGGTTTACAAATTTTGATGATTGGATCATGTAGAGGACTCTCCCAAATATCTCCAGGTGGTTTTATGTTATCAAGTGAGTGAGAAACAGTGATGGTAATGTGTTGTTTTCTGAAGAATTTTGTTGTATCTCTCATGTTTTGCAAGGACTAGTTGAACAAATGGATGTTTGAGGATGCCATGGGACCTATACTACATGTCATATGATGGTTTCTAGACAAATTTCTAGGGTCTTTAATTTGGTCACACCAAGTCAATTTCTCATGACTGATTTTGGGTATTAAAGACAGTCTTTTGGCAGATGCTTGGAAGAAGAGTATGAGTGTTCTTGAGTCCTTATGCTATAATGAGTTGAATTGTCTAATGAACATGGTGATGTTGTTGAGGTCATGAATACCTGTTCATGCAGGTGTTTTATTTTCCAGGATTTGAAGTGCTTTCAAGGTTGTAAAAGCTTCATGTTCTTACAAGTGATTAGTTTTTGAGGTGTGGGTCCTAGTTAGGACAATCATGTTCTGGAAAGGTATTTTGATGCCCTTATAAATGTTTGTTGCAGAGCTTTCCAAGCATGGTCGGAAGTTATGTAGAGGTCATGGATAATGTTCTTGAAGTGTTTTAAATTTTCAAGATGATCATGTAGGTTCTACAAGAGTCATTTCTTGAAAGTGACAATTTTCTAGGTATACAAACCTAGTAGAATATACCTTCTTGAGACCCAATGAGGTGCTATCATGGCCTAATAAGCCTATGGTGCAGAGATAATTGATGATTTTCAGAGGTAATATGATCTATCATGGCTGACCTAGAAAATATTTTTCCAACCTATTTCTTGATATGTGTGCATGAATCCATGTATATATTTAAGTTAATATCATGAAGCTTCGATAGGATGCAGATATGGATATTAGGGATTCTTGAAGACCTAATGAAGGATTGAGTTGAGGTCTTGAAGACCATGACCGAATAAGTAATGGATGTTGAATGTTATTAAGTTTTGACCTATCATATTGCATGGAATATTACCTGTCCATGCACCATGTTAAGTGTGAATGAATACTGAGAATGAGTAAAGCCAATTAGACCTATTTGAGCTAGTCTTGGAGTATATGGATGAAAAAGTCGAGCTAATGTCCTGCATGTTTGAGTGGAATAGAGGTCTCATATACCATACAAGGAGTGAATTGAGTTCTTGAAGACACATCCTACATGGAGATATGCAAGTTAGTGTCAAGGACTTTATGACCCAGTGAAGAAGAAGCTTGGTAAGAGAAGAAGCATAACATGGCAGTTTGAGGTCTAATCAAGAGGCATAAGAGTATGAGAGAGTGTTATGATCAATTGATCATCAACAAAGGGAAGGTGATAAACATTCAGAGGTGGCTGAGTTGGTGACTGAGTCTTCCTTGTAGAGTTAGTACTTCACTAAAACCTAGGGATGGAGCTTCCTTGTGGAGCTGCTTCACTAAAACCTAGGGGTTAGTGCTCCTTGTGAAATTGGTGCTTCACTAAATTAGGGTTTTGTAGCCTAACTTGCAAAAAGAATGCTTGCTAAAGTCATTTATGGCGCCTGGATGAATTAGGGTGCCGAGTGCCTCCTTTCGTAAGTTGGTGCTTGCTAAAGTCAATTCGGCACTTGATAACCTAGGGGTTGGTGATCCTTTTGGATTTGGTGCTTTACTAAAGATTGATTTTTGTTTATTAATCCATTGATAAGTGGGTTTTCTTCCCCTTGAAGGTTTCCCACCTACATGTTGTGTTCATGTGTGTTTTCTCTTGTTTCATGCTCATGTGGATGGTTGCTATGTTGTTTTTGATGATTTGATATTGCTTATACAATGATGGCCTATTGAATGGTTGATACAAGTTAAGTAAAAGTAAAGATAATTGAAGTTAAAGTTTTTGAAGACATTGATTCACTCCCCCTCACAATGATTGTGCTTCCAACAATTAGTAGGATTGTTAGAGTATATCATGGTGATTCAGAACAATGGCAAGAAAGTTAACGTTGAAACATTATGAAGGAATAATATTATTTGTTTTACTAGTATGTGTATGATGATATTACATCATAGAAGAAGTTATAAGCATGAAACTAAGGTTTTCTTAATCCATTGCTAGCCGTGTATTAATGGGAACATATGGGGATTGTATGCATTGAATGGTGTGAAACCACACTTCAGTTATTGAC
Organism: Taxus chinensis; assembly: GCA_019776745.2. NCBI lineage: Eukaryota > Viridiplantae > Streptophyta > Pinopsida > Cupressales > Taxaceae > Taxus > Taxus chinensis. Next base: position 622,903,548 of record CM034155.1, read on the forward strand.
CTGTTCAAATGGGTATGTACTTAAACCTATCTATAACCACATGGTGAATTGTAAGTGTCGTAAATAAGTAGTGGTTGGTTGGTTAAATGTTTACCACGAGAATTGATAAGTGGAGGCTTAACTTCACAATGTAAATGTAGGAAGAACAAAATTAAATGAGTGATCCTCAGATATGGTTGTCATGTAAATTGCATGCACATTTAGTGATGTCAAGTGAAAAACATGCTTATAATGATAGTGTATATGAAATGGAGTAAAAGAGATTACTCTCGATGTCTTAACGCAAGCGAAAAGAGAAAACTCGTAATTTGTAAGGAAAATGTATGGTTTTGGTGAATGTTTTAATTGGGAAGGTTCAATGTTTGAACAGAAGGAAATCTAGTAAGGTTGAAAATGTAAATCAGAGAACCAATATACATGGTTGTAAGAACTTAATCTCTCCTTTCTCGTAGTCATGTTAATTGTATCATTCTATGCTCATCTGGGTGGATGTGGTTTGGCATTGTTGTCTCTTTTGGGATAATGTTTGTGCTTAGGAATTGTAGTTATGGTTATAGCCTTCCCTTAGGCGAAACAAGGAGTGTAATACATAGTGTAAAGAGGAAAGATTCTTCGAGTAAGGGTTGCCAATCCTAAAGAGACTAGTTGGGACCGTAATGTCAATTGGTCGTACTTCTTGAGGTGTTCTTTTCAGAGAGGGTTGTACCACACTTCGGAAGGGATTAAATAAGGCAAGACTTATAAAGTTACAATGGTATCGTGAGTTATTGATGCCATTATAAGAAATAAGGGAAAGTACCTTGGTGACTCTAAGAAGGGAGTTAATCTCCCTTGACAGTAGTTTCTGAAGTAACTTCTCTAGAATTATATTATGGATTGTGTAGTTGCACCCATCAAGCAAATGTAAAATATGTTCATATGTGCTTGCGCGAACTTTGTTTTCTTTAGTATGCTAGTAGATGGCTCGCGGTCATGTATGAAAGATATTTTGAGCCAAGCTTAGATTTTGTTGTCAAAAGAATTCCCTAGGAATCTAACTGGTTTAGTTAGTGATCCTCTCAATAACCCATGTTCGTGGGTTAGTCTTGTACAAAAGACCTATACCCTAGTTAGCATCATCCCTTGGTGAGAATATTGTTCCAATGGATGGTTGTTGGATGTAGCAATATGGGAAACATTGTATCGTTTCATGGTCACACTCTTGTGTTAGTTGAGTTTCTTCGTTTTACTAAAGTAAGAGGAGGATAGACTATATGCAAATGAAATGGCGAATTGTGTGTTATAAAGTTATTTTTTCAGGCGTCCGCATATGTAACAATCCTAGGTAACAATTACAATGTATGCAAAGGTAAAACAATAAACCACGTGTTCACTAGATTTTTGCGAACGTAAGTGTCGGTGCTTATGTGACTTGTGATCTATGCAATTGTTCTTAAGTGATGCATCATATAATAGCAATAAAAAAAAATCTCGGTTTTTATGTTATATTTTGAGTGGTAAAATTTTGGGCATTACACAAACTTACACCATGTCCTTGATAGACATTATACTTGAGAAGAGCATTTCATGTTATTGAAAGGCTCGTTAACTCACTCCCTTTTCTACTTGCCAAAGAGTAGTAAGAGAAGATTCAAAATGGCAATTAAGTCATACTTGATGAGATCTCTTCCTCTTGCTTGAGAAATCATTGATTGTACGTGGCTTATGTTCGGCTCATTAAAGAAGTATCTACAATTGAAAGCACATCCAAATATCAAAGGGAGGTTTGCATTTAATGTTGAGTTAATGTTTTATGCAAGTTAATTAGCTTTCCTTTCATGCTTTATCTTGATCAATTAGCTTAATTTTAACTAAGTTTGGATCTCCGTGGTGTTAGGTTCTTTCAATTAGCCTAGTACAAAGTTTTAGCATGTATACACAAAACAAAACTAATAAGTCTGAATTCTGGTAAAGAATGTAGACATGCTTTTATGACTGCTGTGATGGAATATACATGCAGAAACACTATTCTCGATCCTTTGCATGACGTCACCTATGTGTCTTTGGGACTGATCAGAATTGAACGATGCAGGTAATGCCACGTGTCACGGGCTGAAGAGATCTCAAGAGAACAACCGAAAAAAAAATGGAAGCAACGGAAAGTTTTACGATAGCGATTATGACGGCCAATAACGGCATACATAGAGACCAAATTCAAGTTTGTTAAAATTGAAAAACAAATTCTTTCCATGCTTTAAAGGAAAGTCTGTACGAATTCAGTTCAACAGATGATAACAGTAGTGGATACCGTTTGGAGAAGATATAAAAGCAGAACGATGATAACCAGCAGAGAGCCATATCCACGATCTGTATCCTCTGAAATTGACTTATTTTCAGAGTCAATTTCAGAGTCTTTATTTTCTTCGGAGAGGTTGAAGAACTCTGTCATTTTGGGAATCAACTCGCAGCTACGGTGAGAAAGAAAGAGTTTCAAAATGTGGTCTCCACAAGAACTCGGGGCATCTTTCACATTTTGTAGCAGCCCGTCTTTAATTGGATCCTCCATGGATTTGTGAGACACAGCCAAAGCCTTGCTGATCAACAGCACCTGACCTATCTGGATATCCTCTGTGGCGAACAAACCCCTGCCGCAGCCATTACTTGTCATTCTGATCTCCACGGGCCCAATGAAATCGCCGCCTGGGTTCGAAAAATGAGGCCTGCCAACACCTGTTCCTGTGATGGCTTCACCCATGAGCCGAAACGACGGTAGCCACGTGTATGGTGTAATATGTCAATGCCCAAAGAACAAGCAAACGATTAAAAAGCTATAGTGTAATATGTCTAATTGTATTTGCTTTTGCAATGTTAGAATTTGTGCTGATTTTACTATTCTTTCAATTCAGATTTTTTTCTTGTTTGTGTTCTTCCTTGTGGATTGTTCTGCAGAAAGTTGTTCAGGCGAGGAGACTTGCTTTTCCGGGAGGGAGCATCTGTGTTGATTTCATCTTTGTTTTTTGGTTTTTTAAAATTATCAAATTTGACATTTTTTCGTGTGGAGTCTTCTTCTTCTTCTACACTGGCAACGTAGAAAATTGGTGCTTTTTGTGGATTGCTTTGTAGGGGAGGAATTTGTGCTGATTTTAACATTTTGATTGAAAGTGAACCGACTTGCTTTTCCAGGTAGGAATTTATGCTAAAGGAAAAACGATTGTGACCTTTTTCTCCTCTAATATGTTCTTCCCTTTTTAAAGCAATTGTCTAACGTGTTCTTCCTTTTTTTAAAGCAAAAGAATGAAGTATGTGCTTAGAACACAACAATCTCTTTAATTTGCTTTGTAGGGGGGAATTTCCATTGATTTTGGCTTTTGGTTAATTTTCACCTTTTAATATATTCCTTTCTTTTTATTCACCCTGCCAACCATGGTTGGTTGGGTAAGATTTATCAATGCCCAAAGAACAAGCACCTACCCTTGATGCTGCAAATTCCCATTAAATCTCTGTTCATGATCCCTATTATTTAAAACATCAGACCATTCTTCAAGATTCTTATATCAATGATTGGTTAATGTAGAATCTCTACAATGTTTACCTCAGGATTAGCCTTGAATTGCGTCCAGAATTGCATGTGGGCTATGAATATAACATAACCTCCTTTCTCTCACCTGTGCCCTTTAAAATTAAGCTTGATAGCACTAGTGGCTACCTCAACTTCATCAACCCACCCACCGATAGAAGATCCTCTAACCAAATCATGGGATTCGTGTTCGACGTATTTCAAAATGAGTGGAACAACAAATCAGACAATGTTGTCAATCCTCCACCAAACCCCTTCTTCATCATCCGTCATCCTCTCTCATTTTTTCACTTCCTCATATATTAATTCTTCCATTCATCCCATTCGGCGTTTCCATCATACACTTCACGAACGATTACTAGTAATTAAGTTCTAGAATGATAGTGAATGGGCTGAGAATGAATTAAGCTCTGTATTGCTTAAAGAGAGTATTGTGTAATGAATAAAGGCGTATATGCAAAGTTGCTGACGTCTTGTATGAGAGTATTGTATCAGATACCGGTTGATGATGTTTGCCGCAATTTTGAGTATTCTCTAATGGGGAGGGTGCAATAAGAGCTGTTCTGCATTTGATTGTGCATTCTTTTGATATATTGTTCTGTGGAGATCATGCTTGTGAGCTGGTCTTAGACTGTGTAAGCTGCAAGAGAAGGCAATCCATACGAGGATCCCCTGTCCTCGGTGCTGCACCACTTACAACAATAATCAATTACGATTAAATCTATATCCGACATTTATCTAGTTTCACAAATGATTCCATTAAAATACTGTTAAGAAAATGAAGATAAATTTGATTAAAACTTTGTAGCTTAGGTATTGAAATTCTGAAGTAGTAACATGACATATTGATAATAGGAAAATGGCCTGTTCGGTACAGAGAAATGCATTAAGCAGGTTCCTTTCTAATATTGTGGATTTCTCTTACTCCAAGCCAAGAGAGTTTTAAGAGTAACCTTCACTAAAAATAAAGATGAATAGCAACTATACTTCACCAAATTTATGGAGGATAACAAAGACATCAAACTAATAGTAAAGTTCTATAACTTATCCTTTAAAGATAACATACAGGTAAACTCATTACATAATAATAGGGTCTAACCATGAACATATACTTCAAGGAGTATAACACATCTTTGTCCTAAATCTCCAATTCATGGAGGATAACAAAGACATCAAACTAATAGTAAAGTTCTATAACTTCAATCCTGTAAAGAAAACACACAGGTAAACTAACATAGTACATAAACAAGAAATTAAACGTCTAAACAGTGAACATTTGAAGCCCACTTCGTAAGGATCGTATAACAAATTGGGAAACTTTTCAAGTTATCATATCTAAATCTGCAAGTATACATATCGAAAATGATTCCATCAATTCTTCATAGTGCTTGTTTGCTTCATGGAGATATCCATGATCCATGATTTTTAAGGTCGTGGTGGAAAATAGGTCGGTGAAGATCAATGTTTGAGAGTTGTGTACGTGAATAAAATGGACGTCCAAGTAAACAGATGATGTGATACCTTTCCAGCTTGCTTTTCTACTTTTTTGAATCGTAGAGTCATGCTAACTAGGTATAACCCTGATATTTTACTTGGCTACAATCTCAGCCTCTATTGTCAATTTAAGCTAGTTGTGTGATTTTTTTGCCACCTGAACTAACACAGCTCTAATTCCCTTTACATATTTTACATGATAAATTCCTTCAGTTTGGTTCTTGAGATGTGAATGCATCCTTAATGTCAAACTAATTCCATCTTATTAGTTTTGTCCCATAAATCCAGGATTATATGGAATGTACAGATGAGGGGGGATCCTGTTCTTCTGAATGACTTTACACTGGTTAAAATCGACAGGGGAAATCATCTTACTTATGGAGGAGAAGGGATGAATGAGGATCTTTGACCAAATCTAGGAATTTGAATCTTCAGACTTTGATTGTGTGGGGTACTCGTATAATTTTCCTGGATTTATGAGGGGGATATAGGATCCTTAGTACACATAATTTTATCTTGCATTGACAAAGTTCCTTAGACGAGACTATATTGGTAATCTTCCATTATGAATACCTAGGCCACTTTGACAATCTATGGAAATGAAGTTCAAATGCATTTATGTTAATTGCCTAGATTTCTCTCTGAGGGATATACCATCTTACTGGCATTATTATGGAAAACCCATGGATATCCCCAACGCATCTGATACAAAGTTTGGTTTCTTTGATTTTTACATTGCTGGACTTCCTTATCTATACCATTTGAATTTCCTCTACGAGTTACACCTACCATAGTTGAAAATCATCAGTTAGACATGAAATTTCTTCCATATTTTTGCAGTATTCCTGGATCCTGGTATCAAACACCATGGTTATTGGGATATTCCGAACTATGAATTACTCTTTACTTGTTTAGATCAATGGGTATACTTCATCCCTAGGTGATAGGGCATGTCACTAATGACTCACATTTGGAGAAGGGTTTTGGACACATTTCTATATAAGTAGGCGGCGTAATCAATATTACTCTTAGAATTGAGATTTGCATCAATGAGAGTAATAGAAGTCATGATTGCATCAACTTTCATAAAAGGCTCTGACAAAGGATGGAGGAAATGGCTTGAAACTGAGAAAATGGGTCTTTTGGAATCAGTTAAGCTACCAGATGTTGGATGAAGTGGTTGTATTAACACTAATACTGTGCCATTGGTTGACCATCAAATATTTAGAATTTTTTTCTCTCAGCTACCGAGCATGTTCCAAAAACCTGTTTTCAGTTGAAGGTACCAAGGTGGATAGAATGTTTGCCTACCCTGGAACACTTTGAGAACCGTAAGACTAAAACCTAAACAAAGTTGGTCCCACTGGGCATGCCATAAAATATGTTGTCACTTTAAAATGTTACCCTTCTAGAAGAATGGTGTGGGACCAACTCATCCTATGTTTGAAATTGACTAACATTTATGAAACACCTACTAGTGTTTTGAGCAAATATGGTATGTTGTAGATTGAGTCTCACAAGAGAGGGTTGGTTCCCCTAGTGTAACACCTAAGGATAGTTTCTACAGTCCTAATGCTACTTTAATTCTACTAAATCTAACAAGGAAAGTGGGAGAAGGAATTCTTGGTGAAAATTGAAAATGGATGGTAGATTACACGAAAAAATTTGAGGATTTCAAACTTGAATTTGAGCCACACAGATGGACCATTTAGGCAATTTACTACACACCATATCACGGGCCCTTTTATGAGTTAATCTTGAGATATGTCATAACCCTGGCATTTGGTGTCTTTAAAGAAAGCTTTGAAGCCTGTACGACATGATGCCCCCAAGAAGAGGAAACAACCTAGCCCTGGAAAGGGAACAATTGAGTCGACCCACAATCCTCAATTGAATCCTACAAAACTTGAAAGATTAAACACAATCAATGCCCCGTTTTCACAAAGATATAACATATAACTGCCATTTACTTAAGGCATGGCAATTGCATTGCTAAGTCAGTGCCATAATTTTATGGCCATCACAAGATAAACATCATCTCAAAGACATGAAATTACACAGATACAAGGGATGTAAGTTTTTTCAAAAATGACTCCTTTATTGAGCCACAAGGTAAGACAATAGTACAATAGAATCAACTCCTGACCCTTGCAATCTTCCACTCAGACCGCAATAAATCAGCTATGAGAATAATGAATAGAATAGTGTGAGAGATATCTTTTTACAATGAATTTGGCGGATGTGACTTTTATACCAGGAATTCTGAGAGAGAAGAAGAAAGAAAACGTAGACATGCAATATTATGATCGGTTCAGTAAACTCCACTGTCTAAAAACATAGTGGCATGCATGTAACACTTGATGATAAAAGCAATGAAAATCCCACACACATTAAAATAGAAATTAAACATTTCCAAAATAGAAAAAACATGCTCATGGGTAAAAAAATAGAGTTTGTGCAAAAAAATAGTAAAACATGGTCTAAAAATATGGAACATGTGTGCCCTGGCGATGTTTAACTAGTAGATTAAAAGCTCTTGTTTGATAAAAATAACTTCCTTTGCATGTTTTGATCTGTCTTTTAGCCTTCTCATGTTCCAAATTTAGATGCTTTGATTGAGAATACTGCAGCATCTGTTGTATCCGCCCCATAGATTTTTGGTCATCTCATGTTCATGCGGCTTTTCCCATATTACATGTGATTTTAATTTATTTTTTGTGTCATCAATGATGAATTCTTTAGACCTCAAAAAGGACCTCTCAAACTGGATCATTAGTTAATGACCTGTAAACACAAGAATTTTCTTAGTTTTTCTCTTATTTTGTGGCATATCGATTAGACAAACCCAGTAGGATTGAGGTCTAGACCCCCGTGGGAACCTTTCTGGGCATACACATCGCAAAACCCTTTATGTTTTTTCTTCATACCTGCATGGAATGCATGTCCGCTACCTGTATCCAAGTACCTTTAATTTCATTTGGAACCATTGATCTTCTGCACATCCACAGAACACTAAGGAGGGAGGGACATTTCCTTACCTGGTCCACAACCTTAGTTAGACATCGCCATAGCTTTTCAAACCTGAGGGGCAATGATGTCCCTGTGGAGACCACCCAACAAAAAATACTGAATTTTTTTTAGGTGGTCTGCAGCCTAAGGAGCAGCCACTCTTGAAATCTCATGGAACCCTGAAAAATTCATTTCCTTTGTACCATGAACTATCTCAAACTTATAGGAATTGATCATATGTCACATGAATCTCCTCGCCATCGATCCACTTCTATGTGCCATTGAGGATGGATTTGACAGGACGTGGGTGAGCTCCACTTGCATAGTTGGAGGAGTTATACTCACACCACTATGCATGATTGTGATCTCCTAGTAGCGATTATGAGGTAATAATGAAGGAGGTTTTAATACGTGGTAACCATATGGTTCTTCTCGTTATGGAATAGCCAGGGCAAACGTGGGATCTGTAGGATGGCGACATTGTAATGAAAAGCTTCATGACGTCTTTGGGACCAGGGGTTAAATTTGACGGTCGTTTAGACGTTTTTCGTGATTTTAGACGTAAAATACTTGTAAAGATCTTATCTAACTGTCACACGTGACTTGCACATTTAAAACGTGACTGTCAATTTTTATATAGGTTTGTATATAAATTATAAAAATATATGTAAATATATATATCAAAAAAGATATAATAAACATAGAACAACTAGTAAAAAGCAACATTATTTTGTGTTTTTGAAGGGTAGTATTAAATAATTACCGTCACCCGAAAATTGTTTGACAGGCATAGGTGGCCGAGACCAAAGCTGACATTCAACGCCGGTTTGGACTATGAACACATTCAATATAAATGTTCAATATAAATGTAAACACAACATTACATAGATATTTAAATAATATAATTTGTTACAAATGTGTTTATATTGAGCATATAATACTGAAACATACCCCACACTTGTAAATGCAACTAAAACAAACAATGTATTTTTAAAATTATCAAATAAAGAAAACATATTGGCTAGAGATGGATGGGTAAAACCTCTTAACTTCATAATTTTTTGGTTTGATGGGTGGGGTCAACCGTCAAATCTCCTCCTTGGGTGGGAATGGGAAAATTAAAATAAGGACGAGAAGAATGTGGTAAGACTTACAAAAGACTTTTTGCCACCTCTGATTTCTATCATATAATAGTGACATGTGCATTTTGTTATGAAGGTATAGTATATGCATGTACAAGTTGGATGAAGGAAACCATAAAAACGGTGATCATTCTCGGCGATGGCTATTCTCTTGAAAGAATGCATCGGGGCCCATAAAAGACCCATTCACCCATCTGATGCCCATCCCATGCCATGTGGTAGGTGTGCCTGCAATTAGTCTTTTTTGCAATTTTTTTGATGTTGAAAAACACATTGTGTTTTTTTTTGCAAATTTTTTTTATGTTGAAAAACATCGTGTTTTTCAACATTGTGTAAAAACTCAATGCAACAAGTGATGGGAGTGGAACTAGAGACATGTTGTTTAGCAAAGTGCATTCCCACCAATCCAAATGCAGCTTCACCCATGCGACCATTCGTTTTCAAAAACATTTATTATTAAACAAATTTGTCTATGAGATGACAGATGACCATGGGGCCCATCCATGCATGCACATGTATGCCTTTTATGGGGTCTTTCATGTGGGCATGATGTAGGGCCAGTGCATTCTATCATGAGAATAACCACTCCCATCATTATCATAGTCTGCGCTCACAACATATTTTTTGGGTTTCAACTTCATGAATATATTCACGTTCACATTAATCCTATACTTTTTTGCAAATCATAATTGTAACTAATTATTATTTGTATATACGATACACCTACACAGTTACAAAAGAACACCTAATAATATTGTTTGCTTGAGAAATGGTTGGTAATGATGTGGGAATGTGACACATATTGAGGGCCAATATCCATCTGCAAAATGAAAAAAAAACCACCAAAATCTCATACATGTCCATGATCTTTGTAAGATAAGCTTAAACTACAATGAAGGCCCTCTTAGAAACTATTAATCACAAACAATTTAATTAGGCCTTTATTCCACCAATATGTGTGTGATATCCCTTTTTCTATTGGCTGGATGATTGACTTTCGTTCATTAAATGTTATTTCATAGTAGGTATATATATTCTAAACATCCAATCGATATCCAAAATTGATATATAATACTTATTGCCCTCTAAACGTATTCGGTACTGACACGTTATTTGGGAAGTTTTAATGAATTTTTGAAATTTCACGAAAAATATGGGTTAACCCTACGATTTTACTTGAGTTAAGTTGTGATTTGATTAGTATTCATTGGAGTTAATTACAACTAATCTAGCTACTCAATTCCTCCCATTTATGTAACCTAATTGGTAATAAATAGTTGGATGATATTTTTCGCATGTAAATTGGCCTCATGGTCTAGAAAAATAAGAATATTATACATGGCGTACGATGACACAACAATAGTGATTACAGAAAACATCAAGTTAACTAAATAGGACTTGAATACATAACGGGACAACATCCATTCATATCATGTGATTCTCACTAGTCAAACATCGATGCAGTATTTTTATCGCTCAAGTGAATTAGAACACCTACCCATATTGATATCTCGATCTTTTTGTTAGTTCTAATTATCACCCTCTAAGATCATGAATGCACCTCGCATATCTTAAAAACATTAACTATAATCATCACTTGGATGATATATGGATGCACATGCTTCTACTTAGCAGTTACTTGGAGATAACTTCATTTGACTCAACCAGTGTTCAAGACATTATATGGCTATAAAGGGAAGAAAATTATGCAGAGCCAAATCAAGTCAATTAAATTATATTCCCATGTTAGACGTACAAACTAACAAGGATTCCATACATTGGTAAGTATCAAACTTAGTCTTTCGTTCATAACCATTGGAAATTAATGGATGAGATCTCAAATATTATTTCTAAAAAAATTCATACTTGAAAAAACATGGAAGTACCAATAGTTAACTAGAGACACTCATAAGTTTACCCAAAAAGCGTGATCAAGACATCTAAGTGGCCATGAATGTTCGGCAACCACACTCTTAACAAAGTGGATTGCCCTATCCAGATTGATTTCAAACTTGTAGACCAGTATCATACTGTAAAGTGAAAGAATTCATCCCTCTAATTTAGCACATAAAATTAGTGAACATAGTGATTGAAATAAATATGGAAGTATTTGGTAGATAATTAGTACCAAAGATCCAAGTGACCACATATGTATGGTCAAGTTTCACCAATAGTGGTTTTTATGATAGAGGATAATTATTTCAAAATGTTGATTAAGGGGATTTTACAGCTAAAATAGGGACAAACAAATAATAATGGGCATGAAGGTTAAATTATGGGGGGCTTGCAGTTTAAAACATTTGTGGAGGTTGATATACCAATGGTATAATCATTGTCGTAAAAATTATCATCTGAAATGAATGACCTATGAAGGTAGTCATATATGTATTTATCAACTATCTGGTCGTCTTTCTTCCTTTTTTGTCATCTGGGGTTGTCAATTCCATTCTATAGTCCTGGGTCAGAGTATCCTAAGATCATAATTCTCAGTCTACGACATAAATGAATCCTCGTGCATACATGTCATGCTAGTTAATCTCAATTGATTTAATACAAACATAGCTTTAAAAACTGCATATGAATAAATGTAACAAATTTGTATAAACTTACATAGAGGGCATCATTGATTTAAATGTAATGAATTTAAGAGATTTGTTCAAGTTAATATTGCAATATCATTCTGGAAAATGATAATTTAACTTTATTATAGTAACATTTCCATTTAATAACCATTGATTTAATAAGCTCAATCTTAGATCATAAATAAAAAAATTGTTGTTTCTATATTAATTGGTCACTTTAATTTTATTAGAGCGGGTTATTTCGGACATGCATGATTAGAGAAAGAAAAACTTAAATTTAAAAATGTTGGTCATGGAAAATCAAATATGCAATGAAGAACATAGTATTGACAGGACACGGACCATAGCGTGCGCATATGAAGGATTAGTATAGATAAAACAATGTATGGTAAGATGTAGCGGTGAAACAAGTCTAGCACACAAGGCTTGCAGCGCACGCAGGTATGAATATTCAAGGAATTAGCCAATTTTCAGAGACAAGGGCTAAAAATAGAGAAAAGCAGGATGACTTGGAGTGTCGGTGCAAGGTAAATATCCAGAGATAGAGAAAATCACAAAAAATTAGCGGCCAAACAAGGGAAAAGAAAGTGCATGCAGAGAAAGATAAAGCACGCAAATAGACCAAGCTAAAAATAGGGATTAAAACATGTTTTCTATTTAGTTTGGAATCTTATTAGGAAATCATGTGATCTATTGTAAGCATGACTATTATTAGGAAAAAATTCAAGCTATTTTTTACGCACACCTATTATTTGGCGATTGCATGAAGCAGTGAAGGGAAATTCCCCACCCATATATATAGGTAGTGCTAGCTTAGAATAAATGGAGTTGATGGGTTTTGGTGTTATGTGATCGTAGATAGAGTCCATGTAAGAGCACGCAGGTCCTATGAAAACAATGTATTTAACTATGATGTAATCAAATACTATGTTATGTAATGAATAATGGTCATTGTGGATAATTGTGTATGGATTGCTAAGATTATTGTATCTAAGTATGGAGTTATAGGAATTCAAATTTTGTTATTAATTCCTTATGTTGATTGAATTTCCTTATTATATGTGTTGTTGAATTACTATGCTATATCTCCAATTCTCCATGGTTGTATGTTGTTATGGTTGTGATTACAAACATGTATGCTAACATCTTGTTAAGAAAATGACGGAGGGACCTGAAGGTTGCGCACGCTTCGGGTGAGCTTCCAGACTTATCTAAATGAAGTGCCAGTGCAACTAGCTAACATTGGGTAAATAAAAGAGTATATTTTGGTTCTATTCCCGGGACCTCTTTTTCAATTTGTCTACCAGGATGTTGCATGTAGATGGCATTCCAATTGTCTCTAGAGAATATTCAAAATTGAATATATGACGATTAGGATGTGTTTTCTCATAGATATAACACTGGACCTAAATTTAATACGTGAAAGTGGGTGGAAGATAATCTCTATGACTGCTTGTATGAGACATTCTTCATATTTTTCCCAGTAGAATTATACTGGTGGTTGACAGCTTACACAGCTAACAAAGGTGTTCAGATAGGAAGAAAGCAAGCTTGGAGATAGGAAGATTACCATGCACTCTTTGATTTGGACATGCAGTGGAAAAAATCTGTAGATCGTTTGTGGGAAGGGGTTTTACGCAATTATACCTTGGAATACATGATTTCGACATACGCTTTCCTAGAGAAAGCAGAGTTCTAGTTTTTACGCGAGCTAAGAGGATCTTACTTGCACACCACACCTTTAGCTATTAAGATCTTAATGGTTGAACTAGGAATGGAGAACCTACCGATGGAGAGCTAAAATCCCACTGCATGTAGGGGTAGGAAGCAGGTTTAGGAAGGATACGACAGCCTTGGTGAAAGAAAGAGAAATGGAGGAAAGATGGCTCAGGTATAATGATGTGTGACAAAGGGAAGTTGATGAGGCACTGAGATCAATAAGAATGAGGACTGGAGAAAGTGATGATAACCCCACAGAAGGAAAGGTACCGCATGATCATGTCCTCTCTACATTAGGTAAGCACAATAAAGAGACCCCTTCAGCATTTAATGAGAATGATTCTGAGGGGAGAATGAGAACCGTGGGTATGCATCTGACCTAACCTACCCACCCAACCCTTACACAAGGTGTTCATAATCTAGAGGTTGTTGTAGAAGACCATCATAGTGAAGGTGAGTAGGAGGGTAATCAAGGATCTCCACATTGGGTAGGATATACAGGTAGGCATATTTTAGTATCATCCTAGGAGGCGCAATAGATTGAGGACACACACATGAAATCACAATAGGTGCTCATGTTTGGACAAAGTATTTTAGAGGTAACTTTATAGATGCTTCATCAGGATAGAGTGTTAGCATGCAACCTGTTAGAAGAAATCCCATAGGTGTAGCTACAACATAGACAGTTGGTGTCTAGTTTAGCACAACCAGTGGGACACAAGGAAGCTCATTGATAGGACCACATGTCGTGATAGGAGGCTTAAGAGGTTTAGGTCAGCCACCATGTGGAGATTCAGGTTCAAGATTTGGCCCCATTCTAGGATAAGGGTCGCATAAACCATCACAAAAACCATTGCAACCTCAATAACCACCGCAATAGACACCTCTAATCTTCTTTGAGATATCTCTTCACTTACTAGAGTATAGGGGTGTGGAAGATACAACTGAACATGTGCACACGTGTGAATTATTTTGGAGAGCTAAGGGAATAACAACTCCTGATAGGAAGGCAAGTCAATTTTCCACCACACTTCAAGGGTGCGCACACAACTAGTACATGAAATATGATCCACATCAGACTACGGTGGATTATGATGCACTGCACACTTCCTTTCTAGTTGAGATCCATATTCCTGAGTTTGAGTAACAAAGAATTAGCATGCTAAATGAAATTAAATAGGGGTTGTCTGAAAGTGTAAGGGAATATGATGCACAATTTAAGACCCTACTATCCAAGATTTCCTATGATATCCATCAGAGCCAACATGCATAGTGGTTTATTGGAGGCTTGTTGACTCCCTTCCATGGGCATTGTCACATAAAACATTTACTGATCCACGCGAGGCATTATAAGCAGATCTACGCGCTGAAGCAATTAGGAGTGTAGATATAGGGGTAAGCCCTTTTCTTGAGGCACAAGTAACAACAATGGCTACACATTTGGAGAAGTTGTCTAGAAATTTAGCGCATGAGACATGCAGTGGGTTATGGTGCAATGATTGTGAAGTGGAAGGACACATGAATGATAGTTGTTTGCGTGGGATAATGCGCGAATTGTTAACATATTGTGATATTTTCCACAAGAATCATGATATCCATAATTGTCTACTTTTGCAGTGCATAACACAAAAGAACATCTCTATGTACTACAAGATTTATGATGTGTTGGGGTTAGCACACCGGTTGTACAGAAAATATATTAGATCTAAGCATACATGCAAATAAAAGTGGATATTCTATCAGAAGAAATATACAAAACAAGAGACATAAATCAACACCCAATTTAACGTGGTTCACCCAGTGTGGGCTATGCCCACCAAGAAACAAGCCAATCTATTATCCAAAGCCTTGACAATATATACAATGAAGATTTACAATCTTCCACACCTCTCAGATGTATAATACTTTCTTTCCCTCAAGATTTTTGCTTCATCACCAAGAATTCTCTCTCACACAACCTTTTTCAGGTTCTTTCTAATTCTTGTTAATCATCTTCTTTCTTACCTCTAAAACCCTATATTTTAGGATTATATAGTCGTTTATAGACTTCAGGGCACTTAGCCATGTAATTACAATTAATATAATCTATTTTAATGCTAAAGATAGATATATTTCTTGAGAGTTAATTAAAACATCCTTGTCACAGGTAACCGATGGCGGTTAGCCCTAACCAGTGCCAGTTCCTTGCGTGCTTGATCAATGCCGGTCATACCTGACCACTACCGGTTCCTTACTTACCTGATCGATGCCGGTCATACCTAATCGCTTCCAGTCCTTGGTGACCGATGCCGGTTCCCCCCTTAACCAATGTTGGTTACTGTATTTTCCAAAAAGTTTTCATTGAATGCTAAACTGAAGTAATTGAGCTCCACAGCTCAATAATCTCCCACTTGGAGATTAATTATTGCACCATACCTGTATAATGTCATTCTTGGATCCTTCCTTAGATTTGTTTCTTCCTCTTCAAGTCTCAAACTCGAAGACCAACAAAAGTGGAGTGTAGCTCCAACTTCTCCTTTGTTAATGGCTTTGTTAGCATAACTGCAGGGTTCTTGCTTGTATGAATCTTTTCCAGATTCAAATTTCCATCCTCTAATACCCGTCATATGAAGTGA
Source organism: Taxus chinensis (assembly GCA_019776745.2). Taxonomy (NCBI): domain Eukaryota; kingdom Viridiplantae; phylum Streptophyta; class Pinopsida; order Cupressales; family Taxaceae; genus Taxus; species Taxus chinensis. The sequence goes on from CM034155.1 coordinate 622,919,665, forward strand.
TACCTCAACTAAATATGTTTCATTCTCAAATGAAACGCTGAGTTCTTTGCCAAATGAATTGCACTCTAACTATCACTGAAAAATTTACAATCACTTTTCTCCTTTCCCAACTCTTTCATGAACCTACTCATCCATATCATCTCGTTTCTAGCCTCTGTAGCTGTAACACACTCTACCTATGTAATATATAAAGCCACAACCTTCTGTAATCTTGAAATCCAACTAACTGTCATGTTCCATCTACTATAAAAATATATCCAGTAGTTCTCCTCCTACCATCTAGATCTCCAACCATATCCAAATCAACATAGCCATGTAATGAAATATCTGAACCTCCATATCATAACTGCATGCTAGATGTCCCTTTAAAATACCTGAGTATCCATTGGATTGCTTTCTAATGCTCTTTACCTGGATTAGTCATATATCTACTCATAACTCCCACTTGCCTATGCAATGTCTGGTCTTGTACAAACCATAACATACATGAGACTCCCAACTGCTGAAGCATATGGTACACTCATGTCATGTATTTGACCTCCTCATGTGATGAAGGAAACTAATATTTTCTCAATTTTAAGTGTCCAGCCATAGGTGTGCTAACAAGTTTTGCATTCTGCATGTTGAACCTTTCTAACACCTTGTAGATATAATTATCCTGAGATAAATACAATTTCTTGTTTTTCCTGTCTCTATGTATTTTCATTCCAAGAATTATTTTTGTAGCTCTTAAATCCTTCATAGCAAATGTGTGATCTAGCTTTCCCTTAATCTCACCAATGCCCTGTACATACTAGATCCTACAATAAGCGTATCATCCACATACAGTAGCAAAATAATATAGCTCCCATTTTCAAGCTTCTTGAAATAAAACACAATGGACAGATTCACATCTCAAGTAACCATGCCCGTTCATAAAACTATCAAACCTCATGTACCATTGCCTTGGATCTTACTTGAGCCCATATATGCACTTTTTCAACCTGCACACTAATTTCTCCTTACCCTTGACTTCATACCCAAGCGGTTACTGCATATAAATCTCTTCATTCAAATCACCATGAAGGAAAGTCATCTTCACCTCTAGTTGTTCTAAATGCAAATCTTCTACTGTAACTAAACTCAATATAGTACAAATAGAAATCATATTAACAACAGGAGAAAATATTTCACCAAAGTTAATCCCTACTTTCTATGCAAAACCCTTTACTACAAGCCTTTCCTTGTACCTTTTATGTCCACCCTCTTCTTCTTTGATCCTGTAAACCCACTTATTCTACAATGTTCTCTTACTTGCTGACAACTTAACCAAATCCCAAGTCTGGTTCTGTTCCAAGGAGTCCATCTCCTCAACCATGCCATGCTCCCACTGAACATGAGTCTTATCCTACATTACTTCTTCAAATCTCTCTGGTTCACCACTATTAGTCAATAATAAATAAAATAGAGAAGGTGTAAATATTTCTAGAAGTTTACTTACCCTTTGTGACCTTCTCACATGATTTTGGGGTACCAGAGACTCAATATAGGCCTCCTGGACATTCTTATCCAAATCTGATAGTGACTGATATTAGTCACCTCTAACCGACATTGGTTCTACTAACCAATGCCTTTTTAGATCCTTTGTAACCGATCGACCGGTTTATTTGACCGACGTGCCGGTTAGGGGTCAAACGATCACCGAGTCACTATGTTACCCTTTCATAGGTGATTCTTTAAAATCCTAAGAGTTCATTTTCATTCACAAAATTCTCAACCGATTCATCCTTGGGTACCAAAATTTTATCCATGTACATTCTATTTTCATTCCATTCAATATCACAACTCCTAATAATGTTATGAATTCTATAAATCCCAAAAACAGGAGCCGAAATTTGCATGTCCATAACCAATGAAAGTACACCTTCTATGGATGTTACACTCAGATATTTTTACTATTGGTCCCGCTCAACATGCATAAAGTGGGTCAGGGGGGTGAAGCCCCCTCAATTTAAGAAAAGAAGGGGGTACCCTCTTTTCCGGTCCAAGCTTCCCCCGAAGAAAATTCTTCCATGGGTGGTTTACTTGAAGGCCCACTGGGTAATCAAATAAACTGATGTATGGGACTATTTTTGGGCCCATGGTTTTTCAAGGGCAATCCAGAATGTTTGCCTCATTGTTTTGAGCACGTTCCATGGTTGTTTTCCCTTGGTTCTTTATACAACACGGTTCTCTTGTGGTCAAACTACTTGGAAGCAGTTGTCTATTCTATATGTATCTTATGCATATGAATAGATGAACAATTGAAATGTATTGCTACAATGTGTTTTGACCATTTTCGGGTGTAAGACACTTTAACTGTAGAGTTTGATTGAGCATAGCTCCACAATGGTTTTCTAGGTATTAAAAGCCTAAATTGAGATCATATGGACGCTTGTAATAAAATATGAGACCCAGTGACCTTTCTTGGTGGACGTAGCATCAAATTGAAAGTAAACCACGTTAAATACTGGGATCTCTCCATGTGTTGCTACCTGATTTAGTCCCTGCACTTCTGAGTGAACAGATCTATAATAATTTCTGCATATTAGTTTCTACTAGTTGCCCCATTCTGTGAGGGATTATTCTGCATATCTTTATCTCTTATTTTCTAACACTAATAATGCTCACAGAATTCAAGATCTAAATATCCCAAAAATGGATAACTTGACCCTCAGCCTTTAAGATCCATAAGGAAATGAAGAGATGCACCTCTGTGGAATAATCCCTTACAGCATCGCAACAGTTTTTTCTAATTTTCAGAAAAATATTATCAGATCATCAAACAAAAGCTTACAAAACCAAATAACTTTAAGACAGAGAGACAAGATTTAACCTCTTTTCCAGTCCAATTTTCCTCTGGCTATTCCTCCATCTAGAATGAACTTGTAAAGGCCCATGCTTAATAAAATAAACCACTCTATCAACTACTTCTGCCCAAAACTGCAAGGGAAATCCAGAATGGAGCTATCCTCATACAAACTCTAGCAGAATTCACACTCGATTGTCTTATTCATTCTTTTTGTAACACCATTCTCCTGTGGTGTTTTTGGAACCATTCTTTCTCTACGTATCTCATATCAATGAGACAATAATGCATTGAAATCAGTTGCTGATAGTATTCACCACCATGGGTTTCAAATCTAAGAGCACTTTAACTTATGAGTATCAAAATTCATTCTCAACAACCCGTGGATTTCCATCTTTTAACAATGGGTACTCAAAAATATCATAATTATGTTTAATACAATAAACCCATACCTTTCTTGTACCCATCATCGATGAAAGTAACATAATAGTGGGATCCTCCATGAGAATTTGCTACCTAGGGACTTAGTTCCCACGAACGTCTAAGTGTATTGAAGCTCCAATTTTTACTCCTTCTTAGCTGCCCCAACTTTGATAAATCTTACTCGGCGAGCGGGACTTTCGTAAAGATACCCAAGTGCTCACAAAAATCAAGATCTACCACATCTTTTAAATCATGATAACTTAGTCTCCATTAGCCTAACAATATCTACATTCGTTTTTTACTCATATGACCTAACCGGTTATGCCACATGCATGCATCTAAATCTAAAGTAGATAATGCAGAAAAGGAATCACTAATACAGGTAGATAAATATAGCGTTCCTACCTTATTACCTCTTGCTATAACAAAAGCACCCTTGGTGATTTTCCAAGAGTCTCTCTATAAAAGTAACCATGCAACCAGATTCACCTAGTTTGCCCTACAGAAATAAGATTCCTCCTAAGGCATGGCACATGCCTCACATATTTCAATACCCATGTATTTCCATTCTACAATTTTAGATGAACTTCCCCTTTACTAGTGATACTGCAAGGTTCGTCATCACCCAAATAAACATTCCCAAAATTTCCCTAGACATAATTTTTGGAAATAACCCTTATTAGGGGTTGCATGGAAAGAATCTCTTGAATCTAAAACCCATGATTCAATTCTACTATATAAAGAAATAATAAGAGGATCTTGCATTACCTCTGATACAGCAAGATTTCCTTCTTTACCTTTATTTGAGTGGTTGTTTCTGTTTATCCTTTGACCAACAATATTTCTTTGCATGTCCTTTCTTTCCACATTTCCAACAAGTAATTCCCTTACTTATGTATTTAGATATGTCTGTCCCTTGACTTTGATTTCCCATTACTCTTACTCTTGGATCTATCCTTCTGCTTGCCCCTGACTTTCTATATTCAAAGCATTTCCAGATGATGATTCATCTATGTACTCTTCCTATGAATTTCTTCATTTAAGATTATACTAACCACATTATCAAACTTCAAAATATTATTAGTAGATGTTGTATTACTAACAGCCATTACCAATTTTTCCCAACTATCAGGAAAAGAACATAAGAATAAAAGTGCTTTTACTTCATCATCAAATGGTATTATCAACTGATTTTAACTGATTTAAAATAGATCAGAAATAATTCAAATGACTAGAGGTGCAGATTCACTTTCATGCATCTTAGAACTAAATAGTTTCTTCATCAAATAAAATTTATTTGAAGCACTAGGTTTTTCATATAAATTAGCAAGAGATTTCATTAACTCTACCATAGAAGCCGCTTCTATAATATTGGAAGCCATGGATGCTACCAGGCTCAATCTTATAGATCCCAAAGCCTTTCTATCAAGAATCTTCCATTCTTCATCATTCATCTTCATAGGTCTAGAATTATCATCCAACGGTAAGTACAAATCTCTTTGATACAGATAATCCTCAATCTGCATCTTCCATAATTGATAATTTCGGTCGTCAAATTTCTCTACCTTGTATTTATTTTCTTCTGCCATTGCTGTAGCTTCCACTCAATCAGAAAACCCTCTGTGAGTAAATATGTCAACACAAAAAACCCTCAAACAAAGCTCTGATACCATTTGTTGGGGTTAGCAAACCAGCTGTACAGAAACTATATCAGATCTAAACATACATGAAAATAAAAGCATGGATATTCTACTAAAAGAAATATATAAAACAAGAGACATAAATCAACACCATACTTAACGTGGTTCACCCAGTATGGGCTACATCCACCAAGAAACAAGCCAATATATTATCCAAAGCTTTGACAAGATATACAATGAAGATTTACAATCTTCCAAACCTCTTATATGTTCAATACTTTCTTTCCCTTCAAGATTTTTGCTTCATCACCAAGAATTCTCTCTCGCACAAACTTTTTCAGGTTCTTTCTAATTCTTGTTAATCATCTTCTTTCTTACTTCTAAACCCTAGACTTTTATGCTTATATAGTCATTTATAAACTTAGGGCACTTAGCCATGAAATTATAATTAATAGAATCTATTTTAATGCTAAAAATAGATATATTTCCCAAGAGTTAATTAAAATTTCATCACATAGGTAACTGACACTGGTTCTGCCCTAACCACTGTCAGTTCCTTCCTTTCTTGACTGATGCCGGTCATACCTGACCAATGCCAGTCATGGGTGACCGATGTCGGTTCCCACTTAACCAATGTCATTTATTGTATTTTCCAGCAATATTTCCATGGCATGCTAAACTGAAGTAATTGAGCTCCACAACTCACATGATGCACATGCCCATGATAAAACTAAATACCGTTTGATCTATCATATTCATGAGTCTTGTGAGACTGGGTTTTGACATACCACTGTAGCCAATAGTTCTCAGGCTTAAGAAGGGCATGAAAATGAAAGATGCAATAGTGAAAATGATGAATTTTGAGGTGGATATCGAAGCATAGGTCATGGTGGTAGAGGACAGTTAGTGCATGGCACATGTTATACTTATGGATCACTTGATCATTATCAGTGCGAGTGTCCTAAAAAACTAGGTTTACGTGTACTGTTAAAAGGTGCACAAGGTTGAGGATTACCCAAACCTATATGCCCATATGTGTAAGAACAAGAAGGACAAAGGTGTGGGGATGCTTAAGGTGTGGGGATGCTTAAGGATGTGTAAGAATATGGCAGATACGAAGCTTCAAACTATGTTAATTACTACACGTGTAGAAGCAGTGCATGCATGAGCATATTAAAGAAAAACCCCTTATTAGGAAAGAGGAGGTTATACACGTTAAGTATCTAGACACGGCTCACAAGATGGAGGTCTATCAGATACCATGGGAGTTATCTATGAATTACAAGGTGAGATCCAATGCTTAAAAGAGTTGGAACATGAGAGAGAACGTGCAAAGGGTATTGAAGTTCCTCAAAAGGATGTAGATGATTTGAAAGAATTATGCATGATGCTCATACAAGAGAAAATCATCCCTTTATTGGGAGAGTAGTTATGAGAGAAAGTACCACGCACAGGGGTAGAGCAAGAGTGCCAAATCCTTCATGTAAATTTATCACCATAGGACCATGAATATGACAAGGAGATCAAATTGGATGCAGTGATAGATGGTTGGTTGGTAAGTAACATTCTTATTTCCACAAGTGCAAAGGTCAATGTTATGACATTGGATGCTCGGAACTACATGGGAAGCCCTCCATTGCAGCCATCTTCAAATGTGTTACATATGGCTAGTAAAAAAGGGTCATGTCCATTGGGGTGTTGAAGGATGCTTTAATCACTACTCAAGGACCTAAATTTACATGTGATTTTGAAGTGTCAAAACTTACTGAAGCAGATAATTTCCCCGCACTGCTTGGATGTCCTTAGTGTTATGTTATTAATGCAGATTTACGCTTCAAAAATATATATATCAGTTTTGACAAAAAGGAGGATCATGTTGTCATAACTTTGGATGATGTTAAGGTTGCACCATATATTAAGCATGTCAATGAGGAAGATCTTAATAGAATATATGCACATACAATGCACAATCCGGAAATTGTAGAGCCATCAAAAGATGACGTACTTCATTAAAAAGATGTGAAGTCTGTTACCAATGTTGCTTGTGACAATTGGGCTCATGAAACTTATGACATGGTAGGTTGCGAGGTCAAGGGAAGAGTAACAAGGATGATTAGATCACATGTGAATATGTGTTTGGGAAAGACTCATTTACCAAGGTATACTGGAGAAGAGAAAGTTGGATCTTTCTTACGTATGATGGAAGACCAATGGAGAAACGAGGGAGATAGACAAAACATGATGGTCTATACATTACACATGACAACAACATGTTGGTGGGCTACACATAAAGACAATCTATTGGGGTGGTGCGAGGTAAGGGTATCCCTTCTAACAAGGTTTACTCAGAGCAATGTTTCTTCTCTTGTACACAAGTATGATGGGAAGACTCTTTCTTTGGTACACATTCATAACTATGAGAGACAATGGGCACAAGGACAAGAAGCTATACCACCATCCCTTTGGGTACACAATTTTTACTCTACTCTGAGAGGGTGTGCACGTGTTTGGTTTGTACATGTTGAGTTAAAACAAGAAACTACAGGTTGGTGTGACATGACGGAAGGTATTGTTCACACCTTTGAATATTTTTCCACTAAACTAATAGTTCACGAGGCCTTGTAGATCATGAAGTGAATTACGATGGGAGGTAGCACAAGGGTGGTGGAACTTATGGTTTAATTTTTAGGAGAACCTATGACTGAGGCACATGAGGATGTGTTGGAAATAGAAGAAACCATGCTAGGGCATGTGTGGAAAGAGAAAGAATAAGGGAAGATGGTCTACCTCATTGATGATGAGGAAGTTGAAGACCTGGATGTTAAACATACAAAGGGTGCACGCGAAGTGATGGATTCTACAGATGAGTAGGCACGTACATACCATGTACCCTTCAAGACTAAAAAGGTGAACATCGGAATTGAGGATGCACATAAGGAGGCTATTATTGGGGATTGCTGGTCTGAGCCAGAGGTGGCAAAGATCATTGAGCTATTATGCGACTTCTAGGGTTTATTCCCAAGGGGTTATCATGAGTTGAAGGGAGTAACATTCCTTATTGGGATAGATGAAGATAAAGATTAAAGAAGGTGCACGTTTGATTCAGAAGAGACCTTATGGGATTAACCCAGACCTGCATGAGAAGGTAAAAGACAAGATTGACAAAATGCTTAAGTCAGGGATAATTGAGCCTATTGAAGAATCTGACTGGATCAACCCCATGGTGATCAACATAAAAAAGGATGGCCGGATCAAGATCTGTGTTGATTACAGGGTACTCAATGCTTCATGTGTGATAGATCCTTTTTACTACACCATTTACTAAAGAGAGCTTAGAAGGTGTTACAGAGCGTGAAATCTATTCAATTCTCATGGTACCATCATGTATGCATTACGCGTAAAGAATAAGAAAAGACCACCTTCGAAATTGAAGGGGGAAGTTGTGCATATATTGTGATGCCCTTTGGATTGAAGAATGCACCAATGGTGTTCTCACACATTGTTGTTCAAACCTTCAAGGAACTCAGTCATAAGTTTTTATAGGTCTACTTGGATGATTGGATTGTTTATGGGTTGGTGAAATATCATTGTGATAACTTGAGGCTGATGTTTGAAAGGTGTAGGAAGTCAAGTATCTATTTGAATATCAGTAAGTGTATATTTTCCACCCCTTTTGGAAAATTTCTTGGGCACATTATTTGCAAGGACGGATTTCCGGTAGATCTAGCTAAGATTACAATGATTTTGGGATTGGAAGAACCAATGAATCAAAGTGAAGTGCATGATTTCTTGGAGCAGACTGGTTACTATAGAAAATCCATTAAGAGTTATGAAAATATTATTGTTCCCTTAGAAGAGGTGTTGAAGGCCAAAGGAAAAATTTATTGGGGGGATGCACAACAATAGGCGTTTGAGACCTTAACGGAAAGGCTAAATACCGTGCCCATCTTACAATTTCCTTCTTGGAACAAGAATTTCCATGTAAATGTGGATGCCTCTTGCATGGCCATTGGATTAGTCTTGGTGCAACCAAGATAAGGAAATATGGATCATCCCATATGCTTTGCAATTAGGAAATTGAAACCCACTGAGAAGAACTAGACAATGATGGAGCGTGAGGCATTATCCATGATCTACACACTTCACAAGTTTAAAAAATACTTATTGTCCACAACGTTCATCTTTTACATAGACTATATGACATTGAAGTACCTGGTCAATAAACTAGTTTTATAGGGGCACATCTACTAGTGGATACTTCTTTTTCAGGAAGTTGACTTCAAAGTCATAGTAAAGCCAGGAAAGAGCAACCTATGACCTGATCACTCCTTAATGATCAAATCTAGAGAGGACACACAAAGCATTGAGGATATTGTGTGTGATGAAAAATTGTTTAGATTAAACAACACACCAACTGATTTGGAAGATATAACATTCTTTTTGTGCACTAGGCTTGTGTCTGAGGGTATGAAAAATTTATAAAAGAAGCATTTTGTTATCCGTGTTGTGCCCTATCATCTCATTAGAGGGAGACCTATATAAAATGGGTAGAGACGAGGTCTTGCGCAGATGTGTTCTAGAGCATGAGTGTGACGCAACCATGGGGGAAGCTCATGAAGGAATTATAGGATGAAACTATGCAAGAGATGCCACAATGTGCAAGATCCTTTTGGCAGGTCTATGGTGGGAGACATTATACAAGGACATAAGGCTTTTATCAAATCATGTGATCACTATTAGCAAATTGGAAAGCCTGGACATAGAGATGAGATGACATCAAGGCCCATAGTGAGAGCGAAGCCTTTTAAGAAGTGGGAAATTAATTTTGTAGGACCTATTACACCACCCGTGCGTAGTACGGGTGCCCACTATATCATCACATGTAATGATTACTTGACAAGGTGTATAAAGGTTGTACATACAAAGGATTACACAAAAATAACAACAATAAAGTTCCTCTAGGAAAAAATCATCAATAGGTATGGATGTCCATTGAGCCTTACAAGTGATAGGGGACTCATTTCTTGAATAAGACTATTAGAATTTTTTTGGCCAAGTTTACGGTGGCACAATATAATAATACCCCTTATCACCCCCAGACTAATGGGACTGCTGAATCTTTCAACAAGATCTTGGATTATACACTAACAAAAATATGTGATGTTGTAAGAAATGATTGGGATTATAAGGTATCAGATGTGCTTTGGGAATATAGAAAAACCTATAAATGATTGAATAAGGCCACACCGTTTCAGTTGGTGTTTGACATAGAGGGTGTGCTACATGTGGAATTTATGTTGCCATCCCTACGTATTGCACGCATATGAGGATTAGACAATGAAGACACGATTGATGAGAGGCTGATTAATCTAAACTATAATTTACTAGCCTAATTTGAATGCTATAGTAACAGTAAATAAATGAGTAATTAACTACAAAAATAAACACCCAAGTAACTAAGCAATAAATAATGAAACCCTAATTGCAAGGAGAGGGTAAGAAGCCTTAGCTGATTTGCAAAGTTTTGTAGAATGAATAGAGTTAGAAAATTGGAAAATACGAAGCACTGACCCTCGCACTGGAACAAAAAAAGAGTAGATTCGAGGAGATAGGCTAGACTGGGGCACTTGGAGAGGGACAGGGGCACCCTAGACCTATTTATAGGCACTTGGGTCTATGGAAATGCTCATAAAACCTCCTCTAAGGTTTTTCAAGATGTTCACATTTAGTTGCTTTTGGTTGCTTTGAGGTCACTGTAAACCTATAATAAATAATGAACCTACAAAACCCTCAAATAGAAATCAAATCCTAAAAAAAAAGATGTGAAATGAGGGTTCTGACTGTTCTCAACTGTCACAATGATGAGCTTATGACTGAGCGTTGTACTACATCTCATACCCAATGTAGTTTTGTGTGTGTGTGTGTGTAGAAATTATGCCCTAGGTTGCTCTTGTGCATGTCACACTTGGATAATGAGCAAGTAGCTAGATGTATAATGTAATAAATTATTGGGGTTAGCACTCTAGTTGTATAGATAATAGATCAGATCTAAGCATACATGCAATAAAAGTGTATATTCTACCAAAAGAAATATACAAAACAAGAGATATAAATCAACACCAGATTTAACGTGGTTCACCCAATGTGGGTTATGTCCACCAAGAAACAAGACAATCTATTATCCAAAGCTTTTAGAATATATACAATGAAGATTAACAATCTTCCACGCCTCTCATGATATACAATACTTTCTTTCTCTCAATCTTCTCCTTCTTCTACAAGAATTTTCTCTCAAAATTATTTTACACAATAATCATCAATTCTCTCTCCTATTGCTACTCTAACCCTAGGTACCAAGCTATACATACCTTACATAAACTTAGGGAACTTAGTCATGCAATTACAATCAATAGATCTACTTTAATACTAAAATTAGATCTAATTCCTGTGAATTAAATAAAACACTCATGCACAGGTAACTGATGCCAGTTATCCCTAACCGATGGCGGTTCCTTCTTGCCTGATTGATGCCGGTCCTAGGTAATCAATGTCGATCCCTACATAACCGATGTCGAATACTGTTTTCCAGCAAGTTGATAAAGCGTGCTAAAATTAAGTAATTGAGCTCCACAACTCAACAATCTCCCACTTGGAAATAAATTACTGCACTATACCTATACAACGTCATTCTTGGATCCTTTCCTTTGTTTTTTTTCTTCCTCTTCAACTATCAAACTCGAAGACCAACATAAGTGGAGTGTAGATCCAACTTCTCTTTTTCTAATGGCTTCATTAGCATATCCAAAGGGTTCTCACTCGTATGAATCTTCTCCAGTTTTAGCTGCCCATCCTTCAATACCTGTCGTATGAAGTGATATCTCAACTAAATGTGTTTCATTCTACAATGAAACATTGAGTTCTTTGCCAAATGAATTAGAATCTGACTGCCACTAAATAATTTGCAATCATCTTTCTCCTTTCCCAACTCTTCCATGAACCTACTCATCCATATCATCTCTTTGCTAGCCTCTGTAGCTGCAACATACTCTACCTCTATAGTAGACAAAGAGATAACCTTCTGCAATCTCTATATCCAGCTAACTGTCATCCCACCTACTGTGAAAATATATCCAGTAGTGCTCCTCCTACCATCTAGATCTCCAGCCATATCTGAATCAACATAGCCACATAAAGAAATAACCAAACCTCCATAGGATAACTGCATGCTAGATGTCCCTCTTAAATACCTATGTATCCATTGGACTTATTTCCAATGCTCTTTACATGGATTGTCCATAAATTTACTCATAACTCCCACTGCCTGTGCAATGTCTGGTCTGGTATAAACCATAACATATATAAAACTCCTAACTACTGAAGCATATGACACTCATGTCATGTATACAACCTCATCATGTGATGAAGGACACTGATCTCTGTTTAATTTGAACTATCTAGCCATAGGTGTACTTATAGGTTTTGAATTATGCATTTTAAACCTTTCTAACACTTTGTAGATATAATCCTCATGAGATAAATACAACTTATTCTTCTTGTCTCTTTGTATTTGTATGCCAAGGATTCTTTTTGCAGCTCCTAAATCCTTCATAGTGTTGGCGAGGAAATTTGTCGGGTGGAAAAACTTGTGGATCCCTTGCCAACGCTTTGGGAATCTAAGTACCTCTACTTAACTGGTGCAGTTGTCGTATATGCATGCATGTGAAAAGGTGGATTTTTGTGGTGGCCTTTTGACCGGGGATCCAACAGGGGCACTCCACTGACTTTGCGGTAAAGCTAGCAATCTCTTGCTAGGGAATAATTTGTCTAAAGGTGGGAAAGGGAGTGAGAAATGAGATAGGGAAACTAATGTTGTAGGTAGGAAATCAGATTCCTGCACACATTAGTTAGAAACTTTAACGCATGCATTTATGAGAAGAAACAACCCTACAAATGGCAACAAGATGAGATACGATTGCAAACTCAAAGTTTCTAAAATCTCCTCATCAAAGGGGCTACAAAATCCTTCTTCTTGTATTGATGCTTAAACAAGAGTTTTACATAATGTGGGAATGGAAGAAATTGGAGAATGGAGGAAAGTAGAAGAAAATGGATATCTCCTTTGCTTTCTCTGAGTATAATGCACTCGTGAGTTTATAATATCAATTGCCAACCCTCTGCAATGGTGTGAAGAAGCCATTAAATATCTTGCAAGAAATGGTTACAAATTCTTCTTTGTTAGCAAGAAATGGTTTACAATCTTTTCAGTCATTCGCGTCTGTTCAGATTCTTTATTCGTGAAGAAATGCCAATGGTGGAAAAAACTAGACTTTTCATAATGCAGCCGTTACACTTGTTTTGTAACTTTGAATTTGAACTATTCATCTTGCCTTTGAAACTTTAAACCAGACCCATCCACGTGGGAGAAATTTACTGGAGCAAGTGTGGAGGATGCCTTTTCCATTTTGTGACTTTATAGAGATTTGGCATTTTTTACATTTTTGGCCCGCCTCCCTACTTTGACCTTCGATGCGGGCTCAAGATTCGAATTTTTACTTTGTGTTTGGCAGGGCTATGGGTCACTTTTTAACTTTAAGACCCTTTAATGAAAAAGGCTCAAATTCTAAAATCTCCCCGACGGCCCACTTCCCTGCTTTGAATCTTTTGATGCGGGCTCAACATTTAACTTTTTCCCTCATAACATGATTGGGGCTGCAGGTCACTTTATGAATTTTAGCCCTTTTTACATAAAGGCTCAAAAACACAAATTACTTCACTGGCCCACCTCCAATTAGATATGTCCATGTACCCATAGATAATGGATCCAAAATTTGACGGGGAAGAAAATGCCCGTTGTTCACGACTGTGGAAAAATGTAGAGAAGAAGAAAACTCCACCATTCTGTGCCCGATTTTCAAATTTCTTTCGCGAACTAAGGGATTGAAAAAAATACAAGGTTTGATGATCCATGGCCATAGAAATATTTACAATTTCATTCAAATGAGGACAACAATAAAATTTTCACGTGTCCAGATGGGGAAACGGAAAATTTATCAAACCACGCAGACTGGAGAGTTTAAACAACTTCAAAGCATGAATTTCTCTATCTTTTAAGACTTCAAACTTTACTTGAACACTTCTGGAGGGCGTGAGCTCAAAATTTTAAAATTTGACTTAAAAAATGAGGGGGGATTTTGAGGGCGACAACACATAGCAAATGTGTGAGATAGATTTCCCTTAAGCTTACCAATGTTCTACATACTAGATCCTGTAATAACCATATCATCCACATACAATAACAAAATAATATAGCTCCCATTTTCAAGCTTCTTGAAATAAACACAATGGTCATATTCACATCTCAAATAACCATGCTCATGCATGAAACTATCAAACTTCATGTACAATTGCCTTAAAGCTTGTTTGATCCCATATAGGCTCTTTTTCAACCTACACACTAATTTCTCCTCACCCTTGACTTCATACCCAAGCGACTGCGACATATAAATCTCTTTATACAAATCACCATGAAGGAAATCCATCTTCACATCTAGTTGCTCTAAATGAAAATCATGTATTGCAGCTATACTCAATATAGTACGTATAGAAGTCATTTTAACAATAGGAGAAAATATTTTTCCAAAGTTAATACTTGCTATCTGTGTAAATCCTTTTACTAAAAGCCTTGCCTTGTACCTTTTCTGTCCATCCATTTCTTCCTTGATTTTGTAAACCCATTTTTTCTGTAATGTCCTCTTACCTTCTGACAACTTAACCAAATCCAAAGTCTGATTTTGTTCCAAGGAGTCCATCTCCTCATCCATGTCATGCTCCCAATGTACGTGGGTCTCATCCCGCATTACTTCTTCAAAACTTTCTGGTTCACCTTTATCATTAAATAATAAATAAGATAGAGAAGATGTAAATATTTCTAGAGGTTTACTTACCCTTTGTGATCTTTTCACAGGAGTTTGGGGTACTGGAGGCTCATCCTGGACCTCCTGGACATTTGTTTCCAATTCTGACAGTGACCAATATCAGTCACCTGTAGTTGATGCCGATTCTCCTATAACAGATACTGGTTTAGCAGATCGATGTTGGTCAGGGTTCAATCGATACTGGTTACTGTGTAACCCCATAGGTATGGATTTTAAATTTTAGAGTACATTTTCATTCAAAAAATTCTCAACTGGTTTTTCCTTGGGTACCAAAATTTGATCCTTGTATATCATCAGACTCATAACTAATGAAAGTGCATCTCTTGGATTTTGCATCTAACTTTTTTTTATTTTCCTTATCAACATGTACAAAAGCTTCTGAACTAAAAAATCTAAAAAAATAAATATTTACCTCTTTTCTGATCCAAGATTCCTCTAGTATTCCTCCATCTAATGAACCATCCTGTTCATTCTTTCTACAACACCATTCTCTTGTGGTGTTCTTGGAACCATCCTTTCTTTACGTATTCCATTCACTGAACAATAATAATTGAAAGCCTTGCTACAATATTCACCACCATTGTTAGAACTAAGACACTTTAACTTTGAATTCGATTAATTCTCAACAAGGGCTTTCCATATTTTAAAAGTCTCAAGAACATTAGATTTACGTTTAATATAATAAACACATACCTTTCTTGTAGCATCATCAATGAAAGTAACATAATACTGAGATCCTCCATGAGAAGGTACTTGGGCTGGTCCCCACACATCTGAGTGTACAAGCTCTAATTTCTGCTCCTTAGTTGTTTTAACTTTGAGAAATATCACTCTCTTTTACTTTTCCAAAGAAAAAATGCTCATAGAAATCAATATCCAAATCTTTCAAATTTGATAACTTACTCTTAGCCTTTAAGATTTGTATTCCTTTTTGACTTATAAGGCCCAACCAATTATGCCACATACATGCATTTGAATCTGAAGTAGATAATACATAAAATGAATCAGTAACATAGGTAGACAAATATAATGTTCCTACCTTCTTGCCTCTTGCCACAATAAGGGCACCCTTGGTGAATTTCCAAGAGTTGGCTATGAATGTAACCATGCAACCAACTTCACCTAGTTTCCTTACAGAAATAAGATTCCTCTTGAGGCGTGGCACATGCCTCACATCTTTCAATACCCATGTATTTCCATTCTACAATTTTAGATGAACTCCCCCTTTACTAGTAATACTGCAAGGTTCATCATCACCCAAATAAACATGCTTAAAATTACCATGAAAATATTTTCTGAAATAACCCTTATTAGGATTTGCATGGAAAGAAACTCATGAATATAAAACCCATGATTCTATTCTATTATCAAAAGAAAGAATAAGAGCATCTTGCATTACCTCTGCTATAATATTTTCCTCTTTAACTTTGTCTGGGTGTTGGTTTTCTTTATCCTTTGACCAACAATCTTTCTTTGCATGTCCTTTCTTTCCAAAATTCCAACAGGTAATTCCCTTCCCTCTAGATTTAGATCTGCCATTCTTGTACTTTTATTTCCCATTTATTCTTGCTCTTAGATCTCTCCTTCTACATGCCCTTGCTTTCTACATTCAAAGAATTTCCAGATGATGATTCCTCTGTAATTTTCCTATGAATTTCTTTATTCAATATTATGCTAACCACATCATCAAACTTCAAAATATTATTAGCAAATGATGTATTACTAACAACCATGACCAAGTTATCCCAACTATCAGGAAAAGAACATAAGAAGAAGAGTGCTTTCACTTCATCATCAAACAAAATATAAACTTATTTTAATTGATTTACAATGGATCGAAAATCATTCAAAAGACTAGATGCAGATCCACCTTCATGCATCTTAGAACTAAATAATTTATTCATCAAATAAAATTTATTTGAAGCACTAGGTTTTTCATATAAATTATCAAGATATTTCATTAACTCTACCGTAGACGTCACTTATGTAATATTAGAAGCCACAGATGCTGCCAAGATCAATCTTCTAGATCTCAAAGCCTTTATGTCAAGAATCTTCCATTCTTCATCAGTCATCTTCGTAGGTCTAGAATTTTCATCCAACGATAAGTAAAAATATCTTTGATACAGATAATCCTCAATCTGCATCTTCCATAATTGATAATTTTGTCCGTCAAACTTCTCTACCTTCTATTTATTTTCTTTTTCCATTATTGTAGCTCCCACTTAATCAGAAAACTCTCTGTGAGTAAATCTGTCAACACACAAAACTCTCAAACAAAGATCTAATACCAGTTGTTGGGGTTAGCACACCAGTTGTATAGATCACGTATAAAATATAAGCATAAATGTAATAAAATTATATATTCTACCAGAATAAATATAAAAAACAAGAGATATAAATCAATATCATATTTAATGTGGTTCAATCAATGTGGGTTAGGTCCACCAAAAAACAAGCCAATCTATTATCCAAAGCTTTCAAAAGATATACAATGAAGATTTACAATCTTCCACACCTCTCATGATGTACAATACTTTATTTCTCTCAAGCTTCTCCTTCTTCTCCAAGATTTTTATATCACAATTATTTTACACAATAATCATTAATTCTCTCTCCTGTTGCTACTCTAACCCTAACTACCAAGCTATATATACCTTATATAAACTTAGGGTACTTAGTCATGTAATTATATTCAATAGATATGCTTTAATACTAAATATAGATCTAATTCACGTGAGTTAAATAAAACACTCATGCACAGGTAATCAATGTCGGTTATCCATAACCAATGGTGGTTCCTTCTTTCCTAACCGATGCTGGTCCTAAGTGATCAATGTCCGTCCCTACATAACCAATGTTAGTCCCTACATAACCGATGTCGGTTACTGTGTTTTCTAGCAAGTTGATAAAGCATGCTAAAATTAAGTAATTGAGCTCCATAACTAAACATAAATGTCTGCATAGAATAGAATGAACTCCCCTCCTATGAGGTGTGATGCAGAAAACTAGCCCTTGTGTCCCTTTTGATGGAGATAGATGGATGCAATTGAGATCTTAGATGCCTTGCAGAAGACAGAGAAGGTGAGACAAAAGGCTTGGCATGATAGGAACATCAATAACAAGTCCTTTTTTGTGGGAAAGATGGTACTACTCTATGATTTAAAGTTTTCATGCCATCCTGGGAAGTTGAAAGTTCATTGCTTGAGACCCTTTGTAGTGACCAAGATACTAGAATCATCCATATGTCAATTACAAGTCTTGGATGGCATCATGTTGCCCAATTACTTCAATGGGAGTAGGCTAAAGCCCTACTATAAATAATTGTCCTATGTGTTTTTAATAAGGAAACATTACCACTTAGAGTATATTTCCCTTTCATGTTTGTTTTGATTTGGTTTGTGGTAATAAGTGTGCTCGTGCACATGAGTTGATTACAATCTGTTAAGTTGATACACAGAGGACCACCCATAATTTTAGTGTATGGTGAAGTAGGTACAAGAGCGTGCAAGAGAGACCATGTGATGCAGGTATGTCTATTGGAGTTGGTTCAGGGGTGCGTGTTAGAAGAGTCATTGGTATGCATGACAAGGTGAAAGAAGGGTACTTGATGGATATGAATTAGGGATGTGTAAAAGCAAAGGGAAGTGTCACAAGTGCTTTAGGATGATGGTTCTTGAAAGGAATTTCTCAAAGTTTGAGACCACATGAGAAAGATGGTCATGTTGTGTAATGCGAGGGATGCAATAGAAAGGATAAACTACTTGGTATGTGGTGTAGAGTAAGATGGGTTGCGGCGCAAGAAGGTGTGTGCAAGGAAGACTTCAACCTTGGAAGTAGTAGTGTGCCAAAAGGTTATGACTGCCACACATGAAAGAACATAGTAAAAAGCACGGGAAAAAGAAAAAAGTGCATTTAAACATTTGGAGCGGTGGTAGGTGAGGACTAATAAATGTGATAAAAATTAAGAAAAATATAAAAAGGGCATGTGAGAATTTTATTTTTACCTTTCTATTGAAAGACGTGTGTTTGAGCGATTGAAGATCGAAAGTGCAAAGAGATAGTGCGAATATCGAACCAAAGAACCAAGAAAAACTAAAGCATCCTCAAGTTTTGGTCGAAGTGGAAGCTCCATAATAGGTGTGCGATGAGGACAATTAAAGGTTAGGGTTCGAGCAAGGGATTTAAAAGTGAGAGCTAGCAGAGCTTGAAATCAACAAGCTAGGGCACGACATTGAATCTATGGCACAAATTTAAGATAAAAAAGAATAATGATTTGATCAAGTACAGGGGTCGATTGAAGAACTTGAAGGTTCGGTGCTAAGGCACAAGAATTTGATTAGGTTTGTTCAACAACTAGGGAACATGGTTTTTTCATGGCACAAGGCACCTACAAGTTTGGATTTTTAAAATTATGAAGTTGAAGTTGTTAGTTACAAAGTGCAGAAGCAATAGCACCAAAAAAGGAAACCCTATTCAAGTAATCACCCAAGGGTAAGGGCAAGGGTAAAAAATCCCTTTATTGAGGATGCGTTAGAGGAATGATTTTCTGAAATGTAATACCCTCTTGAGGTTATAATAGGGCAACCATGGGTGTCTCAACTCACAAAATGTAAAATCAACGACTACAATCATTGTATGGAGGCCCATGTGGGAGAGATGAGGATGTCATGAAGGAGTTGGCATAGAGGATATCCGAAGAGAAGTTGGTGATTGATGACTCAATGAAGGACTTGGAGGGTGTTGGAGTCCTCCAACTCTATGAATTACCTTTCTTCGGAAAGCCAAGGCAAATTTACCAATGGCTCGTGTCGCGCGTTCACGAATACTTCTTTTACTTTGCAAGGAGAAGACTGTCCATTACCATACAACTGATTGGAAAGGATACATGTCTTCACATCTCAAAAGTGGAGATTAGGCAAGACTTAGGAGATGATGAGGTAGTAGAGGCCATTGCTACAAAATTTAATTATCAATAAGGAAACCAAGTGATGGACATCAAGAGCATCACTGACCTAGGCACAAGAGTTGCAACGCGCCTTGTTAGTTGTAAATTGGGTGAATTTGAGGGATTGACACAGGTGAATAAGAAGTGGTTGTATATAATGCATAAGATAAATTAGAAAACCCTGTACAACATCATGTTATATATTTCTAAGGGGCTATTAGAGAAAGAAAGGATACAATTAGACAAGGGTGAGAAGATAACCTAGGACACAATATTGTTATTAATCATCTTTTGGGAGATCAGGATACCAGATGACCTAAAGGAGAAAATGTGGATATATCCAATAGACAAGTTCCCTGCAGAGAAGTTTGTAGTGTTTACTTGTGAAGGGGCAATAACAAACTAGTATAAGTTGTACATTGAAAAATGGTACAAAGAAAGAGGCATTCGAAAATGAATGGATTGTACCAAGGGAATTTCCCTCATTATTGGACGGAAAAACAAAATTTGTGGTTAACGAACATTTATGCCTGGGCAGATTTAAGCTCACAAATGGAAAATTCAGCCCATGGTGCAACTTATCCTTTGCCTTAACGGAAAATTATTTCCAAAGCGTTGTAAGCCAGATCAAAGAGGCGTGTAAGCAGAACTTTGATGGAGACAGTTTGGATTTAGAATATCACACCCTGTGCACAACCTTTGTTTATCCATCAAGGTTAGCTTATGTCGAGATCATAGAATCTAAAAACATGGACTTGAGTCCCACAACCATTGTAGTGTGCAATAAAATATTCAAGGTATTCATTTTTCTTAGGCCCAAGCTAAAGGAAAGGAGGTGCTTAAGTGAGTGAAATCTTCATCTCCCAGAGCCCCCGCAAAGGAATCAAACCATGGGAATAAAGAGGATGCGCAAGGAGACTCCTCTAGAAGAAGAAGTGGAAGAGGAAGAAGAGGGAGGAGATGAGGAGGAAGAGGAGATTGTGCTAGATCAAAGTCTAAGATAGAAGAAGAAACAAGAGCGCGGGGAGAAAAGTAAATGTGCAAGTACTTCTGAGGCACCCAAGAAGTCGTTTGCAACCACGCCAACAAATCTCAATCCGAAGAAAAATAAAATTCCACAGAAGAATAATCTGAGGATGGTTTCTAGTGATGAGGATGTGTAGGACTTGGAGAAGACAATCGATGAAGAAGAGGAGACACATGAAAAGGGGCCCTTAATCCTCCGTAACTTGGATGATGATGATGAAGAAGAGTGCGATGTGTGTAATGAAGAGGATTCAGGGAAGGGTGGCAACAAGGAAGGAGGTGATGTCAAGCGTACTTAGGAGAATGTAGGAGGAGGTGAAAGAGAGCATGAGGAAGAACATGAGGTTGGGCACGAGGAGGAGGTAAAGAAATAAATTGAAACATGCGTTGAAGAAAATGTAGGCACTGGATAAACAAGTGGCACAAAGGATCACATTACAAAGGAGGTGCCAAAGAAGCAATGTGGGAAGGGGAGAAAATGAAGGCAAACCCAACAAGGCCCTCAGATGTAATACATCGATGATCCTGTGAAGGTTATAAGGGCTAGGTACCATAATTCAATACCCACATAAGACTTGTTCTGTTGGGGAATGTTTGATAAAAATGAAGCCTTTCCGCACGCCAAAAAAATTCTCTCCTAGAATTATCAAGAGCACATGGAAGAGATGGAGTTCAAAGTAAATAAGGAGTCACTCTATGAAACACAGTTGAAGTCTGCGCTAGGAGAAACTTTTCCCATTGTCAACTCCTAGCTACTCATAGATGAACAAGCTTGCAATCCGCTGAATAAAATGGCCGTGGAGGTCGGATTAAGGATTTTTGATAAGGATGCCACAATTAAGAGGATGCACGAGGACAAGGAGCACAAGGATAGGAAAATTCAGTGCCTCGAGCATAGTTTGAAGGAAGAAAGGGATCAGACATATGTGGCGTATAAGAAAGCAGAATACATAGTGAATAGTATCACAACCGTGCACCTAGACCTAGTCAACAACGCCTAAGATGAGTACCCTTCAAAGTTGCATCACCTAAAGGAATTGGGGTGTAGATGTTGCTACATAAGAAGAAGTATGGACCAGGTCTGACGAAAAATGAATTATCTGTTCAAAAAAAGATCAATAAAGAGAAGGTGGAAATACACCTTGCACAGTATGAAGCATTGATAGTAGAGGTTAGGGAATACACGTGAAAGGTAGAATTCGTTTTTGATCACTGCCAATATTTTGAACCAATTTTGAGCATGCACACTACTAGTTAGGAGGAAAAACTTAAAGTAAATATAAGCCAACATGAAGACCAACAAGGTCAAGCATGAAAAGGTAATGACCGAGGTCGAGGGGAAGAGGGGTCTAATTAAGGTCATGAAGGAAACACTTAGGGAAAGACTCAAAGAACTCTTCCCTTTTGTTACATGCATGATGGATGCATTAGAAGGTGTGGCCTTGGACCTTGATGTGATGGTCAAGGATATTAGGGAGAATATAGAAGAATTTACTCCTATAGAAGTGTTTGTTATTGTAGATATCATGCATAGTAAAGTAGCAAAAGAGTTGTAGAGATAGGAGTTAGAAAATATTTTGGTCAGGGAATTCCCAAAACTTCTTCCACCTTAGAAGGCCTGAGTATCGACGTGCACGTGTGTATCTGATTCTAAAATTATTTAATTCTTTCTTGATTCTTGATTCTTTCACTCTTTAGGAATTCTTTGGAGGTCATTCTTTGATATAAATATTGCTAAGGACGGACAATATCCCTAATGTGGGATAATTTTGGTCACAGAGATGAATTTGTATCATTCATGCACAAAGAGGTGCGTGCAAGAGGATGCACACAGATGATAAACAATGTTTAACAGGTTTGAAGGACCGCACGAGAGCACACACAAAAGAAGTAAAGGAATACAAGATAATACACAAAGATACAGTGAAATAGGACAATACGCAAGGATGCACACATACATTGAAGACAAAGTTGTTTTGGGACAAGGGCTAAAAATAGAGAAAAGTATGGTAACATGAGACACACACAAAAGGATAAAAATAGGAAAGTACATGTAAGCGAGGATGGGAACAATACATGAAAGAAGTCTGATAATAGGAGTTAAAGCATGAGTAAATCAAGTTATTTATAACTTGAACTATAGTTAAGAAAGAGATGAAAAAACATGCATGATATCTTTAGAGTATGCCTATTATTAGAAAAGGTTCATGTATGCGGTGAAGGGAAAGCCCCCACCTTGTATATATAGGGGTGATGCATCCATGTAATAGAGAGTGCTAGTAAATTTTTGAGTTCTGAGTTCCAATCTGAATACTGTGTAGCTTTTGGAGCCTATCTTGTATGTGTACATGGTCCAACGCATGAATGTATTGGTTTGTGATGTGATCAGCTTATATGTTGCATAATGAATTATGGTTGCCATGGATAATTGTGTATGGATTGCTAAGATTATTGTATTTGAATATGGAATTATGGGAATTCAAGTATTGTTGATCATTCTTTATGTTGATTGAACTTCCTTATTATATGTGGTATCATACTTGTTATGCTATAATGTATCTTCTTGCATGAATGGTTGGTATAGTTATGAATATGCATGTCTAATATCTTTGTAAGCAAACAAAGGAGGATAGGGTCATTTATTTGGATATTAGATCCTTATATGGATAGTTTATCTACATGATTCAATCTAAACTGTACATCTTCAAATTTGGTCTATCAAATATCAAAGAGTTGATGAAACTTGAATTTTGGAATCACAACTTGATGTATTTTTCTTGACCATGTATGTGATTCATCGACTGATCAAGGATTTGTTGCACATCAATCACAACTTAAAGTGACAATTTATCAGATGGTCGTGGGATATATTATATAAAAATCATAATTGGATACATTTGGATACACTTGGATACTACTTGGATATACTTGTGGCTACTTGGATGTACTTGGAAAATCTTGGAGCTGAATGGCGCTACATGCACATACATGCACCGTTGTACCTACATAAAAATAAAGTGAAATTTTATATCATGATCGGAAATATTTATTATTTGGGTCATGTAGATCTCTCGATCCATTGAGGGTATCTATAATATGATCGAGGACGAACCTTAACTTATCTAGGCTATATCTTTACATGTCAATTAATTTTGTCGTCTGGTCGAGGATATACCTTTTAAACAATTTATGAAAGTTGGTGTAGAAATTGTGACTATAAAATCATAATTGATCTCATCAGGATTGATCTAAACAGTTGATCAGATAATTGGGCGCATTGTGGAAGTAAGGTGTGAAGGTGGTAAATTACTCGATTACCTTTGATCTCATATGATTTGATCTAGAGTGTTTGTTAAATAATTGTGCACACTAAGGTGATATGGTTTAAAGATGACAAATTACTCCATTTTCATTGGATCTTTTCGGGTTTCATCTTAGTCACTCGTTGAATAATTTGGTCTGAAGAGTATAGACATTTAATATCATGATCAATGACATTTCATTGTTTAAGTCATGGATATCTCTCGATTTGTCGAGGGTATCCATAATACGATCAAGGGTTAACCTTGAATTCTCTAAGTTGTATTTAGACATGTTGATGAATTCCATCACCCAATCAGGATATCCCTCATGAACCATTTATAAATTTGGTGTAGATGTTGTGATTATCTTATCACAATTTATCTCATCAGGATTGATCTAGATTGTTGATTGAAGACTTGGGTGCATTGTGGAAGTAAGGTGTGAAGGTGGAAAATTATTTGATTGTTGTTGACCTCATCTAGGTTGATTTGGATCATATATAGAATAATTGTATGCACTAAGGTGATAGGGTTTGAAGATGAAAAATTACTCGATTTTCATTAGATCTTTTCAGGTTTCATCTCAGCCGCTATCAAGTAATTTGGTCCCCATATTACAAACATTCAATATCATGATCCACAACATTTCATTTTTTAAGTCATGGATATCCCTCGGTCTGTCGAGAGTATCCATAATATGATCAAGGTTTAACATTGACTTGTCTAGGTTGTATCTCAACATTTCAAGGAATTTCATCGTCCCGTCAAGGATATCCCTCATGAACCATTAATGAAAGTTGGTGTAGATGTTGCGACCAATGGTTAAATTTTATGACCACCTATGGCTATCAAATAATTTTTAGGTGACACTAATTTTTTCAATATTGCCCTTCAAAAATACAAAATAATGTTATGTATATTCTACTAATGAAATGTGTAAAAGACTATTATATATTTATTTGATTATTTTTATATAAATTTATATAATTTATATAATTTATATTATTTTAAATATGCAATTCACATGCAACATTATTTCAAATATTTACAAGTATTTTATGTCTAAAATAATAAAAATGTTTAAACGATTGCCAAATTTAACCCCTGGTTGTGACTATCTGATAACAATTGATCTCATCAGGATTGATATAGATCGATGATCAAAGACTTGGAATAATTTTAGAAGTAAGGTGTGAAGGTGAAAAATTATTAGATTTTCATTGATCTCATCTGGGTGGATCTAGGCCATTTGTAGAATAATTGTGTGCACTAATGTGATAGGGTTTGAAGATGACAAATTACTCGATTTTTGTTTGATTTGGTAGGGTTTAATCTCAGTCACATGTCAAGTAATTTGGTGCACATAATAAAGGTAGTAAGAAATTTCACTTTTTATTTGATTAGTGTCGATCTTGTGACAAATCTAATTTGGAATTCGAGAAAATTGGATAGGAAAACAAAGAAGTAGTAGAGTGGCCATTGAAATAACAAAATAACATCCCATCATTAATACAATTATGTGAGAGAGTTTGTGAAGCATTTGTTGATTATATTTTCCATAGTTTCATCTTAGTTGACTACTAAAGAGTGTTGGTGTTGTTAATGTGCTAGGCACATTGAGATTTCCAATAAGAAAGAAAATCCAAGATAAGAGGTGAGTTATATACATCTCCCCAACCCGTTCTATTCACGTATTATTTCAATTTTACTTTTTCATGACTCCCAAGAGGAAGGTTGATGACAAGAATCCCTCCTCATCTAAGAGAAATCCCTCTTCTAGTTTATCCAATCCTTCAGGAGAGCTTATCCTCTCCATTCTCAAATTTTGTAAATACGATGACAAAAACGTAGATGACAACAATTGGTCATGATGTTAAGAAATATCTCCCCAAGGACCCCATACCATCCAATTTCTTCATTAACAGACCTAAGGATGTTAAGGACCCTTGTTTCCATGGTTAGCCTAGATATGTTGCTAGAAGATTCTTGTGTTACCATGCTTGGGAACGCAAGAGAAAAAAAAACCCCTTATAAAGCATATATGGATGAACGATGTAGAAAAATTAGCTTTGACGAATTACTTTCGGACCCATGTATTGGTTTACCTGAGAGTTACAACTCTGAAAAAGAGCTGTTATAGGTAATGATGGCGAAACCATAGTCAACCTTAGCCCGAGTGGTATTAGGAAATTTTTTAGGCGGAAATATGAAGGGGCCAAATGGTTGGATGAAAACGATCAAGAATGTGAGTTATCTACCAAAGGTTCAAAAAGTGGCCTAAAGGGACCCATAACCATACAAAATACCTTCCCTCTGATGTTAGGATACATTTTGATGTTAAAATATTTTCCAACTACATTCCTCCATCCAATATGATTCTCTGTCAAGTGCTAGGTAATGATGAGAGTGACAAGATTGATACAAATAGGGGTCATCATCCTCACTCAAATATTGAGACAAGATGATAGTATATTGTTCTATTGGGGTAACCTTCTTTCAGATGAAATGAATAAGTCCTTGAGAAAAAAAATAACACAGGAGTATTTTATATTTCTACATTACTCTCAATTATTTTATATGTACTTAGCTTCTAATTTTTTTTATTAGAGGGAAAGATACAAGTAAACCACTTCTTTGGTAGTAGTAATGATCCCCTGGATGGTACTAAGAAGCTTGTACAAATATTGTGAACCATAATTTTAGACACCGTGTTTTTATCAACCCCGCCTACTTCATATTGGACACACATTATTTAATCCAAAACATATCTAAAAACCATTATCCTAAGAAACCCTTCACCACACCTTCGTAAAAACAATTTTACACTCCCATAAAATTACTATTTATTCACGTCCTAAACCACCTAACCACGTTAAATATACCTTAACCATTTTAAAATCAACTTAAATCTATTTTATTACTACATATTAAACTTGCAAGAACATGCATCCCTGACCTCCCCCTCATAGCCACTTCCCCACTTGCCATTAAAAACCTGTAATCCTCACGTTTATAATTAGTTTCAACAATTTTCTCAAATGTTTTCCCCCAAAAAACCCCGGATCGCGGGAGATAGTAATTGATTTATAGTGATTATAAATTGTAGTATTTTTCTCCTTCCTTAAGGATCTTCAGAAAAACTTTGCTTTTTCTTACACTTTTTTATTTTAACTTCCAGTCAAATCTAGGATCATTTCTAGAGATCATCGAGGTCCTACATTAGCCTCCAAATCATCCCAAACATGATCATTTTTTTATCCTTGATTCATTTATCATCCCTCACGAAGATCCAACCATCGTATCCAATGAGTTCAATCAGCTCACATTAGACGTTTAGAGAACATATTCTCAGCCCATTTTTGTCTACAAAAGATATTTTTTTTATCTCATTTCATTATTTATATTTTTTTCTAAACATCAAAAATTATAAAAAATCATTGTTTTTTGACATATTTCCTTAGTTCTATCAAAACTGTCAATTCAAACAGTAATCACCAACAATTATGTCTAATCATTAGCGATCCACATGAATCATTGATGATCCTTGTCAATTCAGATCCTATTTTTCAATTTTATCAACATTATCTCACATATTTTATCAAACTTGTGGCTTTAACATTATTCTTCGCAAGCATGGATTTACTCTTATATGGTAGTTCGTGGCCGGTAATCATCCCAATTACAAGAATTTATAACCTTCCTATAGTTTCAACAACCCCTTTCTTCATAGGAACAATACAACATCCTTAATGAGTTGACATTGTGCACAATCCATGATTTTCCTATTGATGATAGAAGACATCGAAGATCAATTTGAATTTCTCCATGACAAGATCAAGAAAGAGATTTAAGAGTTTTCAAATGACTACTTCGCGTCTATTTAGATTGCAACCACCCTTGCTTGCGTCAACTTTTCCACCATGCACATGAATTACCCCTTTAACCTCTGAATTCTAGATCTTCTTATCTACATTATCCATCCATAATTTTCTATTCACATATCTTATCATTATTTTTATAAATCTACTTAATTGTATCAAAGTGAGAAGACATCCTTTAAGGAAATCCCTTTAGATTCCTAAAATTAGCGTTTGTATGAGTAGCTTATTCACCCATCTATCTAATCAATTTCTGTTTAGTGTCTTCTAATTTGTAGGTTTCTTCATCAGTTCAAGAGGAAGGAGAGTTCATCCATCAACAAATACATTTATCAATGTGGGTATCGATAAACCCCACCATCTTCCATGAGGTCAGTTTGTTTTTGTTCTTTCACTTCATTAAGTTAAAGTAGGAAAGAAAAACCTCTCTAGAACATTCTAGCATGCCCAGTGGAATCTCTTTCCCTTTTATTTTATATCAAATTAACTAGATTTCACCCTTAGGTTCTCTTCTTTACATTTACTAATGATCTAGTTGAATCACTTGTGATATCTATGTGATCACTCTGGCGATCCCTATGTATATTTACTTTGATTGCTTAGTTGCTTAACCTATAACATCCTTTTTTGCTTTTCTGTCCTCTATTTTTATCTAACTCTTGCAAGTTGTCTGTCTTAAAAAAATTCTTTGTTGACACTGTAACTGTGCTAAGAAAATATAAAATTTAAAATTTAAAAAAGGAATCATTTTTACAGGTTTGCATCTCTTTTCTTTGTCTATTCTTTCAAAGCATTACACTTCATGTATGTTGTCCTCATTAAAATGATACAATTTTTTCGAAATACAAAAGAACCACTCATGTTTTTTGATCACATACTTTCATTAGGTGAGCTTAATATATTACATTCACTTAACTTCAACACGCACAACCAAATCACTTCAAACACAATTTTTACATCAAAACATTCCTACCCAGGTGGACCTACTTGGATTTTGTCACAAAGAGGATAATCTAACTTGGTATTCTTGATATAGTATAATCAATCTGGTTGTTAGTATATTGGATAAGAACATGAGCTCCCTTATTGTTGTAGGAGCTGTGAAATGAGATGGCTAGGCCCCCAATACCAAGCTACTGTAATGGTACCAACATAGATTCAGGTCCTCATGTACCTTCAGGTATATTGAGGAATTCTCTAACCATAAAACACCACCTAAAACCATCCATATACTAGACATTTCCTATGATCGTATTAGCTATTTTTTACATTTCATCCTCTCTTTCTTAAATAATTAAGATAATTAAAAATCCTACTACGTGATTTTTTCTACTATTTGAAATCAACCAATCTAGATTCATCTGTCCCCTTCTTAGGTTGATTTTTTTGCTTTCATGGTTCTTATAATACAACAATCAGGCCTTCAAAATTATGAAAACATGACTAAAAAATTTTCCAAAAAATCTATTGATAATGTTCAAACACACATCGAAGATGCCTCACATGTTGACTAGAACAACAACGATCTATCTCTATCACCCTAACTAAAAGATCAAGAATTTCCAACTAATTCCCTCTAGTAATGAATCAACCTCATCCAAAATACCCGACCCTTTCATTCCTTATTTCTTTGATAGTGGGGACTCCTGTTTTATGTTGAAAGATCTTGGACTTAAACCTCCATAGACTCTTAATGCATACCTTGTCCTTCCTGGGGTGTTTACCTCCAACCAGTCCGCACTTGAACCACAAGCTTATGTACCTAATCCCTCGTGTGCTTAGTCTCCCATGTTATTGATCCAAATCATGAACTAGTCATTCATACAGATATACCCCTGCCCCATCCAATAGTCAACCAATAAACATATAGGGTTGTATCTTTGGTTCCCATCATCATATATTTTGATCTTAATGTAGTTTCCTCATAGGATACTAATAATCAATAATCCACTTCTTCAGTATAACCCTTCGTCTGGATCCAGCCCATCTCAGAACAATACTAACCCATCATCATCTACATCAACCCCCTTTAGTATCCTCTACCATCCAAATTCCCCTCCAGTGAGAACTGTAGTCTATCCCATCAAGTGTAGCTCGGTCTGCCGCTGTCTCTAACAACCCTACGTCTGTTATTTAAAAAATAGTTACGTCCATTCGTAACATCAAATCCACTTATCAATACCAACTCTATTTCTGCCTTGTTCTTCCATCCTCATAATATTTTTATACTATCCCCACTTTTTCTCAATCCATACCACAACAATCTTAACCCCTCATTCATACCTCTATTACCATTTCAGTACATATACCTTAGCAATCCCAACAACTCATTACTCACTCTTATATTCCTTTTCAACACATTTCATAGCATAGTCACAACCTCTTATCCATGCATGATCAATTCCCTTTCAACATGTATGACCCTAGCAATCAAAACCCCTCCTTAAAACTTTCTATGCCTATTAAAATACCATTACATTCAACCTTCACAACCTTTAGCTTCACAGACCCCTTTATGACATTCCTCTAGGAACCCATCATCAGAAAAATATTACCTTCTAACATAATATTCTCTCACAATATCAACCATATCAACAACCTAGCCAGTTATCATATAATCAACATGGTTCATCATCATTCCAATACAAAAAAAAAACCATAAATTGACGTTATCTAGGATTTAATGAACATAATATCTAGCCTTGAGGATGCCTTCCATGGGTTGCTAAGAATACATTATCATATGAAAAAAATATGTAATGAACGCTATTCATTCATCAATACCATACAAAGATTATCCTCCTCAATGGTAACTTTGCTATGTTCCTCAAATTTTACAGAAAGGAAGACGATCATGTAGCACATCTCGGGACTTCCATTCATAGCTTGTTACCCTCATTCTCTCATGATCATGACTAAATATTAAGAACATTCCCCATGTCCTTAGCTGATCCAACTTTAGATTAGTATAACAACATACCGCAGTATTCGCTCTACTCATTTGTTGTATTTTCTCAACTCATTCCTTGAAACACTTCTATCAACAAATATCACCCTATAAAATCACCATCATTGAGATATTTATGTGATAAAATAATTTGAAGACGAGTCCATTGTATAATTTTTCACCCATTAGAGGGGTATCATTAATCAACTTATGATTTTCCTTCCCAAAAATTGAGATAATCAGAATTGTTTTATCATGTTATGTGCACCAAAAATATCTCATCCACACTCCAAATTCAACCCTTTCAGACAGTTTGAAGAAGCGTTTACAATGGCTTGAAAACTTGAGCTCCTGAGCTCATTGAGGAAGGTAGAGTCAAACATAGACCAAATAAATAAAAATATGAATTTTCATCCAAACCATCCTCCAACAAAGACAAATCTAAAGTCGTCAGCTAATTTAGTAGTCATCAAATCCACCTCCAAGGAATGTTTGACCACTGAATGCTCTCTTCCTCAACATAAATGTACACTCCTATTGGTAAGTCATAAAACATAATTTTTGATAAACTCACTGGATGCTAACATGATCACCCTTCCACCCATTAATATTATTGATATGTTTGTTTCAAAAACCTGTCGGTACAGAGACAATGATTATTGCAAATACCATAGGGTCAAAGGTCATGAAATCAAAAGGTCTCTCTCATTCTGAAATGTCCTCCAAGATTTGATTGACAAAGGTGCTTTACATTTAGACAATCCTAATGCACCGCAAAATCAGAACCTCAACGTCTTTAAACAACCATTTCCAAACCATTCTCCATCAACTAGTCAACCAAAAACCAATAATATTCATGCCTATCATACCATAAACAGTTAATGAAAAATCACTTATGACATCCGTAATCCTTATCACCAAGTTCACATCTGAACCATCAACCAACAGTTCTAATATACAAACATCCAACATCAAATCAGCAGCTCCCTTAGGCCTTGTCATTGAAAAAAAATCTCCTTCATCCACATCCACTTTATCCTCATCAATCCTATCTATAAACTCTTCACATTATTTGTAACAAAAGTCAATCATACAATTTTGTGAAGAGATTGTATGATGATCGTGTATCCCAGAATTATGCATGTAGCCTTCATAATTCTATCACACACATTCCTTCATATAAAAAATTCACAATCATATCTCATTATCGTTCTACTTCCTCAACACAAAAATTAAAACCCCTACCTTCCATCTTGGGGCCACATCCCTTGTCCAAGTTACCTATCACTGTTATGTAATCGAAAACCATCCCTCAACACACGAAAAAATAAACTATACCTAGAATAATGTCTCCCACATTCGTTAGACCAAGAGAAACATTACTTCCTTCCACATCCACCTCAAAAGGCTACTATGCACTAACCCTTGAAAATATTCTTCAAAAAACACTCATAACACTGCCTCCTCTTAAGCTATCCAGCTCTCGAGGCTAGAAGCATTCCTGGTATAACTATGAAGCCTTCTGTAACTATCATCATACACTAAGACACTTTGTGGAAGATTATAAATCTCTTCACACTGCCATCAAAAACATTATAGATAAAGGTATCCTTCCCTTGGGTTTATAGAAATAAAAAATGTCTGGTAAGACACCCACAACCATTATATCTACATCTACTAAGGAGTCTTGTAGCAAGACCCCTCCTCATCAAATTGATGCAGTGTGTATTACCACTCGAGCATGTACCCATGAACCTAATATTTTAGAAGACAAGTCCAAGGTTTTTGTTCCTCTCACTTCTAAATCATTTGATCAAACACCACATGACAAAGCTAAAGTAACCATCCTTGCCACTCCTCCTCCTACATAATCCACCACCAAATACAAAAATTTGTCATCAAAAAACTACCCCAAGCTCTAGTTAATATTTTTCTTTACAACCTGGTTCAAACCTCACCTTCACACAAATAAGCCACGATCGAAGCTCTCCAGTACATAATAGTTCCTTCAGATGATCCACAACTCTTCTCAAACTTAGTAGGAACTCTAAAAAAATCCACTGATATCTCTTTTGATACTTCAAAAAAACCATCATTACAACCAAAAGTCCACGACCTTCCCCTCTTCATCACAACTCAAATTAATGATGTCATCGTAAAAAGAGTCATGATCAATATTGGTGCTAGTATTAATAGCATATCATCTTTTTCCTTTAACTAACTTCGACTACCAAACACCATTTTCACCCAAACATCAGCTGTACTCCCAGCCTTTAATGATACAATTTATCCCACATTGGGTACAATCATTATACCTTTTAAATTCGGTGTCAAAAATCTCCTTGAAATATTCTATCTTGTAGAAGGAGAGTTTCAATATAACATAATATTAGGTCAACCCTAGATACGTGTTATACGTTATATCCCCTCACCATTCCATCGATGTGTTAAATATGAACACGAGGGTTAAAAATTTATAGTTCCCATGGATCCTAACCCCTTCAGAGCTTGTAACATGATGTATAAACCGAATGCCATAC
Source organism: Taxus chinensis (assembly GCA_019776745.2). Taxonomy (NCBI): domain Eukaryota; kingdom Viridiplantae; phylum Streptophyta; class Pinopsida; order Cupressales; family Taxaceae; genus Taxus; species Taxus chinensis. The sequence continues at coordinate 622,953,131 of CM034155.1, forward strand.
TTATTCCTAAATCAAGCTTGGGATCCTTTAATCAGGAATCAACCATCACATCCATGTCATCATCCAAACTACAAGATGAATCTTTGTTTGATGATGTTATGCAACACCTGTTGCTAGGGGAGTATCATCTCCTTGCGCTTAATTCACTTCCCACATCCAATCCATACAGAAGACTAGATAAAAAAAATCATGTATAAACCTAACATCATAGATATAATCTCCTATGGTCCCCCATATCTAAAAACAAATCTTGTATATAGAGGGATTGATCTCCCCTCTTCACAACCCACTTATCAACATCATGCCATGCAATCCATATCTGACTTAAAATTCTTATATAACCAAGTCTTCGCACAGATGTACCTCCATCGTTGCGCCTAGAAGGGCTTTAGATTCAGTCATTATAAAAAGGGTATCCATGATCTAATCATTCAACATCCCCTAAAAACACACAAAAATATGGAGTAGGATATAAAATACCAGCTTCTGAATCATCCACGTAGGCCACATTCCAAGCCGTTGTAGAAGTGGAACAACCTTCCTCATCCACACAAAACAATACTATGGATATAGACGACACCATCTCCGTCCCACCGAATTTTTTTTAAGTCAATACTATTACATTAGGTCCATCGACTTGTCAAACTAATCATGATACTAAAAATATTCCTCTCATATGTCCTGAGATGATAGAAGAAGACTCACCCACCATAAAAAATTTTCAATGCCAAGATGATCAAGATATCCTCTCCTACATGGGGGTAGAGGACCAATTCCTTCAGAAATCCTTACCACCTGACACATCAACACTCCTCAAGGAATCCACTATCGACATTAACATAGGGACTTCACAAGAACCTCACATAGTTAAAGTTGGTCAATCCTTAAATCCACAGTAATTAAATGAATTCACTGCCTTCCTATCTAAGTATAATCAAGCCTATTCCTAGTCATATAGTGATATGTTAGGTATTGATCCCAACATTATCGTACACAATATTATCACCTATCTTAACGCTAAAGCAGTAAAAAAAAGCTATGTATAATTCAACCTCACGTAGCTCTTCTTATCAAAGAATATTTATAATGCTTTCTCTCCACTAATTTTATCATACCCATTGACTATCCAAAATGGGTCTCTAACATTGTAACTGTAACCAAGGCCTCAACAAATTTATGAATTTATACCAACTTTCGAGATCTCAATCTTGCATGTCCAAAATATGATTCCCCTCTTCCAAACATCGACCATTTCGTCGATCTAACAACCGTCCATGAGATGCTTTCTCTTATGGATGTATTCTCTAGTTACAACCAAATCCGCATTAGTACCGACGATCAACACAAAAATCCTTCATTACCCCTTGGGGGACCTTTTGTTACCACGTCATGCCCTTCGGACTCAAAAATGTAGAGGCCACTTATCAAATCACCGTGATATATATCTTTCATGATCTTATCCATAAAATTGTAGAAGACTACGTTGTTGATCTTCTAGGGAAATATAAACAACACAGGGACCATCTCATTGTCCTTGACTCAATATTCACCCGTCTTATTCAATATTTCCTTCGTCTTAACCCCACAAAATGCATGTTTGGTATTCTCACTAGAGAATTTTTAAGGTTCTGTCGACACTAAAATTTTCCTCCATACTTTCTATTTCATTAATGTATGTATTAGGAATAGGATGTTGTTAAGTATAATTAGTAGTAGCATCTGATAGAAGATAACGGCGCTGTCAGTACGGTGTCGCCAATAATGTGGAGTACGGTAACAGTCAAAGTACAATAGGAATGTTGTAAAAAGTAAATATTTGTCGTAAGTGCTCCGGTAATGTTAAAATGTCAAAGTTTGGGTAATTAGAGAAGTAGGGTCTACATGATTAGGAATTAGAAATATTATATTAGTAATAAGGACAAGGAGTGAGGTCATAAATATTTTGTGTATTTTATTTGTAAAAATTCTAAAAATGTGGAACCCATGTAAAATGATAAGGTTTATCTTATCTTAGAAGATAAGCTTACATGTACAGATAAGAGTTAAGGTATGGAATATGATTCATCAGAGTGGATTTCTTATCCTATCTTAGAGATAGGATGGATAAGCCTGGAAGTTCTATAAATAGAGAGGCCACCCCCCCTCATTTAGCATAGAAAGAAGTAGTGAGAAATATTGTAGGAAGTGTGCAAAGGAAGCCATCAGTTAAAGGTGTGTTGAAGAAGCCATCAAGAGGTGTAATTGTAAAGTTTCTCCCATAGTCTTGTTGAAGTCTCTCATGGGTGAGATTGTAACAATTTCATGTTAATATTATAATTTGCTTTGATATTTCAGATTTGTCATCATTCCGTCTTATCATAGTCGATGGTATTCTTGTGTTCGGTTGTTGTTTTATTTCCAGATTACATCCACCAAACTAAAGGCTGTGCATTAGTAAATAATCATAGCACGAGGAGTTCCTGGTGAAGAATGATCATAGTGCCGGATTGGTGATGACAGTTCGTTGTATCAATATGAGGCATTGAAGTAGATCCGACAAAGATCAAGGAAATAATTGAAATTCCAGCTCCGTAAAGTCTCAAACAATTACGTAGCCTCCAAGGTAAGCTTCATTCCATTTGACGCTTGATATCACAAATCTCAGACCATTATCAACCTTTTCATCATCTTCTTTATAAAGATGTTAACTTTAGATGGGATCATAATTGTCAAACAATCCTTTAGATGAGATTCAAAAAATATCTCTTATCGCCACCTATGCTTCACACCTCCTCGTGAGGGGGATCCATTTTATCATTTACATATCCACTACAAATCACTGCCTTAGGTGCCATGCTAACTTATCAAGATTAGTAGGTTCCTAAACAAGTCGTATACTATATAAGCCACACCCTCCATGAATATGAAACACGTTATACATAGAAGGTGAAAAAGTTGTGTTGCGCCTTATACTTCATAACTTCAAAACTACACCACTATCATACTTAATCACAAGACTTACATGTCATTACCAATCTTTAACCCATTCAAAAACCATCCACTATAATCCATACCACCATAGTGACCACATCACTTAGTGTCTTATGCTCATGACCAAGTTTCGATCTTGAATTTATCCCGTAGAAATACTATTAAAGGATAACCCATCACAGATCAGATGCATCTGAGGATCCTCTCCTCGGATAATCAACCACACGCATGAAAAATTTCCTGACGAGTCTATCAAAACTTTCAATCATCAATAATTCAATCCTATTAATATGACCCTCTTCTTCAATGGATCTAAATTCCAATAAAGGGAGAAGGGCTGGTATTGCCATCATACCTCACTAGGAGGCTCCTATCCCTTTATCATTAAAGCTTAACTTTGAATGTACTAATAACATGACATAATATGAAGCTTTAATAATGGGTCTTAAAATTGCCATCATGATAGGTGTTCAAATCTTAGACACTTACGGAGACTCACAGCTTGTCATAAATCAAATCAAAGGAATTTATCAATGTAAAAATGAATTTATACCAAAATATAAAGCCATTGTTGAATGCATCCTTGAATATTTCAGCCATTACACTATTCAGATAGTTCCATGATCTTCTAAAGAATTCATGGACACCATGGCTTATTTAGGGTCTCTCACTCCTTTATCAACTAAAGAATCAATTGATAATTCCAAAGTATTCATTTTCATCCACAAATTGAATCTACCAGATCATAAAAACAAACTCCCCTCTATCAATGTCATTGAAAATATTCCAACTACCCTTTGGTACACACAGGCATTTGAATATCTCTCAGAATCCAAAATTCCTCCTGATCTATCTAGAAATGCCTAATGATATTTCCTCCAATGCACTACCCGATATGTCATTATAGGTGGTATCCATTCTAAATGTGGATTTGATGGCCTCTTATAAAGATGTCTTAAATCCCATGAATCTACTAAGGTTATTCAAGAAGTCCACGATGGTGTATATGGTGGGCACTTCAATGACACCGCTGTAACTAATAGTGTCCTCTGACTTAGATATTATTGGCGTACTATCAATCAATATTGTTGTGTGTTTGTTAATAAATGTATCAACTGTCAACAACATTCAAATCTCACTTATATCCCTAGTCAAGCCTTGCAACCTACACAATACCTATGGCCTTTATCACAATGGGGGTTAGACCTCATTAGTACTATCAATCCTCATTCATCACAACAACATCATTCTATCATTATAGCCACTGAATATTTCACTAAATGGGTAGAATACATTCCCTTAGCCTCTACTAAAGAAAATAAAATCGTTGATTTCATTTATCAACACATCATATGTTGTTTTGGTTACCCTCAAAAACTTATCATAAACAATGAAACATCTTTCATGAACAAGGATGTTATGAAACTCTGTAACACCTTTAACATCAAACTAAGCTTTTCATCACCACATTATCCTTAAGAAAATGGACAAGATGAAGTTTCAAATAAAACACTTAACAAAATTATCATGAAATTTTTTGACAAAGTAGGCATGAATTGGCATCTCAAAATCATGTTCTCCTATGGGCTTATCGAACTAACATCCGTACTCCTACAGGTGCTACACCCTTCTCACTATTCTATGGATCCAAGGAATTTCTACCCATTGAAGTTCAAATCCCATCACTTCATGTATCCTTCAGATACTTCATCCATGACAAGGACTATTAACAAAATCATCTAGCACAATTAGAACTGTTAGATAATTTTTTCAACAACTCTCAAACATTATCATTTCTATCAAGAGTGCATCAAATGCACATATAAAATACATGTAAAATAATGTGACTTTAACATAGGTTATCTCATTATCAAGGAAAATAAATATTCCACTACTCTAGAAAGGAGTAAACATGGAAAATTTTCCCCTAATTGGATCGGTCCATATGTTATCACTCACAAGTATGGGTCGGGAGTGTATCGTGTAACCTCCCTTGATGGTAAACCTAAAAAGGAACCTCTGAATTCCTTGCACTTGCAGCCTTTTTACTGTTAACATATTGACTGTCATGACAATAGCCATATCAAGAATCTTACTTCATTATTGAACCAACCATATTACCATTGTAATGTTTTGAAAGCATGTGGTCTTCTATCAATATCCTTACAAGTATTAAAGATAAAAACCATGAATATGTTCATCACATATTTCACTTGGAAAAGTTCCTCCTTAAAAAGAACCCTGCAATCATTACTTCCATTCACCTTGTTTATCAACCAAAAGACATGTCATGGGGCACACATGTGTAGTCTATGTACACATTTCCTCTCCCCTCCCTGAAATGGTCTATCAGGGTTTTTCCCTCAGCTCAATAATAAAAGTCAAAAATATGTATGGATGCATCTTAAAAAAAATACATAGACTATCCCCTTGAAGGAAAAATATCAAAAATTAAAAATAATATTATCAAGAAAGAAAAATAGATTGATCGTTCAAATTAAAGCTACTCATTAAAATCATAGACTGGTCCCTCAAATGATGGCTATCTGTAAAAAAAAAGTCAAGATAAGTATAACACTCCCTCGAAGGATGACTATCTATGTAAAAAGGATTCTTGCATCGATCTTCCTTTAAAAATTCAAAATATCAAAAGCATCCTAGGAAATATTCCAGCATGGATCATCTTTCCCCTCAAGGCAAACTTCCCTATATCGATCAGTTTATGTCAAAAGTATACATATATAGTTGGGGTATATCTATATGAAACCATTTACAGAAGAACCCACTCTCCAACACAACCTATATGTGTTAATCATTCCCATGTCCTAATAAGTTATACATGTTGCACTCATCCATATATATTCAAGATCCTACGTGTGGCTACCCATTATTAATCGTAGGTATTAACTTTTGTTATAAAGGACATTAGTGAAAGTTCCTTCACCATATTTCATTCCTATCATGTATGAATCAAATCCAGTGTAAAAGAAAGCATTATCTATTTTATTTCTTATTCTAAAATCTAAGATCAATTTTTTGATACACATTTTGATATCCCATTAAAGTCATGATATTCCTAACACATCACATATAGACAACATCACTCATCAATGAATCATTTATCTATACATCTCACATAATATCATCCAACAACAAGTTAAATAGATTATATAACCATAAGTAAATAATATCAAAACGGACCATGATAATCAACACATGACTCCAAAATCACAACACCATTATATATATATATATATATATATATATATATATATATCATATGTATATATCTTTATATATACATCATCTGGAGTCTCACCAACCTTCGTACATCAAAAATATATACATCGAATATCGAGGGTTCATAAATGATCTCATATACATATCCAAATACAATACATCTATCTAGTGAATTAGACTCTAGAAAAGAACTCGTTACCACTAAACAATTCTCCCCTTAAGCATTCTGACCACAACAACCATATACACCACTATCGTCACCACCTATCCACCATCCATCTATCCCTCTATCCATCCCCCTCCATCTATATCCTCGAGGTGGCTGACCCACACTTGTCACTGTTGACTAACACTAATAACTGCACCTCACTGAGCTTGATGATGTTATGTAATGAAGTCTGGTAGGAATGGTATGTGCCACTAAGTCCTTATAACATGATAAATCCTCTCATACATGACTGATTGAGCGAGCACATCTAGCTCAGGCTACCCATTGTCAGGTGGTCCCATCTTACCACTAGCATGATCTTAGGATACTGCCAACTCAGCACCTAATACCGACATCCTCTCTAATCTTGAGAGTCCTTTTCAAGGTCTCTTGGTGTTTGTCGATATCTATCACGATCTACAGTAGCCCATGTCCTAGCTGCTGACTAAGGCTATCATGCTTGACTCCTCAACCCATATCCCTCTCTATCACCAATACCATCACACCCCATTCTGAAAACTATATCTCTCCATCTCCACTGTGGCCATTTTATGGCCACTCTAGTGTGTACTCGTGGTCCTCTCAAGGCCATTCAATCGTGACAAGGGTCAGTCATCATCACCATGAACTCTATCTCTCATCTAGATCATCCTCACCATCATCCTACTATCACCCCTCCTAATGTGCCTCCCTCCACATGGATCCCACACACTGTCTATTTCCTAAATCTGGCTTGAACTCTCCTCAATGCAGTAAATACCCTCAAGCCACCATACTCTTATATGTTGTGGTCACACCACCATCGTCTATAAGGACTATGGTCTACCATGGTCATCAAAGACCCGTTTCTCCCTCTTCATCATGCATAAAAAAATAATTCCCCATCACTATCCCTAGGAGTTATCCACATCCCCATCATCTTGTCTATAAAAAACTAGAGCCTCTTGAAACATCTTGTATGAAACCAAATTGTTTTCCTGACATGACTTAATCTCATAATCTCCCACTCTCCTCCTCTCCACCCCTGAACCCTGTATCTACCTATCTTGTTAATTGGCATTTTAGCTAAGATATCCTGATCCCTCCCACACTGGATATCAAATGTAGGGACTCTCATACCACATCCCCTAATTATAATCCTTGAAAATGAGCTATTTCTATAATGCTCCTCAGTTCCATAGTTCTCCATATTCCCCTGCATCTATAATGTCTATCACATCAATACCAATCCTACTCTCTCAATCATATTAACACCTCTCCATGGCAGAAACCCATGAGGATGAGACATAGAAATATGCTCAAAATCCCAACACTATAGTTGAAAAGCCAATATCTAAGCCCGAATATCTCTCTGGATCGTCCAAGACTAGAAGCTCCATATAAGGTATATGCTAGCAACAGAAGGGGCCCATGTAAACATTGTCATATGATCCATCATCTCTGATATTACAACACCAGTCATCATATAAGGAATACCGACCACCACCTAGAGTCGGGAAATGTAAAACATGAAATCCTCATCATCATCTTAGTCATACAACCATAAATCTACTCTCTCTCTCTGACAAATATAAATCTTGATAATAAAAACCACCTGTTTTAAACCCTACATTCATGTACATCACCCATATAAAATATCCTCATAACTATCCTACTCTGTCCAGTATAAATCGATAGAGTATATGCACTCTCCCTGCACCAGGTAATTTGAGTAATCCTAATGAAAATCCTCAAGGGTTATATTCATCTCATCCATAGGCATTTAGAAAGTACATGTGGTCGGATCCCTACATCTCCATCAATGCCAAAAACAATCCCCTCAGTACTTATGGATGCATCTATAGTAATGCATCCCCACAAAAACCACATCCTCCAAGTACTCCCAATCCTTATCTAACATATCCTCCTTCACCTCCCCTAAAATAACCTAGAATTTGGTCTCTTATAGTCAATCTTGGTACTTCACCTACATCCAAAAAACACAAAGAACATGGATTAGAAAACACTATTCATCCAACAATTTATTAAATTTATAAAAAAAAATCACTCATTGATCGCCAACGATTCAAGCCCAAATCACTGGTGATCTATCACCCAATCACCAGCGATCTAACTAATCTTTGGTGATCCTGACGATTTCCACAAACATGTACCTAATATGGACATTAAAACAAACGAAAATTAAAAACATAAATCAAAGCACACAAAACGAAAAAAAGAAGATACATACCTCTAATTGGGTGGGTCTCTTATGTCTTCTGGATGGTCTTATCACTACCATTTATCACTTAATTAGCTCTCTAAAACATGTAATTAAGTATCACAAATTTCAAAAATTTCATCAATCGTAAAATCAACTATTTATATCTGTAAGAAAATTGTAAGATTTATAACGCCGAAAATTCTTGTGATCGTGCAGTGATTCTCCCTAATCACCCACAATTCATCTGTAATGACCAATGATTTACACTAAATCACTAGAAATCCCACATTTGAATCTCTCAGCAATCCATAATTTTTGAATACTAATAATCATTTTCACCACATTATTTCAACTCTTCAATGATGTCTCTCTTTTTGAGGACCCCAAAACTAGTAATCCTTCATAAGAATCATTTTATAACCTTGACACTGGTAATCCATATGCCTATAGGCTATGAACCCTTTGGTTCCTGTATCATTTGGCTCCACAATCATTTCAGTTATCCCTATGAATCATACGTCTATAGGGAATTTGAACCCTTTTGTTCCCCCTAACACTTGATTCTACGGTGATACCCATTTTGTTTCGATACTTTGTCTTGGGAAAATTAAAATGAAATAATACATATGTCAAATCTATCCAATCAACTCAAATCAAACTAGTGATATCCTTGCAGTGTATCACAATAAACCCTATTTTGAAGTTGGTTCACTAATCTAACATAAAGCAAGCATTATCTCACACCAGTTTTTATCCAGCAGTTCAGTTGTCATAAACTAGCTCACAGAAAGGGGTGTAAATATGGAAACCAAGTTTTCTGTCAACCTACCTACTTCATCTCAAACATACATTATTCAATCTAAAACTTATCCAAAATTCCATTATCCTAAGTTAACCCTTCTCTTCAACTCTAGTAGAGAAACAATTTTACACTCTCATAAAAGTACCATCTCTCCCATCCTAAACCGCCTCGACCACTTTAAAATATAACTTAACCATTCTTAAAATTAATAAAATTTATTTTATCCCCACATCCTATCCTCCAAAAATCATCCATAACCTCCTCCCAAACATTTTCCCTCATAATTTACCTAAAAAACATCATTTAGGAAGTGGTTTTCAATAATTTCCTTAAACATGTTTTCTTGAAAATCATGGATTGTCAGCCGATCCTAAACAATCGCTAGTGATTATAAATAAGGGTTTTTTTTCTTTTATCAAGTGATCATCAGAATACCTTTTTCTCATGCTCCCAATTCTTGGTTTTAAACCTCTAATGAATGATTGTAACACCATTTCTAGATATCATCAAGGACCTGTATCAACCTCCAAGTTCTTGTAAACACATCATTTTGGCATAGGATTTTTATAAATCATCTCTCACGACAATCCAATGACCACTCTATGACTTACAATCATCTCCACTAGATGTTTAGAGGACATATTTTAGTGTTACTCTCTCACATCAAGAGGTAAAAATATGTGTTGTTACAGTATTTACACCTTCGTAAAAACATCAAAAAAAATCAAAAAATCGTCAATTTTCAAGCTCTAGTTCTATTGTTCTATTCAAGTTTTACAATAATAGATAGTGATTTCTCTAGTCGCCCGCGATTTTGTATGATCACTGGCAATTCCTCTGACTCACAAGAAATCTCTGTCAAATGTAAATATTTTTATCAATTTTAGTCTCATTTTTTACCAATATTTGTGGATTCAAATTATCCTTAGCAAGCATGGATTCAATTTATATGGAATTTACTATGGCCATTCCCATCCTATTCCAAGAATCTACAAGCTTCATATAGTTCATCAGACTCGTTCTTTTAGGAACAATACAAAATCCTTTGCATGAGCTTAACACTATGTACAATATGATTTTCCATTAACATAGAAGATATCAAGGATCAATTTGATTTCCTCCACAAGATTCCAACATTGGAATTCCTCCATCAGAATTTTGGAATGATTAATTTCGATTCTATTCAAATTGCATCCACACTTTCTCTGGGCCTACATTTCAAGTTGCATAGGACTTTCCCTTCGACCTTGAGCTCTAGAGATTCTCATATCCATTATTCTATCTATCATTCTCATTTACATATCTCTATCAATCTATCTTTTTCAATCTACTTAATTGTAAGAAATCCAATTGACATCCTCCATAAGGAATTCCCTTTGTACTTCTTGGAATTGGTCTTTGTATGAGCATATCGTTTACCCATATATCTAATCTATTTTGTTTAATGTCTTTAATATATATGTTTCTTCATTAAAAAAAGAACTAAGGATATTTTATCCATCAGCATCAACATTCATCATTGCAGGTATTGATAAAAGCCCCATTGTCTTCCTGAGGCTCAATAATGTTTTTTTTATTTCACTTCATTAAGTTAAAGTTGGAAATAAAAAACTCTCTAGTACAATAATTGATAAACATAAAAAACATTCCAACTATGCACTATTCTAGGAATTTTTTGTGGCTGTAATTTATAAACAGTTATTTGGGAGGGATAGAGATGAAATCCATGAGGATTCAAGACATTTTTTGAGGCCCTTTACATGCAGTGTATGCAGAAACCCTTTACAAATGTTTTGGTTCATTAGAGTCTCCCAAGTTGTAAGACTGATATTGTACACTTCATGGAGAGGAAGCGTTCTCTTTGTTCCTTGCAAAATGATCGATACTAAAAATTATCTCCAAGGATTTGATGCCAATGGGCGTATAATTAGTTTTTAGGTTTAGAACTCCATCTTCATCACATTCATGTTCCTCTCTATTGACTTCATTAATGACTTATGTTTCAAATACCCCAGAATTGGAGAGAAACTCAAGGATATGTTTTTCATCATTAAATACCTTAAGGTGTTCAATATTTTATAGGATGTATGGATGTGAGACCAATTTGAATGAGTAGTGTTTGAGATTCAAACTTTATATTGGCTCCAAATTGTTGGCTGCACAAATAAGTACATCTAAAACATCATTTTGAATATGCGGTATGGATTAAATGCCAAATACATAAAATATTCAATAAGGTTCCATATACAACTGTGGTATATAGATAGGTGCATGTCATGGAGAGTATATTAGATCCTTACTTGGTGATCAACTGTGAATCTCAAAATTCTATTAATAAGTTGACAACTTTGTATAAAGAAAAGTACAAGTCATGTATAAATGCTTTATATTCCATGACATTATTAGTACATGGGAACTGAAGTATGTATGTTGTGAATACCTTTTACATTTTGGGGTGATTAACTTCTTACGAGAGATCCTCATCTTGATTTGGACCCATCAGAGTTGATGGTCCCAAGGTGTTATTTCATTTTTAAAACCTACGACTTAGGAGAAACCACAAGGCGTACTTATTTCATAATTGCACAATGGAAGACTTCACAAATATCTTTTGATTTTAAGATTCATGTAACACATTCTATATTTTTATAAGGGATGACTCAAAATAATTCTGCTTTAAATGTTGTACTACATGATTCATGTGACAATAATCATCTATAAATATTTAACTGCATTACATAAAATGTTCTAATTTTATTTGGGACACTATGATGGACAGAACTTGCTGGCCACCACTTGTACGATCATCATTTGCATAATGGTTTATGTATTGTGATTCTTTTGATGTGCACGAGAGAATAGATATGGAGGTAGTACAATAATTCTTGGGGTATAGTTATGGACGTGCAAATAAATAGTTAGGTAATGTAAACCATTCAAGATTTTTCATTTATCCAAATGACACATAATATTCCTTTACCATGCACAATAGATTTTCCTAGTTTGAATCCTCTACCTTGCATAATATCTCCTTATCAAAGTTATTTTCTTCCTTAAGGATTTCTTCATTCTCAATCTCAATGAAACCCTCTTTATTGGGTTTAAGGTTGTATAACCTAGTGTGCACCAATTTTTATTCTTCCTTTAGACATTGATTATGTAACTCTTTAGTTGATGCCTCCATAGAACAATTTGGTGTACAATGCTCTGTGCAGTCCAAATATTGAACTTCTGACTTTTGTGGTGTCTTATTTTCCATAGCATAAACTCTGACCTCATGCTTAGTGTATAATATTTTTCTCACATTATTGTATTTAATGGTCATGAACTTCATGTAAGGTTACTAATAAATTTTTACTCGATTTGCAACACCATGCCATGAAAACCACATATGTGAGAATTCCATTGCCATATAACATTGAGAGTACACAACCACTATCTTCTTAGGAGCATGCCATATTCATTAGGAAATTCTACAACTTGAATACTAATGAATTATTAGACTCTTGGGTCTACAACGAGATGCATTTTGATGTGCAAGAGCTCTTTAACTACATTGACCTCTAATTTATCCAACTGCATCACTCTACAAATAGAATTAGCAAGAAATAGTCATAGCTGCTAGAAAATAGAATATGACATGATGCTTTTGGAAGCTTCTAAATCAACAAAAATTTTTGTAAGTTTTTACCAACATTTTTAATTGTTATCAATAAATGTATATATTCTAGTTTTTATTTGTATGTAGCCACATGTGCATCCATTGCTTTTCCGATGGGTTTTTTAGGTGGGGTAGATAGGGATTATAATAATGCATCCTTTTGGTTGTTAATTCAAAAGATTTAAAATATAGACATATTGGCCTTCATTTTTCACAAGTTGTCAAAAATATTATATTTATTGAGGCATTATTCTATGGGGCTTGAAGGGTGTGGATTTTATTTCATGGTCCACATGTTACTAGGCCCTTGAGGAAGAGAAGGATTATTTTATACATGCGTGTCAGGAGGAACTTGGGAAGAATTGGGAGGAATAGAGGTGGTTAAAGGTTCATGATTTTTATTGTGGAGGAGATGGTTGTTTCCTCTTTGGTATTTTTGGTAAGTGTAAACTTCCTCTATATTTTTCTTGGGATTTTTATAAATCTCTCTTGGGAATTTGTAGGTTTTAAAGACTAAAGTAGTATTAGGGCAGCTCTCAGTGTTTTGTGCACTATACTCTAGTGTGGGAAATAAATCAATATAATCAATATCATTTTGGAAGATGTCAAAGGTTATACATAAAGTCTACCTCATAGTGGTCTGGGGTATTATAAAGTTTGTACCAAGATTCCAAGGCTAAATATGCCAAGTTCACAAACTTAGAGGAGTGATCAGAGCTACCAATATTTTGTGTGATTTTTTCCAAAAAACTAATCACACTTCCATTATATGGTTTAGTATTCCATTTTCATTTATTGCGATGGAAGTTAAAGTTTCTCAAGAGGTAGTTAATTGTTGGATCTTAATTACTCACCTTTAATTTGTAGTTTATTACATCATTTTATTTTTTTTAAAGTAATTTGGTGCAAGTTCACAGTATTGGTGTTAGGAGTGGAATATGTGGGTGTAAAATTAGAAGGTTAGTTTTAAAAAGATTGTGCAACATGATTAGGATATGAAAAGTTTCCTATTGAATTTTAAATGAGGGTAAGTGTAATTTTTATGGGTAACCACTGCAGTGTGATTATTGGGCTCAGAAACGTGAAAGGATGATTGTTTAGGTGTGATGTAAACTATGTAAAAGGATTATGGGGGAAGGAATATGTGTTAAAGGAGTGGGGAATTGAGTGTATGTTGGCATCTATGCACTAGGAATTTGATTCAATAGGGGATGGATGTGTGTAAGCGCATGATTGATGAGTTGTTTATATTTTTATGCAACAAGTTTCCCTAAAGAAGGAAAAGGTCAAACATAACAAGACCTTAAGGAATCATTTATTGGTCAATTTTGAGAGCCTATTTTTAGGAAATGGATAAAGCAGTCAAGGTGGTCGGTGCACGATGTAAAACAATATAGTGAGGGTGTTAAGTTCTTAGATGTAAGTTTTGTAAAGGAATTTCAATCACTAGTACAAGTTGTGAAAGTTGTTATTAAAATGGCACATGCGATCATGAGGTTCTCTACATGTGGTTGGAAACTGATGATAAAATATAGTTGGGTTGACAAGGATAAAAAAGTGGTCGATGAAGGTAGTTCCTAGGTCATTCCATGAGGTAATGAAGCCATGTGGAAGGCCAAGATACCACATGTAGGATTTCTTATCTAGAAAAAAGGAGAAACACTTGCAAGTGATGTCTTCATGTTATGATTGATCCTTATGATATCATTCAGGAAGACATAGATAAGCTCCTCAATATTCTAAATTCTATAATGCACATACTTGTCACACAAATTTTTAATATTTTTAGGTAAGTCATGGTATACTTTGGGGATGGAAATAGGGTCATTGACGTTTCCTAACAATGTTACCATGATTCATACTTGTGAGACGATAAAGCTATTAACAAGGGGTGTAGTAACATGATGTCAACTACTTGCAGATTTATTTTTCCTTAGAAGAGATTTCCTTTTGTTTGTTATGTGTTTTTTTATCGGTTGGAAGGATTAAAATATCAAATCACCCTTTAAAAAACTTTGATCAAGTGACGATTCTTCTCATTTATAGGGTAGGAAATTATGATTTGGAAAGAGGGCCCTCCTTTTAGTGCTATTGATAATGATCTCTATGAGTGTCACAACTATATCCTCCTCCTTATCACTAATTATGTCAATCTATGGAAGGAAGAAAGGGCACACATAAGTTTCATAAATCTATATAGAGTTTTGCACATTCAGGTGGGGCTTTACCTCTCTTGAAAGGAGGGCATACACAGAAAGAAAAGTGATTACATAATGGACTGCACACTTGAGTGGACCTCCCCAAGGTTTAGTTTCAGTAAGTCTTGGTGACCATAAAATTTGTTGGGAATATCTCAAGATAAGTGGTAATTATATGATTTTCATGAGGGTGTTTTTTAGTTTATGCAAAATGAAGGGAAATAAGGCTTATGATCTAATCACAAAGAGGGTTTGTTGTAGTCGATCAGTTAAATTTTTAATGTTTTGGTGTCATGGACAAACCCTTCATGTTTTGGTCATCCTTCCCCTCTTGTTAAGCCACATTTGAAAAACGAGTTAGTCATTTATTCAAAAAATTGGGAAAATTCGGGAAAATCAGACATTTGAGGAATAAGTGGAACCATTCCTTCATTCCACTTATTCTCCACTTTGACAATAAGATTAATTTACACTAAGGAATCATATAAACCAGTGTTTGTGGGCATAGTTTGAATAGCTCCATGGTTCCTATTGCTCTTCGATCACCTACTTTACTTGATCCCTTAAGCATGAATCAACAAATAAAATAAGTCAGTTAAATTGGGATCATAGGGAATAGTTAAGCCGTTGCAAGTGTTCCCTAACCTCCTTCCTTACCTGAATCCTCAGCAAAAATAAATGAAATCAATAAATTTTGAGTTTGGTAGCACCTTTTGAAAATTTCCATAGTTCTTATTTTCCTTGATAACCTGCCATTACCGATTATCAGTCAAGTTGGTCCCAAAAAACACTCAAGGAATAGTTTCGTCGTTCCTCAAGTTCCCCACAAACCCACTTTCACTGCATTAAAGCAAAAGAATTGGATAAATTGGCCCTCTATGGAACTCTTGGAACCATTCCATTCTTCTCCTAATCTTCAATTCACCGATTTAATGGAAATTTGGGGCGTTTAATTTATGCATATAAATAGAATGGTTTGCTCATTCCCGTTCATTTCATACCTTTGCGATTTCTTGATTCATGCTTTGACTTGGCATTATCACTCCACTCCCAACCATTTTATTTTCAAAACTACGTTGTTTTCCAACCATATTCAAAAATTTCAAGTATATTTGGATTGTGAAGAAGGATCCTTCATCCTCATCTAACAAGTAAGATTTTTCATCATTGTTTTCTCTTACTTAAGAGTTTTTCTTGTTATGGTGCCCTCCTGCTATGATTTTTCACAAATTCTCTTATAATGACATTTTTACTTCTATTAATGTTCCTAATGCAACCAAAATGAAGTTCCAATACATGGATGATGAACCAATTTCCTCACCGGAAACCTATATGCCATAAATTAGAAACAATGATGTTAAACATATGTATGGGTTTGAAATAATTTTGGGGAATAATGAAACATAAAACCCAAATCCATTGGTCTAAAGGATTCTTGGTAGTATCCTAGCACATGCAAGAGGTTTTCTTACCTTATTCCGATGTAATGATATTGTATTGGCTTGTTATTCCTATTTTTTACCCCCAAACCAAAGAATTGAGAGATCCACAAGGATAACTCATTGCTAAGATATATGCACACCATATCAATTTATCCCTTGGTATCCCAGCTATTGATAGTTATAAAGTATTAAATCTAGTTGAATCCCAAAAAGAGTTTGATTTAAATCCAAACAAGTACCAGACTATGGTTGTAAAATATTGGATGCATATAAAGAAGAAATGACCTTAAAAGCTACCAAAGGATTTGTATAGGAGTGACTTTATTGAAGAGATATATGACATCATAACCCTCCTGGAAAGAGGGATGGGTCATCCTTTAACCAAATAATTTTAGGATTGGATGTGAATTTCATTAATATAATTTTTGAAGGCAAGAAAGCTATGAATTTGGAAGAAATAATCCATGAAAATTGGACCTAACAATTAATTTAGGTTCATCAAAACAAATCCTTTCACATGACTTGCTACTTGATTTATAATATTTTTAGATACAAAGTTTATATTTTATTATCAAATCAGGGTGGAAATAAAATCTCCCAATCTATGAGTTTTATACCCAATTAACCTTTGATAAAAAAAAATCCATTTTAAAATGGTTAATGATGCCTTCACTATGTTTCTAGTCATATTGCTCAAGGGATGTGTTACCTAAAAATTTCTCTAGAAGTCAAGAAACTGATAGTAGTATATGAAATCATGTTCATTCAATTTCAGAAGTTTTCATATATCAGAACAAAAGGATTTGAAGGAATTCCATACAAACTTCCCATCTATTCCAATGACAAGATAATTCTCATTGAAATTTACAGGTATCTAGATATTCATCATAGAACTTGTAGGGTTAAGAAAGTGTCTAGTATTTAATTCCCAATATCCCTAGGAAACCATACTTAATGGTATGTCATTGATGCATAAAATTTCAAGATAACTATCTTCCCTTTTCATATGCATCCATTTCTAAAGAGAGCATATTTTGACAAGAACTTTATCAACAATAATATTCATCTTTCATACCTTCATGTACCCATAATAGAAGATTATTGGGAAGATTGTGATGATGAATTTGAAGTAAGGAAAAGGATGTATGGGAAAATAAAAATTCAATAGAATCATGATTTCAAGTTGTATAAAGTACCAGAGGGAATAATTAATTATAATTATGAATTTCTTGAACTTGGATTTGTAAATTCTATCAAGTATTATCCTCTTCCTACCATTGATTGGTCATAGAAAGAGAAAGATAATCTTGATGATTTTACCACTCCTATTCTCCCAAGAATCAAGAAATGGTTCCCCAATAATTTAGAAAAATTTAAATCTCCTCAATAGGTGGTCACTCCCTAGAAACACTCCTTATTCCTCCACTCAACAAGATTCTAGTACCAAGGTATATGCAGGTACCTCAAAGGTTAAATTAGAGAAAGAAAGTGACAAAAAGATAATATTAAATAAGAGGAAGAAAAGGAGGAAGTTTTTGAAAAAAGAAGAAGAGAGTGAGAAGGAAGGAGATTAATAAGGAAAATAAGAGGAGGAAAGTGAAGTAAATGAAGAAGAGGAAGAAGTCATAAAAGTTTTATCTCATGATTTGGGGAAATTAAGTGCTTCCAGACCCAAATTAAATATATGAATACCCTTTCCTTCTGCTCCCACAACTACTATAACTGTCTCTGCATCAAATTGTTCTCTTCCTCCCTTGACACTTGGAATGACATCTAAAGGTACATACTTAAGTGATATTTCAAGTACTCCATCTCTTGGGTCCAGGACATGATTGAAATTAAGAAGAGGAAAACTCAATAAAAAGTTGAGGTTCCTAATTATGATGTTGTGGCTACACCTCTTGGTACTTCTCCTCCTGCTAAGAAAGATAAGACAACTTCCTACCTGATCACTAATATTCCAGGCCAATAATTTATTGAACTTTATAGACCCACAATTGACAAGAGTGAATAATAGATTTCTTCAAATGATTTTGAGCTTATAAGAATATCTATAGGGGAATATACTCCTGAGGGGGATGTACATAACCTAACGGAAATAAACTTTAAGGTTATCAAAAGAGTGGAGAAAGGAAAAAAACTCAAGAACAACTTGAATAGCAATTGAAAACCTTCTCCACTTAGATCAAATATTTCCTCTCTTTCGATACTACTCCTTTAAATCCTACTCAATTGGCCTCCCTACCATCCTTTGCTGTAAAAAATGATATTGATATGAAGGTGATAGCTAAAGTACATAAACATACCATCTAAGGGAACACTTTTGAATCCTGGGTGGAAAATATACTCATGGTTGGTATTTAATTCATTAATGATGGGTGCAGAACCTATGATAATATTATTGATGCACATAAAAAATAAGCTCAGAACTTGAGAGTATTGAGAAAAAGACAGATATGGGTTGATGTAATTCAAGATCTTCATATCACAGTTCTTATAGATGAGAAAATTATTATTTTAGAAAAAAAAATCGACGATTCCAAGAATAATGTCTCGCATGTGGTCATTCAATGTGGAATGGAGAATTAAGGTTCTTAAGGAGGATTCCATAGATTTGTAGAATATTATTCAAAAGGGAAAATATTTGAAGTCTAAAATATTTTCTCATATAAGAGTTCTCTATTGTGATAAATTCCAAGACAATTCTTCTAAACAAAACTCAGTGGATGAAATCAAGGAACACTTCACCAAAGAAATCAAATAATATTTGTATAAAACTGAAAATCTCAATAAAGAAAAGATGGAAGAATTATCTAAGCTAAATAATGTGATATTTGAATCTTCTAAAGTCCTAGCTCAGTATGGTGGAATGAGATCTAAAATGGATAATTCATTAGAAAGATAGATGAAAAATCTCACTAACACAATTGTGCCAAAGGAATCAGATATATCATTCACAGTGAAAAATTTCATGATGCACATGTTGAAGCTTAAATTCCTAGCTTATTCTATTTCTTATCTTCCTTCTTCAAGTGTTGATCAAAGCTAATTGTTATGTTTCATTCTTGACTATTATTTTTTAAAAGTAAATTAAATGTAAAAGTCATTTAAAAGTGAGTTAAGTATTTAAGTGATTAGTCACTTAATTAACAATTATTTATGTTCAGGTAGCTATTTCCCCCTCTTTCATATTAAAATATTATTTTGCATTTATAAAGGGGTTAGATGCTAGTTAGTTGATGTAAAAATATAGAACTGTTGAATACAAAAGAGAAATCCTCTGTTTCCCTCTGTTTCTCATGTCTCTTTGATCATATTCTGCATCATTTATATATTTTGGTTTATGAAACTTTGTGTTCATCTTTGTTTATCAAGAGCTATTAAAATTTGGGTTGATGTATATCTTGTTTAAGACAAACAATCTCCATTATCTGTGAATGTATGCATTTTGAAGCTTTACCAACGTGTAAGAGTAAAATAATATCTGGTTTCTCCATTTTCTTCCTTCACTACTATCTTCAAATTGGCTTCTGTTCTAAATTATTTTTCACCATGTTCAACCTTATGTGATTAAAAAATGAAACTAACATCCTAAAAAGAGATTTAATATATTAAATGTACATTTTGTAAATATTTTAGGATCATTTTTTCTCTGAATAAGGGAGCCTCCCCATTAAGAGGAGGGAATGTTGTCCCTTGAATTATTGACTTCTTTCTCACCTAATATTTTTTAGCCAACATGGTCAGTTTCAAGGATGTTGCAAGAAAAAATATTTTATTAACATTCATTCATATCATATTTAGTATGTGAAATCCATTAACTCGAATGTTCAACTATAATTATAACTTGTAATGCAAGAATGGGATTTATGCTCAAATTAAAAGCTTTAATCTTTCTACTAAGAAAGTTATAAAAAATGTGCAACATAGGAGTAGGGTGGGGAAGATAGAGAAATAAGTAACAAATCTATATGATAAACTAAAATTTTTATGAACTCCAAGATATGTCAAAAACATGTCTGGGCTCAGACCAACGTGCACTCAATTAAGACACATGTAAGTGTGAGAAGTTAAGGTAAGGATTAAACCACCAAGAGTTGAGCGTAATGTCATTGGACATGCGTGATTCACACTCAATATTTCTAGTCACCAAATCAGATGATATTGCAATCAATCAACACATTCATCAAATTGAAATAAAGCATGTATGAATTCTAAATTAGAGCCGAAATAAGGGAACACATGCAAGATAAGGAAAGTTCTTAAAATTTCTCATAATATTTTCTATTCTCCTTTTTAAGACCTTTATAAAGAGTTCAACTTGGGTATTTATAGGAAAACCTAAGTGATGAATGATTTTTATAAGCATTAATGGATATAGGCTCTATCATATCCCATATTTAACAAATTAATTACATGCAAGATGTATAGTTTTTTCATATTGTATGCCAGGTTAGATTTAAAGATCTTTCTATCATGTAAGAATATCCTCTGATAGGAGAAAAATCTTCATTAAATACTGCTAAGGATTAAGAATAAGCCAATATATGGTCTACTTAGACTTAAAGATTCTAATGTAGGATATCATGCATGGATGTATAAATTAAATTCTTAATTTAAGTTTACTATCTACCTCTAATATGGTTTGTACATGTACCAAACTAATTATTCTAAACTTATGATAGACATACTAGTTTTTCATAGTAGGTGGAATGGTAGTTGGCTAGATTTAAAGATTACAAAAGGTTATGGCTTTGTCTACTAGAGAGGAAGATTATGTTGCAGGTACAGAGGCTAGCAAGGAGATGATATGGATGAGTAAGTTCATGGAAGAGTTGGGAAAGGAGAAAAGTGATTATAAAGTGTTCAGTGACAGTCATAGTGTAATTCATTTGGCAAAGAACTCAGGGTTTCATTCGAGAACGAAACACATTCATTTGAGGTATCACTTCATACGACATGTATTGGAGGATGGACAGTTGAATCTGGAAAAGGTTCATATGAGTAAGGACCCTGTGGATATGCTAACAAAGCCATTAGCAAAGGAGAAGTTAGAGCTACACTCCACTTCTATTGGTGTTCAAGTTTGAGACTTGAAGAGGAAGAAACAAAGCTAAGGAAGAATCCAAGAATGATGATGTACATGTATGGTGCAATAATTAATATCCAAGTGGGATATTGTTGAGTTGTGGAGCTCAATTACTTTAGTTTAGCATGCATTAGAAACTTTCTAGAAAATATAGTAACCATCATCGGTTAGGGGGGAACCAACATCGGTCACCCAGGACCGGCATTGGTTAGGTATGACCGACATTCGTCAGGCAAGGGAGGAACTGGTAGTGGTTAGGTCTAACCGGCATCGGTTACCTGTCTGAGGATGTTTTAATTAACTCTCGGAAATTAGATCTATTTTTAGCATTAAAGTATTTCTATTGATTGTAATTGCATGACTAAGTTCCCTAAGTCTATAAATTACTATATAAGCATAAAAAATAGGGTTTAGAAGAGAATAATGATTATCAAGAATTAGAAAGAACTTGCTAAAGTTTGTGAGAGAGAATTCTTGGTGATGAAGCAAAATCTTGAGAGAAAGAAAGTACTGTACATCTGAGAGGTGTGGAAGATTGTAAATCTTCATTCTATATCTTGTCAAAGGTTTGGATAATAGATTGGATTGTTTCTTGGTAGACGTAGCCCACACTGGCTGAACCACGTTAAATCTGGTGTTGATTTATGTCTCTTGTTTTATATATTTCTTCTGGTAGAATATCCGTTTTTATTTTCATGTATGCGTAGATCTAATATATTGTCTGTACAACCGGTGTGCTAACCCCAACATCCAATAGGGTGATTTTTTTTAAATTTGAATTTTTCTTGTAAAAATTCCATTTTTAGTAGTAACGTCATTTCGTATTGTGTAATGTCATTTTTGCTAATGATAACACCATTTTTGCGAGAAGTATGTCATTTTATCTCTCTATGTGCAAGTTTTAGGTCCGCATTTTTTCATGAGGGACTATGACATTTTCATGCATCATGAAGTCATTTTTGTGACTAATCACATCATTTTAAAGACTAACCATGTCATTTTCATGAGCGTCATTTTCATGGGTGACCACATCATTTTTGTGATGACAAAATAATTTTTGTGAG
The DNA here is from genome assembly GCA_019776745.2 of Taxus chinensis. NCBI lineage: Eukaryota > Viridiplantae > Streptophyta > Pinopsida > Cupressales > Taxaceae > Taxus > Taxus chinensis. The sequence goes on from CM034155.1 coordinate 622,976,008, forward strand.
CGTCGTTTTTGCAAATAACCATGTCATTTTCGCAACAAGTGCATCATTTTTGTGGAAGTGTCATTTTCACACATTGTAACATCATTTTTTATCTGTTAACATCATTTTCTTTTGCTAATTGTTTTTACACTTGTCAAAATCCCCATACAAACTCTAAAACTACTAACAACATGCTTGCAAGTTTTTGCAGTCCAACAAAAAATATCAAACCATCATTTTTAATCATTTATTATTTTCTTTTTTTTTGTATATATTTTTAATAATCTTTATATTTTATTATGTGTATATCCACTTGAGGTAGATTGTGTATGCTCCTCCCTTACATGATTAAGTGATCTTGGGGATAAAAAATAATTGAAAAATCCTATTTTTTATATTTTATTTTTAAGCATCTTGTTATGTATATTTCACCACCATGCGCTAAGACACACCTCGTTTCCTGAAGGGGTATATATTCAAGGAAAATTTCCATTATTGGATAATATTTTACCTATTTTACTAATTACATGAAGTGATGGGACTCCCTATTATGATACTCAGGCCTTAGACAACATCCTTGCAACATGAACTTAGGTTCCACATATCGAAAGGTATTTAGGTAACACACCTATAAAGCCTAGAATTAAGACCTATTATCCATAAAAATTTATTAATGTAGGGAGCACAAAACTCCTAAAGTTACTTACTTTGTACCATTTGAAGTGAGGGTTGTGAGACAAATATGTCACCATTCCATGTGAGGTTTATCGGTGGGCTACTTACTAATAACATAGGATTGTGGCTCGTGTGTTCATATTTGACTTTTAATAAGGCCCATTTGTTGTTTTACCTCATAATAAATCCAAGAACAAACAAGGAATTAATCCAAACAATTATTGATAAAACATATTATAACCTCATCCAACTCTATTCACATCCCTAATTTAACATCAAATTAATCACATCCCCATCCAACCATCTTATCCAACCTTTCCTTCCAACCCACTCTACTATTCATATAATCTAGATCAATATCCATCTAATAATCATCCAAAATACCTCTTAATCCAATCCAAATACATATTCATCCAATCTATAACCATTCCTAATTCATCTAATTCTAAATTTTAAAAATGATCTCATGTAAAAGTAAGAGAAACATTACAAAAACTCACATGATACCTCGAATAACACCTCATACCAATCCTTTCATATATCATTCCTATAATAATATACTCATTAATGGTGATGATATCCCAAACCATGGCCACCAAAGTATCCCCATTAATGACCACGAGCCATCACTCAGAAAACCCAACCTTGTCAACATTAGTCAACTCCTTCAATCCCAACACAAATAAAGCCTCCTTCTTTGGGTCATCAATGTAGGGGTTAACCTCCCTAACTTATTTAATCCAAAATATTTATCCAAAATCATCCACATAAAGGACCCATCCACCATAAATCCACCTTATTCTAGCAACCTATTGGGATCAACGATATCAACTTCTAAATCCACTCACAACCATCAAGACCCTCAAATTCCCCACATCAAGACCCATCTTGAAAAGGTAAAATCAATCATATCTCCACAAAAATACCATAAAAATAAAAATAATTTCATATGTGATCATTTCCAAAAAATTAACCAGCGATTGAAATACCTATCATCATGCATCAACTTGTAGACACTCACATTTGACAATCTATCCTTTCACATTGTTGATCTTGACATTGCACACATGGATGTACAAAAGCACTCTCCTCAATATTTATTAGCACATCCCAATAGATATTTGATTAATTTATTATCTTTTCACACCTCTCATAGAAAAAAATTATTTAAATCCATCATTTGTACCATAAATTCAAAACATTCTTTTTCTCTTCCGTTCAAAACTACCAATTTCAGTCGGTTCGTACAAATCTACAAGTCGACCCAACTCTATGGTTTTGGACCAACATGTCTTGTGATAATTATTTCCATTATATCACATTCTTAGGAGAAAATATATTCCCTTGATAGGCCTTTTATGATATAATAACATTCATAAAAATATATAAGGAATTAAATTATACCTCATTTACAAACTTGGCACTTTAAGAACTCCTTATATAAAAGTAAGCATAAAAGGCATTCCAAGATCCCTAAAATATGAAATAACTCATACAAAACAATTATAGAAGTACCCTATATAGGTTTAAAATATATTTTCAAGTCCAAGAGTCTCCATATCCTCTCCATAGGAAAGAAAAGTGACCCTTCCCAAGTATTTGAGCAAGTGTGAAACTCAAACAAGGTATTGCCAAGGAACGTTTTGTCAAATTCTGATTGCACTATAGTAGATATCACATTCTAGGAGAATAACGTGAAATGATGACCATTTCCTCAAAAGTGATAGCCCTGGGGATTCTTGCATTAGTGATTAATATAAAATCCTTGAATCACGTCAACAAACATTTTTCCGATATCACCACATTCATAGTCTAAATTAGGATGTTTCCTTGTTAGATCTACAAATCTAATGTTATAACCCTTGATTATAACTAGTAACGTCACCTTATATCATAAAAAATACTAAATATATGAATCATTCTCCAATACTCAAGGGGAATTCTTCTTCCCCCCTTGTTTCTCGATGATGCACTCTATTTATAGGCTCAACTTGAATGTTGAGAGAGTGGTTCCATGCCTAAACCTCACTTTACACACACACACACACACACACACACACACACACACACACACACACACACACACACACACACACACACACACACACACACACACACACACACAAAAGGGGAAATATTTCTTTCAATACTTTATTTGCATAACTATCTATCAACTATATGGAGGAATTCTCGGATCACCCTTCCTTCTCTTCAGATAATAGGTTTTCATCTATGCCCTTATGTTGGGCCTAACTTACAAAAACATTCAAATAATTACAATAATACAAAATCAGGGCATGTTTTATAACATACATTGTTTTCACTTTACATTACAAATGTTGTTTATGCCTTTGGTTTGATAGATAACATTATTTCTTTACACACATGCATTCACATGCTATATTGAGCCTGATGTAGTATATACATAGAGTGCTACATGAATATAGGTACTAGCCTCCCCTTTTCCCACATTGCTAACCTCTGGGGGTGTCTACTTTTGTATACTATCTATAGGTGCTATATTTCCATTATAGTTCATTTATTTCCTCATTACGCTTGGTTACATATTTATATTGTGTATATTATATCTTGTGTGTGTGTGTGTGTGTGTGTGTGTGTGTGTGTGTGTGTGTGTGTGTGTGTGTGTGTGTGTGTGTGTGTGTGTGTGTGTGTGTGTGTGTGTGTGTGTGTGTGTGTGTGTGTGTGCACGCGCGCGCGTGCATGTGCCTGTGTGTTTGGTTTCTACTCTCATAATGGCCTAAGGGATTTGACTATCTTGCGACATTGTGGGTGTCCCATGTTTGTGGCATCATGCCTTGTGTGTGGTTGTGCATCTCTTGTTTGCAAGCTCAAGGCCCTTGATTGTCTTAGGACACCATGGGTGTCCCATGTTTTCAGGAAATTTCCTCTTTTTTGTGACATTATTTACCATGATTAAACTTTTTTCTACATTGTATGCACTTATTTTCTCCTAACACATCATTTTATACTGTTATTATTGTTGTTTTGTTGCATTGAAACTACTCTCATTATCATGCTTCTTGTCTTGGTTGATCTTATTTTACGCCATGGTTTCTACCTTGTGTATCCCCTTACAGGTTCAATTTCTTATTGGTGGCCATTGCATTAGCTTTTTAGAGGTTCTATACAGGCTCTATGTTAAACATATGCTTATAATGGGGGGTGAATCAATATAAGATAAATTTTTAGTTATTAAAAATTATATCCATAATTAAGATATGCAAAATAATTCAAAACAACATAACATAAAGCAAAAAAAAATTTACGTGGAAAACCCTCTCTTAGGAAAAACCAAAAAATAAGACTTCTTGGATCCACCATCCAAATCCATCAAAAATTAAATGCTTTATAAGTGTTTGTAGGAACCAACCTACTGGAGACACCAATCCCCAAATCTGAGCACCAAATCAATCATTTTGTGAGCACTAACCCACTGGAGACACTAATCCCCAATTTCATGAGGCACTGACCTCAATAATCTAAACTTCCACCTTTTGTAGTTGCTTCTTCAACCTGATGATGGGAATTCTACTTCTCTTCATATAAAAATTAGATCATACTTTCAACATAGATGCAGATGTAAATAATGATATTAGATTACTTTATATTATATATATTCTTCTTTCTTACTTTTCATTGTTGTTCTAGAAATCTTCTTTATATGCTATTCCAAAAATCACTCTTGTCTTCTTCTCTTCTCTGTTGTACACTTTTCAACAGTATACTTTGAATGATCTCTCTTTTTCTTTTCTTCTACAACTACACTATATATATATATAATAATAATGAATGACCCCAAGTCATTCTCATGTGCCGCAGAATTACATAAAAACTATAGTATACTTAGATCTTTATGGAGAAAGGAGACTCATGCCCCATAGGATCCCTTCCTAGGCATCAGAAGTCTGTGCAGGAGCTCTAGACATGAATTTCACACGGTTGTTGGTTGATATAAAACCCTCACTGTTTGTTTCTAGATGGCCGCAAGTGAGTAGGAGTGTTATAGAATGCAAGTACATGCACAATATTAAAACTTGGAGGATTTGAAGAGGTCAATAATTATTATTTGTTGAGAAGACACTTGCAAGATTTTTAGCAAAAAATTGAAATGGTCATATCTTATGATCCAGGTGTCCATTTGAGTCCATTTTTTTAAACCACTCTTTTCAATGATACGAACCCACTGGTCAAATATCCTTTTCAGTTAGAGCCATTTTCAACACATTTTTGGGCCCAAAATATGCCATCTGGGGGTAGTATAGTTCTTGTTTCCAGATACACTAGGTTTTTTATTGGCCATGCAACTTCACTGTTGCATTGTAGACTTGTCACTTATCTTATCAAATTTTCCATTCTCGTAAAAATCTATACTTTTTCAACTTTCCTCATGGCCAAATATTTGTCTAGGTGGGATCAAATGTGCACTTGCAGTCCTCATGCTCTCCTCTGACACACTCTCATCCAAAGACGAAGGGGATTCTTTACTGCACTAACCTAATGTGGGGATTACTTGATGCTGTGGCTCCTTGTCTTCCACAAGAGCTTCAAAACCTTCGCGATCCATAATTCTCCTTATATATATATATATTCACTTTTTAAGACCCACACTGTCCTTTCAACTTCATATTACTTTAAACCTTCTTATGTGAATCTTAATATTCTTGGGCATTAGAGAATGAGTCACCCCATTATTTAAATATGATCACTAAAATAGAGGAGGGGTTGGATTTGATGTTGATGTTGAAGCATACAAGATTCGGTTAACATCCTTCAGTGATTATGAGTTTGTCTTTTACTACCTTTGAATGAGCAATATTCCTTTCAATGATAGAGATTCAAAACTGATTTGTCTAGACAACCATTTGTGGCCTTTGGTCTTCCATAAACAAATAAATATATCATTTCTTAGTGGCATTTGACATTCCAATGTTAGATAATAATGCCAGTAATTAGTGAACTTTGAAATTCCCTCACCACTCAACCTGTAGTTTATTACTCACAGTCATGTCTTATTATTATTCCAGATGAATTAGTAGATAAGACTCCATATCATTCAAATGTATCTCCAGATCAATACTACTACCATATCTAGATTGAACATGCTTCCTACTTCAAACTTAGGTGAGCTATGTATGAACAAATCTATTGGTGAGCTCCGGATGAGGAACATAGTCGATGAGCTCCGAATAATTTGCATTTCAATCTCTAGACAAGCAATGTCATAAGCGAGCCCCGTACCAATCATACTAAAAATATCCAAACCATTTATACTTAGGAGCTCCAAATCATTTATACTTTTAGCTTCAAATGATAGGCATCAGATAAGCTCCAGAAAAATTACGTTCTCGGGTGAGCTCCATTTTAACTCTACTATGAGCTCTAGACCATTTATATTTTTATCTTTGGATAATAAACACTATGTTGAGCTTGGATTTAGATGATAGAAACTGAGCCTTTGACATCAATGATAATTATTTCATCAATCTCCCCCTTTTTCATTTATGGCAACTAACCACCTTGCATAGAAATAATATGTGAATGTAGCTTTCTTTCCTTTCTAAAATAGTCTCATTTCTATGTAATTATGATGTACTATTTCCATTTTCTTTAACTCTCCCCCTTTAACATCAATGGAAAAGAAAAATTAAAAAAAATCTCAAAAATCTCCCCCTTGGAGTATGCATCCATTGAAATTTTTTCTGACTTGTCTTCACTATGGAGCTAAAAATGATAATGGAATGATTATCTCCCCCTGAGTTTATGCTTCCCTTTAGTGATTGGATGAAAATGATATCACTCCCAATTTTTGTCTAAGATATTTAAACATTTATTTTAGAAGAGGCTTAGTAAAAATATCAGCAATATGTTCTTTTGTGGCAATATATTCTAACTTTACCTATTTTTTTAGAAACTTTCTCTCTCAAATAATGATACTTGATGGGAATGTTCCTTGTTATAGAGTGCATAACCGGATTCTTTGGCATGTTTATTACACTAGTGTTATCACAAAGTATGGAAATTGGAAAATAGAAATCTACCTTAATGTCCTTCAATGTTTACTTCATCCATAAAACTTGTGTGTAACATGACACCACTGTAATATACTCAACCTCAACTATAGATAGAGAAATAAAATCTTTCTTCTTTCTTAACTAGGATACCAAGTTATTTCCCAAAAATAATTCTCCTCCATTTTTTCTCTGTATATCATCAACACAACTAGCCAAATCTGCATCTGTATACACTTTTAGAGTGAAGTATTCATCTCTTAGATACAATAAGGCATAATCCAACGTGCCTTTTAGATAGTTAAATATCCATTTGACCACTTGCACATGAGTTTATTTTAGCATTTCTTGGAAATCTACTACCATACCTACTGCTTGCATAATGTATGGTCTTAATGTCGTCACATATAATAAAATTTCAAACATTGATCTTTAAAGAGTTTGATTTTCTTCAGGGGATTCATTATCCTTTTCTTAATTTACAACCTTTGACCATGGGAGTACTAACTGGTTTGCAATATTCTATTTTAAACTTCTTCAACACATCTTTAACATACGTAGTTTGTGAAATAAATATTGTTTTGTTTAATTGAGAAATTTATAAACTGAGAAAGAATGATAACTCACCGAGCATGGTAATTTCAAACTCCTTTTGCATTTCCAGAGAAAAATCTTGACTCATTTTGTCATTGCTACTTCCAAAAACAATATCATTCACATAAAAAAAATTATTTGATACTCACCTTTAGTTTTGATGTAAATATTGCTATCAACAATACCTTTCTTAAAATAAGTTGTTGCTATAAATACTTGTTTAGTCTTGAATACCATGATATGGGGGATTTTTTTAATTCCATAAAGATCTTTCTTCAGCTTACACACATAATTTTTATCATTTGATAAGAGGAATCCTTCTGGCTGCTCAATATAAACTTCATCTTCTAAATTGGCATTTAAAAACACTGATTTGATGTCCATATGATATAATTTAAAAAATTTAGAACACACAAATGTCAAAAAAATTCTAATGGCTTCTAAACGTGCAATAGGAGAAAATGTTTCTTTAAAATCAACACTTTCTACTTGTGCATACCCTTTACACACTAACCTTGCTTTGTTTCTTACAAATTTACCATATTCATTCAACTTGTTTCTAAAAAATAACATAATGTTAATTACATTTTTGTATTTTGGTCTTAGAAAAAGTTCCCAAGTCTCATTTTTTTCAATCTGATTAAGCTCTTCTTCCGTAATGTCAATACAATGTTTGTCTTCAATTTCTTCAGTAAAAATATTAGGTTTTATCTTAGATAATAAAGACATATTTGCATATTTGTTGAGCACATGGAATATATCTCAACTATGAAAGCACATAAGGATTGGACGCACATGAACAAAGTGCGTAGGAAGGCATGTAATCATAGAGGAACATGAGTTTTCTAGAATAGTTTGAATTCAAGACTTAGCCACTTTTTGTGGGTCAAGGATATTTTTGGAGATGGAGTGTTGATCACATGATAACATGAAGAATTACAACTTACACAAGGCTATTTTGGGATTTGCAGCAGTTCGAGCACCATGCATAGTTACAATCTAATAATAGGATTTCTACTTGGAGTTAACTATAGGAAGTCTATTGTTAGAGAAATTGCATGTTTTGTATTCCTTTGTAAAGGTGCATGGCTATTATTAGCATGTAGCCTATTTTTGGAAGGTGCATAGGTGGTAAAGGGCAAGTCCCCACCCCTATATATGTATTGATTTGTATGGTTTTGAGAGACTGATTATTGTAGAGTTATGTTGTGGATTTGTTAGGGCTCATAACCATGGAAATTAGATCTTGAATGTATGAAGCTTCTATCTTTTATAGTATTTAATATAATGGAACATATTTGCTGGACATTGGTGTTAGATGTGATTGAATATGGTTCTTACATGGTAAATCTTATTATGATAATTGTTTAGAAAATATTTCATATGGTTTAGGTCTAGATATGGTTCATGAACTATGGTTTACTTAATTATATTTTATGAATCTAAACATCTACATGCACAATCATGCTAACATTCTAGACAAACAACTTTAAAGAGGGAACTAGTACCTTTTCATGCTTTGGGTGAGTGCTCAGTTTAGGCTGAGTGATGGGCCAACGTGCCTTGGGTTATTTATAGTTAATTCTAGGATACATCATTGGTTCCATTCTTGGGACCTCTTTCTCAGCTTTTTTTTCAGGATGTTGCATGATGAAGACATACCGATTGACCTTGGCCAGTATTGATGAGTGGTTAGTAGATCTAGAAGAGGATTATGCTCATAGATTTAACATTGGACCTAAGTTTAACGCATGCACGTGGGTCAAGTAGAATCTGTAGGAGTGCTTATATGAGAGCTTCTTTGCTATCTTCCCGATAGAGATGTACGAGTGGTTGGTTACTTATACATATAAGAGGAATTAGAGGTTTCACATGTTTATTTAGATGCAGGAAGAATTCTAGGCCTTATATGATGGATATCTAATTTGGATGCACTCTATGGATGTTTGGTTCAGTGGTGTTTTGAACATCTATACTCTTGAGTATGCAATTTCGAATTACTCTTACCTATAGGTTGCTGAGTTTAAGTTATTGCATGAGCCTAGAGGTTCGTATTTACGTGGTATTCCACTGATGATCAAGATCCTGATTGTAATGCTGGATATGGAAAAGAAGCCAATGGCTAACTAAACTCCACTACGCACGGGGAAAAGAGCAGGTTTGGTAAGGATGGTGGACCTAGCGGTAGAAAGACAAAGGGAAGAAATGTGGCTTAAGTTCAATGAGGCATGCGAGAGGGATTTATAGAAGAAACATGAAGTTATAGAATGAATGGCATTGTGGAGAGAGATGGCTCGTGAAGGATTTGTATCTCACTTAAAATACATGGAGCCAAAGCATTTGGATCTCCCCCATTTGGGAAAGCACGGTAGGGAACCCTCTTAAGCCTCAAATGAGAGCACACTAGTAGAGATGACATGGGCCACAAGTGCATATCTAAATCTACCTAGATACCTAGGCCATGTGCTTGGTTTTCCAGTTTATACGACAATCAGTAAACAACAAACTAGTGTGAGTAGTAGAGTTGTAGTAGATAGAGTTAATTTGCAGTCAAGTCCAAGAGTTAAGCAAGGAGCTTATTCATCTATGGCGTAATCATCATCTAATTTATTTAGAGGACCTGTTGAAGGTATCTTTTCTGGCACATTGTCAGTACAAAACGTAGGTGCGCAGAACCTAGGCATCACATTTGGAAGTAGTGCAACTTCACCGAATATGGGCATTCAGTTTAGCACAACCATCAGAACATAGGGTAGTGCATCTTATGGTCAATTACCTACTGGAGGGGGTGGAACATGAGGATCAGGTGGCTTGGTTGCTGGAGGATATGGAGGTGGTGGAAATACATGAGGAAATATAGGCTCTAGATCTGGTGGGCAAGGTCCACACCAACCTCAACAAATTTAAATGGAGATGTCTCTCCATCTCTGAGAGTATAGAGGCATTGAAAATGTAGCTAAACACGTGCATATGTGTGAGATTATGTGGTATGCAAAGGGGATTATAGCTCCAGAGTGCAATGCAAGTCAGTTTCAACTACGTTGCAGGGGTGTGCGCATAATTGGTATAAATTTTTTTATCCTAATCAGAATTGTGTGGACTATACGGCGCTGTGAGATGCTTTCTTAAGGAATTTTATATCCCTAAGTTTGATTAGAAGAACATAAACGTGCTCAAGGATATTAAGAAGGACACTATTGAAAGTGTTCAGAAGTATGATGCATGGTTTAAGAATCTCTTATCTAAGTTATCTTATGACATCGATGCAAACCAACATGCACAATGGTTCTTTGGAGGACTGATCAAGCAGTTTAGGATGGTGCTTTCACACAAGACTTATACAAATCCGTGTAAAGCACTTGAAGTAGTTCTTCATGTTGAGGTGGTGGGAATTGTGGACACAAGAGTGAGCCCATTCTTGGAAGCACATATCACAGAAATGGTGAAATAGTTAGAGAAATTGTCTGCTAATTCAACACATGAGATGCACAACGGGATTTTGTGTACAAATTGTGAAGTAAAGGGTCATACTAAGGATAGTTTCCCTTGGAAATCGGTGCACTCCTTGTTACTAGATTGCAAGATATGTCACTTGGACCATAGTTCAAGCTAGTGCCCATTATTACAATGCCTGATAAGAAATAATTTATCCAGTTACTGTAAGATTTGTAGGTCCTTGAATCATGATACTAAAGACTACAGGTTGATCGATCAGATCCATGATACCATTGATGTTGGCATATGACAAACTGGTGTTGTAAATAATTCCAAGGAAAATGGAAAGCATCATGACTATGATCACAGTGAGGGGCATTTTGATGGTGGTCGTGGTAGAGGTCGAGGTTATAGAGGAAAATTCAAAGGTCAAGGTTGCGGGAGGAATGGGTGATTTCCCTCGTGGGACTTTTTATACATGTGGATCTCCTAACTACTATAGGTGCAAATGTCCACAAAATATTGTATGTTATTTTTGTGGAAATAATCATAGTTATGAAGAGTGCCCCAACTTGTATGACGATTTAATAAAGAAACATAAATAGAAAAATAAGGGCGCAAGAATGGTTAGAGTACAACATGTCGTGGAAGACCAATGGATGCCAAAGTTAGTGTCAGATCCTAAGTTAATAGCTGTGAAGATTACTACATGCGCTGAGGTAACACATGCCAGGGAGACTCTGCAAAAAAAGCTCCGTATTACTGAGGAGGAAGTCCTGCATGCCAAGTATCTAGACCCTATGCATCAGAAAGAGGTTTATCAAGAAACCATGGAGGAAATTTAGAATTTATAGGATGAGATATAATGTTTGAAGGAATAGTTGTGGAATTTGGAACAAAAGAAGGAAACTAATCTCCATTAGATAGATGTTGATGACTTAAAATAAGTTTTCAAGATGTTTCACCAAGAGAACATTATTCCTTTGTTGGGGAGTTGGTTGAAGGGGAACACTCTGCACGCTAGGACTGAGAATGAGAGACAAAATTTTCTTGCTAATATTCCTCCAGACAACTTGGATTATGATAAGGAGATTACTCTAAATGCTGTTGTTGATGGTTGGATCTTGAGTAACATCTTGATTGACACAGGCGCAAAGGTGAATGTGCTCACTTTAGATTTGTGGGTTCAGATGGGAAGACCTCCATTACAACCATCTTCCAATGTGTTGTTCATGACAAATCAGACTATGGTAGTGCCCACCGGAGTTTTAAAAGATGTATCAATTACTATACAGGGGACTAAGTTCACTGAGGAATTTGAGGTCTTAGCGCTTGCAGAAGTAAACAATTTTCCCACATTACTTGGGAACCTGTGGTGCTATGAAAGCAACACTAACTTATATTTCAACAAGGGGTATATCAGCTTTGAGAACAAGGAAGAACACGTCATCTTACCTATGATAGATGGGAAATATGTGCCTTATGTAGAATCTTTAAGCGAAGAATACTTGAAATTTTTTTATGTGTACACCATTCAACATCCGAAAGTTCTTGAGCCATAAAAAGGAGTTCTCGAATTCGATGATGCATAATCAATGAGCAATAATACAAGCATTGCATTTGATAATTGGGTGCACAAAACTTAGGAAATGGTTGCACAGGAAGTACGAAGTGCATCTGTGTGCATCAGTAAGCCACACAGTATCAGGTATGTAGGAAACAATGAGGTACTAAAGTATACATGTGAGGAGAATCCAAAAATATTCATGTTTGCTATGGAAGTTCAATGGGAATGTCAGGTGGAAAGAAGGAACATGTTAGTATATACTTTGTGCCTGATGACAACGTGTTGGTAAGAATTTTTTTTGGGGAAAAATTGATGGATTTCTAGCTAACGTTGTGGGAGTCTAAGTCCCTCTACTTAACTGGTGTAGCTGCCATATATGCATGCACGAGAAAAAATGTGTATTTTCTTGGTGGCCTGAAGACACTAAAATTTTCCTCCGTAATTTCTATTTCATTAATGTATGTATTAGGAATAGGATGTTGTTAAGTATAATTAGTAGTAGTGTCCGATAGAAGATAACGGCGTTGCCAGTACGACGCCGCCAATAATGTATAGTACGGTAATAGTCAAAAGTACAATAGGAATGTTGTGGTAAAAAGTAAATATTTGTCGTAAGTGGTCCGGTAATGTTAAAATGTCAAAGTTGGGGTAAGTAGAGAAGTAGGGTCTACATGATTAGGAATTAGAAATATTATATTGGTAATAAGGACAAGGAGTGAGGTCATAAATATTTTGTGTATTTTATTTGTAAAAAGTCTAAAAATGTGGAACCCATGTGAAATGATAAGGTTTATCTTATCTTAAAAGATAAGCTTACATGTACAGATAAGAGTTAAGGTATGGAATATGATTCGTCAGAGTGGATTTCTTATCCTATCTTAGAGATAAGATGGATAAGCCTGGAAGTTCTATAAATAAAGAGGCCACCCCCCCTCATTTAGCATAGAAGGAAGTAGTGAGAAATATTGTATGAAGTGTGTAAAGGAAGCCATCAGTTTAAAGGTGTGTTGAAGAAGCCATTAAGAGGTGTAATTGTAAAGTTTCTCCCATAGTCTTGGTGAAAGGCAAGTGAAGTCAATAACACTTGAAGTACCTCATGGGTGAGATTGTAACAATTTCATGTTAATATTATAATTTACTCTGATATTTCAGATTTATCATCATTCCTTCTTATCATAGTCTATGGTATTCTTGTGTTATGTTTGTTGTTGTGTTTCTAGATTACATCCACCAAAATAAAGGCTGTGCATTAGTAAATAATCATAGCACGAGGAGTTCCGGTGAAGAATTATCATAGTGCCGGATTGGTGATGAAATTTTGGTTCCGTTGCCATGACCATTCCTCGTTGGTGGATTTTCTGGAGAGATATTCCCACTTAGTCAAAAATCATTTGGAGGGTAACCTTGTTTTTACTGTGCATAGTAGTTACCATGGTAAAGTCATTTTTTCCGTGAATAGTATTTACCGCAGTAAAGTCCCTTTTTACCGTGAATAGTATTTACCACAGTAAAATCACTTTTTACAGTGAATAGTATTTACCGCAGTAACTTCACTTTTTACTGTGAATAGTGTTTACCACAGTAAAGTCAGTTTTTACCGCAGTAAGTCAAGTTTTACCATAGTTTACCGTGGTCATTTCTATTTTCTATTATAGTGATTTCAATTATTTGTGCACATAAGTCTTGTTGATTGTACTTGTGGGTTGGTATTTCACTGTGGTTACTTTTGAAAATGGGGAAGATTCCTATTTTTTCAGCCCAATCTAATGAAGATGCTTCCTCTTTCATTCAAGAGTTTAAACGATCTTGTATTTGTAATGGCCTTATAAGAAGGGAACAATGGACTGAATTTTTTCCTACCTTTTTGGATGGTTCAGCCCTTAGGTGGTTTGAAACACTAGGTGATAATGTGAAAAACTCATGGGATTTATTAACTGAAAGTTTTCTTGAAGAATTTGGTGAACAACAGAGATATGCAGATCTCATGATCGATATCACAAAGCTAACCCAAGGAGAGAAGGAGAAGATAAGGGATTATCATGCTCGTGTTCTAGAGCTAAGGAGGAAGCTCGATGCCCAGATCCGGAAGGAAGGATTAGCGGATGGGTTGATGAATGGTGTGGATAATCTCCTATGTAAGCACTTCATTCTTGGGATGAAGCCAGAGATCAGACAATGAGTGAAGTATGACCACCCAGCTACCATTGAACAAGCAAAGGAGATTGCAAGAAGGCAAGAAGAAAGCATGGAAGAGGAGCCCAAAGAAATTGTTGCTAAAGTAGAGCCTACACCAGCACCTTTGGTCCAGAATCCACAACCACTCTCGGTGAGCACAAATCTTTCTCCTAGTACATCTACTGAGTATGAAGATCTGCTCAAGAAGATGGGTCAGTTAACTATTAATCTTCTCCAAGGAAAAGAATTTAGTTCTCAAGGAGGAGATAGAGGTCCAAAAAGAAATATTTCTGAAGTTGTATGTTATGGTTGTTATAAAAAGGGTCATTATAAGTATAATTATCCAGATAGAGCTTCTACATCTGGTAAAGGAGATAATGATAAAGGAAAAGCACCTGTGAATTCTTTTGATGTAGTAGATAAGAGCATAAATAATGAAGTAGATGTGTTTGTAACAAAAAGAAAGAAAGAAAAAGATAATCAAGATGGAAATGATCCTAAGAAGATGAAAGGAGAAACTAGTAAGAAACATAGGAGAAGAAAGTTGGGTGTGCAGGATTTTCTGATTTCACAGGGGCAAGGACCATACTCCATCTTGGAAGATCTGTCCAAAAGGCCTGCAAATATTACATATGGTCAACTATTGGCTATGTCTTCTGAGAAGAGGCGGGAGCTGCGAAGTGGACTCAATGCTCGACGAAGGAAGGAGGTTGAGGTCCCTGTTTTGGAGGCAGAGGCGGATCCCTATGCTCCACAAGCTGAGGTATTATGTAATGGTATTTCAATTCATGATGTCTTAGTTGATGGAGGTGCTGCAGTTAATGTAATGACCGAGTCTGTAATGAATATGTTGGGTTTAAAAATTGATCGCCCTTCAACACTTCTATTAAGGTCATTAAATAAGGGAAAAACTAAACCAGAAGGTGTAGTTTCAAATGTGGCAATATTTGTTATGGGTGTTGTATGTGTGGTAGACTTTCAGGTGATGAAAAATGGTACTGTTGCGTACCCAATGTTGCTGGGAAGACCATGGCTAAGGAGAGTTCATGCAAGAAACTACTAGAATGAAGGCTTCATGACACTTGGACGTGGTAGAGAGAGGGTGAAGATAAACGTGATCCCTCGGCATCATAAGGCAGAACCTGTGGATTCAAGTGATGAAACTGATGATTGGACATCCTCTGATTACTCTAGTACCAGTGAAGTGGACACTGAAGATGAAGAAAGTGAGGTTGATGTTTCAGTCATGGATATCCTTCCAGTCACACCGACTCATGACCCCATAAAATTATCTGAAGAAGAAGTTGATGATCGTCTCCAACAAATAAAGATTGGTGATGCTGTGATGGAGAGTGAGAAGGAATCCTACCTCCAGCTCTTTCGAAGGTACATACACATATTCACTTTTGATTACAAGGAACTCCATCAAGTAAGTTGGGTAGAACATTCTATTGAGCTGGTAGATGGTGCTAAGCCTATAAAGCAAATGCCATATAGAATGAATCCTAATTTTTCCAAGACTGTAAAAGAAGAGATAGATAAGTTGCTTGATGCAGGATTCATATTTGCTGTGGAGAATTCAGAATGGGTTTCTCCCATTGTGATCTCAATAAAAAAGAATGGGAAGCTACGCATTTGTGTTGATTACAGGAAGCTCAATAAGGCAACAAAGAAGGATCATTACCCTCTTCCATTCTCAGATCAGATCTTGGACGAAGTAGCTGGCCAGGAGTGTTATAGTTTTGCTGATGGATATAGCGGATACAACCAAGTCCGTATAGCGGAGAAAGATCAGTCTGAAGACCACGTTCACCACTCCTTGGGGAACGTTTGCTTATAGAGTTATGCCTTTTGGGTTGTGTAATGCTCCAGCAACGTTCCAGCGCTTGATGAATAGGGTGTTTGAACCCTACATTGGGAACTTCATCAGAGTATTTCTGGATGATTTTTACATCTATGGGAGCAAGATGGACCACCTGCACCAGATGGAGACAACATTTCAAAGGTTAGATGAAGCACAAGCCTCACTAAACCCTACAAAGTGTGTCTTTGGATGTTCTAAAGGTGTTTTGTTAGGGCATGTTGTATCCAGAGATGGTATTGGTACTGATCCTGATAAAGTTTCAAAAATCAAAGATTTACCATTTCCTATGAATAGAAGTAAGTTGAGATCATTTTTAGGCCATGTGGGTTACTATAGAAGGTTCATCAAGAATTTCTCAAAGATTGCACAGCCACTAACCCAGTTCTTGAAGAAGGATGTTACTTATGAACCAGGAAATAAGGTGCATGAAGCTTTTGGACAACTGAAGGAAGCCCTGGTGTCTTCACCTGTTTTAAAGAATCCAGATTGGAGCAAGCCATTCATTGTGTACACTGATGCCTCAGATGCAGCACTAGGAAGTACTTTGAGCCAAAAGGATGAAAATGGGAATGAACATCCAGTTTACTTTGGGAGCAGACAAATGAGCAGTGCTGAGGTAAATTATACTGTAACTAAAAAAGAGGCTCTAGCTATCATTTTTGCTGTAAAGAAGTTTAGAAATTACTTGCTAGGGCAGAAATTTATAGTTGTAACAGATCATCAGGCTCTAAAATATATTGTCAATAAGCCTAACCCATCAGGGAGGATAGCAAGATGGATAATTTTGCTACAAGAATTTGAATTTGATATTATAGATAGGCTAGGAAAGAAGCATGTCAATGCAGATGCACTCTCTCGAGCCTATGATGGTTTAGGATCATCTTGTGATGATGATGATTTCCCCGATGCAGCATTGTTCTCCCTTGACACAATCCCTAGTGAATACATAGATATTTGGAATTATCTGAATGAATTCAAGTTTCCTGATGGTGCCAATGCAAAGACTAAGAGAAAGATTACTCAAGCCAGTCGTCCATATTCTATTCTGCATGGAGTATTATTTCGAATAGGACCTGATGGACAGTACAAGAGGGCAGTTGGACGTGATCAAGGGAAGGAGCTGCTAGAAGAATTCCACAATGGTACATGTGGAGGGCACTTCTCTGGACAACTTACAGCAAGAAGGATCTTGGATGCAGGTTATCACTGGCCCACTCTTTTTAAAGATTGTTATAATTATTGTAAGACATGTGATATTTGTCAAACACATGGTAACCGTAAGACTTCATCAGCTCCATTATGCCCTATTCTTCCACTTGGTCCCTTTGAAAAGTGGGGAATAGACATTGTAGGTCCACTTCTAACTACCTCACACCAAAATAAGTATATTGTAGTTGCCACAGATTATTTAACCAAGTGGGTTGAAGCTAGGCCATTGAAAACAACTTCCATGGATGAAGTGGCAAGGTTCATATATGAACGCATTGTCACCAGATTTGGTTGTCCATTAGAAATTGTAACAGATCAAGGAAGCCACTTCATTAATGAGGTGGTAGAAGCCCTAGTCAATAAGTTTTCTATTAAGCACAGGAAGGCAACAACATACAAGCCAAGCACAAATGGACAGGTGGAACGAACAAATTTTGTGTTGTGTCAAATTCTAGCAAAAGATGCAGCCTTGCAGGTACATAAATGGGATAAGAGGATTCATGCAGCATTGTGGGCATATAGGGCAACATCAAAGTCAGCAACAGGATACTCCCCATTTCAGTTGGCTTATGGCATTGATCCAGTTCTTCCTATTGAGTTTGATATTCCCACGGTCAGAGTTATGGAAAATGAAAGGATGGATGAAAGTGATTCAGTAAAAGAAAGGTTGGTACATCTTCATTTGCTAGAGGAAATGAGGGAAATAGCTAAGGATACAAGCTATAAGAAGAAAATGAAGCAGAAGGAATACTTTGATCAAAAGATCCATTGGTCTCCATTTCATGTGAATGACTTGGTTCTAGTATATGATTCCAGATACAAAAAAAGAAGACAGAGAAAATTTCTTCCAAAATGGATGGGGCCCTACAAAATAGCAGCTGTGCATGAAAATGGTACGTACCGACTGGAGGAATTGGATGGCACTCCCATTACGAAATGGGTCAACCATGACAAGTTGAAGATTTTCCAAGCACCAGAATAGTCTACTCCGAGGACGAAGTAGAAGCTAGGAAGGGGGAAGATGTCGACACTAAAATTTTCCTCCGTAATTTCTATTTCATTAATGTATGTATTAGGAATAGGATGTTGTTAAGTATAATTAGTAGTAGCGTCCGATAGAAGATAATGGTGCTGCCAGTACGACGCCGCCAATAATGTATAGTACGGTAATAGTCAAAAGTACAATAGGAATGTTGTGGTAAAAAGTAAATATTTGTCGTAAGTGGTCCGGTAATGTTAAAATGTCAAAGTTGGGGTAAGTAGAGAAGTAGGGTCTACATGATTAGGAATTAGAAATATTATATTGGTAATAAGGACAAGGAGTGAGGTCATAAATATTTTGTGTATTTTATTTGTAAAAAGTCTAAAAATGTGGAACCCATGTGAAATGATAAGGTTTATCTTATCTTAAAAGATAAGCTTACATGTACAGATAAGAGTTAAGGTATGGAATATGATTCGTCAGAGTGGATTTCTTATCCTATCTTAGAGATAAGATGGATAAGCCTGGAAGTTCTATAAATAAAGAGGCCACCCCCCCTCATTTAGCATAGAAGGAAGTAGTGAGAAATATTGTATGAAGTGTGTAAAGGAAGCCATCAGTTTAAAGGTGTGTTGAAGAAGCCATTAAGAGGTGTAATTGTAAAGTTTCTCCCATAGTCTTGGTGAAAGGCAAGTGAAGTCAATAACACTTGAAGTACCTCATGGGTGAGATTGTAACAATTTCATGTTAATATTATAATTTACTCTGATATTTCGGCAAAGCTAGAAATTTCTTGCTAGAGAGAAATTTGTCTGTAAAGTGGGAAAGGGGAGTGAGAAATGAAATAGGAGAAGTAATTTTGTATGTAGAAAATCAGATTCTTGCACACACACTAGTTAGAAATTTCAACACATGTATTTATGAGAAGAAACAACTCTATAAATAACAATAAGACCAAATGGAATTTGATGAGCACAAAGTATCAAGAAATCTCTTAGTTAAAGAAAGCTGGAAACTCATTGTATTGATTGTTCAAACCAAAGTTGTACATGGTGGGGAAATGGAGGAAATTTGAGAATGAGGGGGAATGGAAGAATTTGGATATCTCCTTTGTTCTCTCAATGCACTCTTGAGTTTACAAAATCAATCACCAAACCTTTGAAATGGGAATTTATTTACAATTTATAGAATGAGAGGTGACTCATCATCTACCCCCAATGTCTTTTCATATGTCCTCGCACAATTTAAAAAATTTCAACTTCCTAGGAAGATTTTAAGTCCATTTTTATAACATAAAGGTGACTTATTACATTGGGAACATTAAGACATATGAAAAAGTACAACCCCCTTACAAAATTAGAACATTGAGAAGAGAGAGAAAGTTGGGGGAAGAGAAGAGAGAAATAGAGAGAGAAGAAGAGGAGGAGATGTCATTCCTGATGAATTCCCTTGATCCTTGTTCATGGAAAGCTCCAAATGTAGTGAAAATTTGAACCTTTGAACTCCTTGCACAATGAGAAAATCCTTCAAATTAGCTCATGAATGATTTCCAAAACAAATGAACTAAGATGGATCTCGAATTCCCTATGAATAAATGCCTATGATGATCCCAAAAAATGATGTCCCCTTGAATGATTATCCTTATACGTCCCATTGTGCCAAAACTGCTCTTTGAGTGTAACTTACTATTTTTAGTAAGTGTCATAGTTAGCTTTTCCCAACCTCAACTAACTATTATAGCTTGAATTATTTCTTCTTACTGTGCTCCTCTCGCCTTTTAGACCAACTGGATATTTATAACATGGGCTTTTAGAACCACTTACTATTTTTAGTAAGTTAAAATTGCGAGCCGAGATGACCTTTTTTATGACTTTTCCTGCGATACTCCCTCTATGTTCACCGCCTTCTTCGTAAAATATTCAAATGAAGGCTTACCTAAAGTAACAGAACCCTATGTAGGTAGACATGATATTTTTAAAAAGTACAATGTGGATGTCAGATTGCAACAAAATAGGTCTTAAAATTCTAGGTTTTATTTTGGGGTTCCATGCTCTGAATTTTTAGTAATTCCTTCGTTTGAACAAGTGGGAAAATGAGATTTTCATTGGTAGGAGTAGAAAATTAAAGCTGAGAAGGGATGATGCACATTTTCATGTCTCTGATATCCCTCACCTCAAAGGGATGTGAGGGACATCAAGTTCCATGACGATAAAGGTGATGTCATGTGGTGGAGATCCGATGACAGAGAATGAAGGCCTAACAAACACATGAGGGCTGGAAATTTGCTCTTGAAGAGGTCACATGAGTGAATAAGAGTCTCCTTAGGAGCTGGGCACATTTTTCCATGTTTGATGTCCCTCACCTCAAAGGGACATGAGGGAAATCAAATTCCATGGTGCTACAGGTGATGAAACATGGTAGCGATCCAATGATGAAGGCTTTCAGCTCTCGCAAGCACCTGAGGGCTGAACTAGTGATCATGGAGGTCATATGTGGGTCTAAAGGGCTTCATGGTGGTTGGGAAAATTTTACCAACCTTGATTTCCCTAACCTTGAGGGACGTGATGGACTGTAAATGGCCTTTTGAATCCAATGGTGGAGGTCTCAGGTCTTGATTCATCCATTTGATTGCTTAAAAATTGGAGTTTTGATCTGGTACTCCATCTATACATGAGAAAAACTGGTTACAAAACCATTGTTCCAAAGTTTTTTGGAAAAATTAATTTCACCATCTTCTAGATCTTAGAAACCCCTTTCCGACGATGTTTTTTTTCTCCTAACTCCATCTGGAGCTCCCAGAATCACATTTGGAAGCTCGATAACGTTTTTGGCTTGTGCACTGCCTAGGCCTGTGAACCCTGATTTTGATGAAACTGCTCCAAACTCGTCAAATATTCCAAAATACCTTCGATGATGTTTCTATTCCTTCAATTCACCTCCATGTTGGTTTTATATCCTCTATTCCACTTCAGGGGGTTTCTCCAGTCTTGGGAAGGCCACTGATATCCATTCCCAACACTACCCAGAGATAACATTTTTGTAAAGAACTCCTAAAATAACCTAGGCGGTTGATTTTAATTTCCTAAATCACCTATGGGAATGAATTAAAACCAATTTGGAGGTTACTGGATTGACTAAATATACCTGGGGTGCCTTAGAATGATAAAACATGAAAATTTTGCTACAAGGGTATCGTTGTCATTCTTGAAAATTGTCAATTTGCCTATTGCACATTTACATCACAACACAACGCGATGGTGGATGGTTCACAGGGAAAATATTTAGGAGTGGAGAGAAGTAATGATTACTTTATCTGATCAATTTATAAGAAGCAATGTGCCTACTTAGATCTGTGCATTTCATGGTAATGATCATGTTTAACACCATGTTCAACAACATGAGAGACTCTAGATGGTGGGGCAGGAAGCTTTACCATCTTCGTTGTGGGCAGAAACTTTTAATTTTACCTTGCGAGGATGCACGCGTGTATGATATGTCTATGTAGAATTGAATAGAGAAACTGGAAATTAATAAGAACTTGTTGAAGGTATGACTCACAGCTTTGATTACTTTTCTTCTAAACCCCTGGTAAATGAGGTGTTGTAGGTTATGAAGTGCTTAACTATAGGAGATAGTGAAAAGGCCGAAGAGTTACTTAAGGATTTATTAAGAGAATCAGACCCGGTGGCACATTTTGAAGAGGAAGAATCATATGTTGAACAACTTGAGTGCGCCTACCTAGAAAGAGAAAAGGGTAAGATGATTTATATGATTGATGACGAAGAAGTAGAGAACCTGAATATTGAGAACAAAGATGGTATGCACAAAGTATTGAACAATGTAGATGAGAAGACGCACTCCTACCATGACCCTATGAAGACTAAGAAAGTGACCAGTGGCATAGATACTAAACCTAAGGAGTCTATTATAGGATATTACTGGTCTGATTGTGAGGTTGCTAAGATCATTGAGATGTTGCACGGATTTTAGGACTTGTTCCCTAGAGTTTATCATGAATTGAAAGGTGTACATGAATCATTAGGAGAGATGAAGATAAAGTTGAAAGAAGATATGCGCCTAGTCCGAAAGAGGCCTTATAAGATGAATCCGAATTTAAGCGTCAAGGTAAAGGAACAAATTTAAAAAATGTTAATTTCTGGAATTATTGTGCCAATTGAGGAGTCAATGGGTAATTCCTATGGTGATCAACATCAAGAAATATGGTAGAATTATATTTCTGTGGATTACAGGGAGTTAAATGTTACATGTGTGATTGATCCCTTTCACACACCTTTTACTGAGGAAATATTGGAAGGTGTTGCAGGGCAGTGAAATCTACTCCTTCACTGATGGATTCTCTGGATATCATCAAGTGAGGATAACTACTGAGGATCAAGAGAAGACAACTTTCACCACCAAGTGGGGAAATTTTTGCATACATGGTTATGCCCTTTGGATTAAAGAATACACCTATAGTATTTTCATGCATAGTGGTACAAGCATTCCAGGATTTTATTCACAAGTTCTTACAGGTGTATCTGGATGATTGGACAGTCTATGGGCTTCATGAAAGATCATTGTGATAATTTAAGGCTGATGTTTGAGAGATGTAGGTAAGTTTGAGCATCTCCTTGAACATTAAGAAGTGTATATTTTCCACACCCTTTGGAATTTTGTTGGGGCACATCATCTGTAAAGAGGGCTTGCTAGTGGATCCTGCTAAGGTAGTTATGATTTTGGGCTTGGAGGAGCCTACTAGCCAAAGTGAGGTGCATGCAGATTCTTGGGGCACACAGGTTATTACAAAAAGTTCATTAAGGGATATGTCAAGATCACTGTGCCCTTAGAATAATTACTCAAGGGAAAAGGAAAGTTCTATTGGGGTGAGGCACAACAACACATGTTTGACACACTAAAGGAAAGGCTTACTACAATGCCTATTTTGCACTTTCCTTCATGGTCTAAAGCCTTTTCACGTTCATGTAGATGCTTCTGGCATGGCCATTGGTACTGTATTAGCTCATCCTAGAGAAGGGATTGTTGATCATCCTATTTGTTTTACTAGCATAAAGTTGACTCCAACAGAACAAAATTATACAATGACAGAGTGTGAGGCCTTGTATATGATCTATGCACTCCATAAGTTTTGACAGTATTTGCTGGCTACACCTTTCATCTTTTATACAGACCACATGACATTGAAGTACTTGGTGAACAAGCCCATTTTGCAAGGGGTGCATATGTCGTTGGGTACTGTTATTTTAGGAGTTCAATTTTACAGTGGTAGTTAAGCCCAGTAAGAGCAATTTTGGTCCAGACCATTTATCAAGGATTCAATCAGGAGAGGATGGCATAAAGCATTGAGGATACAATGCCAGATGCACAACTGTTCAGGTTGAACCGTGCACCCTTGGACTTGGAAGATATTGTTGTCTTTTTACGCATAGGTGTGGTGCCAAAGGAATGAAGGCTTTAGAGAAGAAACAACCTTGCTATCCACACCGCACCTTACATGTTGATTAGTGGAGACTTGTATAAATTAGGTCATGATGAAGTTTTGTGCTACCGGTGTGTGCTTGAGCATGAGTGTGACACAATTATGGTATTGAGGCTCATGGTGGTATTGCAGGTGGACACTATGCAGGGGATGCCACCATCCACAAGATTCTACTAGCTGGTCTATGGTGGGAAACATTGTACAAGGATTGCAAAGCATATTGTAAGGCCTGTGACCATTGTCAAGCACCTTGGAAAGCCTGGGCAATGTGATGAAATGCCTTTAAGGCCTATTTCTAGTGCAAAACATTTTGAGAAGTGGGAAATTGACTTTGTGGGCCCTATTTCCCTAGCATGCACACAGGACATGATCGCGCTACATTATAACTTGTATAGATTATCTTACAAGGTGGGTGGAAGTGGTTCCTACAAAGGATTGCATAACAACTATGACAAAAGGTTTATGTGGGAAAATATTATTAGCAGGTATGGATGCCCTTTAAGTTTAACAAGTGATAGGGGTACTCATTTCCTTAATGAGACTATCAGGATATTGTTGGATGAATTCATGGTTGCACACCATAGGAAAACCCCTTATCACCCTCAGGAAAATGGAACTGTTGAGGCCTTCAACAAGATATTGAGCCATACCTTGACCAAAAAATTTGTGATGTTGGAAGGTGAGATTGGGATGACAAGGTTTCTGTGGTACTTTGGGCATACCGGACAACCTACAAGAGGTTGAATAAAGCAACACCATTTCAGCTGGTGTTTGGTGCAGAAGCAGTTCTCCCCATGGAATTCATGTTACCTTCTTTGCGTATTACATGCACATAGGAGGTCTAGCTGATGAGACAAGCACTAGAAGAATGGATTGACAAGTTGATGCAGCTGGATGAAAGGCGTGCCATAGATCAAGATGGAGTCAGAAGCAAGAAAAATCCAGGAAAAAGGCATGGCATGACATGCACATCAAGGATATAAGAAGCTTGAGGTTGGGAAAATGGTACTTTCTGTATGATTCAAATTTTTTTGCACCATCCTAGAAAGCTTAAAGTGCATTGGTTGGGACCGTATGTTATCACTCATATACTTGATTCAGGCACTTTCTAGTTAGAGGCACTGGATGGAACATGGTTGCCCAGTTACTTTAACGGGAGTAGGCTGAAGCCCTACTATAAATAAGTCTTCTTGGTGTTTGTAATAAGGAAATATTTCCATTTAGCTTAGGTTTCCTTAATGCATTTCCTTTATATGTGTTTCCTTCATTATTGTTATGCTTTGTCAATTTAGTTGAGTGTTTTGTGTAATAAGTGCACTTGCGCGCCAGAAGCTGATTTCAATTAAAGTGTTTTCATGTGTAGAGGACCACACATACCCTTAGTGTGGGGTGGTTTACATACATGGTTCATTACCAAGTTGAATATAGTTGATTGTCATCTGAAGATGGGTATGCATAAGGAAAATTTGGTGCAGGTGCTTTTTGGAAGGGTGCAGATAATACTCCTAAATGAAGACCATAGATGGAAAAATGGACACACAGTATAACACGAGGTAGGCTACAGTAGGGGAAACTACTTAGAAGAAGGCACAGTGGTGAAGTACTTTGGTGACATATAAGCATGTGAGAGGAGGTCTGTGGCCAAGAAGTAGGAGGCATGCCAGAAGGTTATGGCTGTGGCGTGGCATAAATGAGCAATGCAGTGTGGAAACATTGGCAAATGATGTATTAATGCTGGGATCGGTGGTAGGTAAAGGAGCAATAAATGTGATCAAATTTTTTAAAATCTATATAAGGATGGAATGCAGATTCATTTTTACCTTTGTAATTACGGAATTTTTGAGTGAGATATTTGTGAACGAGCTAGTGAGATGTTGTTGAAGTGTGGAGAGACTGAGAAACTAGGTGTTGTGATCAAATTTGTGCATGGGATTGACTTGTGCTCCCATTAGAGAAGGGTTTGAGTGAAGTAGAGGCATGCAGGGAGGAGAAATCAAGCACTAGGGTTTGAATTGGAGCTAGGGCATGTTTTCGAGCTAGGGCATGAAAGTTTGAGTCACACAACTCAACAAAGGTAAAAATGCACACCTTTTTAATTACTATGGCACCAAGGAGAGCACCTGGAGTGGGGAAAAAGGGGAAGAAGAAGGTGGAGGTCAAAGTCGAAGTAGAAGATGCCCCAAAGGTAGGTTTTCAGAAATGCAATACCCAGAGGGTGTTCTTATGGGGTGTGACTAGGATTCACACGTTCGTCGCTGCAAAGTCAGCGATTACAACCACAGAACCAAGGACATGAAGGAGGATTTGGAAAATTTTCTCGTAGTGAAGATGATGAAGAGGACAACAGATGACATGCCAATTTATGATGATGCAGGTGAGAAATTGTTGGCCAAGGTAGGAGTGTTACAATTGTATGAGCTCCCATACTTCGGAAAACCTAAAAAACTATACCAATGGCTCATGAGATGAGTGCATGAAGATTTATTTTACTTCGTTGGGCACCGAATGAGGATTACCATGCCATTGATTGCCATCTTGACAGGGTTGAGGAGCTCAAGGGTAGAGATAAATAATGACCTCATTGACAAGGAGGTCATAGAAAAAACAAGGAAGGAAGCTGGGTTACACTAAAGGTGGGCACGAGATGGATATCCCCAAGTTGCAGAAGTACCTATTCATCCAGGCAGCAACACATCTTCTAACAAAGATCAATAATCAAGAACATTGGTCTCAAGTCAATAGGGCATGGCTTCATGTCACTGCATAGAATGATAGAGGGGGTTGTCTACAACATCTCCAACTTTATTGCTGAGACCATCATTGAGGAGGTGACAGGAAGGTGAAAAGATAAGTTTTTGCGCTATCCTTTTATCCTTAGTTTTTGTGGAAATTGGTGTGCCCGATGGGCCAAAGGAAAATATATGGATGTTCCCTCAAGAAGAGAAGTCCTTGGCAGAGAGATATTTTCAGATTACACTTGTGATGGTTCAATGAGTGGACCCTTCAAACAAAGGGCAGAGATATGGTATGAGCGGTTGCATGCACTGTGTTTGAGGAAGAATGGAGGATCCCCAAGGAGTTACCTTCAGTTGTGGGTAAACAAGTACAATTGGCAGTATACCAACACTATTACATTGGGTGCTTCACAATGAAAGATGGAAAATGGAGCCCATGGTGAAAACTACCTTATGCTTTTACCACACGCTATTTCTAGGTGTCTGTTCACATATTTTATGATGCGTGCCATGCTTGATATTCAATGTAGACAAGGTAGATTGTGACTACCATACACTGAGGAAAACCTATGTCTACCTAGGTAAGACTACTTACATTGAGCATTTAATATCAGATGACATTAATATGAAGGTTGTGAGCTTGGCCATTGGCAAGTTGGGCGTGGATTTGGTGTATGTGTACTTAAAGCCTAAACTACAAAATGGAAAGTACTTGGAAAATGAGTTCAAGTTACCTGGGCCACCTAAAGGGAAGCACACAGTGGGTACCTTAGAGGAGGAAGAAAATGTTCTACCCACTATGGATGAAGAAGAAGAAGGAGAGGAAGAGGAACTGCATGAAGATGATGGGGGTCTAGAGCATAGGGGTAGGAAGTAGCCCACTGTTGGAAAGAAAAGGGAGTGTGAACCAAGTCCCCCACTACAGGAACAAGATGAGGAGTCAGGCACGTGGTGAAGATAGACATAGAGAAGACTCCAAAAGAGCCACAGTTCAAAAGGGTGTTCAGGAGGACAAGGGCTCAGAGTGCGGGGATGTCACAACCACTAAGGAGATCACCTAGGACTTCACCACCCAAAGTAGAACCTGAGAAGAAGAGAAGGCATAAGATGAGAATGAAGGACGAGGAGGAGGATGAGTCTGGTGAAAGCACACCTAGCACACAGTTAATCCCAAGGATGTAGAAGAGCCTCATGATGAAGGTATGAAGAGTGATGAAGAAGGGCATAAGGAGAAGGGTGTAGAATTGGATAAGGGTGAGCCTTCTGGTGTGCCTGATGATACACAGAAAGGTAAAGACCCGACTCTGGACTCAGGCACCCGTGTTCCCAAAGGAAGGGGGGTGAAGAAGGAAAAAGTGGGTGAAGATTATGTAACTCCTGTGTTGGGCTATGTAAATGATACAAGTAAAATCATACATGCCTGATTTTAGAGCACTATAGAGAAAAAGGATCTATATGGATGGGAGTTAATGGATGTAGATATGGCCAATGCACACACCAGGAAGACAACTATCTTGGTCCATGAAAACTCACATGGATGAGCCAAATTTTGATGTATGTGAAGAGTCCTTGCATGTCACACCAGATGAAAAAGTCTCCACATCTCCAACACATGAATATTAAGCCCATGACCATGTTGGATGAGCAGGTAAGAAATGCCTTAGTAAAGGTATCTGTAGAGGTTGCATGCATAGGAACGTAGATAAAGCAGACAACCATTAGAGAATTAATCGAAGACATCAAGGAGAAGGATGAAGAAAATAGAGTGCCTGAAAGCAAAAAGGAATGGGAAGAGGAAAAGAATGAGGCATTGATCAATATGGTTGAGGAAATTGGGGATGACATTCTGAAGGTAAGACCTCATCTAGAGTCTCAACTTCCTCAGAAATTTCCTTCTGCAATGCACTATGTCTGGAAATTGGTTAAACTAGTCATAGATGAAGGGCCATGTGCATATGCCCATGCTAAAAGATCCTGTAGAGGAAGAAACAAGAGCCAAGGCCACCATTTCCAAAAAAATTGCAAGTTATGAATCTTTATTACAGGCCTTGAAGGATGAGCTGAAGAAGGGAAATCAAGCTCTGAACATGTGTGCAGCTCCGGATGCAATAATTAGAACAAGGACCCTTGAAGAAGATAATGAAGTCCTAAAGGCCATGAAGGATGAGACACTTGGGTGTGCAGATAGACTTTCTCTGGTAAAATAAAAGTGTGAAGCCCTTACAATAGCCCAAGATCCACACAGGGACAAAATAGATGAAATTGGGAAGCTTATTGCGCAGAAAATGGACTCCATGGAGGGAATAATGTCAAACATGGCTAACATTGTCAGGGTTCTACAGAATGAAAAAGATAAATATGACTCAAGATGAACTAGATGCCATAGTGATAGACATCCCAGATAAGATAGGGGAGGCACTGAGTGAATGACAAACATTGGAGGTAGAAATTAAGAATGAGTATCAGAGTTGATACTGCCAGTTGAGGAGGAAAGTGCTGAGTGATGTCTCGTTCTTTTTTGTTGAACAAGTCTTTATTATTTCATTCATTATTCTTTTCTTTAGAGATATAAGTGGGATTTCCCATTTTTGGGGATGAAATGTAGTTAGTGTGGGGTAATGTTGAGCACATGGAATATAGCTCAAGTATGAAAAGTGCATAAGGATTGGGTGCATAGGAACCAGGTGCGCAGGAAGGCACAAAATCATAGAGGAACATGAGTGCACCAGAATAGTTTGAATTCAGGACTTAGCCACTTTTTGTGGGTCAAGGCTATTTTTGGAGATGGAGTGTTGAGCATGTGATAACATGAAGACTTGCAGGTCACAAGGCTATTTTGGGATGTGCAACAGTTTGAGCGCCATGCATAGTTACAATATAATAATAGGATTTCTACTCAGAGTTAACTATAGGAAGTCTATTGTTAGAGCACTTGCATGTTTTGTATTCCTTTGTAAAGGTGCATGGATATTATTAGCATGTAGCCTATTTTTGGAAGGTGCATAGGGTGGTGAAGGGAAAGTCCCCACCCCTATATATATGTATTGATTTGCAATGGTTTTGAGAGACCATGATTATTGTAGAGTTATGCTATGGATTTGCTAGCATGCATAACCATGGAGATTAGTATCTTGAATGTATGAAGCTTCTATGTTTTGTAGTATTTAATATAATGGAACATATTGGCTGGATATTGGTGTTAGATGTGACTGAATATGGTTCTTGCATGGTAAATCTTATTATGATCATTGTTTAGTCAATCTTTCATATGGTTTAGATCTAGATCTGATTCATGCACTGTGGTTTACTTAATTACCTGTTATGAATATGAATATATGCATGCACAATCATGCTAACATTCTAGACAAACAACTCTAAAGAGGGACCTGGTACCTTTTGCGTGCTTTGGGTGAGTGCTCAGTTCAGGCTGAGTGATGTGCCAAGCGCACCTTGGGTTATTTGTAGTGAATTCTAGGCTACATCAATCTGAATAGATCTAAATCAGGGAAAAATTTAGTGGTGAATATTCATTAATTCACAAATATTGTAGTATTTAAAATTTGAAATTGACAATTTTTTCGAGAAGGGAGTAGGCCGGGGTCGCCAAAATTTTCTTGGTACAAGTTAATTTTAGGGGTTATTTGCCATCCTTGTGAAATAGAAATTCACAATATTCTCCTTAATATTTTCGTCCAATAGCATATTTTATGGTACCGACCAACACCTTAAATATAGACTGTTGTTCGGTAGCATAAAAATATGCTACCGACCGATAGTCTATATTTATGTTGTCATCTGGTAGCATAAAATATGCTATTGGCCTATAACATAAAATATGTTATTGGTGTGTAGCATAAAATATGCTACCGACTGACATCATATATTATGTTGTCATCCGGTAGCATATAAAAAAGCTAGCATCCGATAACAATAGACAAAAAAACAAAGAGTATGGGATTTTTTTTGCTTGCACTATATTTTTGGAGGACAAATTTCTTATTGAGATGATCATTTTAACTGCTAACATCAAAAAAATTCAAAAAAAAAATTGCATACAAAATTAGTGAAATTTTTATTTTTTTTCCACAAAAATAAGGTTTTTTTATTTTTATGTTTGCGTCATATTTTGGGAGGGAAAATTTCTCATCGAGCCAGTCATTTTAACAACTATTGTCAAAAATGATTTTTTTTTAAAAATTACATATATTTTTGGCCAACATCATATACCATTAGCCGATAACATAATATATGTTGTTGAATGGTAGCATAAAAATGCTACTGGCCAACAACATATTAGTGCGAAAGTCAATTTTCCCAGATTCGCCATTACTGTGAAAGTCAAATTTCCTAGTAAAGAAAATAATAGCATTGATCGATCTACTGTTCGTTGGATCTAGCCTCCCACTGCATGGTACAAACTGAACTTTTATGGAGCTTCAAAAGGTAATCCTGGGGATTATGGAGGTGGCGGGGTGATTAGAGATCACAGAGGTTACTTTTTTGCCACTTTTTCTGGCAAGATGGGTCATCAAAAAAATCATTACTCGGAAGCTTTAACATCGCTTTAGGGAATAAGGTTGGCTAGAGATTGTAATATTTCCAATATTAATTGAGGGGGATTCGTTGAACATCATTACTTTACTAAATCAAAATCAGTCTCCAAGCTGGTCCATCAAAGACTTCATTAGTGAAGCTATTGAATTTTGCAATGGTTTTGATAACTATAAGATTATTCACACATATCGTGAGGGTAATAGAGTGGCCGATTGTTTAGCAAATATTGGGGTCAACAATACTTTGCAAACTTGGCTAAGTGGCGATCCCCTTCCTGCCAAAGTACTTGATGACATCACCAAAGATATGCATGATTCTAAACACAATTATTAATAGATACAGGGCTGATGTGAAGGAGGGACTTATTAATGGCATAGTTAAGTCTAATGATGTTGTCAACATTCCGCATGTTTTAGAGGACCCAAAAAGCAAAGGTGGTGTTGAGTTGATTGCATTTCAAAATTTGTATATCATTGTGCAGCTCAGGGAAAAAATAGGCAATATGGGGGGACCTCCTTGCAAAACCGAGCCTGTGTATGATCCAGCCTGGAAAATAGATACTACCCTTTGGAAGTATCTACATATGGGGGGTATCTCAAATTTCATCAAAAAAATTAAGGGTTTCGATCAAGACATCTCGGTGAAGTTTGTGAATGGGTTAAAAAATTGCGTGGTTGAGTATGGAGATGCCAAGGTCGAGATCTCCGAAGAGCTCATTTCCTAGGTTACTGGTTTGAGCATGGAAGGTACCAAGTTCTTCAACAAGTGTGTCAATAGAGAGGTGGAGGTGAAAAAATTCCTTGTTGAAGGGGAGAACCTTGAGTATGTCGTGGTAGGCATAAAGGTGGCTTCCATACCTGAACCATTTGCTGAGATTGCGCGAATAATGGTAAAGTATGTCTCTTTGGAGGGAAGATATGCCACCATTCCCCAAAAGCATTTGATTTTTCTCAATCATTTTTGTAGGAATATTATAGTAAATTTCCCACATTATTTACTAAACTCCTTAGAGAAGTATGTCCTTGAGGTTTAGAAGCATGCCAGGGGCGGTTCCCCTCCACCAAGGCCCAATCCTTCTCATTCACCACCACTGCTTCTCTGGCTCTCGTCCTCTTCCCTCTCCTCCTGTGATTAACCCCTCTCTCTGTTGACAGAAACCTGGACATTGCTACCTCGAGCATAAAGAGGAAAGATAAGAAGGTAAAGGTTTCTCTTCCTTCTTCACAGAGAGTTTTACGTAGTCATAATGATTTGGAGCTTGCAGAGAACTTACTACACATTAGTACTCTTGTGGATCATCCCAAGGAAACATATCTTCATACCAGAGTTAGTAAACTTGAAGAGGAGATCAAAGACCTAAAAAATGCCTTGAAGAGTATGGAAACATCAAAAGGTAAGCGGAATTTGCAAAATCCTGATGACACGGACACTATTGCTGAGATCTACAAAAAACTACTTTCATTAGATACTAGACTGGGCAATGCCAAGGGGTGGCAGGATTGCACCCTTCGGCTCTAAAAGTTATGTATAATTTTATGGAACAGTATGTCAAGAGTGTATACAGCCTTAGCGGCATCCCTGTAAATATTTGGGATTCCAATGAGACCCGAGATCTGGCACTTGCTAAGGCAGACATGAGTGATCTTTATCAGGCCACTGCCATTGCACTCTTCATTTCTCTCTAGAAAATTAAGGTCAAGCATGACAAGGCTGTCAAGTGATGCAGAGCCTTGGTGTTGCTTTGATGTTGAGTTGATGTTGTTTTTTGGCGGTTTTGTTGTTGTCCTTTCATTGGGATGCCTTGTTGTGGATCCCTTTTTGATGTGTTTTGGCTCTTATGCTCTTCGTCGAATCAATTTCTGGTTTGATATTTTTGTTCTCTTTCTGCTCTTGTATCTAGCTGTGTTGAGCCTCCTTGTTTAAGGTGTATAGCCTTTCTGGGTTTAGTTTTCCCTTGCTGTTATCTGGCTTTTTGAGCCTTTTTGTACACAGGGTATAGTCCCTTCAAAACTATTTATACTTAATAAAAAAAAAGTCAATTTTCCCATATTTGCCAACGAATTTATATGATTTGTTTTTTTTTGGGGGGGGGGGTCTTAAAAAATTTCCCTGATCTAAATGGTGCCTTTGTATTCTTTCATCTCCACTTATTATTTTTTATATTTCTTCTTCTTCTTTGAATTCTGGTCCCTCTGAATGATTATTTGTTTTTACACTTACTTTTTGAGGTCTTGTTTCATCCATCTTTACATTGGAACTTTCTATGATTTTTTGTAGCCTTTTATTATTACATTTATAAGCTTTACTTTTTTAGGAATATCTAATAAAAATAACTCCATCAACTCTTGAGTCAAAATTTCCTAAGCCTTCATCATCTCTCTTATTGAAGCATTTACTCCCGAACACTTTGAAGTATTTAACTGATGCTGGTCTACCCCATCCATAACTCATAAGGGGTTTTTACTATTGTTTACTCTTATTTTTCCTCTATTCAAAATGTGACTATCGTGTTGAGTTCTTCTCTCCAAAACATGTTTGATATCTTAGATTCATTTAGCATAGTTCTAATCATTTCTTGGACAATTTAGTTCTTTCTTTTAACAACTCCGTTTGGTTGTGGAGTCCTTGCAGCTGAGAGATGCATTTTTATTCCATGTTGTTCAAAAAATTTATTGAATTCATTTGAGAGGAACTCGCATCCTTGATCCAATATCAAGAACTTGATATTTAATTTTGTTTCATTTTCCATTAAGGCTTTGAAAGCTTTAATCTTATCAAATGCCACAAATTTTTGTTTTAGAAAAGTGACCCATGTCATTCTATATTAATCATCAATGAACAACACGAAATAACTTTCTCATTGTATAATTTCCATTATTGTAGGCCCACAAATGTCTATATGGATTAGTTCTAATGGATTAGTTGTTGAGTACTCTTTTGATTTGAAATGTTCCCTTTTTCTGTTTCCCATGTTGACACTACTTGAAAATAATATTTGATGGTTTTATAATCTTTGGCATATCTCTTACAGATTTTATAGAGCTGATTTTTACTAGATTATCAAGATTCATATGGCCCATCCTTCTATGTCATAGCTAACTTTCATCAATTCAACTCATGTAACATTTCTTTCCCTTAACTTCACCAAGAGTGTACAAGTTATTTTCTATTATGTTTGCATCTACAATTAATTTTCATGTGTCTGTTTTCTAGATCTCACAACCTTAAGTATAAAATGTAAGAGTGTGTCCTTGATCACACATTTGAATAACACTTAGAAGGTAATGCTTTAGGCATTCAACATATAATACATTTTTGTTGTTGTTTGTCCATTATGAATACTAAGGGTACCTTTTCCAGATATCCATGACATGCCATTATCTCCAAAATTTATTGTGATTTCACTAATTTCCTTCAAAGTGAGAAATTTTCTTTTGTCTCCAGTCATGTGCATTGAGCATCTGTTGTCAATATACCATTAACGCCCTTTTTTTGTGCGTGAAATAATGTTTGCACAAGCATATACTTTTCCTTGTGTTGATTAACTTCCTCTTTCTTCTCTTTCTAGATTTTGTATGTTATATTTTCTTTATAACATGCACATTCACTATCTTATTTTATCTGGGGGTTCTTAAAAAAAATTTATATACAACCATCCTATATGACCGTACTTATTACAATTATAACATATACTTTTATTCTCTTTGTAATATGATAATGGGGTAAATGAGTTATAATTTCTAATTAAAACTCCATAAATAATTCTCCCATTTTCCCATGCATACCTATTTCTTGCACGTGCCCTACACTCCATTTCTCTATGGCCGAAATCATTGCAAGTAAAGCAATGATCATACAATGAATTTTGGTTCCTATTCATATGAGATTGTTTTGGAAGGAGTGATATTCTATGATTCCTTATGGGAACATCATGCCCTTGGTTCTCACTTTTGTTTTCCTTGTTGATCCTATGAGGAATCTTATTTATTTATTTTTAAGCTCATTAGATTTTAAATCTAGATTATTATTGTTAATTTCTTATTTTTATTCATAGCCAAACCCAATCTTGTTAAATGGTGACCTCTGGTGATTGATTATATCATTCAAAATTTCAGTACTCTTTTCAAAATTTAAGCTACTCTTCAATTGAGTGTTTTTCTTCTCTAATTCCTTCCTCAAGGTAAATTATTTTCATACTCCATCTTCTTACAGTCTTTGTCCTTTGTCTTAAATTTAATTTTAACTTCTTCCTCTATTCTCTTTGTTTCTTTAAGCTGAATCTTTAGGCTAATGACCCTTTTTCTGATTCCTATAGAATTTTTGACATTTTTGTTTCCAAATAACAATTAAATTATTAATATTTTTGAATTTGAAATCTTTTTTTTAGATTCTTTTTCTTAAGAAAATTTAACTCATCTATAAGAACTTGTAGATGAATCATTTTTTATTTCTATAGCCATGAACAAAATTTATTCTCTGTTACTGCCTGATATGATTTCATCACTTTCCTCATATAAACTACTATTCCTTTTGGATTAGAGGATTGACTTGTGATTTCCAAACCTTTTCTTATATTCATTTTGTTTGAATCTCTTCTTATTTTGAGATTTTCTTTCCTTGTTATTCCCATCCTTATCATGATTTTTCTCATTATCAATATCATCTTTATGTGGACATTTGGCAGAAAAATGTCTTATTTTACCACAATTAAAACACTTGAAAGGTATCTTACCTTTGTATTTTCTGGATCCCTTTTAATCTTTTTGTTGAACATGGCCTCCTTCCCATCTTGTTCATTGCTTGATTTAGACTCTTTATTTTTCTCTTTTTTAGAAGCTTTGAAAGTTGCTTCCATTTTTTATGGATTCTATGCTTCTGTCCTCATCTCATAGGCTGTGAGAATTCCATGTAACTCATCCATCTTCAAATAGTCTAGGTATTTCATCTCTTTAATAACATAAAATTTTGCATCAAATCTTAAAGGTAAAGATCTTATTACCTTATAAACTATTATGGATTCTTTAACCTGTTCACCAAGTTCTTTGATGATGTTAACAATATCATCCAAAGACAGAAGATATGCTATAGTTCATTTTCTTCATATTTCATTTTCAAGTTTTTGAACTGTCTAATATGAGTTTGGAGCTTTTCCATTTTTACTTAGTTGTCATCCTTTGATCCGTAAACTACCTTTTCCCCACAATTAACATATCCTAGTTACTGAGAATTGAATGGAAAATGACTAATTTCATTTTAACCAATATAATATGTAAGAAATAAACACAAATATATTGCAAATTGAGAGAAAAAAAGCAAATGAGACACAAGAATTTATCATTGAGAAACCCAAGGTGGAAAAAAACTCCAATGGGTAAGAAAATTGCTTCCCTCTCACTATGTAATTCTAGAAAATAAAAATCTACTATCAATAAAACCTTAAAGAAGTATTCTTCACTCCTCTTTTTATTTTATTTCTTACAACTCTTAACCAATAGTAAACTTACTCAAAATGAATAAACAAGAAAGAAATCAACTTCTCCTCTTTGGTCACACTAGAATTCACTCAAAATCAATTTCTAGAATGCTTCCACAACCTTATATTTATAGTAACTATGCTTAGGATCGAATGGAAAGATGAACCAAACCATTTGGAAGCCAAAACATTTTCAAATGTTGAGTTTCCCAAATTATGGAGTTGTTGGGGACAAAACCACTGGTGAAAACAAAGTGGCGGTTGCATAACCACCACTCTATGAAGAGTGGCGATTATGTAACCATCAGGGAAGTTGTGTAACCGTCACCTGTAAAATCCCTTACATAGAAAAATGATGGCTTGAAATGTCATTTTAAGGTTTCTGGATCACCCGCATCCTGACTGGACCATCTCATGAAGAAATAATAAGCTGAGATATGCATTGCAAGAATCAAATATGGAAAATACATGGAATTGGGTATTTTCAAATCCATTCTTAGATCACCCTCATTTATGGTTTGAATTTTATCCCATATGTATTTTTTGAAGTGCAATGCATTACTTTGAAAAAATC
Source organism: Taxus chinensis (assembly GCA_019776745.2). Taxonomy (NCBI): domain Eukaryota; kingdom Viridiplantae; phylum Streptophyta; class Pinopsida; order Cupressales; family Taxaceae; genus Taxus; species Taxus chinensis. The sequence continues at coordinate 623,013,350 of CM034155.1, forward strand.
TAGTTCTGATAAGCCACTCAAAATTGTGTTCATAGATTTTACAATACTCTAACTTTCCTTCTTTCCAGCTTGATTTGTTGGTGGTGTTTGTGGTATTATATATCTAGTTATTACTGCTTTCCAAATACTAAAACCAAGGGCCATTAGATATGTGCACATCCTTATACTCCAAAAATAATAGTTAGTTCCATCAAATAATAGAGCTCTATTTGAAGAGAAACCTTCTTGACTAGCCATGTGTCTTTCTGAGTTCTACCTTCTAGTGGTTAGACTATTTTAAAGGAACCCACTCTGATACCAATTGTTAAAAAAACTTATACTAATAGGGGGTGAATGAGTATAATATAAAATTTTAGTTATTAAAATTTATATCCATAATTAAAAATTTAAAATCATTCAAAAAAACATAACATAGAGAAACAACATATTTATGTGGAAAACCCTCTCTCAAGAAAAACCAAAAAATAAGACTACTCGGATCCACTATCTAAATATATCCCAAATAAAATTCTTTGTAATTGTTTGTAGGCACTAACCTATTGGAGACATCAATCCCCAAAGCCGAGGAACAACTCAACCATTTTGTGAGTACTAACCCACTAAAGACATCTATCCCCAATTTTGTGAGGTATTGACCTCAAGAATCTAAACTTCTACCTTTCGTAGTGTTAGAATAAATTTCATTGATGTTAAAGATTAAGGTTCTAGTAGTATTAGAAAAAAATATTGATTGAAGAATTCATTAATGAAAAAGATAAAATGGTCCGTTCTCAGTGTAGCTCGATATATGTTTTAGTGAGCGCATAACTTGTAGTGTTTTCAGTATGAATCTAATAGATGAATTAATATGGAGGTTTTTGTTTGATTACAATCTTATTTGAAATCATGCCAAGAAAATGTTGAAGATGCAAAGGTGTATGGTGAATATTCCAATGAGGTGGAAACAAGTTTTATAGATTATGGACACTTCTGTTTGGTGTTATCTTTTGTTTTACATTTAGCCGACTCATGCTTTGTTTTGGTGAAATGAATATGAGATAAAAGATATTAAAAATGGTTTTTGTAAGTAGATTCCAATGAGGAGGGTAATGTAATAAGTTTAGAGGGAGATGCGGAGAGAATGTAATATAAGTATGAGTGAGCTATTCTGGAGAAGACAACGAACTGGTGAGAGAAAGTAGAGAAGGAGGTTGAGGAGTTGTATCATAAAGATAAATGTTTGTGTAAATAGTATGGAATAATCAAAGTGATATGTGAGTACATAGCCATAACATAACCAATACGCTGTCATAACGTAGCTAGTACATAGTGTATGCGCAACATGTCTACAAAAAATTGAGATGGAAGGCCAAAGGACACTAGTCAATGACAAATCTTTGAAAGAGTTGACTCATAAGAAGTGAAGAATCACATAATCAGTTATAAAGGTATATGGAGTTGAAAATGTAGAGGAAGTGGAATAAGATTAGAGTGGATAAAGATATGTATAAGAACAAGTGTAAAATAGAGAAGATGAATTAATTAAATAAAAAAGGAGGCCTAAAGTCGACTTCAAAATAAGAGAGAACTAGAATGAAGATTGTGAATTTTTGATGAGGTTAAAAGATGTGCTAGAAAGGAGAAACAAAAAACTCAAGAGGGTGAGCTAAGAATGGAGAAAATGAAGATCAATAAAGTTTGTGTAAGATGTAAATAGATTGAATGTGAAGAATGTAATGAGCTGCGAGTATGAGAAAATATGGAGCAATATTCTGAGTGGATTCAAGGGTGTGAGTTGATTAGGTGGATGAAAAGTGTATAATAGAAAATAGAATAAGGGGAGAATAATTTTTGAATAACATATAAGGCAGATATATAGAAAAACAATGAAGAGATCATTCATGATTTTTGTGTGCAATATATATGGTGGGCAATGTGAGTGTGAATGAGTGAAATATAGTGCATATTTGAGTAGTGGGAGGTCTTCTAGACCATGGAAAGATGGATTATGTTGAATATCATGAAGGTGAGGGAGAACAAAAAATGGTGAAGCATGAGGATCATGTAGGATGGCATGAACATCGACTACATTTCCTTCCAATAGAGTGAAGAGGTCTAATAGAGGAGTGAACATTAATCAAGCATGCATGCAAAGATTCAACAAAGGGAAAAATATCATGTACCTTCTCATAGATTTGAATTAAGGGAGGTTTACATATAGATGGTGTTATATAACCCCTAGTGTAGCAATCATGACCTCTCAAGTGGAGAAGGGGAGTTTCATTCCCATAATGGTAAGTAACTCCCATATGATGCATATAACACACTGATGCATAAGGAATCTCACGATGACCCCTAAGTGACACCTGGACCTATGATCTCACCTAAGTGAGATGACCTGCCACGTGGTGTGGAAAATGAATCACACCAACACACCCCTTCATTATAAATTAGGATGAGGTGGCAAGTCATAAATGAGAAATGGGTCCCGACACAAAAGCTTGAAGAGGCACCCATGAATAACAAGGATCTCAAGCAATGGAGGAAAATAAAGTGGGAAAAATATCCACCACAAGAGATGAAAAACATACTCTCTAATATAAGAAATATGCCAAAAATGGGTCTTGGCCACTGAGGATCCTGATAAGGTACCCATGTAGAAAAGGGCAATCTCACGGAAAGAAAAAAAGAGAAGAAGAGGGAGAAAAGAGAACCACATAAGATTCCATTGAAATATCTGAACTCTACAACTCTAGAAAGTCTCTAAGAAGAGTTTCAATGACACAGTCCTCTACCTTTGGACTAAAGAAGAGACACCTAAATTGAAATGTGTGCCTACCCTTAGGAAGGACATAAATGAAGTACTAGAAGTCTACCCACTCTGTGAAGGAAATTAAAGGAAACAACACCAAGAAATCTGAATTTGGTCCACAAATGTGGCGTAGGTTTAGAAAATGAGTGCCAAGGAACTAAAGGTAATTCCATGAGCACTAAACTATCAGAGTTAAGAAGATGGACATCCATCAAAAGGATTCCCAAGTGATGTGAAGGAAATGCAATAACCCCCACAACAGAAAGAGTATCCACAAGTAAGGGTGGATCAAGGATGATCTCCTGAAAATTAGATGCGATAAGAGTCTTATAAGGGCAACTCCCAAAAAAGGATATTAAGGACTCCTCTGAAACACCTATAGAAGGATGAGGAACATGTAATGCATCACAAATGGATACTAAAAAAATCAGAATAAGGTATGACATATGTTCATCCCAATGAGGGGGCTTGACAAATAGAAGAATGATGTCAGATAAGTATGAGTCACCATCTAAAGGTAGAGGAGTGGAAAGGGCTGCACACACTAGAAGTGGAAAGGAGGAAGGTGTAATAATTGTATAAGGGTGAGAAGGAGATTACCTGATGTGGATGGTGGTCTCGCAACCGCCGCCCTAAGCAGGGCGGTGGTCCTGTAACCGCCACCCTGCTCAGGGCGGCGGTCCTTTATGCATTTTCCAGAATGCTCTTTTAACACGACTCACATAAATTTCAACGTTTACCAGCTTTTTTTCATCGCCATAAGCTTGCATTAATGATTCTGGTAACTTGGAATAGTGTTTTGCCATTGTTTATAGTTTAAGAGATCAATTTGGTTTTTACCTTGGGTAAATGCAAATGCTATAAATAGTTGGCTCGTGCTCAAGCAAATGGCCCCTCAAATTTGCCTCTGAATTTCTCATTGCAATATATTAGTCTTTCATTTTGCTTAGGATTGTTAGTTTCATTCATTACATGCCTGGTTAGTTTTGTTTTGCTGTTAGAAAGCCACATATCCATCTTGTGCAAGTGCTGTTGATATTTCATCCAATCCATTGGAGTAGAATAGTTTGTTTTCAATAGGAAGCCATTAAAGTTATAGGTTTCATTCTTCAAGCAGGATAGTTTCAGGTTCTGGACATTTTATGTTGCATGAATCGTAATAAATCCCGCTAGGAATTGCATAAGCCAAGCTCTGTACTCTTGCGCAATCTCTCTCCTACTCGCATTGTATTCAGTCTGTATCCTAAGATTCCTTTATCCCAAAATATACTTCTATTGATGCTAGCATTACATGCTTTTCTAGATCCACGTGAACACAAAGGAACGAGGAGATCACACTGAGGGGACAAGATCACACACATCATTGGATTCACCACTGTTCTGCAGAATCCAGGTTCTAGCTTTCAAAGTTCTAATTAGAATCATATCAAATAGAGTAGTTAATTACTTTATTTTAGTCAATTTTACTTTCGATATTGCTAGGGAAGCTGTGGGGATTGATAGTTTCTGAGAGACTATGATTCATTCCTCACTTCTGAGGTAGGATCAAGAGTCTTGCAAATAGACTAGATCAATTATTTCATTATTTAGAATAGGTTCACAGTTGCACAGACAAATAGCTATACTCGGTTATCTTGTTTATTTTAATTTGTTATTTTAGCTGTCAATTATAGATATATTAGATAGTTGTTCTTTAAATTCCATTACATAGATAGATATATCAGATTTAGGAATATACATAGACGTATCTTTCACAATTAGTTTATTCTGTCATTGGTTAGGTTTATATAACTTTCTTTTGGATGAAAATCACGGGACCTAGAGAGCCCAGAGAATACGTGTTCAAGCCAATCATGCCCCAACCCAATCTCATCATAGTAATAACTGATATAGATCAGAATCTTAGGATCCAAGTCTTCCAAACAATGGTAAACTTACAACAAATCAGTTTCCAATTGCACAGGTTAAACATAGAAGATGACCAAGCACACACGTTTTGGTCAAATCAACCAAACTACAGATTATCCTAGATTCATATCCGCATGAATATGGAAGGATTTGAAAGAGAGTAGACCTTTGGTTGTGATCCTTTGGTCCCACAGCTAGACGCAGGAGACACTCTCATAGATATAGATACTAGCTTGAGAATTCAGGTTGCACAAACGCCTGTAAGATATTATGAGAAGATCACACAATTATTAATTCTGAATATAGAAGCTGAGAAAGCATACGATTAATGGATATTCGGGGTTATAGACTGAATCCGCACATGACCATAGCAGGACCACAACAAATACGAATCTACGGTTGTGACCCATAAGTCTCACAACCTAATGAGTCTATAGGTGAATCAGACATAGATGCTGGCCTACGTATATTAGTATTCAGATCTACTCCACTTCCACCTATCATCATCCAACAGTTATCCTTGTTAGACATAACAGCTAACAAAGCTAAGGAGTTCTGGACTAGGCCAGAAAATCACCCATAGAGTCAGTTATATTTACCATCCACCCTATGACCTTATCTGGAAACATACACGAAACTATCCCAGGTCATTTTCCACGTATTCCACAACCCATAGACCGAATCACGCCAGAGCTAGATATTGATTGGAGCATTTGAGTAGTCATCCTTACTAATCGATCTATCACACCAGTTCAGGTTAGGAGGGCTTTCTTTGCCTTAGATTCACAATTTCCACTAGTGCGCGTCGCAGACATTAGATTGCCTAATTAGCTTGTCTGCATCCCACACATATTTAATCCCCACTGGCTATCTCGGCACGACCTCGGGAAGTCGGGTGTGAGGAAAAGTTACTTGTAGATTCACAAAATTGGTGAACCCGATGTGAACTTTCTACTTTCTGGTCTGGAGTCAGATTTCTACTGGTTCTTTTAAATTAAAACAACTCTTTCATCTTTACTACCTCATTAGCTTTCACCATCACCTTCACTCCTTCCCATTATTTTTTAGGTATTCATATACCCCCCGAATATGTCAGGATTCGATGCATATGGTAGGCCTCTCTTAGGACTTGAGGCATATTACGCTCAACTGAATAGACAATCATCACCCTCACTCTCAGTATGGGGTGAAAACTACTCAACTAACCAGTTGTCAACACAAACTCCAAGGGTCAGATATAGCTCACCTTTCCAAATAGAGGAGTTGGATCAGCTCACTCAAACACAACAAACAAAGCCTTCAGGCTCGAACAATATGACATTCATAGGAGAATCTAGTTCGTCGTCTCAGATACTACTTAAACCAGAAATTAGCAGACAATCATACCCATACCTAGGTTTAGATGATGAATGTTTGGTACATTATACCAGGAATGAACAACATCCTCAAAGTATGTACCCACTTATAGGAGGTTTACAAACACAACCTAAGGTTTCTTTTTAAGAAAATACCTTCATATCGCTACATACAGGAAATTCCCTTGAGGAAACTTGGCAGGGTAGTGATCAATTCATATCAGGATATCACATGCCTATACAACACCATGATATACAACAAACGTCACTAAGGAAAAATACCGTGACTTCACCAAATGAAGTCATTTCAACGTTAGTAGAAAAAGTGAGGGGGTTAGAACTTTCTCAGGCAAATCACCATTCTCAACTCATGCAGGTAGGAAATTCCAACCCTATCCAAATAGACCTCCTCACAGGAATAGGCAGGTTAGGCATGACTCCTCAGTATTCACAACAAATGCCAATTAGAACCACCGTTTCTAACACCGTTCCAATACCTCCCGGTCTAGTACAAAATAATCCATTCTTGGACAATACCCCTTCATACTTAAACATGTATTCCAAATCACCACAAGGGGATATGTTCTCCTCTCCCAGTATTTTTAGTCAACCACAGGGGTTCCCTTATGCTCCTACCAATGCATATGCAATGCCATGTCAACAACCCATTCCACCTCCTCTCCCTCAACAGGCACCATCAATGGTTGAAACCTATGCGATAGGGACATATTCATAATACTTGAAAGAGCCCTTAGATTTCACCATATGAAGCGTCATGCTTCCAAGACCTCTTCCCAATTTTCCCAAGTACAAAGGTGAGGGAGATCCGAATGCACATATCAAAGCTTACGCCACAGCCATATGAGAACTACTCCCATGGGATGGGGTTGTTGCTAAAATATTTCCAAAAACCTTGGAAGGTATCGCTCTCGATTGGTATTATAGAATACCTAAGGCTTCCATCCATTCATTCAAGCAACTCGTTTCAGATTTCATCAAGGAATTTGACATGAACAAACTATTAAGAATAGGAATCAGGGAATTCTTACACATCAAGCAAGAACACAATGAATCTGTCACCCATTTCATCCAGAGGTGGCGCACAGTTATTTATTCTTCGGCAAGTGCTCCAAATATGGACCAAATGGAACTATGTGATTTATTCCTTCATTCTCTCAGCAGAGAAGTGAGGGAAGAAGTCCAGAAGTTCCCACTAAGAACTTACGATGAAGTACTTGAGAGTGCTCTCCGAATAGAACAAGTGGAAATTAAAAGTGGTCGCAAAACATATGGAGCAAACGGGAGGTTAATCACTTCCAACCAGAACACTACAACTTATGCTACTACCACGAATGTCAATCAAGGACCTAAAATCCTTAATAAAAATCACAGAGTGACAACAGATGGAGTAACTGATCAGGCTAGAAAGGTAAATGTTGTGAATACTCCACCACAAATAAACAACCAACGAAACAACAACTTTACTCCAAAAATCAATACAGTGGATTCTAATCATCCACAACAACAATGGTGAAGCCCTACACGGGATCCAAATCAAAATTCAACTAGGTATCAAAACCAGAATTCAAACCAAAAACAACAAACACAAAACTTTAATAGGCAACGGTTTGATCAAAGTTTTAGGCCACAATATACACCGAGGGGTAGTTTCCCCTAACAGAGTGTTAATAAAGCCCGTGGGTGCTTACGATTTAATTAATGATCTAACAAAAACCTTCTCACACATATCCTTTTTGGATTTATTAAATAACTCCCCTACTCACAAGGCTACTCTTTTAGAGGCATTAGGCTTAGGTCATTTAATTAACATCACTCCACCTCTCGAAACACAAGTAAACCATGTAGACTTTGATATCCATCCTCCGGGGCAGCCGGATAGGGATGTCGAATTCATATTCAAAATAAACAAAATGCCAATAGATGCCGAGATCACATGCCAAGGTGATCCAGCCTTACACTTACAAGTGTGGGTTTATAACAATTATGTGAAATGCGCGATGGTTGACGATGGGGGCAGCAGTTAATATAGTCCCCTTCTCTTTCCTTCAAAAGCTAGGGTATGGAGAAACTAATTGTTCCATGACTTGAAATACATTAAGAGGCTATGACAGGCTTAAAGCCACTTCAATTGGAACTATAATACTACCAGTCACCTTAGGACCCAAAACAATCCTGACTGAGTTTTATATTATAGATCGGGAAACTAATTATAATATGATTCTCGGTTGACCATGGATACACCGTATGAAGGCTATCCCTTCTACGTTATTTCAAGAAGTAAGATTCTTACATTTAGGAAAGGTGTTCGTGGCCAAAGGTGATCCACAACCATTCAATATACACCTGGCTGACTTAAAGAAAAGACCAGACATGCACTCAGAGTTTGAACTCCCAACGAACTAGCTTAATAAACATACCGACGCGAAACCAAAAGAAAAGTTGGTACCTACTACAGATCTTGAAACTATGAGCCTAGCCAAGACAACCTTAGCCCCCAAAGATGAGGCTAACACTGTAGAAACAGTATCATTAGGAACTACTACAAAAATATTTGAATTACTAGAACAGGATCTACCAATGTTCCTACCATTTGATTCTATAGGCATGGGGTGCACCCTAGGTGTCGGTTCTCTCCCAGCAGTAGATCTCTGCATGGTAGAGGTAGAATATGTTAACACAACAAATATCCCAGTGCCCATATTCCCAGCTAAGTATTGGACTCTCCATTTCGATGGAGCTAAATGTCGTTATGGAGCTGTGGTGGGAGTAATCCTTACTTCTCCCAAAGGAAAAGTCCTACCATTTGCCTTTAAACTAAATTTTGAATGCACAAACAATGGCGCTGAGTACGAATCCCTCCTCCTTGGCCTCATCGTAGCTAAGAGAATCAGTGTTGATAAGATCAAAGTGTTCAGAGACTCGCAATTGGTAGCAAATCAAGTTGCTGAGATGTATGAAACCAAAGCCGAGCACTTACAACTCTACAAAATAGTTGTACTAAATTTAAGCAAAGAGTTTGAATTCATATCAATCGAAGCAATCCCGCGAGAACAAAATTTTCTCGCCGATTCAATAGCAACCTCAGCATCACGCTTTACTCCAAATAGTAATTTAGAGGATACTCGTTTCATGGTATCCCTTCGTACTGAACCACTGATAAAAACAATGTCAAATCCTCTTTTAAATAGAAATGAAAACAAATCTATTATCCTAGACCACATCGATAGTGATACAACCACTCTTGATTTCTTGAACACCTATGCGGCATTACATCTCACCCATCATGTAATAGATTTGTCTTTAATTTCACATTCATCTTCTTACTTCAAGAATCCCATGACAGAACTTCCCCCACAAAATGGACTCAACATATACACAGTCGGGATGAAGATGATCTGGAACTACCTCCAGCCCTGCTTGAGTTTGAAGAAGGTAACGCTTCTTTAATCGAAGAAACAATTGATATTAACATCGAAACGGAAGATGAACCAAGGATATTGAAGTTAGGATCCTCGTTAACTCCATCAAAAGTATAAATACACACTCGGATCCTCAAGGAACATCAGAAGGCTTTTGTATTTAATTATAAATAAATGACAGGGGTTGCACCACACATTGTGGTGCACAACCTCGTCACTAAATCAGATGCAAAACCGATTAAACAAAAATCGAGACCAATGAAACCCAAGGTAGCTCTCATGGTAAAAGAGGAGGTAATAAAGCTCCTCCAAGTAGGATTCATCAAACCAGTTGATTACTCTCAGTGGGTATCTAATATCATTCCAGTTCTCAAAAAGAATGGAAAGATACGCATCTGCATAGACTTCTGAGACATTAACATGGCATGTCCTAAAGACGACTTCCCATTACCATCCATAGACGTCATTGTTGATGCAACAACTGGATTTGAGCTTTTATCTCTCATGGATGGATTCTCGGGATACAATCAAATCAGAATATCCGAACAAGATCAAGCTAAAACCATGTTTATAACTCCTTGGGGAACCTATTGTTATGTTGTTATGCCATTCGGTCTCAAGAATGTTGGTGCTACATACTAGTGGGCTATGACGTATATATTTTATGATCTTATTCATAAAATTGTGGAATCATACGTAGATGACTTGTTGGCCAAGACCAAGAAGCGTTGTGACCATCTGGAAGTGCTTCACGTCATTCTTTCACGTCTGATAGAATACGGAGTCACGCTAAATCCAGAAAAATGTGTCTTTGGTGTGACAGGAGGGAAGCTCCTAGGTTACATTATATCATTAGGCAGGATCGATGTTGACCCAACCAAAATTAAGGTTGTTCTCGAAATGGTCCCACCTTCGGATGAATATGGAATCAGATCATTTCTCGAAAAACTTGGTGCGATCTGGAGATTCATCCCGGACTTAAGTTTCACCATTCATCCAATCAAAAATCTACTCAAGAAAGATTATAGCATTGATTGGACTGAATACTGCAATGAATCTTTCAACGCAGTTAAGATTTTCTTGTTATCACCACCTACACTAATGCCACCTAAGCCAGATCACTCGTTAATTTTATATTCGCGAACCACCAATGTATCGCTAGCCTGTATGCTGGCTCAAGAAGATGATGACAATAGAGAACGTGTGATCTATTTCATTAGCCAGACATTGCTCGACTATGAAACATGCTACACGCAAACAAAATGAGAATGCCTTGCCATAGTCTTTGCAACCAAACACTTAAGACATTACATGTTAAATCAAGAAACAAAGGTCATCGTAAAGACAGAGCATTTACAAACTTTCCTCATACAGGGGTCCTTGTCTAAAAAGGCTGGATGCTTTATAACCTTAATGGGTGAATTTGAATTAACATTCGTAAATCAAAAGTCTGTTAAAGGAAAAATCATCGTGGATTGGTTAGCTGATAATCCATTAGACGGAGGTGATCTAGTAGATCTGGACTTTCCAGATGAGTGCGTATACTACATCGAAACCCAACCTTCTATCTCTGAGTGTCCTTGGTACACTGATATCATTAATTATATCATGGACCGTACATATCCAGAAGGTGCTACACCACAACGAAGAAGGCGGTTACTCATTATCGTAGCTAAATACGTCATCATAGAACAAGTGCTCTATCGAAAAGCGTTCGATGGAATGCTTCTAAGATGCGTCAACACAGAAGAATCCAAGAAGATTCTCCACGAATCTCACAGTGGAATGTGTGGAGGCCACTTCGGTGGCCATGCCACCACTCGTAAAATACATCGAATGGGCTATTTCTGTCCTACTCTAGAACACAGCGCAGTAGAGTTTGTACGAAGGTGTCATAAGTGCTAAGAATTCTCTCATGAGATTCACATGCCAGCACAATCTCTACAACCAATCACTACTCCATGTCCCTTTTCTATGTGGGGCCTAGATTTAATAGGGAAATTCTCTCCCTCGTCTACAAATGGCCATAATTTCATAATCACGGCCACCGAATATTTGACCAAGTGGATAGAGGCTATGCCTCTTACTACTGTACCAGGTTTTGTAATTGCCAAGTTCATTTTGAACCAAATCATTTATAGGTACGGTGTCCCACAAATCATTATCTCAGATAACAGCACTTCTTTTAAGAATGATGAAGTTTGTGAATTGTGCAATAAATTTAAAATAAGCCATCATACGGCCTCCTTGTATTACCCTCAAGCCAATGGACAGGCTGAGGTGAAAAACAAAACATTAAAAGTCATTCTCCTTAAAATGGTGAAAGAAAACAAATGAGATTGGCATTTGAAGTTATACCTAGCCTTATGGGCCCACCGAACCTCAATAAGGACACCAACAGGAGTGACTCCTTTCTCAATAGTATTCGGGGCAGAAGTAGTTCTCCGGCTGGAGGTTGAAATACCCAGTCTCCATATTTCATTACAAGGGATCCTGGATGAAGACGCTTATAGAGAAGCACGTCTTTCCCAACTAGAAATCCTAGATGAAGCTAGGTTAGATGCTGAATAGTGGCACAGAATCTATGGTGACCGGAAGTGCCGGCAGTATAACAAGAAGGTATATGAACGCGATATATATGAAGGTGATCTAGTTCTAAGGCTGGACAACCGGATCGACAAGAAGACCGGTGAAGGAAGGAAGTTCCGACCCAAATGGTTGGGCCCATACCGAGTCATGCAGGACTATAGAAATGGTGCATATCTCCTATCTACGCTGGAAGGTGAGGAATTTGGTGAAACAGTCAATTCCCTACACCTCAAACGATTCTACACGTAAGCAACTAGTACTACTTGTATAATTATATCTACATTGCATCTTCATATAGTTAGGATCATTTTGTCCGCTTGTTTCGTACAAAATTGTGGTCAAGGAATTTGTTCTCAAAGTAGTTCATTACAAACTCATGATGTTGTTGGCATAAACACTCTAATCATACTTCTCTATTTCCATGATATCATCAAACTATTTCGGAATCATTTCATCAAATAAAGCTAGATATGACAAGGTCTTAACGATAACCATGCCAAGATCTGTGGGTTTATTCTCACTTTTGGTTTCTTCTTAGGATGGGTGTCTTTTCTATGGTCTATTCTTGAAGCTTCATGGTGTCACATCTATCCCGTATGTATATCTTTTTGGAAATAGGAACACACTGACATTTTTCTCAAATAAACAAGTCAAGTTTAGATCAAACAGAAAATTTTAAATTTACACATTTCCTTGCCCCACCAACCTTTGGTGATGAGCTTGCGTCTCTTACTAGTGACGTAGGGTTGGGAAAGGATGGAAATGCCCTTACTCGCCTATGCCTTTCCTATGGTGATAAACCCACGCTTCTTACTAGTAGCATGGGGCAAGGTGTGGGGGGTCCTCTTGACAAGAAAATGCAAAAGGTCATAAACAAACAAATCAAATCTTGAAGTCTTGAGTCAAAAGCAAATGAATCAGATGTACAAAATCCCAAGAGAATTAAGAATCCTAAAACCCAATTTTTTTCTACCATATGGCCATCTACGGATCTAAGTCTAGATAAACCGCAAAGCAAGTTGCATCCCAAAACTATGAAGTCACTTGAGTGGAGTAAGCTTGTAGCATCCTAATTTGATTCCGTCAAAGGTTTCTCTATCTTTCATCAATATCATTTCAACACATTTCATAGCTTGTGCCCTTTTCAGCTCTTGGTGATGAGCCCTCGCATCTTACTAGTTGCGTGGGGTTGGGAGAGGGGCAGGTTTATCTGCTTATCATACCAGCTTATCTTCACCACTTTGCCAAAGCAAATATGAAGTATCTAAAATTGCTTACAGAAACTAAGATTCAACATCAAATTGTATCTACATTATCATATATTAGCATCATGAAATACAAAAAGAAAGTAAACACTTGCATCATTTGTTCTCCATTGCATACATTCTAAAGAGCATATAAGCATGACATCATAATTTACATGAGGAAACTAGAATGGAAACAAAGCCATAAATGCCAAAAGTCTGATCCAAAAAGAATATAAATATATAAATGATCAAAATTTCTGTACAATGCCATCATGCGCTAAGTATGGTCAAAACGCTCAAAGAGCCCGAGATATATAAAAATATCATGCAAAAATATAGGGGAGCCAAGTGGCTTCTCAACCCCTATGAGACCCCTTTGAAGGTGCATGCCCACGCCTAGGACTCCGGCTACACCGGCGCTCTAAGTGCACAAAGGGCTCAAGATCCCAAGGGGCAGGCACAGTCTCGCCACGAGAATGACTCCTCATCAGGCACTTGGCTGTCCTATACCCCGCTAGCTCTGTGCGGAGAGACGATACCATCCTGGCCACATGCTAGACAGGGGAAAAAACATCGATGTGTCTACCAGCCACTGAGGGCTCCCCTGCATCCACTGACAACTCTGCGTGGGTCCTCTCCATGGGGATCATCAAGGTATCTGTGCATACCCTGCGAATCAGGTCTCGCCACTCATCGGCGATATTTGCAAAAAAAGGAGAAAACAAATTAGAAATAAAACAAGAGATAAAATACAAGTGTAAACAAAAGGAGAGATAGCAACTAAGGAGATCCTAACTAAAAACAAACATTAAAAGGAAGGGTGGTAACTTACTCGGATCACCAGGCCTCTAGGATGGATCTCTAGGGTCAGCACCTGCCACAGATGCCGCCGTTGACTGAGGTGCTCCCCACATGGCTGGAGAAACGTAGCATCCTACAACAGACTCATCCTCCCCACCATGGCCCCGGGAGAGTGGATCCTCTGAAACCAGAGTAACTCTCTCTACACTCTTCTCGGCCCTCTCAACCTGCATGACATCCTGAGTGTCATGCCACTCAGGATCACTGTCCTCCTCAGTCTCTCCCCCTGTGAACTCATCGGACTCGAAGTCTATGTTGATGGGGTCATTTCTGCTATGGGCAGGACCCATGACAATCTGAAGCAAGGGTGCCTGAGGTGCACTGGCTCTCCCTCAGGCACGTACTACCCTCCTGGCCACAATAGGAACACCAGGAGTAACAACTGTCCAACCCCGGCCTCTAGGACCCCCTCTGGCCTCTCGAACTGACCTATATACTGGCACTACCATGGGAAGCATGCCCATGTAGGGTAGGCCAAACTACTGAGGAACTCAGCCAAAGGGGTGTATCTCCACTCGCCCCACTCTGTCAATAAGCTGCCCTGTGGTGGAGAAGGAGATCAAAGTAAGAGCCTCCTTGCCCCATATACCTACCATGGTCTGATATGGTGTGGCCTCCATGTCATCGGTGGTCAGAGAGGCAACTGGCTGATGAGGTGCTCTGAGTACCAACATATATGTCCATCTAGCTTCCCTCATAGCTCCAAGATCTGTCACCTCTACACCTCTACCATAAGGAATGAAGTGCTCGTAAACCCAACTCATGACCAGGGTTGGGTGGTTCAAAGACTACCCCTGTAAATGGACTACCTTGTACAAGTCATGGTAGGTAGTCCCAAGTATGTCTGCTCCCCAGGCGTAAATATGGCCATGGCCCTCGATCTATGCAATGATGGGGGACCAACAATATAGTAATGTGTCTCCTCCCTTGTCCCCGATCAATCTCGAGGCAAGGATCCCCATAATAGCCTGGCGAATCAAGGGGATGGGAAAACTAGGAATAGACCGAACTCTGACCCCCTTTTTCAAACCCGTGGAGATGACTGCATCTCCCATGTAAGAAGCACATTGTGCTATCTGGGCCCGTGAACCTACTGTCTCGAGGCTGAGTCATCTCCCGATGATCGGGACCCCTAGGATATGGTAAACATCCTCTAGTGTTATAGTCCACTCACCTCGGACCCCTGGTAATCGGAAGGTGTTCCGATCAGCATCCCAGTAGGAAAATAAGTCACAGAGTATGTGACTGGATGGTGCAACATGGGGGACCCGCGATATACCTAGTATACCAGCCCTATAGAGAGTATCCTGCTGGTCCTGTGAAAGGGCGTCTAACACTGCTGGGAGCCAGTCACACTCCTTCTCTCGGCTCCACCAAATGTACTCCTCTCTTGCCTGCATACACCCAAAAACACACAAAACAAAGCAAGTCAGCATCTAAGTGACATTCGAAAAATCATGAAAACACATAGAAATGCTAAAAATGCAAAAACAATCTCAAACAGGTGTTCTTTTGACATTATGTGAAAAACCACCGCTCTGAGCAGGGCGGTGGTTTTGTAACCGCCACCATGAACAGGGCGGCGGTCGTGTAACCACCGCCCTAGGCAGGGCGGCGGTCGTGTCCCGAAAACCCACGCGGGTTTTATAACTTAAAAAGCCTAAAAACACCAAAAAAGGACCGTTTTAGCTAAAAACAAAGCCTACGCAGTAGGCGTCCCCCCTAGATGGACCTTTTGAACCTAACATTTTGAAAATGACCCTCCCACGACAAATATTTTAGCATTTTAAAATTTTGGGGGTAAAAACAATAAATTGAGGAGAACTAACTTGTGATCTCGCGGGTCGATGATCTGCACGCGGAGGCATGATCACTATCTCGCCACGAATGTTTTGACTCTAATCTCATAAGAAACCATCACCGTTGGTCCTAGAGCTCAGAATCAATCAAATCAACACGTGCAAATGAATAGGAAAATGGGCCCACTTTCATATATATAATAGCCTGACTTGTTTTGAATGTTTTTTTTGCAGGTTTGGAGTGCCGACAGAGGTAAGTTCTTACCCCCGCACAAATGGTACGTCCTCATTTCCCATTATTATAGCGTTTATTTTCCGATCTCTCTTGTCTATCTGCACTTGAGTTCTCTTTTCGTGTTGTAGGGAGCGGGAATTTTGGATGGCGTCATTTCGACGCATGGACGTATCAGGTATAACTTCCAACTTCCCATTTCGGGATTTCCATACTTGGACCCACTGTTTTATGCCTCTTCATGGCTAAAACGCTTCTCTGAGGGGGCAATATGTACGTACCCAAAATTATAGGGTACTGCGCTTCCAGAACAACGTAACACGTGCCCCAATGATGATGCAAGTCTCCTCGTAAGGTGTTCAGGATCCAGAAAATCTCCCCAAGTGTGCGTTAACATCCCACATGCCCCGCTTATCCCCCGCGTGATTTTTTTTTCTCTTTTCCCCTCTTTTATTGGCCTTTTACTCTTTAGTTACGAAACCACCGCCCTGCCTAGGCGGCAGTCTCGCGATCGCCGCCTTAAGCAGAGCGGCGGTCCTGTAACCGCCGCCCTGCTCAGGGTGGCGGTCCTTTACGCATTTTCCTGAATGCTCTTTTAACATGACTCACATAAATTTCAACGTTTACCAGCTTTTTTTCACCGCCATAAGCTTGCATTAATGATTCTGGTAACTTGGAATAGTGTTTTGCCATTGTTTATAGTTTAAGAGATCAATTTGGTTTTTACCTTGGGTAAATGCAAATGCTACAAATAGTTGGCTTGTGCTCAAGCAAATGGCCCCTCAAATTTGCCTCTGAATTTCTCATTGCAATATATTAGTCTTTCATTTTGCTTAGGATTGTTAGTTTCATTCATTACATGCCTGGTTAGTTTTGTTTTGCTGTTAGAAAGCCACATATCCATCTTGTGCAAGTGCTGTTGATATTTCATCCAATCCATTGGAGTAGAATAGTTTATTTTCAATAGGAAGCCATTAAAGTTACAGGTTTCATTCTTCAAGCAGGATAGTTTCAGGTTCTGGACATTTTATGTTGCATGACTCGCAATAAATCCCACTAGGAATTGCATAAGCCAAGCTCTGTACTCTTGCGCTATCTCTCTCATACTCGCATTGTATTCAGTCTATATCCTAAGCTACCTTTGTCCCAATATCTACATTTGTTGATGCTAGCATTACACACTTTTCTGGATCCACGTGAACACGAAGGAACGAGGAGATCACACTGAGGGGACAATATCACACACATCATTAGATTCGCCACTGTTATGCAGAATCCAGGTTCTAGCTTTCAAAGTTCTAATTAGAATCATATCAAATAGAGTAGTTAATTACTTTATTTCAGTCAATTTTACTTTCGATATTGCCAGGGAAGCTGTGGGGATTGATAGTTTCTGAGAGACTATGATTCATTCCTCACTTCTGAGGTAGGATCGAGAGTCTTGTAAATAGACTAGATCAATTATTTCATTATTTAGAATAGGTTCACAGTTGCACAGAAAAATAGCTATACTCGATTATGTTGTTTGTTTTAATTTGTTATTTTAGTTGTCAATTCTAGATATATTAGATAGTTGTTCTTTAAATTCCATTACATAGATAAATATATTAGATTTAGGAATATACATAGACGTATCTTTCACAATTATTTTATTCTGTCATTGGTTAGGTTTATATAACTTTCTTTTGTATGACAATCACGGGACCTAGAGAGCCCAGAGAATACATGTTCGAGCCAATCGTGCCCCAACCCAATCTCATCACAGCAATAACTGATATAGATCAAAATCTTAGGATCCAAGTCTTCCGAACAATGGTAAACTTACAACAAATCAGTTTCTAATTGCACGGGTTAAACATAGAAGACGACTAAACACACACGTTTTGGTCAAATCAACCAAACTACATATTACCCTAGATTCATATCCGCATGACTGTGGAAGTATTTGAAAGAGAGCAGACCTTTGGTTGTGATCCTTTGGTCCCACATCTAGACACAGGAGACACTCTCATAGATATAGATACCAACTTGAGAATTCAGGTTGCACAACGCCTGTAAGATATTATGAGAAGATCGCACAATTATTAATTCTTAATATAGAAGCTGAGAAAGCATACGATTACTGGATATCAGGGGTTAGAGACTGAATCTACACATGACCATAGTAGGACCACAACAAATACGAATCTACGGTTGTGACCCACAAGTCTCACAGCCTAACGAGTCTATAGGTGAATCAGACATAGATGCTGGCCTATGTATCTTAGTATTCAGATTTACTCCACTTCCACCTATCATCATCGAACAGTTATCCTTGTTAGACATAGCGGCTAACAAAGCTAAGGAGTTCTGGACTAGGCCATAAAATCACCCATAGAGTCAGTTATATTTACCATCCACCCTATGACCTTATCTGGAAACATACACGAAATTATCCCAGGTCATTTTCCACGTATTCCACAACCCATAGACCGAATCACGCTAGAGCTCAATATTGATTGGAGCCTTCGAGCAGTCATCCTCGCTGATCGATCTATCACACTAATTCAGGTTAGGAGGGCTTTCTTTGCCTTAGATTCACATTTCCACTAGTGTGCGTCAAAGACATTAGATTGCCTAATTAGCTTGTCTGCATCCCACACATATTTAATCCCCACCGGCTATCTCGGTACTACCTTGGGAAGTCGGGTGCGAGGAAAATTTACTTGTAGATTCCCATGCTCGCTTGTCACTTTTCCATCATACAGTTCCCTTTGATATTATTCTACAAACATTCAATTAGGACTTGTTTACTTGCATCCATATTTCTTGCACATTGAGTTTTGTTACCAGGCATGCGTCCATTCTCATCATTGGGTCTTGGATATCCCCGATATCAAAGTACCTTGACCCCTTTTTGTATGCATACGTGGCCAATGTTTCCTTAATTGCTTCCTTTTCACACAGGTCATCCTTTAAGCTTTCTCCCTCACAGATAAGGCCTATGAATCTTGAAATTAGCAAAGGGGTTATGCACATCTTGCACCCCGCAAAGTGAAAGTGTTCTTCATGTACACATGACATTAGCCACTGATAAAGGAACTCTGGATTTTCAAAGTAGGGCAACTCATAGATTTGTAGTAATCCTGCCTTCTATAACTTCACCTTTACTTCGTCGCTATAAATTAGTAACCCCTCAGGTGTTCTCTTGTTAGTCAGCTACACTAACTCCAGTGCCATTTCATTTTCAATCATGTTCATGTGATGATTGTAGTCACTTATTGTCATTTTTCTTAAGTGGGATTCCCATTCCATCCCGAGTAAAGCCCCACATGGGTATTACATTTCTACATACCATTCCTCGTTGGTACTTGCGGTAATATCTTGTTGTTTTCCCTTCCCCTTCCCCTTCTTAGGTGTTATTGCTAGTTTCTTAAGTGCCATCACTTGGGTTATCACTTCAACTTCTCTTCCTAGCTCCGCTCTTCTATCTTTTCCAAGTTCAAATCTCCAACCTACGAAGAATACTCTTTTTTTTTATTTGTGCC
This sequence comes from Taxus chinensis, assembly GCA_019776745.2. Classification (NCBI taxonomy): domain Eukaryota; kingdom Viridiplantae; phylum Streptophyta; class Pinopsida; order Cupressales; family Taxaceae; genus Taxus; species Taxus chinensis. The sequence continues at coordinate 623,033,099 of CM034155.1, forward strand.
CTAGTTGTCAAAACCTAACTGGAATATCTTTTCACAAGATGACTCTTCTCCACAACTCTTCCCAAGCCCGTGAATTACTTCCCTCCTGGTTTGCAGATCCAAACTAGTCGCTCACAGTTAAAATTTTCCAATTTTTTTCTTCGCACGGATCAACTCTAGAAACCCTAGTTCGTAAAAGCTCTTCCTCTTCATATTCGCAAAGTAAATAATGAAGTTCCCAACCTTCTATTTATAGTTTTTCCCTCTTTTAGCATTAAATGCCACTTCACCTACCACCATACTTCAACACTTAATGTGGTTTTTTTAAACAAACCTACATTTATCACCTTAAGTCACACGCCTAACCTTGCGCGAGACAATTCTCCAACCTTCTGGCACACAACCAATCCATCTTGATAGGAGACTCTTGCGCACCTCTTCATACACTTATGTCATGATTTTTTTCTCTTTGCCTACCTCTTGTTATGTTTGCACTTCTTCCTCTCTTGTACGTAGATCCACAATGTGGCCTTACCCTAACACCAACCATCCTTTTTCACCTTTCCTTGCATGCACTTCCTTCACACGGCCATTCAACCAGGCTTTCCAACGTAATCCTTCCTAGTGCTTCATACCTTGCAATTTCTTCCACCTTATTCTACCCCCACACTAAAATGATGCACGGTCCTTTGCGCATTCACAACCTTAAAAAAATAATGAGGTTACCCCGGCACCCAAGGTGAAAAAAAAACAACAACGAGAAAGGGAAACACAAGAAAAGGAACATGCAATAAATAAAATCCTGAACTATCTGACAATACTACCTTATTACAAACACCAAGAAGAATTATTTATAGTAGGACTTCAACATAATCCCATTGAAGTGTCCTAGAAATATCATCCCATCCAGCGCTTGCAACTGGCGCGCGCTTGAATCAAGGATGTATGAGATGATGTAGGGACCCAACCAATGCACCTTCAACTTCCCAGGATGGCGCCGAATCTTTGAATCATATAGTAACACAATTTTCCCAACCTCAAACTTCTTGTGCTTAATGTGATGATCATGCCATGCCTTTTGTTTTGCTTTTTCAGTTTTCTAGCTCCACCTAGCTAATGATCGTCTCTCATCTAATTACATTAACTTGTCAATTATTTCTTCCAGCGCTTGTTCATCATCTAATCCTCCTGCACACGCTATAACGCAGAGAAGGTAACATGAATTCAACTGGAAGGACAACCTCCATGCCAAACACCAATTGAAATGGTTGTGGCCTTATTCAACCTCTTGTAGGTTGTCTTATATGCCCAAAGAACGGTTGATACTTTCTCATCCCCAATCATGTCTACAAACATAAAAATTTTTAGTCAAAGTGTGGCTAAGTATTTTTTTAAATGCCTCAGTAGTTCCATTTACTTGAGGGTGATAGGGAGTAGTTTTTTGATGGGCCACCATGAATTCTGATAGCAGAATCCTGACTGTTTCATTAAGGAAGTGCGTACATCTATCACTTGTCAACCTCAATGGGCATCCATACCTTCTAATTATGTTTTCCCATAAAAATCTAACAGTGGTAACTATTGTACAATCCTTTCTAGGTGCTTACCCTTCTGCCCACTTTGTCAAATAATCCATGCAAGTGAGGATATACCGTGAACCAATCCTTCGCGCTGCTGGAAAAATTGGTCCAAAAAATTAAATATCCCACTTCTCAAATGGTTCTATGATGGATATTGGTTGCAAGAGCATTTAATCCCTTTTTCTAGGTTTGCCAAGGCACTGACAATGGTCACAGGCCTTGCAAAACTCAATGCAATCTTGATAAATGGTCTCCTACTAAATCCCTGTGAGTAGAATCTTCCACACGGTTGCATTTCCTACATAGTGTCCTCCGACAATCCCACCATGCGCCTCTTCCATAATTTTAATGCACTCATGTTCTAGCACGAAATGGCACAGAACCTCATCATGACCCATTTTGTATAGATCTCCACTAATTAGCGTGTAGGGCATGGTGCATATGGCCAACTTCTTCTTCTCCAAGGCCTTCATTCCAACTGGCACCACACCTGTTTTGAGAAATACTGCAATATCTTCTAAGTCTGAGGGTGCACGTCACAACTTAAATAATTATGTATCTGACATGGTATCCTCAATGCTTTGCACGTCCTCCCCTGAATCAATCCTAGACAAATGATCAGGTTTGAAATTACTTTTTCCTGGTTTGACAACCATTGTGAACTCAAATTCTTGGAACAATAGTACCCACCAAAATATGCACCCTTGTAGAACGGGATTTTTCACCAAGTATTTCAATGCCATATGGTCAGTGTAAAATATAAAAGGGGTTTCCAGAAAATATTGTCTAAACTTGTGGAGTGCATAGATCAATGGACAATGCCTCACGCTCATTCGTAGTGTAATTCTGCTCTGATAGTGTCAATTTCCTACTTGCAAAGCACAAAGGATGATCAAAAATCCCTTCACCAGGCTGTGTAAGTACTACTCTGATGGCGGTCCCTGAGGCATCCACATGAACATGGAAAGGCTTATCCCAAGAGGGGAAATGTAGGATGGGCGTGGTGACAAGCCTATCCTTCAAAGTGTCAAATGCCTTCTATTGTGCCTCTCCCCAATGAAAGGTACTCTTATGTCTAAGTAAATTTTCTAAAGGCGTGGTGATCTTGACATATCCCTTGATGAACTTTCTGTAGTACCCCGTATGTCCAAGAAATCAGTGCACTATGCTTCGAATAGTAGGTTCCCTCAATCCAATAATTACTGCAAATTTTGCGAGAACTACTAGCAGACCCTACTTACATATGATGTGTCCTAATAATGTTCCAAACGGGGGTAGCAAAGACACATTTCTTAATGTTTAGGGATATCCTCAACTGCTGAAACCTTTCAAACATCAGCCTTAAGTTGTCACAATGGTCCTTTACTAACCCATTTATCGTCCAATCACCCATGTAGACTTGAAGGAATTTATGGATGAAGTCCTGGAAAGCTTACACCATAATGTGTGAGAATACGACAGGCACATTCTTCAACCCAAAAGGCATGACTGTATAAGAAAAAATTCCCCACTCAGTGGTGAAATTTTTCTTCCTTTGGTCCTCCTTTGAAATTCTTACCTGGTGATAGCCCAAGAATCCATCTGTGAAAGAGTAGACCTTGCGTCTTGCCACTCCTTCTAATATTTCTTCAGTAAATGGGGTTAGGAAAGGATCAATGATACATACTGCATTCAGGTCCCTGTAATCAACATAGATCCTTATGCTTCCATCCTTCTTGATACTAATCACCATTGGAATTATCCATTCTGACTCTTCAACAGCTTCAATGATGCCTGATGCTATCGTCTTATCTATTTCTTCTTTGACCCTAACATGTAGGTTAGGATTCATCTGGTATGGTATTTTCCTAACTGGGCACACAACTCCCTTTAGATTTATCCTCATCTCCCCCAAGGAATGGTGGACACCTTTAAGCTCATGATACCCACGCAGGTATAAATCCTCAAACTCACGTAAAAGATCAATGACCTTAGAGACTTCTTTCTCTGACCAATAGTCTCCGATGATAGCCTCTTTAGGCTCTCCTTCTAAGCCGATGTTAACCTTCTTTGTCTTTAAAGGTTCATGATAGGTGTGTGCCCATTCATCAGTACTATGTATGACTTCGCACATCCCTACATAGTGGTTAACATCCAATTTCTTTGCTTCTTCTCCATCAATAACATACACCATCTTCCCCTTTTCTTTCTCTATACACTCATGCTCAAACTATATCTCTACTATTTCTTCCTCCTCAAAGTGCACTTCCAAGCCAAGTTCCCCTAGCAACTCTTGTATTCCGTCTTCCACCATAGCACTATCCCCTAATGTAAGGTGTTTGATAACCTGTACAATGCCTTACGTAATGATGGATTTGTACTCTGGTACTTAAATGTTTGAATGAGGCCAGCCAATCCAATTCTTACCAATTACCAATTTGGTGGCGCATCTATGAGTGGATATACCACATGTGCCCACAACCTTGATAAGGTGGAGTACAAACTTGTGAACCCATAATGAAGGTGGTAATGGTTCTGCATGCTTCCCATCCTAGGTAGTCTCACATGCTTGGATATGGAAGGAAGCAGTCTCCTTACCATGGTAGTCTTTTATAGCCGTGGGTGTGTTGCTCCTACAAAACCTTACAGAGAATTCAATTCTCACCTCGTGCCATTCCAATAGATTATCCTGGTGCATTTCCCACCAGTGTGTAATAGTTCCAAGTAGGAAATAACTTAACATCCCTCTTCTTTCATTTTTCTCCTTCCACTGAGCTTCCATCTCCTGTAAAAAGACCTCAGGGAAGGCTCCTCCTGAGTACTTAGGTAGCTCCTTTCCTCCTATGTGTCGGAATGTACGTACCTTTTTCACCTTTATCACCGATCCCCTCAAATGTAGTATGATTAACTCATAGGTTCCATGCACCCAATTATCGCACGCTATACTAGTGGTGTCAGTTAGGGACTGAGCATCCTCAAACTAGATAACTTCCTCTATAGGATGAATTGTCTCTGGATCCCTGATTGAGTGCACATATATTCTATCTAGGATATCTTCTCCCAAAGGTTCAGTATAGGGTGTTGATTTCCCATCAGCCAGGGGTATGATGACCTGTTTCTCCTTATTTTCAAAGCTTATGTATCCCTTATTGAACCAAAGATATGCATTGTTCTTATAGCACCATGGGCACCCAAGTAGTGCTAGGAAATTGTCTACCTCGGCAAGTGACAAGACTTCAAAGTCCCCAATAAACTTAGCCCCTTGAATGGTGATAGTTACATCCTTTAAGACACTAATGGGCATTACCTTCATTTTTTTGCCATATATAACACATTCAAAGATGGTTGTAATGTAGGTCTTCCCATCTGATGCCATGCATACAAGGTGAGGACATTGACCTTTGTGCCAGGTGTCAATAAGGATATTACTAAGGAGCCATCCATCCATGAACCACATTTAACATGATCTCCCTATCATAGGCAAGGTTGTGAGGGGGAAGGTTTGCATGCACGACCTGTACCTCTCGTGCTCTTGACTTCAGTGCATGGTACCTTTCTCTCTCAACCATGCTCCTAGCAAGGGAATAATATTCTATTGCCTTAGCATTTTACATACTTCCTTGACCTCATCCAGGTCATCTTTTGGCACCTCGACCTTCCTTCTTTGCTCCTCCCTCTTGAGCTTCTCCTTTAGACATTGGATTTCTCCTTGTACACTTTGAATGATGTCCATGGTTTCTTGATATACCTCCTTTTGATGTGTAGGGTCTGGGTATTCCCATGTACCACTTCTTCCCTTGAAACAAGGTTCTTCTGCATGGCATTTCCTTTGCGCATGTGCGGCCTCTACTCTTGTTGTTACCATAATAGGTTCTAAGCCTGCATCATGTGTCACCCGTGGCATCCATTGTGTGCCAACCTTCTTAATGCTTACCATTAACAGTGCCCTTGTCTTTCCAGTGCTGCTGATTCATATGCTCAAACAACTCAGGGCACTCCTCATACTTGTGCTTCTTCCCACACCATGAGCACTGCAATAAGTCTAGGCACTCGTGCTTGTAGTGGTCTGTAGACCCACAATTAAAATAGGTTCCACGTGGGAACTCACTTCTTCCTCCTCCACGGTTACCACGACCATGAAATCCTCCATGAAATCCCCTTCCACATGTGCCTCCATTTCTACGTGCTCCTCATAATGGCAATCATCATCCTTAGAACTACTGGCAATGTTGGTCTGGGCACACCATGATCAATGGCCTCATGGATCTAATCAATAAGCCTACAATCCTTAGTATTATGGGTCGTAGAGGTGCATATATTACGGTAGCAAGATACATTCTTCTGAATTGTGCATTGTAACAAGGGACATCTACTCACATCATGGTCCCCATGAAAAATCTCACAGTCTACTTCTACGGCGTGTACTATCTTCCAGGGGAAACTATCTTTGGCATGTCCTTCTACTTCACAATCTATACACCACATTCCACTGCATGAGTCTCATGAGCTGAGTTTGCAGATAATTTTTCCATCTGCTTAGCCATAGCAGCGATTTGAGCTTCTAGGAATGGGCTAACCCTAGTGTCAAGACTTCCAACAACTTCAGTGTGTAGAGTGGCTTCCAACGCCTCGCTTGGGTCTGTGAAATTTTTATGAGATAAATATCTTCTAAATGGAGTTATCAACCCTCCAAAAAAACCATTGAGAATGTTGTGAAGGGTGAATGTCATATGAAATTTTTAATAGGAGAGTCTTAAACCATGTGTCATACTCCTGCACACTCTCTGACCATTCCCTATTGAATCTCCTTAAGAGGCATTGATGCTCTTTTGCTTGAACTCAAGGATGTGGAACTCTGTTAGGAAGGCATTTTTCAATGTGGTGTAATCTACCACCATCTGATGGGGGTCATACTTCCTATACCAGCTATGCACATGCCCTTGCAACGTCATTACAAAATGACTGGCCTTCTGCTCCAGGGTTGTGATCCCCTTCACACGCCATAGCAACTCACACTTGTGAACATGCTTTGCATCATCTTCAATACCCCTGTAATCCAGAAAATGTAAAGACATCTCAAAGAAAACTTGAGGAGGTGGTTGAGGCCCCTGTCCTCCTGGTCCAGACCCTTGGTTTCCTCCGATGTTTCTTCCTCCTCTGGATCCACTAGATCCACTAGGTCTTATGCCTCCAGATCCACTAGTTCCACCTCTAGATCCACCAGATTCCACCTCCAGATCCACCAGTAGCCAGTAACGGGCCTGAAGCAGTCGCGCCTAGGGTCCCCAACATCCCACTAAACTGTGCACCAATCATCTGATAGATTGTGCCACTACCAGATGTGTGTCCCATGCCACTTCCCCGATGTGTTACCCAAGCCTTATATACTTTCTCCTTGTCCAAAAATTCCTCTGAATACATTAGAATAGTATGCATAGCCATAGAAGTGGGAAACAAGAAATTGTATCTCCTAGGCGTAGATCTGTCACTTCCACCGATACCAACTAGGTTATCAACACTCCTCTGATTTGGAAAACCAAGCACCAGGGTTTGGTCACTAGGTGGGTTCAGATACACGTCAATGACTCTTCTCTCTCTGTATAAAAACTCTCATCAGAAGCAAAAGGGGTCTCTCTTACAGTGCTTTCCAAGATGAGGTAGCACAAATTACTCAGGTTCCACATCCTCTGCGTGAACCTCAAATCCTTCCCGCAATGTCTACATCCATAGATCCATCACACTTGTAACATCACATTGTCTAGAAATCTCCCTTTCACATGATTCACTATACTTGAGTTGTCTCTCCTCCCTTTCTTTCTCCATCGCAATGTCTGCCATCTTCCTCCACTCTAACTTCCTTGCCTAGTGCTCAGAATGGTTTAGTCGGCCATCAGAAATGCCTCTAAACTCAAGGTAATAATCAAGATCTTCATTACCATAGGAATAACACATATAAATGATCCTCTGGGCTCCCGTAGAAACTCAAACTCAGCAAATTCCAGACAAGAATATGTAGAAATAGCGTACTCCAGAGTGTAGCTAGCCAACACACCTTTCCACCAATGATCCACAACATGAGTCCACATCAGATCTACATCCTGCAGCCTCTGGTATTCTTCTTAGGTCCATGCACATGATCTATAATACCATCTTGATCTAGACGCATATGCCAAGAGCCATTCATACAGTTCTACTGGGAAGCAACAGAAAAAAGTTTCATACAAATCATGGTAGAGGTTCTCTTCTACCCATCTACGATGCATCAAAATCAGGTCCAGTGCTGAATCTCTGAGAAAATTCTTCCTTTGTGATCTTAAACCATGATTCAACACTTTCCAAGGTTAAATGCTATGTCATCACTTATTACACAGATCATGATGTATGTCATTTCCCACTACAACTTCGAAAAGAGGTCCCAGTAATGGAACCAAGATGTAGTCATTTTTACACCCACCAAGAACAAGGGAACCCCATGCATGCCAACCTATCACCCAACGGGCACTAGGTGCTCACCTGAGGCACACAGTGGGCCGAGTCTCTCTTTTATGTGAGTTGAGTAGGAAAACATCATCTATGATCCAAAATTTAAATAAAGTGAGTGGGAATGAGACATGACAAACATCATAGAGCTTAGAATAGCTTCTAGACCATTACACTCATTCCAGACATACAAAGATACATTTATAGACTTAAATAACTGAATCAAAATAGAAAGGAAAATTAATAAGGATTCATACTCATCTCCATAAACATACATACAATAGAACTATGTAGAATCATGTAAATGAATCTGAACCCATTAATGATCATATTCAGATAAATTGGTAACCTCATTACATTCATTAGAATCACTACAAAACATCGTACATTATGGAAGACCAAAGTCATGCATCATAACTGGATTCCATATCCTTTAGCTCTCAAAACATAAATTTTATAACATCCAAGCCCTTAATACAACCTTCTCCTATATTTCATATACCTAACCCAATATAGAGTTCCTTTGCAGCATTTCTGCAGAGCTCCACTCTCTTTATCAATCTCTCTCTTATTTTCCTCTATGGGTATTTGCATTTATAGGCCTCTTGAACTGCCAACTCATCCTTTCTGACAGCCTCAAATCTAGTTGCCAAGTGTTTGAGATGTGGTCCTACATGGGTGCATGCTCCTCGAGGCCTCGAGCTCTCCACTCCTTGCCATGATGGTATTTTAGAAGCTTCCATCACAAGGCATATTCCTTCCTAGGCCAACCTATCGCCAGGCTGGCACCTTATCCATTCCACATGCACAGTCGGGTCACACTTTTCTCATGTCCTGCCTAGATACACCAAATATGGACTAAGTCTCAAGAACTTGTCCTACCGGCGCGCATAACACGGCCCTTCTACTAAGACCCTCCTAGAACCTTGCCTTATGTGCCCACTCTTCAACTTAGGCCTTGTGCACCATGCATTTTCCTTTGTGTACTTAGTCAATATTTTAGGGACCCAACACTAGATCCAAATTCAAAAAAGTACCCAAACAGCTATCCAATGTTCGCATTGAAAACTTGACAAATAAACTCACAGACGATGGATGCTAAATGCGTAAATTAGAAAAGAGATGAGGAATGGTTTGTTTAAATACATATCCCTGACAACTACTATGTCAACCATGTGGTTGTTTTTTATTATAGATGACAAACATGAGGATTTCAACATGGTTATATCCTCAGGTAGTAATTGGAAATTCAGTACACTGTGTGTTCATGTGAACGCATTGATTATGAAAATAGTAAGTATATTATTCTGGATATGGAGTTAGATGTTTCTTTATTCAGGAAATGGGAAATGCAAGCCTCAATAGATCCTAAAGAACCATGTCCCCATTCACTATATGGTTGGAATTTAGGGGTTTTTAGTAGATAATAGATTAAAACTATTTGTTCAAATATCAGAAGACATATAGTGTGGCATGTTTGCAGTACTCGGAAAATTGTATAGAGTTGAAAAAACCTCTTATATTTGTCATTTTTTGAATAGAACAGAGTTTTATTTCACCTCATAAACATGCCAAGTTTTTTACTATGCCGATGAACATATTTAGCTAAATTGGAGAAATCCATCGAAGATCAAAGTTACAGTGGTTGAAAAACAAGACTAAATCAATTGCATTGCTCAAGAAAGTTTAACCACTATATTCATGAAAGCAAAACCTTTTACTATTTAGTAGTTTGATTATTTTTTTTGAAAGGTGAATTATTTTCAATTGATGTTTCAAGGTGTATAACACCTAAATATCATATCTTGTATAGATGGTGAGAATGTTGACCTATTTATGTCACTCCATGTTGACAAATGTTATTCCTATAGATTACAGGATGCAATTCTTCTTCCCTCAATTTGTAGTGGGTGAATAACATTATGGAAACTCCAAGATCCAAAATACCTCAGAAAGGGATGGTGTTAAACTTTTATATACTTGACGGGCATACAATATGTGCACAAAAACTTGACATTTGGGCTCAGATACTTAGTAAGTCTTTGCATCCGAGGCTACAGTTTCAAAGGGCTCTACATTATCTGTAAATGCAAATATCGAATCCATTACTAATATTTGCAAATAACAGAAAGAAGTGAACAAAACTTGGATAGACACCAAATTTATTAATTTTTTATCATAAAGCTAGATCATATTGAGAAATCACTAGGATGTCCTCAACACCCCAGATTGACAAAAACAAGAATAGAAGACATGGAATCTTAATGTATTTTAATTTTATTGCATTGGTTATTAACATTTAATTTCATTATATAAAAAAGATAAAACTTATGATTGTCCTTTGAATGCAGAACTTTGAAAATCAATGCCTTTATGATTTTCATGTGTGGAAAGAAACAAAATTGGTCTATATGACAAATGGAATTTTTTAGTGTTTCACAAATGATATATGGACTAAATTGATGACAACATTTTAGTTTTTTAGATTAGGTGGCCTTCTACTTTACTTCACACTTCTTAAAGATAATCAGGTTAACTTTCAGCCAAACCACTTTGGCAATATCCACTTTCCAATTCATTACACTAGAGGAATTACCGAAGAAGAACTATCAATACTACAGATAAAGTACAATCAAGGGATGTTTGGTTAACTGGATCTTATCAAGAAGGCATAATAATAGAGACATTTGATTCCTACACTGGAGAATAAAATAGACAAAAAAATGAGAGCAATAGTTATACAATATTTTAAAGAAAAACATCCAGATAATATTCTATTGAAATCCTGCAATGAATCCAATGTAATTGAAAATTTAAATTGTATGAATCTATCACTTTCACTTGCAATTGTCTATACTATTGGTGAAGAGAGAAAATGAAAGAGAAAATCTGATTCCTAAATAGGGGGAAAAAATGAAAAGAAAAAAAAAATTGTAGCGGAAGATCTTCTCATCTAGGCTCAGTCATTAGATAACTATGTGATGTCAATCTAAATAAATATACCAGCAAGGATGGAAGACACAAAGATTTTTTACTTGATAAATGTGCATACTCATTACAGCTTCCGTCAACTCTATCATTATTCTATGCCACCAATCCTTTCAATGTTAAATGTGTTATCGCATGATAGGAAAAATCAATTTGTCTTGCATATTTCTTCTGAATATGAATAATAAAGCTGCTAACACTTTATTTGAACCAACTTTGCTAGGTGATTGTATTATTATTGTTCTCATACCAATTGAATATTCAAAAATGTTGAGAGAAATAGATTAAAAAATACAAGAAAAGGTTAAGACATATGGATCAATGATTCAAAAGATGGATGCTTCATACTCTATGACAACACCGGGGAAATTTCCCTAAATTTTATGTCTTATGTACACAATAACTGGTGTACAGACCTGAATGAAAGTAAAAATGATGAAAGAGAAGAAGTCACTAGGGATTGGATGGAAAAACGACCACAACAATTGATAACTACAAGCGAAATTGGCCTAAAAGGAAACAAACATCCTTTTCCTTCGAATGATCATATGAGTTCTTCTGACTGAGATGTTCCTCGACAGATTCCCAAAATTATTTAGTATTAGTGCTTTATGGCGGTAGTGTAGACCACTAGCATGCATTAGTTGAATCCAATCTATCTGTCATTTTTATTGTTGAGACATATAGTTAGGAAATGTTTTTTCCTCCATTACTATGCTCATATGAAGAAAGGTTCGTACAGGAATACAACTTGTTTCCAGGTGATTTTTTAAAATTCTTTTGTACCTAGAAAAAAGATACACATTTCTTATTTAAGCAGATGAACCAAAGAACAATAGGATTTGATGTACAACTCTCTCAACTTGATTCTACACAACCAATTCAATAAGGTGAGACCTTCAATAATTTTATCCATGATTTAATGAACCCTCATTTTCAATTACCATGGTTTTTTTTCCATTTTTTTACAATACTCTATGTTCACCATTCATGATGATAGATGAGGAGAAATCGACCACATCTAGCATGAATATGCAATCAAATCTGGGTATGTTAGTTGTGTGCATTTATAAATAAAAACTACTACTAAGCCCCACAAATTTATAAGACAATTAATGGTTTATTTCTCAGAACTGTTGATCCACCAATGGGTCTTCAATGAATATAAAATAACCCTAGAAAGCTGCTAAAATTCATTCAGAATCACATAGAATTTAGTTTTTACTTACCATATTACCAAGGGGAGCAGTCCTATCTTTTCAAATTCTGACTCTTTCAAGAGATTATCTAGATACTATGAAATTAATTAAAGTTGTTTGCAATAAATCTTGCCATACAGTAAAAACAATTGGGTAAGGTCTATGCAAGCCAAGCCAATAAGCTCATATCCTTAAGCACTATCCTCCTTAACTGTTAATATTGAATTTACCATTTTCCCACTTTAGATTATATGTTTTTTCAAATATCTTTCATTTTCCATAGGAATAGCTAGATTATTAATAGATTAATGTCTGTTTGAAATAAATATTTGACATCAAAGGATCCAACTGTGGGTAAATTTCTTGTAATCCTATCTGCAAGCTTCCCATCGGTAAGTGGTTGCCGCAAGCTACAATGTTGATTATTTCCATTTCTACAATTGATATGAGATGGGATTAAAAAACTTTATTTACTTCCCTGCAGTTAGTTACAAGAATTACTTGCTTATTTTAGATTTGGAGGGTTTGATCATATGAGAAAAAACAATCTTTCCTCTAAGGATATGTCATTCAAGTTCAGCAAGGAGCCTATCAACATAAAAGATTGGCTTACAAGATTTTATAAATTCACTTTCAAAAAAAATTGAAATTGATTTTATCATCTGATAAGATCACTTATGCTGATGTTGAAAAGTTCATCAATGGCCTTCCCCCTTATACTTATGAGGACAATTAAAGACTTTCAAATTGCCCAATATCTCCAAATTTAAAATCACTTGAAGGGAAAAAACATTACCAATATATGTTATTGACCTAAACATGTACAATATTTGAATTTTGAATAAACTTCCTAGAAAACATATGGATGTTTAGAAATCATGTTTCATACAATATCAAAAAGATCATCATCTAAGATCTTATTACATTAGGTTGTATTCCTTTTAAAATTTTAAGGTTGCTTCTATCTTGGTTGGGTTTATCAACACATGAAGTCCATGCCAAAAAATCATTCATAAAATATGTGGTTCATACCCCCACCGATTTTACCTCTTCTATCATTTAATACTCGCGTTTCTGGGACATGTTTAAGGGATCAAATTTGGGACTAGAGAGAATAAAATCACCTTTGGAGCGAGACCAATTATGTTAAATAAATACTTATCCTATTTCATAATGTTATTATGATGATACTACTTAAGATTGTAAATAAAATACATTCATATGTTTTTATGCTGGTTCTTCTTAACTATTTTGTATATTGTGATTTTATGAATATAAGTTTAGAGTATTTATATTTTCCTTGTGATTATAAGTTAGAGAGTGTGAGTGCATAAGTTGAAAAATGCATAATTAACAGACAAATGTTATTGTAACAAATTTTTGAGAAGTTTTTATTAATAAAATAGTATTCTTAAATTAATTTTGATAATAGAAAGTGTATACCACTTTCAAATGCAAAGAACCAAATATCAATACCAGAGTATTTAAAGACTCATCCTGATGCTCTGAAACATTACATTCGATTCAAATCAATTTTGCACAAAAAAATTATTCCTAGTATAACAATCACGAAATGACTCACCCTTAGATTTTTTACCTTCTTCACCACCTTAACCATTTGATTTGATATAACAATATCGAAAAGGGACTTGTTTTTTATTTTTTGGAAGCACCACCCTTAACCATTTGATTAAATTTTTTTTCAATTGTTCATCAAAAGAACACATGCAACATGAACTTAATCATATTTGATAGAAATGGTGCATTTTGGCACACACCATTCCAGAAAGACTGATTCAACATATAAAACATATTAAAAAAATTTGGCGGCGTCCAGCTCAAAAAAAATATTTATTTTCTTAGACCTAATGTGAAATATTTTTTGCAATGGTGTAAAACACAGTTCAAAGTAGCACTATGGACATCAGTGAGAAAGTAAAATGTTGATGACATGATGCCTTCATTCCTTCAAAAAAATGACTTAGAGGTTGGAAGCTTCAAGTTCATATTTACATACGAAGATTGCGTCAAGACCAAATGCTCTAATTATGAAGGTTTTGGGAATCCCAAATTATATCTCAAGAATTTTAACTCTGTTTGGTGGCAGTTTAATGCATCGTACAACTGTAAAATTACAGTGCTTGAGGATGACTCTTTAGATAAAAACAAGTTCAATGATGTGGAGAACTACATAATTGCTAAAAACTTTAACATAGATTCTAAGTCAGAAGACAAATACTTGTTAGATGTGTTGTGGCCTTTGTTGCAACCATTGAAGGATGTCGAATATGTTCAGGATTTTATTAGATCAAAAAAACAATTATAGGGATATTTTATTAGAATTTTACTATAATTTCTATTGTTGATTTGATATCCCATATTCAGGAATAGTGTTACATTATAAATTCAAATTATTCTTCAAATGTTTTACTATAGTTCTACCTTTAGTAAAGGAATTTCAATTTATTTCATAACTATATTTAAATACTACAATATATTTGGGATGGTTTTACAGTTAATTTTAAATAATTTCATATCCATATTTGAATATGAAAATATTTATGCCATATTTTTTGCAATTAAATTTATATCTAAATTTAAATATGAAAATATAGCTGGAATGGTTTTACAGTTAATTACATTCTACTACACTAGATCATCGCCCTCTACTAATTTCTTCATAACATCTTCAGAAATTCTATGCTTACACCGAGGTTCAATCAGACCATAGTAAATGAAGTTAATTTGATATCTAATTTTAAATACGAGAATATATCTAGAATGGTTTTACATTTAATTACATTCTCCTAAACAGAATCATCGCCCTCTATTAGTTTCTTCATAACATCTTTGGTAATTCTTTGGTTGCCCCTAGGTTCAATCACAACATAGTAAATGAATACGGAAGTGTAATCACATCTCATGAATTTCATTAGCCTAGTCACCACATAGGCCAAAGGCATTTTCAATATTCAAATCTGCATAGTTTAATCTTAAAGACAACTTAAAATTGATAAGAGCCTTATTCCAAAGAAAAAATAAAGCATGTGCTCGCTAGCTAATATAAAATAGAACATGTTTTTGTTTTATATGGGCTAGCGCCGCTATCCATTATTTCAAAGATCAATGTTGGATTCTTTAAAATCATTAAATTTTTTTTCACAAATTCATTAATTAAATTTCTGATCAGATTTATTGGAATCCGGAAGGAAAATTAACTGATTCCAATATTGCATTATTTGGATTCTAATATTTTGATTCCAATATATGTGATTTTGAAGTACAGTAAATTCCAATATATGTGATTTTGGATTCCAATATATGTGATTTTGGATTCCAATATATGTGATACTAGAATCCAATATGTATGATTTTGGAATCCAAAACTAGTAATATTGGATTCCAATATTGGCTATATTTTTTAGTTGCTCGGAATGGAATAAGTCCATTTGTAGTGAAATAAGCATTTAATCTATAGATTGAAAATAAACTTTCCCTCTCTAATCCTCTCACCTAATGTTTTACCAAGGATATATATTTCTAGGAAAAACCTAACTTTCCTCTCCCTCATGTAGGGTTTCCCTAAGCTATGTAAGTGATCTGATACCATAAAATATTTATAGAGAAGATACAAGTCATAAATATATTATTAAAATTATCCATATAAATAAATATTAAAACACCTATAAGCCTATAATTTTGGAATTACCAAATTAAATGGTATACTTAACTAATATTGTCATGTATCCACCTCTTTAACAAGTACATTCAAATAATAAAACTAATGTAATGCATATTTCAGTAAATCTAGACATATTCTAGTGAATCTGGACTCCAATATTACAATTTTTGGAAGAAATGTATCACCTTTTTTGCATATATTAGATTCCATTTTTTGTCTATATTGGATTCCATTAGTATAAATATTGGATTCCAATATATTCAATATTGGATTCCAATATCGCTATTATTTTCTATTATTGGATTCCAATATCACTATTATTAGATTCCAATTTTTTCACTATTGAATTCCATTTTCTGAATTCTAGTTTTTGGATTTCAATTTCACTATTTTAGGGTTTCTATTTTTTATTATTAGATTCTCACTCATAAACCTAACGACCGCTAAATTACATAAGCCTATCAACTACTAAATTACATAAGCTTAACTACCACTAACTTACATCAAAATAGTGGCCTCTAGGTGAAATAAGCCTAGCGACGGAAAATTTACATAACCCTAGCAACTGCTAAGCTACATAATCCTAGCGGTTGTTAAGTTACATAAGCCTAACGGCCACAAAGTTATATCATCCTGATAGCCGTAAGATACATAAACCTAGCGGGTGCTAAGTTACATAAGCATAGCGTTCACATAAGCCTAGCGTTGGTAAAGTTACATCAATCTGACGGACGTAAGATATATAAGCCTAGCAACCTCTAAGCTACATAAGTCTAGCGGCTGATAAGTTACATAAGCTAGTGACCGCTAAGTTACATAATCATAGTAGGTGCTAAGTTATATAAGCCTAGCGGCTGCAAAGAACACATAAGCCTAGCTTCCGCTAAGAGACATCTTTTTAAAAATTATTTTATCAATTTGTAAAATGGAAATCATTGTAACAGATCTTAGCAGTCGCTAGGCATTTCAAAATAGAAGATAATCTAGATAATGTGAACTACTTTTATATTTTTCCATTCTATAATCATAAAGAACAACAAAGAGTTAAGAATTACATTAAACATGTTTTGAAAAATGGATTTGAAAATTTATTTCCATAGGCAATCAATTCCTTTGGGATAATTATATTGAAAATTACATAATACATTGATCCCTCTCAAGTATATATAGTCCATACCATATTATATATATATATATATGATATGTAATATATTGTATATTACGAAGTTGTCAATAATTTGTGTAGTAACTTCATGTCCCCGAATTTGGTATTTTAATTTGACCTCCTTTCTATATTTTTCTGGGTGTCCATGCCTAGAAGACACTAAGTCTATATCAATATTTGATGTATTCCCTTGATTTTCGAACAATCCATTGATTTTTGAGTTAAGTATTCTAGGGTAATTTTATTTGATATATATTTAAGCTCTTTTCAAAGAGGGTTCCCACCAATGTAACCATCTTTTGAGCACATTTTTGTAACATCATTGTATTCGGAATTCATTGTAACCCTTGTATATCCATATAGGTGTGTTATCATCAACTTGTCTTACTAGTATCATCTTCCTGTCCAATCACATCCACTACTGGGTTAAATTTGTCTCAAGGTCTATCACAAATAGGCCCAACATATATATCCTTATTTGAAATATAAATTTTGACCCTATATTAGCTATCTAAATGTTGAGATTTGGTGCAGTTCTCTTCATTATTTGATTATACATTGCGCTATCCTCGTAATTATTTTTGGCTAAAAATAATCTCTCCTCATCATGCTACGATTAACAAAGGTAAATTTTCTAGGGCATGCATAATATTTTTCAATATGTAATCTTTAATTATAATAATGCTTCTCCACCATCTGTTGAATTTTTTCCAAGTGTGTGATGTCATCCTGAATACCCATCAGTAATTGTTCCATCAATTTTAGTTCTTTGAATGGTCACCAAGAGGAGAGATCCCTTAGGCAGTTTAAGGTTTCTGTAGAAATAAATATTCACCATTTATTTTAGACAGTCTATTAAGCCTGTCTTAGTACTATTCATAGAAAAATTGATCACTTGCCACTAAACTACAAAAAAACATGAGATGCCTGGTTCGAATTTGTTTTTATTTTACTTCGTCTTTCCCATGTTATTTTCTTGATACCTATCCAATCAGGGGTTAAATTGTCCCTGAGTATTATATCCTCCTTAAACTTTGAGAGTGTCCTATACTTAGGATAATTTTGAGTGCCCTTAGAGGTGGTCAAAACTTTGCAGTACTCCTCTCCATGTTAAAGACAAAATTATCAATAATTCTTAAAGTCAGTTCTATAAACCATTGAGAAATAAACCCTCAGCAATAAATCCTAAACGACATTGTCGGGATTTAATTGTGAACATCATACACTTGTTATGTTGTTTCAACGGCTATAAATATAAATCTTAGTAACACCATAATTGAGGGTACTAGGTCATTAATCCAATCGTCTACTATCAGTTCATCTAGCACATGCCTAATACAAACTTCTTCACCTCACAAACATAGACTCCATGGATCATACTCTAGCACTAGTCCACATTAAAGTTCTTCACTCACAAAAATAAAAGAACCGTCCTGGATTATATCTATTCTATTCTAGCACCGACATCATAGCTATCAAATCACTTATGGAGTATAACTGTAAAACAACTAGGGCACGACAGTATACAAAATCACCAAAACTGCATTTCCAGGGTTCGTATATGCAACAGTAATTTTCAGCGATAAGTCCACTAGCTTCTCGGTGATGAGGAGTTTGAGCCCCTTCTTGTTGTGGGGAGTTCTTCTTCTTGGATATGTCATGCCAGTTCATCTAGCGAATTTAGTGCATGACACATGCAAGTTTTTGACCTATTATCTACATTGGGATGTGGTTTCCTGATTCAATAATAATAGTTGCATAGCACCTAGATTCAAGAGGAGGGTAGCCCTTTGCACCTCGTTATACTCCTAGGCACATGTGTCACCTCAAATAGTCTAGATCTACCCTTTGCATGGTCCCTGAGTACATCGTCTGCACATTCGATTAAATTCTAGTCTCATGATCTGTAACAACCTGTGACATGTCTTCATAAATCAAACATAAGTAATTTTCACCTCTCTTTCCTTTCCATTAGGGCTTCCACTTCATTTGGCATAGTCTATTTGTAAGTTATTATATATTAATTTTACTTCATTTACTACATTTACATAACATTTTAGTCCTTCTATGTTTAGAATAACATTTGAACCCTAAATTCCCCTGATAGGTTTTTTAGGTAGTCTATTTTTGTTAATCATTATTCCTTAACCCGATCTATCTATATTCTACTAAAAAACTTTTAAGGAAGATCGAATCCAAGCTAGGAAAACATGAAAGTAAGCGTTCTAGAACAATCCTCATCTCCTAAGATCTAGGTACTATTGGAACCTTACAGCCTTGGCCATAATTACTTTCAACAATAACCCCGGTGTTTCTTCTGAGTTTTAACTCAATCTCCTTCATTCATTGACCTTCACAAATATGTCAAGATTGAATCATAGAATCTATTTGGAACACATGTTACATCAAAGTATGCATATGTAATCCAGCCATCTAAGCCCAGGATTAGTTGTAGAGACTATCAAGCGGTTCTAGTAATATCGCTCTCTCAAGAGGACAAACTAGATTCTAACCTTACACCTCATTTTCCGCCCAAAATCGATGTAATCCTGGAGTAGCAATTCCACCTACCTTAGTCAATAATGTTGGCATGGCAAGCAAGTCCCTGAAACATTCTATATGTTACTTCGCCACCATCCACTAAAAGAGGAGCCCATACATATTAAGAAAACTTTCTATATTGATCCCATGAAAACTTGTTCTATTCTGAGATTGTATCTGTCTATAGGCTAGCGGGATGCTTAGCAGCTATCTGAAAAAACCAAGGACGTGGAGGTGTTGCTATACCTGAAAATGAAGATATGTATACCATACCAAGGCCCTGTACCCTCTAAGGCTCATCTCAACTACAGTAAATCGCTATCAATTTCAACTGTGCAGTTATGTCATTCAATGCAAACTCTAGATTAATGTAAATTATAGCCAGGTACACATACCACTTTACAAGTAGTCTGGTGCACTATCTATTATATGTCAGTAGAGGGACTATGAAGTAGACAGGGGGAGAAGCTGGGTGGATCTCCATTCTACTTTATACTGCCACATCTATATCAGGGAGAATTTCATCCTTACTACTGCATGGAGGACTATGTGTATTTCTTGTAGTTCACCTTGCACGTACAACCATTATTGCACCACTCACTCTTGGACAATCTTGGCTAGTATTATATTGGAGGGTACTTATCGTACACATGTTGATATAACTTATTCGGGATGCCTTGTGATTGAACATTTTTGACAACATGTATTTCGTTTTCCATTTCCCCCTAATCTGGATTAATCTGGTATGCCTTAGTCGATGTTTCTATTACCTCCCTTCATCGATTAAGAATATTCACGGTGATGCATATCTTGCTACATATTACATGGTTATTTGGAATGACCAACTGGTCAGTACCCTTGATAAAACTCATGTTTTGATCTCCCTGTATAATTTTGAGCACCAAGTTGCAGACTCTTAGAAGACCTTGCCTTACCATTAGCTCAACTTATTAGAGTAGGTATTTACCTTAGCTCATGTTCACCTAGGTATATTATTTATTATTGTATTTATCCTCACCCACTTATGTGTGTGGATATTTCTTTTTATTTATTTAGATATTAGGAGATATTATCTAGTTTTTAGGTATAGTTCTTTCCTTGATCTATGGTATTGACTATTAGATCTATGGTATTGACTAGATCCTTGATGTCTAGTTCTCTCATAAATTTATGGACTTGACTAGTTCTTTGATGACTAGTTCTTTCCATGATTTATGGCTTGATCTACGACCTTGACTGGTTCTTAGATTGTTATTCCTTGCCTATATAAGCAAGGCCCATTCTCATTGTATTTCATTGAGTTCCATAATAATATATGATATTACTGCTCATTTGTTTGCAAAGGTTTATGTAAGGTTATTCTAGTGAATTGCTTTCATCTTATTGATCGTGATGTTTGATTAGCATCTATGTTCTTGGCTTGGCACGATCCGGTTATCATTCCTTTTATGGTATCAGAGCAGGAGATTGCTATTGACATCCATCTGTAAGTTTTATTTTGCAAATAAATTTTTTATATATTTATATATTTTGGGATTTTCTCGTATTTTGTTTTTGCATGCATTTTTATGCAAAACAGAGGCTTCCATTGGATCCTGGTCATATGGTGGTCATATGAGGGCTTAAAGCTTGTGATTCCTACTAGTAGGTGCTTAACTCCAGCCCCTTTTCATTTTATTTGTGTGGTGAAGGCAAGAGCATTTTATTTTGTTTTAGTGGCAACTAAAATAAATAGTAGAGCATAATATTGAAAAGCTTGTATCTTTTGATCGGTAACTCGGTTTTGAGTGCCGGTTTTTGCAAAAGTGCATAGTTTTCTATGCTTTTTCCATTAGAAATATTTATTTTGAGAATCTGAACTATAATTATAAAGTGCCATATTGTAACACGCACTCATTATAAAGTGCCAAAATCTTGGGGGGCTCTTGTTGCATTGCTTGGGGATCTTGTTACATTACTTGGTTCTTGCATTTATTTTGGTGATTTTTTGAGGATAACATCTACTTCTGAATTAGATCATGTTGAGCCATTAACAACAAATAATTACCACACATGGAAATCAAGAATGGAAACAATAATTAAGTGGAAAGGATTATGGGCTTTAACTTCTAAAGAACAACCAATTTTCACTAGAGAATATGAGAAATTTCAGTACCAGTGCAAATTTGATGAGTGTATGGGTTTGATAGGAACTTATGTAAGTGACAGTATTTTATTTCATTTGGAAAAGTGTGACTCTCCTTTTAAAATATGGGAGAAATTGGAGGATTTATTTGGTAAGGTGGATCATATGAGAGCCATGCAACTTGACATTGAGATCACCTCTCTTAATCCTGAAGATTTTCCAACAATTATAGAATATCTTACCAAGTTCAAGCATTTGTTGACACAATTGAAGGGGAGTAGAAGAGATAAGAAAGATGAAGAGTGTGTTTACTTGATTCTATCCAAGTTAAGAGGACCATTCCAAATTTTTGCTTCTACCTATTTCTCTAGCATGGATGCCTTAGGTGACATTCAAAATGTCTAACTTAGAAATATTTTGTGAAAGAATTACTAGGGAAGAATCCAAATTATCTCACCTTGAGTCTTCCACCTTTCAAAAGGCATTAGTTGCATCTAATCCTAAGGGAAAGGGAAAACTAAACAGTAAAACCAAATCCACACCTTCTCCATCTCAAAATGCTCCTAAACCCAAAGAAAACAACTCAAAACCCAAGGAGTCTTCTAAATCCAAGAATAAGTCTATCCGTTCATGCTCTTTTTGTGGGGTAGTAATCATGAAGAACATAGGTGTTATAAGCGAATGCAAGCCTTAGATGATGCAGTCAAGAAACACAAAATTTCTATCTCCACTCCACCTCCTTCTAATCAGCATGGAAAAGCACTTAATGTTGTTGGAAGATCTCAGTCACCACTTGCAGGTAGTTGGGTTATAGATTCTGGTGCTTTTCATCACATGACTTCTTCCAAGGAGTATTTTGTTTCTCTAGGTTTGAGTTCTACTTCCAAAATTGAGGTTGGAGATTCTTCCTTTCTTTCTGTTGAGGGAAAAGGTGATATACAACTTAATGGTGGAAATATCCAAGATGCGCTATATGTTCCTAACATCACTACAAATTTTCTTTATGTATATCAAATTTGTCATTCTGGTAAAGGAAAAACAATGACTTTTATACCATATGGAGCAGAAGTACGAACTTTTTTGGAGCCTCATTCACTTGTTGCTCAGGGTATTGTTGATCATAGTTCTAGACTATATCACTTTGAGGGTTTTGATGACACTTCTTCTATAGGGACAAGATTGGTTTCTCATTCAGATTCAGAGAGTAAGCTTTGGCATGAAAGATTTGGACATTTCAATTATAGATATTTGAAGGAGTTGAGCACTCATGGTATGGTAGATGGTCTTCCTAGAGTTTCTTGTCTTGAGAGAGTGTTGACACTAAAATTTTCCTTTGTAATTTCTATTTAATTAATATATGTATTAGGAATAGGATGTTGTTAAGTATAATTAGTAGTAGTGTCCGATAGAAGATAATGGTGCTGCCAGTACGACGCCGCCAATAATGTATAGTACGGTAATAGTCAAAAGTACAATAGGAATGTTGTGGTAAAAAGTAAATATTTGTCGTAAGTGGTCCGGTAATGTTAAAATGTCAAAGTTGGGGTAAGTAGAGAAGTAGGGTCTACATGATTAGGAATTAGAAATATTATATTGGTAATAAGGACAAGGAGTGAGGTCATAAATATTTTGTGTATTTTATTTGTAAAAAGTCTAAAAATGTGGAACCCATGTGAAATGATAAGGTTTATCTTATCTTAAAAGATAAGCTTACATGTACATATAAGAGTTAAGGTATGGAATATGATTCGTCAGAGTGGATTTCTTATCCTATCTTAGAGATAAGATGGATAAGCCTGGAAGTTCTATAAATAAAGAGGCAACCCCCCTCATTTAGCATAGAAGGAAGTAGTGAGAAATATTGTATGAAGTGTGTAAAGGAAGCCATCAGTTTAAAGGTGTGTTGAAGAAGCCATTAAGAGGTGTAATTGTAAAGTTTCTCCCATAGTCTTGGTGGAAGGCAAGTGAAGTCAATAACACTTGAAGTACCTCATGGGTGAGATTGTAACAATTTCATGTTAATATTATAATTTACTCTGATATTTCAGATTTATCATCATTCCTTCTTATCATAGTCTATGGTATTCTTGTGTTATGTTTGTTGTTGTGTTTCCAGATTACATCCACCAAACTAAAGGCTGTGCATTAGTAAATAATCATAGCACGAGGAGTTCCCGGTGAAGAATTATCATAGTGCCCAGATTGGTGATGACATTTTGGTTCCATTGCCGGGACCATTCCTCGTTGGTGGATTTTTTGTGAGAGATATTCCCACTTAGTCAAAAATCAATTTGGAGGGTAACCTTGTTTTTACTGTGCATAGTAGTTACCATGGTAAAGTCATTTTTGCCATGAATAGTATTTACCGCAGTAAAGTCACTTTTTACCGTGAATAGTATTTACCACAGTAAAGTCACTTTTTACCGTGAATAGTATTTACCGCAGTAACTTCACTTTTTACTGTGAATAGTGTTTACCATAGTAAAGTCAGTTTTTACCGCAGTAAGTCAAGTTTTACCATAGTTTACCGTGGTCATTTCTATTTTCTATTTATAGTGATTTCAATTATTTGTGCACATAAGTCTTGTTGATTGTACTTGTGGGTTGGTATTTCACTGTGGTTACTTTTGAAAATGGGGAAGATTCCTGTTTTTTCAGCCCAATCTAATGAAGATGCTTCCTCTTTCATTCAAGAGTTTAAACGATCTTGTATTTGTAATGGCCTTATAAGAAGGGAACAATGGACTGAATTTTTTCCTACCTTTTTGGATGGTTCAGCCCTTAGGTGGTTTGAAACACTAGGTGATAATGTGAAAAACTCATGGGATTTATTAACTGAAAGTTTTCTTGAAGAATTTGGTGAACAACAGAGATATGCAGATCTCATGATCGATATCACAAAGCTATCCCAAGGAGAGAAGGAGAAGATAAGGGATTATCATGCTCGTGTTCTAGAGCTAAGGAGGAAGCTCGATGCCCAGATCCGGAAGGAAGGATTAGCGGATGGGTTGATGAATGGCGTGGATAATCTCCTATGTAAGCACTTCATTCTTGGGATGAAGCCAGAGATCAGACAACAAGTGAAGTATGACCACCCAGCTACCATTGAACAAGCAAAGGAGATTGCAAGAAGGCAAGAAGAAAGCATGGAAGAGGAGCCCAAAGAAATTGTTGCTAAAGTAGAGCCTACACCAGCACCTTTGGTCCAGAATCCACAACCACTCTCGGTGAGCACAAATCTTTCTCCTAGTACATCTACTGAGTATGAAGATCTGCTCAAGAAGATGGGTCAGTTAACTATTAATCTTCTCCAAGGAAAAGAATTTAGTTCTCAGGGAGGAGATAGAGGTCCAAAAAGAAATATTTCTGAAGTTGTATGTTATGGTTGTTATAAAAAGGGTCATTATAAGTATAATTGTCCAGATAGAGCTTCTACATCTGGTAAAGGAGATAATGATAAAGGAAAAGCACCTGTGAATTCTTTTGATGTAGTAGATAAGAGCATAAATAATGAAGTAGATGTGTTTGTAACAAAAAGAAAGAAAGAAAAAGATAATCAAGATGGAAATGATCCTAAGAAGATGAAAGGAGAAACTAGTAAGAAACATAGGAGAAGAAAGTTGGGTGTGCAGGATTTTCTGATTTCACAGGGGCAAGGACCATACTCCATCTTGGAAGATCTGTCCAAAAGGCCTGCAAATATTACATATGGTCAACTATTGGCTATGTCTTCTGAGAAGAGGCGGGAGCTGCGAAGTGGACTCAATGCTCGACGAAGGAAGGAGGTTGAGGTCCCTGTTTTGGAGGCAGAGGTGGATCCCTATGCTCCACAAGCTGAGGTATTATGTAATGGTATTTCAATTCATGATGTCTTAGTTGATGGAGGTGCTGCAGTTAATGTAATGACCGAGTCTGTAATGAATATGTTGGGTTTAAAAATTGATCACCCTTCAACACTTTTGTTAAGGTCATTAAATAAGGGAAAAACTAAACCAGAAGGTGTAGTTTCAAATGTGGCAATATCTGTTATGGGTGTTGTATGTGTGGTAGACTTTCAGGTGATGAAAAATGGTACTGTTGCGTACCCAATGTTGCTGGGAAGACCATGGCTAAGGAGAGTTCATGCAAGAAACTACTGGAATGAAGGCTTCATGACACTTGGACGTGGTAGAGAGAGGGTGAAGATAAACGTGATCCCTCGGCATCATAAGGCAGAACCTGTGGATTCAAGTGATGAAACTGATGATTGGACATCCTCTGATTACTCTAGTACCAGTGAAGTGGACACTGAAGATGAAGAAAGTGAGGTTGATGTTTCAGTCATGGATATCCTTCCAGTCACACCAACTCATGACCCCATAAAATTATCTGAAGAAGAAGTTGATGATCGTCTCCAACAAATAAAGATTGGTGATGCTGTGATGGAGAGTGAGAAGGAATCCTACCTCCAGCTCTTTCGAAGGTACATACACATATTCACTTTTGATTACAAGGAACTCCGTCAAGTAAGTTGGGTAGAACATTCTATTGAGCTGGTAGATGGTGCTAAGCCTATAAAGCAAATGCCATATAGAATGAATCCTAATTTTTCCAAGACTGTAAAAGAAGAAATAGATAAGTTGCTTGATGCAGGATTCATATTTGCTGTGGAGAATTCAGAATGGGTTTCTCCCATTGTGATCTCAATAAAAAAGAATGGGAAGCTACACATTTGTGTTGATTACAGGAAGCTCAATAAGGCAACAAAGAAGGATCATTACCCTCTTCCATTCTCAGATCAGATCTTGGACGAAGTAGCTGGCCAGGAGTGTTATAGTTTTGCTGATGGATATAGCGGATACAACCAAGTCCGTATAGCGGAGAAAGATCAGCTGAAGACCACGTTCACCACTCCTTGGGGAACGTTTGCTTATAGAGTTATGCCTTTTGGGTTGTGTAATGCTCCAGCAACGTTCCAGCGTTTGATGAATAGGGTGTTTGAACCCTACATTGGGAACTTCATCAGAGTATTTCTGGATGATTTTTGCATCTATGGGAGCAAGATGGACCACCTGCACCAGATGGAGACAACATTTCAAAGGTTAGATGAAGCACAAGCCTCACTAAACCCTACAAAGTGTGTCTTTGGATGTTCTAAAGGTGTTTTGTTAGGGCATGTTGTATCCAGAGATGGTATTGGTACTGATCCTGATAAAGTTTCAAAAATCAAAGATTTACCATTTCCTATGAATAGAAGTAAGTTGAGATCATTTTTAGGCCATGTGGGTTACTATAGAAGGTTCATCAAGAATTTCTCAAAGATTGCACAGCCACTAACCCAGTTCTTGAAGAAGGATGTTACTTATGAACCAGGAAATAAGGCGCATGAAGCTTTTGGACAACTGAAGGAAGCCCTGGTGTCTTCACCTGTTTTAAAGAATCCAGATTGGAGCAAGCCATTCATTGTGTATACTGATGCCTCAGATGTAGCACTAGGAAGTACTTTGAGCCAAAAGGATGAAAATGGGAATGAACATCCAGTTTACTTTGGGAGCAGACAAATGAGCAGTGTTGAGGTAAATTATACTGTAACTGAAAAAGAGGCTCTAGCTATCATTTTTGCTGTAAAGAAGTTTAGAAATTACTTGCTAGGGCAGAAATTTATAGTTGTAACAGATCATCAGGCTCTAAAATATATTGTCAATAAGCCTAACCCATCAGGGAGGATAGCAAGATGGATAATTTTGCTACAAGAATTTGAATTTGATATTATAGATAGGCCAGGAAAGAAGCATGTCAATGCAGATGCACTCTCTCGAGCCTATGATGGTTTAGGATCATCTTGTGATGATGATGATTTCCCTGATGCAGCATTGTTCTCCCTTGACACAATCCCTAGTGAATACATAGATATTTGGAATTATCTGAATGAATTCAAGTTTCCTGATGGTGCCAATGCAAAGACTAAGAGAAAGATTACTCAAGCCAGTCGTCCATATTCTATTCTGCATGGAGTATTATTTTGAATAGGACCTGATGGACAGTACAAGAGGGCAGTTGGACGTGATCAAGGGAAGGAGCTGCTAGAAGAATTCCACAATGGTACATGTGGAGGGCACTTCTCTAGACAACTTACAACAAGAAGGATCTTGGATGCAGGTTATCATTGGCCCACTCTTTTTAAAGATTGTTATAATTATTGTAAGACATGTGATATTTGTCAAACACATGGTAACCGTAAGACTTCATCAGCTCCATTATGCCCTATTCTTCCACTTGGTCCCTTTGAAAAGTGGGGAATAGACATTGTAGGTCCACTTCCAACTACCTCACGCCAAAATAAGTATATTGTAGTTGCCACAGATTATTTAACCAAGTGGGTTGAAGCTAGGCCATTGAAAACAACTTCCATGGATGAAGTGGCAAGGTTCATATATGAACGCATTGTCACCAGATTTGGTTGTCCATTAGAAATTGTAACAGATCAAGGAAGCCACTTCATTAATGAGGTGGTAGAAGCCCTAGTCAATAAGTTTTCTATTAAGCACAGGAAGGCAACAACATACAAGCCAAGCACAAATGGACAGGTGGAACGAACAAATTTTTTTTGTGTCAAATTCTAGCAAAAGATGCAGCCTTGCAGGTACATAAATGGGATAAGAGGATTCATGCAGCATTGTGGGCATATAGGGCAACATCAAAGTCAGCAACAGGATACTCCCCATTTCAGTTGGCTTATGGCATTGATCCAGTTCTTCCTATTGAGTTTGATATTCCCACGGTCAGAGTTATGGAAAATGAAAGGATGGATGAAAGTGATTCAGTAAAAGAAAGGTTGGTACATCTTCATTTGCTAGAGGAAATGAGGGAAATAGCTAAGGATACAAGCTATAAGAAGAAAATGAAGCAGAAGGAATACTTTGATCAAAAGATCCGTTGGTCTCCATTTCATGTGAATGACTTGGTTCTAGTATATGATTCCAGATACAAAAAAAGAAGACAGAGAAAATTTCTTCCAAAATGGATGGGGCCCTACAAAATAGTAGCTGTGCATGAAAATGGTACGTACCGACTGGAGGAATTGGATGGCACTCCCATTACGAAATGGGTCAACCACGACAAGTTGAAGATTTTCCAAGCACCAGAATAGTCTACTCCGAGGACGGAGTAGAAGCTAGGAAGGGGGAAGATGTCGACACTAAAATTTTCCCTGTAATTTCTATTTCATTAATGTATGTATTAGGAATAGGATGTTGTTAAGTATAATTAGTAGTAGCGTCTGATAGAAGATAACGGCGCTGTCAGTACGATGCCGCCAATAATGTATAGTACGGTAATAGTCAAAAGTACAATAGGAATGTTGTGGTAAAAAGTAAATATTTGTCGTAAGTGGTCCGGTAATGTTAAAATGTCAAAGTTGGGGTAATTAGAGAAGTAGGGTCTACATGATTAGGAATTAGAAATATTATATTGGTAATAAGGACAAGGAGTGAGGTCATAAATATTTTGTGTATTTTATTTGTAAAAAGTCTAAAAATGTGGAACCCATGTGAAATGATAAGGTTTATCTTATCTTAAAAGATAAGCTTACATGTACAGATAAGAGTTAAGGTATGGAATATGATTCGTCAGAGTGGATTTCTTATCCTATCTTAGAGATAAGATGGATAAGCCTGGAAGTTCTATAAATAAAGAGGCCACCCCCCTCATTTAGCATAGAAGGAAGTAGTGAGAAATATTGTATGAAGTGTGTAAATGAAGCCATCAGTTTAAAGGTGTGTTGAAGAAGCCATTAAGAGGTGTAATTGTAAAGTTTCTCCCATAGTCTTGGTGAAAGGCAAGTGAAGTCAATAACACTTGAAGTACCTCATGGGTGAGATTGTAACAATTTCATGTTAATATTATAATTTACTCTGATATTTCAGATTTGTCATCATTCTGTCTTATCATAGTTGATGGTATTCTTGTGCTATGGTTGTTGTTTTGTTTCCAGATTACATCCACCAAACTAAAGGCTGTGCATTAGTAAATAATCATAGCACGAGGAGTTCCCGGTGAAGAATTATCATAGTGCCAGATTGGTGATGACAGGACCTCTTTGTCATGGTTGTGCATTAGGGAAAAAACACCAAGATCAAGTTTCCTAAGAATTTATTCGTAAGAATCTATGTTCTTCACCACTTGAGCTTGTGCATAGTGACTTGATGGATTTTCCTACCCCACTCTTTCAATGGAGCTAAGTATGCACTTACACTTTATTGTACTATAATTTCTCAAGTCAGGCGTACTTGTTTATTTTCTCAATAAAAAAGTGATGTTTTTTCACACTTTAAAGTCTTTAAATCTTTGGATTGAGAAACAATATTCTTAGCATAAAGAACCTTCTGTCACTGATAATGAGGGGGAGTATCAGCAATGAGTTTTCTAAATTTTTGGCAACTCAAGGCATTATTCACCAGCATTTTGTTCCTCATACTCCACAACAAAATGGATTAGCAGAAAGGAAGAATAGAACTTTGAAGGAAATGGCTAACTGTATGGTGCATTCTAGAGATATACCTCCTATCTATTGGGCAGAAGCAGTTAATTGTGCTAACTATATTCAGAATTGCACACCACATAGAGCACTTGAGCATTTGACTCTAGAGGAAGCTTGGTCCAACACTAAGCCAGATGTCTCATTTTTTTGAGTCTTTGGGAGCCATGCTTGGGCCTTTGTGCCAAAGAAGAAAAGGAAAGCTTTGGATAAGAAGAGTAAACCCTTGATCTTTGTAGGGTATTGTGAGGACATGAGAGCTTATCATCTTTTAGATCCTGATACACATGATGTTCTTTTTCAAACACATGTTCAGTTTGATGAGCATTTCACTCCTCATGATTCTTCATCTTCTTCCATTCCTTCTACTTCTTCTTCATCTCATCTTGAGGATCCTTTCTTTGAGGATTTCGATGAGGAGGTTATATATGTCATTGAGGATCCTATTCCCACTGATGTTGTCACTATGCCTAAGTGGGCTCGTACTATAGTTTCTGAGATAACACCTTTCATAGAGGATCTTCCACCCACTAGGCATCATCACACACATTCTACAGGTTCTGGACTTTTGTGTCAGGTAGTTTCTGAGGATCCACAGTCTTTTTCAAAGGCTTATGGGATACATGGAGTGGGATGATGCGATGACAGCTGAGTATTCTTCTTTGATGAAGAATCATACTTGGGATTTGGTATCTCTTCCTAAAGGAAGAAATATGGTTAGGTGTAAGTGGGTATACCGAACCAAATACACAGCTGATGGGTCCATTGACAAGTATAAGGCTCGTCTTGTTGCAAAGGTTTTTTCACAAGTTGAAGGTATTGATTACTCTGAGACTTTTGCACCCGTTGCCAAGATGGATTTTGTACGCCTTGTACTTGCTATTGCTGCATCACAGGGGTGGCATAGTATACCAGATGGACATGAAGAGTGCCTTCTTACATGGAGATCTACAAGAGGAAATATATCATGGAGTCAGCTGATGGATTTGTTCAGGATTATTCTCTTGTTTATAGGCTCCGAAGGTCTCTCTACGGTCTCAAACAAGCCCCTCGGGCTTGGTATGAGAAGATGGATTCTTTTCTTCTATCTACTGGTTTTGTTCATTGCCACTCTGATCATACAGTGTATCTCTAGGCATGTCAGTGAGGATATTGTGATACTTGTCTTGTATGTTGATGATCTGTTACTTACTGAACAACTCTTCTTCCCACATTACCTAGAGTATTCAGAGGGCTCTTTCTACATAGTTTGACATGATAGATCTTGGGCTATTGCATTATTTCCTTGGTTTCAGATTTCTCAGACAGATTCAAGGATTCATTTGAGTCAGCAAAAGTACACCCATGATCTTCTTAGGCACTTTGATATGGCTGATTGCAAGCCAAGTCCATCTCCTTTTCAGTCTGGAGTTACTCTTACATCCACATGTACCACACCACTTTGTGATCCTACATTGTATAGGCAGTTGGTTGGGAGTCTCATGTACTTGACCCATACTCGCCTTGATATTTCATTTGCAGTAGGGCTTATATCTCAGTTTGCACATTCTCCTCATAGTAGTCACTGACAGGCTGCTAAAAGGATTTTGCGCTATTTGCATGGCACTTCCCACTTTGGCCTACACTACACTAGGGGTTCTACTCAGTTGGTTGGGTATACAAATTCAGATTGGGAAGGTTCTATTGATGACAGACATTCCACTTTTAGCTATCTTTTCTATCTTGGTTCTTCTCCAGTTGCTTGGGCATGTAAAAAGAAAAACAGGCTATTGCACTTTCATCTTTAGAGGTAGAGTACAGGGCAACAGTTACAACGAGTCAGTAGATTATTTGGCTTTCACTAGTTATTGACAGAGTTTGGATTCCCATAGGATTCACCGATTGTACTTTGGTGTGACAACCAAAGTGCAATTCACATTTCTCACAACCCAGTTGAGAACCAACAGACCAAGCATATTGAGATACACATCCACTTCATTCATTAGCACATTCAGGATGGAGTTCTTTGCTTGGATATCAACATACATTCGGCAATCTTCTCAGCAGTAGGTTGCAGACATCTTTACGAAGCCTTTTGCATCACCTCGCTACCTTGAGTTTGCATGGAATGCTTAGGGTTTCAAAAGTTGTTCCTGGGGGTGTTCGTGAGAACATATTCCTTCTTCTTCTTCTTTCTCTTTAGCCTTATAGCAAGATTCTTTCCTTCTTTTGGTTTGAGATTTCTTCATGGATATATTGTACATGATTACCTTATCAGGCATTAGTTCTCCGGGAATCATACTATGGACATGTCACTTCTATTTTAATCCCCTAGCTTCACTTGAGGGGGGGTGTTAGAGTAGGTATTTACCTTAGCTCATGTTCACCTAGGTACTTTATTTACCTTTATTGTATTTATCCTCACCCACTTATGTGTGTGGATATTTCTTTTTATTTATTTAGATATTAGGAGATATTATCTAGTTGTTAGGTATAGTTTTTTCCTTGATCTATGGTATTGACTAGTTCTTTCCTTGATCTATGGTATTGACTAGATCCTTGATGTCTAGTTCTCTCATAAATCTATGGACTTGACTAGTTCTTTGATGACTAGTTCTTTCCATGATTTATGGCTTGATCTACGACCTTGACTAGTTCTTAGATTGTTATTCCTTGCCTATATAAGCAAGGCCCATTCTCATTGTATTTCATTGAGTTCCATAATAATATATGATATTGCTGCTCATTTGTTTACAAAGGTTTATGTAAAGTTATTCTGGCAAATTTCTTTCATCTTATTGATCATGATGTTTTATTAGCATCTATGTTCTTGGCTTGGCACGATCTGGTTATCGTTCCTTTTAACCCTCCTAAGTTGACACCCCATTCACCTTATCCGAGCTATATCACCCACTTTTCCTCTTATGAGACAATTGCTTGAATTTTACTCGTGTAGTCCTTCTCCTAATGCACCCTTATGGGAGGCTATACATGAGTTACAAGTTCAGTGTCAGTCCATGGCAGCCATAATTGCATCCCTTCATGTTATGCTTGCCACAAATTTAGCATGCTCCTAATCCTCCCACAACTCCTACCCCACCCACCTCCCTTGCTAGTACCCTCCCTGATTTGAAAAATTTAATTTAACTAGCAATTGTGCACACACTTAACTTTGCTTTGTATTGATTTTCGATATAAAAAATTGACTGTTAATAACCTTCACCACCATATTTTTACATTTAAAGGAAATAAAATTGAAAATACTGTGTAAAATTAGAAAAATATAGAGATGAATCACCAGCAAATTGATCACAAGAACCCTGATAATGGAGTTTTTGTGCTTCTGAGCCTACGTCTGCGGGTCTGGTTGAATGGGACTGAGTCTATTAAAATATTGAAAAAAAATATTTACATATATTTCTAGAAGAATCTTATCTTCTCATCATGTTCCTCTACCAAAAATAATATGAGTCACTTTTTTACATCACCTTAAAATTCCTTCTCTAGCTCAAGTTATGAGGCAAAACAATATCACAATCGCCTTCCAATGTCTCTCTCATATACAACAAAGCCCTACTTATAATGTTTCACACACCTCCGGGAACTCCATGGTTGGGCACCTATCCTTTTACCCAAGTGGCTTCAAGATTCAAATCCCTACATGAGTGCTTTGACTTTCCATTCATTGGGTGAATTTTATCCCTCATTGGACCGGTTTGGAGGATAAAGAGGAGCTTAAATTTGGGTTATTTTATAGCTTGCATTTTATCCCACATTGGGAGCTTAATCTTGGAATGGCTGGAATATGCTATTTCTTTGTGACACATTTGGAAGGGATAGATAATGTGTTGGAATATATATTGGGAGGATAAGGATTACATAGTCTGACAAATTTAATTGGAAATTAAATAATGCGGCCAATGTTGAATAATAAATGGGTGTGGAATTTTTTTTATTATTATTATTATTTTTTCCCATATTTCCACGTTTGGTGGATTGTAATCTGGACACAAAACGTTCCTGAGCATAACACATGTTTTTCATAGTCACTATGCATTACGACTGGAATGATCCAATGAGCCCCTGAAAATATCAGCTGAGTAAATTATAATATGTGCTTTGAACTCTGTTATGAGATATCACCCATGAGGTACTTCAATGTTTTTGACTTCACTGTGAAACTTCCACCAATATTCTATGAAGATATTACTATTATGTTTATTGGTGAGGATCCTCTAAATGTACTTCCAGATTCACACCAATTACACATTACATTCACCCATTACACACTTCAGTTATTCATGCTATGTTGCAACTACATTCTTTCACATGAGGGGGGTGGCCTCATCTTCCTTATCACGGCTCCCAGGCTTATCCAGTTTCTTATCTCTAAGATAGGATAAGATATATCCCACACTGACTGACGAATCATACTGTCATCATCTTAACTCTTATCTGAGACATCATACAGCTTATCTTTCTAAGATTCATAAACCTTATCATGTTACATGAGATAAGTCCTACATTATTACACCTCATTTATCAAATAGCACCCCAATCCTATCCTATGTACCTCCTCCTCTAGATCAACCCCTTGGATTCAATATCAAACCTGGCCTATTTACTAATTCCTAATCATGTAGACCAATTTATACTATGGGATCCATGATTCCCAACTTTGAATTTTAACATCACAATATTCTTCGGATCACCATTCTTAGGCGACATATATTGTACTCGTTCCCTCAACATTCCTACCCTCTTCTGACTATATCCACTACTGGTATATTAGTTGGTGGCCTCGTACTGGTAGCATCATGCCATGCTTTGGCCATAAGACCTACTCTGATTATACATTAACGAGTCCTATTCCTAATACATACATTAATGAAATAGAACTTACGGAGGCATCACACATTTACTAGTGTCGATAGATCCTCTCACATTTCATCAGCATTTACCATTTCATATTTTCATCTACATCCTCATTATCCTAAGAAAGTGTCACGGTCATCCATATCTGCAATGCTATCATAACATCACTTGATTACACAATGACAAAGATTGTTAGTGCTGGTTACACTGAACCCCACACATCTTGCACTATCAAGGGTTTATACCATACATATACATCCTACATCATCCTATACATACCTCATCTCACTAAGTCATTTCTACCTCATATATCTCATACACGCTCACAATAGTCATTATCATACATGAGCCTTGTTTTCCTATGTCATCCATACATCCTATACATACCTACATGCTACACTAGATTTCCTTATACTTAGGTCTAGTTTTATCTATAAAAATCATTCCACATTCTATTCCTACTCCATACACTTATTTCATTACCACACTTCCATACCCACACTTCTCATGCATACATCCTACCTACGTCCTACATCCTACATCGATTTCCTTATACCAATTGGGTCTAGTTTCATCTCTTCAGGATACATTTCACCTACTCACATTAAAGGTATCTACCACATACCTACTCTACAACACCGCTACAGTTACATTGTAATTACAACACGTTATTCACCCTACCTTGTTCATGATTACACTCTATTGACGCTTCTATGTGCTGCACTCATCACCCTATGACATACTCCTACTTCCTCGGTCCATACTCGATTGCTAAGGAATTTACCAATCAAATTGATCTTACCTACATTCAACCTGTCATCATACCAGATAAAACTACATTCATCATAAGCTTTATCGGGACTCATAACATCATCACATAGTGGTATAAACCTTAGGTTATCAATCCCTCCATCATATTAACATAGGTCTATCATCTTCTCATTTTTGCATTATCATCATAGGTATAGTGATTACACACCTTAGATCAAATCTGACCACTACTTTATCCATTCTACATTCTTCCTCTTACATGATGATCATCACCTATTGTATGATCCTCTTCTAACATGAATTATACTAACATCATCACCTTTCCTACTCATCCATTAGCGGTATATAGCTTTAGGATAAATCGCCACCCTCATTCCTTACATCATCACATAGTGGTCTACGCTTAGTGCTAAATCATTGACCGTTTAGACATTTACACATCACCACATACTCATCTAGTGCTTCATACACCCTCATCACCCATCTAGTAGTGACATACTGCTATATGCTAGATCATCACCTTCTTCTCACCATATTGTAGTGATATACTACTTAGGGATATATCATCACATCTTCTACATTGCAATGAGTCATGGTATACGCTTAGGCTATACATGGTCCATGTCATACCATCACATATATACATCTTTCTACCATACATTCTCATCTTCTATAGTGTTATAGTTCTTAGGGCTAAATCATCACTCTTACACATTCTACAAGTCATGGTATATGCTTAGGCTATAGGGTCATACTTACATCTTTCATACATTCGTCCTTACCATGCATGTGACATTTCTATAGTGATAAATGCTCATCGGTTAAATCATCACCTACTTTTCATCTTACAAGTGGTATATGCTTTAGGCTATAGGGTCCACACACATTTTTCCATACCTTTCATCCTTATCCGCTCTTCTAGTAGTGATATACGCTTTAGGGATAAATTATCACTCCTACGATTCATCAAAGTCATGATATACGCTTCAGCTATAAGGTTCATGCACATCATCTCTCACACTATGTCACATTTCATCACCACTACACATACACACTCATCACAACGCGCTAGACACATAACCAACACTAATCGACCATTTCCCGATGACGCACTCTCATTTATAGTTCATTCTTGACTATATGAGGG
Source organism: Taxus chinensis (assembly GCA_019776745.2). Taxonomy (NCBI): domain Eukaryota; kingdom Viridiplantae; phylum Streptophyta; class Pinopsida; order Cupressales; family Taxaceae; genus Taxus; species Taxus chinensis. The sequence goes on from CM034155.1 coordinate 623,070,104, forward strand.
GGAAAAAAAATGAAACCTCACTGCATACATTTCCATACACTTGAGGGGGGTACATGTTCTTCTATCATTCCATTTTGCATTCCATTCTATCCATCCATAACATATTACATTGTTTTGGTAGCATTTACTCTTTCTTACTTGTGTTTTGCATAGTCATTTATTACACATGTTAGCTTGATTTCCTATATGTCATTATCATACACACATGCACATTCACGCCTTTTACTAGTTGTGATCGTAGATACATACATTTACACATGGCATGGATGCTCATCTTCTATACCCTTACTATACTGGTCAGCTGGGGGCATCCACATTCACCTCATACAGGTGTTATTGTTTCATTTTGTACTTAGCATATCTTATACTACTTGGTTATACACACTTTGACATATTTGTTTTCACTCTAACATGCTAATGGGTAGTTCCATGTGCAACACTTGTTTTGTAGGACTACATTTTCCCATGACTACTTGCATTTGTTACATTTTCTGCTATTGTTTGTTCATTGTATGCGGGCCTTGACCTATGTTTGGTGTGTACAACTTGACTATTGTTTGTATGTGGCCATGATGGCCTTTGTGTTTCTTGCAACATCATGAGTGATTTAACATGTTTGACATCCCACTTTTTTGAAGTCTACTTTGTCTTCTTACGTGTTTACATTACTGTTTTTCCTGAGTAGTTCTTATACATTATTTGCATAATTTCTACACTATTTTCTAGCATGCATGATTTTTCATCCTAACACTTGTCCTTTTGCTTGCCATTCTCATTTGTACATGACTTGGTTTCTACCAAGTGACATCCCCTTCCCCCCAATGCAGGGTTGAGTTTTTTACATAGGTCACAGTGTGGTTGGTCCTCTTTTGGGGTCACATTCTCCTATCAATGACGTCATCGCATGCATCCCTAAAGAGGGGGGCATCAATTTGGGGTTTTACATACTATATACTGCTTCTATACCGGTTTAGTTTAGTGCACTTTACACCCTTCGCATTGTGGGTTACATATACATGAGTGGAGTTCAGACTAAGTCTACGAACTCCATGCACACAACAACTTTTACATGACATGGTTTCCTTAAGAAATTCTATGGAAGTCAGTTACAGGCTCATGAAGGTTACAGTGGGTGTGCCTCCCTACAATAATTGCTCCAGTCCAGTGGGGTTAGGATCACCCAAAAAACTAGTGACGTATAGATATCTCTTCATACACACTCAGGGAAGAAGTGGTATAGAGAAGGAGAATAATACAGGCATTTCTTCCTACACTTCTTCGGCCAGGGTGGCATCAGATCACTTAAAAAACTCGCGACATACATAGGAAATCCTTCTACAACTCTCTTTCTTTTGACATGGATCAGGTGCACATGTTCCGTGTTACATTTTGCATTTTTGTATTTTACTATTCTAGCAAACTTTTTATATGTGTACTTGTACATTGCAATATTTTACACATACATACATACATATTTGACTACTTGATCATTTTTCTCCTTGCAAGTTCGGCCGTATGAAAAACAAGCAATCAAAATGGGGGCAATAACAACAACAATAACATCAACAACACAATACTTTGATGGAAACACACACCATACTAACCATGCAGGTACATCAAACACATGCAACAACTACACACGCATTTAGCCATGTTAGGTTCACTCTCATCACTTTTACTTTCTCTTTTTCATCTTTAGTTTCCACGCTCCACCATCTTTTTTCATTCCATGCTTTTTCTAGTCCATCAACGTGTCTTTCTACTATAATATGTCATGGACACCAGGTATGATTACTTCTGATCTACTTTATGTTACCAAACTGTTCTGCTCACCAACATAAAGTGGGGGCAAAATGTAGTCACAAAATCTTGCACTTTAGATATTATTTAATCCTGGTCTCATACTACTATTTAGAAGGTTCTTGAGTGTAAGAAAATACTAATTAAATCTCTATCTTTTGGCCATCTTTGTTTTATATTGATTTCTTCATTCTTGACCTCTTGGATTTCCCACATGCCCAGTCCACCCATTTTGCCACTTCCCCATTTAGCTTTTAGCCTCTGATTTGGGGTGCCCTAAGCTAGTACTGGGGTGCACACATGGGTCCCACCTTGGGCACCCCTCTCTTTGGACTTTAACCGGCTTTCACTCTTCTTCGGGTCAATTTCTAGCCATTTCAGTCTTTCTTATATTTTTGGTCGGTCAATAATTGTCAGGGATTAATTACAAAATTAGATCAAGAGAACCCTATAAATATAAAGCTTATACGAGACCATAATGAGGGTCCTAGATCATTAGCATCTTAGTCACTACTATCACTCCACCTACAGTTACATCCATTTGGAGATCATTTGCATCCACATAGCTCCATGCATCACAGATAGACAAGGATGGTCTGCATCATATGCACTCACACAAACATAGAGGAGGGATTCTATTCTATTCCATGCACACATTCTATTACATTTTCAACATTTATCTATCATTGCTCACTACTTCACAATGTGCGAACTGACACAAGAGCACCTAGGGCACGATGATTTACACACTCACCATAACTACATCAGGGTCTGTAATGTAGTGTAGTGCTCAACAATAAGTCCACCGGTTTGGTAGCTAAGGTCAGTCTGACCCCTTCTTCTTCTTCTTCATGTGCAGGGTTTCATCCAGTTCATCCAGTGAATCCAGTGCAACACATAGGAAGAGTTTCATAGCTAGTTATGACATTACCAAACATAGTTCTTGAGCCCCTACATAGTTCACAACACCTAAATCCTTACCAGGTTGCCTCGGGGTTCCCCACTACACTCCCAGGTGTCTATGTCACCTCAGATAGTCCAAATCTACCCTCCGTAGGGTCCCTGAGTGATTGTCTACACATTTGGGTTCCAATATTAGATCTGGGAAAACTTGTGATAGTCTGTCTTAATCAACTAAGTCATTTTCCCTCTCTTTCCTTTCTATTAGGGCTTCCAGTTCATTTGGCACAGTCTATTTGTAGTTATTATATATTGCTTTTACTTTATTTACTACATTTATACAATGTTTTAGTCCTCCTATTTTAGATTAACATTAGAACCCTAAATCCACCTTTAGGTCTTTTAGGTAGCTATTTTTGTTAATTAGTTTCCCACCCATTGTTTTCTACATTTATATTGGTTAAGACCATAAGGAATCCATGATTGATGTTTTATACTCCATGATGGGAATGTTGTTGACGACATGGAATATAAACATCTTTGGTTTACTGATACCCACAATGTTATGATTTCCATCTAGCAGGTGTGGTTCCACAAAGGCCTTAAAGTCTTAGAATTCCCGAATAAGGTATAGAGTGAATGTGTTATACCCCTCTTAGCATGTTGTATAAGTTTCCATTATTTGTGGTAAAGAGAATGTTTTCAATGATGTTGATAATCACCTTAATGTCCCATCTATATCCTTATGCATGTGACCCAATGGAAGGAATATCACATATAATGTGTTGAAAACCCTTCTGGATTTCAACATGGATGCAAATGTAAAAAATATGCAAATTTTGTTTTCACTTAAAGCATTATATAGTTGCAAGTAGAGAATGGGTGGTTGTTTTCTAAATGAACTTGTACATCTGCTTACAATATCAGTTATATGAGCCTACTCATTTTTCTACTTGTATTCCTTGTAATTTACATACACATCATTTTGTAACATTGTATCATGTAATGAGTGTTTTGACGCCACCCTACTATATAATAAATCACTATATTAATCTGTAAGTGGTTATTCTAGATTCTTGAAACAAAGTGGCAATGATGTTATTGTGAAGTTTTCTCCTCACTCAATAAAAGGAAGACCATAGTGCCCGAAACCCCTAATTTTGTACCCATGTGTCAACATACCAGTCAAGGTGATGGGAAGGTAAATAAAATTTCTTATTGACTTTACTTTTATACATGTCCTTGGTACACTGGTTTTCATCTTGTTCATTTTTTCATGCACAATGCTCAAATTACACAACAACTTTGAATGTAATAATTACTCTTCACATTTGGTGAAGAAGTTGTTCTTGGTGTTTGAAACATGGGAGAGATATTCTTTCCCTATTTCACTAAGGTTTTACTATGACGTTGGAGGATGGTTTAAAAGTGAAAGGCCCTCGCTACAATTTTTAAGGATGTAAGCTCAACTATAACATGCAAGAACAAGTCTCATTGTTACTTTATTACCATCTTGTCCCACTGAATGAGACCCTCTATAAAGACTGTAAAGAACTCTGCAAGGCATGTGATCATTGTCAATGTCTTGGAAGACTAGGTCAATGAGATTAAATGCCTCTGAGACCTATTGATAGCACATAATTGTTTGAGAAATGGGCTATAGATTTTTTGGGTCCCATTTCACCAACTGCATGTAGAACTAGATCACGCTACATTATAACTTGCATAGACTATCTGACAAGGTGGGAAGAAGCAAAACTGACCAAGGACTGTACAACAGCTACAACAACTCGATTTCTATGGGAAAATATTATTACAAGGTATGGATGTCCTTTGAGTTTGATCAGTGATAGGGACACATATTTTCTTAATGAGATAATCAAAATTTTATTATATGAGTTCATGATTGCACACCATAAGACTACACCCTATCATCCTCAGGAAAATGGAACTATTGAGGCTTTCAAAAAAAAATTAGGCCACACATTGACAAAATTTTGTGATTTTGGAAGAAAGGATTGGGATGATAAAGTATCTGCAGTACTTTGGGCATATCAAATAACATATAAAATACTGAACAAAGCCACACCATTTTAGTTAGTGTTTAGTGTAGAAGCCGTTCTTCCTATGGAATTTATGTTACCTTCTTTGCGTATTACATGTGCTAGAGGTCTAGTCAATGAGAAAGATTTAGAAGAACGGATTGAAAAGACAATTCAACTGGATGATCGACGAGACATAGCACGTTGGAGTCAAAAGCAAGAAAAGGCTAGGCAGAAAGCATGGCATGATAGACACATTAGGAACAAGAATTTTGAGATTGGATAGATGGTACTTCTCTATGACTCTAAGTTTTTATGCCATCTAGGAAAACTTAAGGTACATTGGTTGCGGCCGTATGTTAGCACTTACATCCTTGAAATAGTCACTTTCCAGTTAGAAGCACTTGATGGAACACAACTACCTAGTTACTTCAATGGGAGTGGGTTGAAGCCCTACTATAAATAAGTCTTCTTAGTGTTTATAATAAGGTAGTATTTCCATTTAGATTGTGTTTTCGATTTTTTATTTCCTTAATGTGTTTCCTTCTTTGTCGCTATGCTATGTCAACTTAGTTGTGTTGTGTAATAAGCGTGCTTGCGCGCATGAAGCTAATTACTATATGAAGCATGTTTATGCACAGAGGACTGCACATAATTTTAGTGTGGGGTGGATTGTTGATATCCAGGTAAAAAATCATGGGAATTGAAAGGTGAAAGGATAATCTGCTACGGGTGCTCTTCAAGTCATAGGATTGCTTCTAAAAAGTGACCAAAGATGGAGATGAATGAGGGAATAGTATAACGTGAGGTAAACAGAGGCCATAATAACTACCAGTAGAAGGTGCAATGATGAGGTACTCAGGCGTAAGGAAGTGTGTTGAAGAGAAGTCTATGATCAGAGGGTAGGAAGGCATGCTAGAAGGTTATAGTTGGGGCGTGAAGATGTAACATGCGGAAAGGATGGAATCGGTCAATTAATGAGAGGATATTTGGTAGGTGAAGGAGTAATAAATGCATCAAAAATTTAAAAATATATATAATGATGGGATGCAAATTCATTTTTACCATTTCGATTAATAGTATTTGACAAAGAGTTAAGTGTGAAGAGCTGAGTGATCGAATTGAGGTGCGAAAGGTGTGTAACAAGTTGTGACGAAGAGAGTTGTGCACAGAAAGAGCTTGTGTCCATGGTGGTGAAGGGTTTGAGCGAAGCAAGGTAACAGAGAGGAGCTAGGGCATGTGATTTCACCTAGGGCATGTTGATTCAAGCTAGGGTTTTGATTTTCTTATTGTAGAATGTAAGAGGTGAGTATCTACAAAGGATTGCAAGGTAGAAATGGCACCCAAGAAAGTAGTTACAACAAGAGTGAAGGGAAAGAAGAAGGTGGCCGAAGAAGAAGAGGAGATGGCTCCCGAAATAATTTTTTCTGAAATACAATATCCAGAGGGGGTTATCGTAGGCTAGGAGTGGGATTCTCACATAAGAAAAAGAAAGGTGAGTGAGTACAATCTCCGTACCGTAGAGAATAAGAAGGAGCTCAATGCCTTGCTGAACACAAAGACAAATAAATGCACGACAGAAGACATGCCGGTGTATGGCGATGTTGGCGAGAAGCTCTTGAAGAAGATTGGAGTTTACCAACTATACGAACTCCCTTACTTCGAGAAGTATGAGCCCTTGTACCAGTGGCTCATGAGCAGAGTGCATGAATATTTTTTCTACTTTGTAGGATGCATAGCCATAATTTCAGCTGCGCTCATCTCCAGGGTAACTAGATTAAAGGGCACAAGAGAAGACTTGTGAGATTATTTAATAGACAAGGCCATAATATTGGAGACCAGAAAGGAGTTAGGGTACACAAAGGGTTCACATGGCATGGACATTGATAAAATGAAGAAGTATCCAGTTGTGAAAGTAGCCACACATCTTGTTACAAAGCTAAATGACCAGGAAAGGTGCTCAAAAGTGAACACCATGTGGCTACATATTTCAAAAAGGTGTCTAAAGGGGTAGTCTACAACATTTCATGTTATATTGTAGAAACTATTACTGAGGAGGCACGCACAGGAGGAAAGATCATCTTTAGAGCTGTTTTTTTATCATTGGTGTTCATGGAGATCGAAGTACCAGATGGACAGAAGGAGAAGATATGGGAGTATCCCATAGAACACAAGTCACCTGCAGAATGCCTCAAAAATTACTTGTGTGAATGATCCATAACAGAACAGGTCAAGCAAATGGCTGAGAAATGGTACGATAGGCTCCGTGCGGCCTTTGAAGAAGAATGACGCATCCCCAAAGACTTAGCTTTGGTGGTTGGAAAGGTAGTTCAGTTCACTATATGCCATGAAGGATGGAGCATGGATCCCTTGGTGTAAATTTCCATATGCCTTCACAGCAAGGTACTTCCAGGCGTCATTACATAGGTTCTCATATGCACGTAGACTTACATTCAATGCGGATAAGGTATATTGCGACTACCACACACCAAGAAAGAAATATGTGTATCTAGGATGGGGAGCATATATTAAAAGATTCATTTCAGATGTATTGAGCATTAAGCCAGTAAGTATGGCTATGAGAGATGTTAGGGAAGCACTGATATACCTCCAATTGAAGCCCAAGCTAGAAAATAACAAGTATGTGGAAGATGAGTTCACACTTCCAGAACCACCGAGGGGTAAGCATAAAATGGAGAAAATCCCAGTGCCTAAGCCCATAGAGCCAATTGAGGTAGAGGATGAGAAGGATGAGCATGAAGATAGGTGGTTTAGAGCATAAAGGCAGAAGACATCCTATGAATAAGGATGAAGTTGAGCGCACCACTACACCTCAGCCACAAGAGGGGGATGATGAGAAATTGGATGCAGTCCAAGTAGAGCATAGGTTTAAGAGGGTGTTCAGGAGAAAAAGGACCCAAGGTTCTACTCTTCAAACAATGCTCAAATCACCTAGACTCTCTCCACAGAAGGAGACCACCATGCAAAGGAGAAGGAAACTAAAGTTGAATGAGGAGGTGGAAAAGTCACAGGAAAGTGCGCCTAATTCTCCTACACCTCCAGAGAACATAGAAGAACATAAAGATGAGGAGTTGAAGGAAGGAAAAGAGGAGGAAAAGGTAACATATGAGACAACTATAGAGACTACTCAGGACATGGAGACACAAGTTCCTAAGCAACCTAGGTATAGAATAGAAAGTGGTGAGCACATTCCACTACCCATGGGTTATGCAGAGGACAATGGTAAAATTATCCACGCCTATTTCCAAAGCATGCTGACACAAAAATAATTATATGGCTAGGATCTAATGGATGAAGATATGGCTACAGTGTTCACAAGGAAACAATTATCATGGTCAATGCACACACACATGGATGAACTAGATTTTGATGTGTGTGAGGAGTCGTACGTATCAAGGAGGTTGAAGAAGACACCTTAGGCTAGGCACATGACCGTAAAGCCTACTATCATGTCAGATGAACAGGTAAGCAATGCATTGGAGGAAGTCTCAACAGAGGTGGTGACGCATAATATGGACAAGGCTGCCACAATTAGGCACTCAGGGAAGAGATTAAAACTAAGGATGGAGAAATAACGCACCTAACACAGGAGAGAGACTTAGTGTAGAAAAAAAATGTTGTATTTATCAACATCACAGAGGAAATCAGTGATAATGTTGTAAGGGCTAGGCCACACTTGGATCCAAAGGTACCAAAGACATTTCCTTTGGCAATACACTATGTAGGTACATTAGTGGACCTAGTGCTTGAAGATGAATATTTGCACATGCCAGTGCCAAAGGGTCCAACACAAGAGGCATAGCAAGAAAAGGCTTTAGAGATGAGAAATATTGCATCATATGAAGGACTGCTGAAGACACTGCTAGAATAACTGAAGAAAATAGAACATGACTTGAACATCTGCACATCTCCAGAGGTGCTCATCTACGTAAAGGCCCTGGAGGAGAACAATGAGGTCCAAAAATTGATGAAGGATGAAACATTGGGCCATGTAGAAAGATTGTCAATGGTTAAACAGAAGCACGAGGCCCTGGTAGCATCCCAAGTGCCACACAAGAATCGGATTGAGGATCTTGGGAAGCTCATTGCGTAAAAAATGGATTTTCTAGAAGGAAGGATGACCTCAATGTCCAACATTATGTTGGTCTTTCAAAATGAAAAAGGGGAGATTGCGAAAGATGAACTGGAGTCCATTGCTATGGAAATACCAAAGAGATCAGAGGAAGAACTCATTAAGTGGAAGACCTTGGAGGCTAAAATAAAATAGGAATATCCTAAATTAGTTGTTTAGACTGAAGAGTAAAAAACATTCTTTCATTCTTTTCATTCTTTCCATTCTTCTTTTCTTTACTTCAATTTTGTAGATGACCATTGTTGGGGTGACAATGAAATTAGTGTGGGGTAATGTTGATCAAAGAAAACTTGACGAAAAGCACACAACAAGTCCATGCGGGGAAGTGAGTCATATTCAAAGGCGTGAATGGATAGGGAGAAGCGCGTGCGGAACAAAAGTTCAGCTTTTTGGGACTTAGCCATTTTTTCTCATAAAGGTATATTTTTAGAGATGGTGTGCAAAGCACAAAAATAAGGTAGATATGTGCACGCCATGCATTGGATATTTTTGGAGGATTGGATACAAAGCACTTTGCATGGACACAGGCTAGAAATAGATTTGCTACTATCAGTTAGCTAGTAGTTGTCTATTGTTAGCGCACTTGCATGTGTGGCTATTTTTGTAACGGTGCGTGGCTATTAGTAGCATGCGACCTATTTTTGGAATGGATAAGTGGTGAAGGGAAAGTACCCACCCTTATATATATGTAGTAAACTATGTAATAGAGGGGGATCAAGATATACATAGATATGTTGTTAAATCTGCTACGCGCATACTACTGATATTGTAATGAAGCTTTTGTAAACTTATTGCATTGAATATAATGGAGGATATTGGCTGAATTTAAGTGTTAGTTTTTTGTGTATTTGAATCTAGTATGTTTTTTATCTCGTCATGGTTAGTACTTAATTCTGTTTTCCTTAGATACAGATCTGGTATACTCTGCAGAATGATGAGCTAGTAATAGAACTATACATGTTAGGTCTCATCATGCTAACATCCTGCAACAACAACCCTAAAGAGGGACCTAGTACCTCTACGCACTTTGAGTGAGTGCTCAATCTAGGCTGAGTGATGTGTCAGTGCACGTAGGGTTTCATTGGGTTTGTATCACTGAATTCTAGGTTGCATCAATATCTTCATTTAATTTTTAAAATCATGATGACCATTATGCTCCAAATATTATGTTGAGGCATAACCTAGTAGACACTAAGCTCAAAATATCATGCTTTTATTTGTTAAATGCTAGTGACCCCTAAGCTTGAAATATTATATTTTGGAAGTACATAGCTTCTGCTAAGCTCAAAATATGTTAATTTAATTTGTTAAACCCTAGTGACTGCTAAGATCCAAATATTATGTTTTGGCATAACCAAGTGGTTTCTAAGCTCATAATATATTAATTTACTTTTTTTACATCGTGATGACCTCTATGCTCCAAATATTATGTCATGGCATAACCTAGCAGCCGATAAGTAAAATCCTAACAATCGCTAAGCTTATAATATTATGTTGTGGCATAACCTAGTGGTCGCTAAGCTCAAAATATCATTTCTTAATTTGTTAAATGCTAACATCCCCCAAGCTCGAAATATTATGTTGTGGCAGTACGTAGTAGCTACTAAGCTCATAATATCTTAATTTAATTTTTCAAATTTTGACGACCGTTATGATCCAAATATTATGTCGTGGCATAACCTAGCGGTTGCTAAGCTCAATTTTTTTTGCTTTAACGTGTAAAATCCAAATAAAAGCTAAGCTTAAAATATTATGTTGTGGAAAAACCTAGCAACTGTTAAGATTATAATATCTTCATTTAATTTGTTAAATCTTGTCGACACTTTTTGTTAAAATATTATGTTGGCACAGTACATAACGGGTGTTAATTTAATTTGTTAAATCCTAGCAATCACTAAGTTCCAAATAATATGTTGTGGCACAACCTAGCAAATGCTAAGCTCACAATATATTATTGTATTTTTTAAATCCTAGAGACTGATAAGCTCCAAATAATATGTTGCGGCATAAACTAGTAGATGCTAAGCTTAAAATACCATTCTTTAATTTGTTAAATGCTAATGACTACTATTTTCCAAATATTATGTCGTGGCATAACCTAGCGGCCGCTAAGCTCAAAACATCTTACTTTAATTTGTTAAATCTTAACGACTGTTAAGATTAAAATATTATGTTGTGGCATAACCTAGCGGCTACTAAGATCAAAATATTTTCTTTTAATTTGTTAAATCTTGTCGACATGTTTTCTAGAAATATTATGCTTTGGAAAAACATAATGGCTGTTAAACGCATACTAGCTTAATTTAAATTGTTAAATCCTAGTGAACATAAGCTCCAAATAATATGGCGTGGCATAACCTAGCAGCTGCTAAGCTCACAACATCTTAATTTAATTTGTTAAATCATAACCACCACTAGGCTCCAAGTATTTTGTGGTGGCATAATCTAGAGGCCGTTAAGTTCAAATTATTTTACTTTAAATTCTTAAATCCAAATAATAAAGTTGACTAATGTATATAGATTATTTTTTTCATAAAACAAGATTTGTTTGATGTATTTACTCAAGAATTTATCCAGTGAACGCTAAGCTCTAAAAATCAACCTTTTATGTGTTAGACAATTATATACATAGATTTATATATCTTATGAGAACTACATAAGACATAACAATTATTTTAAGTTCTTTACATTTGTGATGAGATTTATACTGATAGTTTTTTAACTTTTATGAAAATTTAAGAAACTTGGACTAGCGATTGATAAGCTATACAACAAGTTTTTAGATACGACTCGATCTACTTGTTGCAGCCTAGCAGCCGTTAAACATTTATTAAAGGTAATTATATTGTGATGCCCGGTTAAAACAACCCACTTGAGACCCATGAAAAACCTAGGTTTAGTTAGAAAATTATGAAATAATTTTTTTTATTAGTAGTTAGGGGTAATAACCAAAGTCTCAAGGACAGTTAGATTCAACAGATAAATTTTCCCATTATAATATTTACTAATTCCACATAAAAAAAGCAACAAGAGTAATAAGTCCACACCTAGCTCAAATCTCCCTAGGGATTAATTTAATTACTGATTATATTGATATTTTAGCTAAATATTCCCTGATTAAAATTTTTAGGGTTAAGGGACCTGTTGTTGCAAATCAGCAGCACCCCCTGGATGTTGATCAGATTTCTAGTTTGATCATTATAAGCATCCAGTGTGATTGCACAACATTGAATCCTCTTCCCAAGTGTGGGACTTGCAAAAATGGAAAAGGAATCTCCAGATTAGAGGCTGGTTCCTCAACTCCTCTGATCAGCTATTTTACTTGCACAATTGCAGAGGTTTAAACTCCTAAATCTACTCTAAATTCCAAAGGGACAAGGATAGAAAATGCAAAAAGAAAGAACTAATGCTAATAGGTGATGCACCAAAGGATTTGTACACACCTGATGCTGCATGAAATACACAATCCACAAGGAAACACAGCACAAAACATGAACAAATGCTCAAAATGTAATGAAAGATCAAGAAAGCAATGATAGATATATGAAAGGATTGAGAGATTTTAATCACAGAACATATATCAACATCTCAGATCCAATACAGTACATTACAGTCATCCAGAGGCAAGAAAAGGTGCTGTATTTCATGGAAAGGTAAAATTTCTTCACAAATTCTGCCAAGGAGGAAGAAAAAGGAAGTTGTAGAGCTGAAAAAGTGTCTCTCCTTTTGCAAAATGAACTCATTCTGGCTTTTACAGTGCAAACCACGACCCCAGAAGAGAGAAACATGGGAAAAAGTGCAAGGGGTTCAACCATTGACCAAAATGCCATAAAAACAACATGGGTGCCCTGACAGACCATTCCCTGACATTTTTAACCATGCTGGGAGAGAATGCGAGTCATTCTTCATTAAAAACGGTGGTTGAAATGTCATTTCTATCCATGACCACGTGCCAGAGGTTTTTTTATTTTATCTCTCCAAACTCCATCAAAATGAAAAAATGACCCCAGAATCTTGTAGATGATTTCACTAGCTTTTCATTGATATAAAGAACGCGAAAAACTGAGCTTTGGATCGAAAGATATGGCGATTTGAAGTTTTAGGGCAAAACAGGGCCAAATCGGGTCGGTGGGAAAAAATGTGAATTTTTGCACCTTTTTGGTCATTTGGAAAATTTTCCAAAATTTCCCCGCACTCCACCACTCTAGGTGCCATGTGGCGGCATCTCATTGGCCACGGGCCTTTCAGGGGAAACTTTTCCCAAAAAACTTCGCCGAGCCATAACTTCAAAAATACATGGAGTTAGGAGGAAAACTTTACCTTTCTGGAAAGATGAGAAAGAGCTCTATCCAATGGTGCCATTTCTAGAAGGTTTTGAGTGCCCAAAAAGTAAAATTTTGTGACTGAAGTACAAGAGAGGGAAGAATGGGAGGAGTTAGCCACAAAATGAGCAGGGGGCACATTTTGGATAACAGGACCCAAAACAATTAAATACCCAAGGTATTTAATTCCATAAGATCAAGACAAGATCAGGGTTTAATTATAGTGAGGAAAGGAATACATATTTAAAATCAACAGAGTAAGGTCTCACTTACCCACTCCTAGAACTTGATTGAGAGATTCTACAAGTAGGTTGCAAGGAAACAACTGCCACTAATGGATTTTGGAAAACCTCAAATCCACAAGAACAAACTTCCCTTTATTAGCCATTATCAGAGGTCATAAGGTCCAAATTTTAGGGTTAGAAATTTCAGTTAGGTTCAAGGAGAAATTTATCCCCATACCCACTCTCTAATAGGCTTAGAGTTTGAACTTGATTTTTCTCACACTTAACACATAAAAATTTTTCCTAAATCATTCCCATTGGATAGGAAATTTTCTCACCTTTTCGGTAATATAAAGAAGTCCTCCTAACTCCTTATGGAACTCAAGATATGAGCAAGCGGACTTTAGAGGTCAAATTTTCCCCAAGGGGGACATGTGTCAAGCAGGGGTGAACAACCCTTTTGGTGGGTTGGCGGGTCGCGAGGTGGCCTAAGGAAAATTTCCTTGCATGGGAGAAATTTACCAATTACACCCGTACCTCTGCGGGTCCTCCAGGGACACGTGGCGGCTTCAGAGACATCGCCAAGGAATAGGGGAAAGGCGGAAGGATTTTAAGCTTTTCGCCCATGGGAAAGAAAAGTCAAGTAGCGCCCACGTTCCCATGGGTCTGTCCGAGGACACATGGCACTCAATAACCCATTGCGGGGATGAAGGAGAGGGGAAGGCGGAGTGGCGGGAGAGGTTGGCGATTTTTGCCAAAGGGGAAAAAGAGAAACAAAATGACGCATGGGTCCGTGCGACCGCGGAGGGAAAAACCCCATGGTGAGGATGGGTTATGAGGCCACGGGGATTTTTTGAAAATTTCCCAAAGCAAAAACAAAAGAAAAACAAGGGGGTCTGCCCCCTCCACTAACACCCAAAGCTGCCACATTGCAGCATGTAATTGGCCACGGGCCGACAGGGCTAGAATGAAATTTTTTCCAAAATTTTCAAAAAACTCTAAGGGCAAAGAAAGTGTTGTGCCTCTGCTACTACCCCATGAGGAAACGTGGCAGCCTTTGATTGGCTGTGGGCCGGCGGAGGAAAAGGTGAAAATTTTCCCAAGCCAAAATTTTCAAAATTTTTCCTAAGGATTATTTTGAAAGGGAAAATTTTCCCAAATTTTCTTGCCAAGACCCAAAAACTTCAAAGTGTTATAAATTTTGCTAAGAAGCTCAGTTTTGGGAAAATGAGGACTTTTTGGAAATCTCTCGATGCCCTCTTTGCATAGAAAACATAAATTTTACATTTTGATAAGTTTTAAAGGGTAAATTTACAAAAAGGATCTGCAGGCTTTTAAGAAGCCACTTGGTAATTTCTAACTTCTCAATTTGATTAAATTAGATCTCCTCCATCACTCAACATGCCAAACAGACATGGAGAATTGATCTAGGGAGGTTTCAAAGTAGTTTAGGAAGGTAAATTTTTTTGTTCAATTGATTCTAATTGAATCTATGAAACAAATGACAGAAAATGATTGAGGAGGAGATTAAGCTCAATTTTGTAATGGTTCAGGTTTCTATCTTAAATATTATTTTTCAATTGAGTTCATTGCTAATATATCATGTGGAATTTTAAGGTTTCCAAGTTGATTTAAATGTGCAGGTCTGAACTATGCATTTTATTAAGTTTGATTGTCATTTTTGAAAATTTACAAGAGATCAATTTCTTTTAATTTTGTATAAAATTTTTTATCATTCATGGGTGGCATTTCATTTCTAAACCAATCCAATACCTTTAAATGACTCAAATCAACTATTCTATACTCAAAGCAATTCTGATTTCAATTTCATATTTTTCCCAAAAGAAATGAGCAACATTCTCAATTCCTACACGTTTTCTTTTCTTTGCAAATAAACTGAGCTTTAAATCACAATTTTATATTCCCATTTCATCATAGTTTGATGTTCCAATTTGATAACATCAATGTAAAAGAGAGATGAACTTGAAAATTCTTTTTTGACTTCAAAAAGAGAAACATCTTTATATTCTTTCATTCCTTGAATGTAATTAACAAAATTTTCATTTCTTTCTACTAAACAGAATCAAAATAAAAATGGCTTTCTCAACTCAAATACACATCCTCATAATCAATTACAACATCATTTATCCATAACATAACTATTACAATTTCATCCAGCAGCATGTGGGAAAATATTACAAATGAACGGGTTTCCACAAGGGACTGTCAAGCTGTATTTTCTTTTGCTCCAAGACAACAACATGCTCATTTTATTTTTTTCTCCAAGTTGATTACAACAAAAGAGTGGGAAAGGAAATGCTCTCCACCCAACCAAGACATCTAATGAAAGGAGAATCCTTCCTTCATCATTGGCCCCCAAGCCCCAACCAAAATATAATCAAAGGTGTAATTCAACCCATGGAAACAACTGGCTTCCACAACACAACATTCTTTCAAACATGCACATTTCACTATAAAACATAACTCAACACAAAATAGTAGTTTACAACTGCAATAGAAAATATTCAAATCACAACTCAGTCTTTATCATGCAAGCCCAAAGGAGCAAGGGCTATGGGGGAAGCTACTTATGCCTCCCAATTGGGAATTGGGCATCCACCAACAACAACCCACCAAAATAATTCATCACACACATTTCCTTATGCCCCCTCACAAATCCCTCCTATTCCCCCCCAAAAATTTCCTTATGCCCCCCCCAAAGTAAGAAATGCAAGCTATTTCTTTTCCATGGTGGATCCCAAACCCAAACTCCCTCCACAAAACTCTGATGCCAATAGCATTTCCTTATACCCCCCACATGGATTCCCCATATCCTTCTCCTACACATTCCCTAAGGAAATCTACCCAACCATCCAATAAATAAATCAAAGCATTTTCCAGACACACCACACAACAAGAAAATAACAACAATAAAGAAGGAATAAATGCCTACCTTTCCATGGTAGCTTTTATCTCCAACTAGCAAGCTTCAAAATCGAAAAAACGTAGTCTAAAACAGAAACTCACAAGCATGCAAAGCTTTCTCCAAAACCTCCTCCAAAAACAAGAGCTCTAACAAGAAAATGTGCCCCCAAGGAAGGATGCAAAAAGGTTCAACAACCCCCAAACAAGTAAAAAGTTTCAAATAAATAGAAGAGGGAAGGAAGAGGATGATGTGGATTCATGTAGGATGCCACATTAAACACCCTCAAATTCAAACACAAAAGACAAGAATCCATTCCCTTAAGCACAATAAAGAGGTGGGTGAAAAATGACAAGTTACTTGCACACTCCAAAGAGCCCACACCTCAAGGGACAAAAAATTAAATGATAAGTAAGAGAGTGCAATCCAGAACAAACAACATGATGAATAAAATTCATCATACAAGTTAAAAATCACATCTCCATCCATAAGTATGGCTCGTAACATAAATTTAGAGGCATGGGACAAGTTTTACTTGTCCCACAAGCCGCCAAAAACTGCCCCCAAGGAAAAATTCAAATTTCCATGGAGGTGGAGTATTTCTTACTCCAAAAACATACTTACACAAGATTTTACACAACTTACACATCCCTTACAAATTTAATACACAACCAACAACTCTTATAATTACTTTCCCATATCCCAATTTAATTTATTTAAATTTTAATCATATGATTCTCACATTAATCCATCATAATCATAATTAATTAAAAGAAAGGAACACATTACTAATAAAATACATACAATAATAATAAAAGAAACACATTAATAAAATGCACACACCCATGGTCACATGTAAAGGTAATCCCCCATGGGAATCCCTAACAAAATACAACACACACAAAAAACAAGTTGCCATGGTGACCTTATGGAATTCACCTAGAATTCTATTGTGGTTGGTCTCCAATCCCCTCGATGTTGTGTTGTGATATTTTAAACCTGCAAAACAAACATACCTCCTTTGGCCTCGTGGCCATATCAAAACATCCAAAATGAATATATAATATAATTACAAAATCATCTATACATATGAATCACAACAATAATAAAGGCAATCAACGAAATCATTTACAATTTATATCGACAACTATATCATCATCAAATAATTTCTCTTTTCTAGGTTTACTCATAATCTCCAAAATCATATGTCCGAATAACTTCCATTAAACATCCATGTCAATAGTATAGCATCATCCACATATGAGTGTCTCTAATAATCACCATGCATCATATATAATCAAATTCAACAATATTCCAGGATCTGACATCTAACACCATACTAAATCCAAACTATAAGGATGTCCATCATAGAGTCTACAGTATCATGAATAGAATAAAAGTGTCGAAGGAAAGTGGGCACTACATATATCATGTTTATAATAAAGTGGAATTATAAATCTAAATTTTTAATCTTTGTGTATAAAACAAGGGAAAAATAAACTACCGATCGTTAGGCCCAAATAACAGTTTGTTTCCTATAGAAAAAAAACAACTGAGCCATGTAGCCACTAAGCTACACAAATGTTTTCTTGAAAGAGGAGTTATAGTCCAGTGGCCACTAGGCTAGACATTTTTTTGATGATTTAGTGTATTCTGATAGGAGAAATCAAATTGATAAGTTATTAATGATAACAAATAAATATGGAGTTTACATATAGATATATGCATATATGTGTAGAATCATATATATATATAACAAGACTCCATCTTTCCAATAATACGTAGCATATTAATAATTATGTTTTAAATGAAATATATTATTCTCTCGTTTCACATTTAATTCGAAATAAATATTTGGTTTCGAAAAGTTGGAAATCAAAATAAAGAATTATATCGTGGCAGACACAACGCTATGTGATTTTTTAGCATAGCATAGTGGGAATGAAAGGAAATATATTTTTACAAGTTAATGTGGATGAATTGGATGGAAATGTGGAAAATGAGAAAGAATTGGTTGAAAACATGGAAAATGAGGAATATTCAGTTGAAAATTTGGAGAACTTTCTAGTTAAGTTGCTTGTAGTGGAAGATACATATGGTAGACCTGGTTTCTTTTCCCAAAATCCAAATGCCAGCCCGATAATAGTCAACAACATGTTCGAATCCATTATTTTAGAATAAATAGAAACATTTGAGGGTTAAACAACCCTAATAAACATAATATTCTTTACGATCTTAGGAAAAATAGAAATCTAGATATTCTTATGATACAAGAGACCAAAATTGGGGGTGAGAAGCTTAAGGAAGTTCAAAAGGTTTTTTGGAAAGATATTTTTTGTAGTAGTGTTAAATTTTTTGGGGCTTCGGGAGGTTTAGCATGCTTTTGGAATGGTAACACTGTGAAAGGAGAGATTTTGTTTCAAGACCAACATCACTTGGCTACAAGCTTCACTGGTTTTTCCTCTAAAATAAAATGGATTT
Source organism: Taxus chinensis (assembly GCA_019776745.2). Taxonomy (NCBI): domain Eukaryota; kingdom Viridiplantae; phylum Streptophyta; class Pinopsida; order Cupressales; family Taxaceae; genus Taxus; species Taxus chinensis. Next base: position 623,088,949 of record CM034155.1, read on the forward strand.
TATCAAATGTAGGTTGTGGTAAGAAACAACTACAAAATGAAATGACTTCAAAAAATGTCTCAAGGAGTGGGATTGGATTATGGGTGGAGACCTGAATACTCAACTCTATCCTTCTGATAAGAAAGGAGGTATCTCTACCTTCTCTAAAAGTATGGAGGACTTATCCAATTTTGTCCATAGTAATGGGATTTTTGACCTCGAGCTTAGAGGACCCAATTTCACCTAGAAAAACAAAATATCTGGTAAATACCTCATTCAAATTAAGTTATTTATCTTGTCAATTATCAATTTATTTAAACGCAAGTATATAACCTGACTTATCTTATTTGCACTAGTTCTCACCACAATCCTTTACTTATAAAGTTTGGGGAATCTCATAAAATCAAGGGAAGACACTTTCATTTTGAGAAGATGTGGACCCTTCATCATGATTTAAGAAATGAAATAGGTAAATGGTGGAACATCCCGGCTAGAGGAAACAACATGTTTCAAGTCACTGAAAAATTAATGAATGTTAAAGCTAATATCAAAAAATGGAACAAAGAGATTTTTGGGGATATTGTTTTGCCAAAATTAAAAGTTGTAGAATAATTGAGAAGCCTTGAAAAACTCATGGAGGAAAAGTAAAGGATATCACAACGAAAGAACAAGAAAAAATGCTTCTCTCTGAGTTCCATAACCTTCTAGCTAAAAAAGATATTTACTGGAAGCAACAATCCATAATAAAATGGTTGAAGGAAGGGGACATGAATACTAGGTTTTTCCATGTTTCGGATACCATTAAGGCTAACAAATCAATAATTTATGAAGTCATTAAACCCGATGGGTCCATAGCCATTGAAGAGGATGAGATTATAGGAACTATTTTAAGTGATTTTCAAAACCTGCATGCTAAGGGTCTACAAGCTAATGTCCTCAATATGCAGAAAACCTCTCCCTCTTTGACAAGGTGATAAATGATGAGGAGAATAGGGATATTCTTTTAATTCCTACTGAAGAAGAAATTAGAGCCATTTTTTATGATGGAAGGAGATAAATCTCCTAGTCCTGATGGATTTGTAGCCTTCTTCTTTTAACTCTATGAGGATATTATTAAAAAATAATTAGTGCAAGTTGTTCAAGATTTTTCAATAATGGATTATTGCTTAAACAAAACAATCATACATTTATTTTCCTGATTCCCAAGATGACTGGAGCCAAAAACCTATCAGACTTTAGGCCTATCATCCTTTGTAACACATTGTACAAATTATTTTACAAAATCATAACCTTCAGACTTAAGTAGGTTCTTCACAAGTTCATCTCACCTGATCAAGGAGCCTTTGTCCCTGGAAGGCATATTTTAGACAATATTATTTCCATCCATGAAATTTTTCATTTGGTGGAAAAATACAACCGCGAAGCTATGATGGTGAAAATTGATATGCATAAAGCATATGATAGACTCTCCTGGCCTTGTTTTTGAAAATTTGGGGTTCAATTCTAAGTTCATTCAACTGATACAGGTATGAAATTCTACACCTTTCTTCTCTATCCTTATCAATGGTAAATCCCAAGGGTTATTCAATATAGAGAGAGGTATACTCTAGGGGACCCCCTCTCTCCTTTATTATACATCATATTTGTAGAGGATTTCAGTCACATTTTCCATAAAGCTTTGTTGGATAAAAGATTAACAGGTATCAAGGTGGTGAATGGAGTGGAAAACCTTATCTTGTAATAATTTTTTGATGATGCCTTCCTGTTGGGACAATCAGCTATCAATGAGGCCAGTGTATTTAAGGAAATAATTAGGGATTATGACGATGTTTCTGGAAAATTCTCTAATTTTCTCAAAATTTGGTGTTTCTTCATTAATTTTAATCATGAGCAGTAGCGAAGATTAGCTAATATTATTGGATGCAGAATAAAGACTTTTCCTGGTATTTATTTAGGGATTCCTTTATGTGGATGCAAACTAACTCTTAAGACTTAGAATCCCCTCATTGAAAGGTTCCAAAAAAACCTTGCATAATGGAATGGAGATCTCATATCTCAAGCTGGAAAATTCCAATTACTTCAGAGTTCCTTACAAGGGGGTTTCCATAAATATTATTTCCATCTTCAGAATACCTACTAAAATCCACGGGCGGTTCATTAAAAAGGTAATATCCTTGCACATGCATTCATATTGAGGTAATTAAAATCGATAAAAATAAATTCAATATACTACTAGACATTAGGGGTGAAAGGGTTTAATTTATTAATATTTTGAATTACGTATTGGGGTAGATTAGAGAGGTGGGCTAGAGAAGAGGTAGGGTCAATTTTAATATAAAATTGAAACATTTGAACCCTAGTTTTTAAATATAAAAACCTTAAAATTGTAAAAGTTCATGGTCATAAAAATTATATTATAATCTCTTTTTAAAAAGAACATATGAATTAGGATATTCTTAAGCAATAAATAATAAGATGGTAGAAAAATAGGATTGAATTTGATTTTCAACACATGATATTATTTCACCATATCAATTATTTGAAGAAATATTGATAAATGGTTAAAGATTACCATTAAGGTAATTGGTAATAGGTCTTAAATGGATTCAAACTCTTTTTCTACATAAAAGGAATATTAAGAAAATAATAATTGAGTGGAAAACATGATATATTAGGGTATAAATAAAAAACGGTAAATAAAATTGTAATAGAAAAATGGGTAAGTAAGGTACATGTAAAAAATAGCGGGTATTTGCATTATAATAATATAACAAGAGGGGGTATTATCAATTGAATAATTAGAGGTGAAAACTAACATTAAGGGTATTATTTAATACCCTTCGAATGAAGGTGTTATACCATACTTTTACTAAGTGAACCCCCTGTGCTAAAATCAGACAAGCCATTGAAAGGATACATAGAATATTTTTATGGTCTGGTACCAAGGAGAAAACTAGAGTACCTCTCATAGCATTGGAAAATGTTACAAAAACTAAAAGGTATAGAGGAATAGGTCTCAAGAACATCTAGATCATGAATGAATCTTTAACAGCCAAGATAGGCTAGAGGATGCACAAGGAACAATGATTATGGGTTGATATCTTACAAACAAAATATATGAAGACTGTTGGCAAAAGGAATGTTTTCCTTTCCTTGGATGAGCTCCCCAAAGGATCAATATTTTGGAATAATCTTGTCCAAGCCATGAATTCTCTCCTTAGGGGCCTACTTTGGAATCTTGGGGATGGTAGCACCATTCGTTTCTGGGATGACCCCTAGTAGGATAAGGAACCTTTGAGCATGGTTGAACCTTGAGATAATCTTAAACTTTATTATTGTCAAGAAGTTGGGGTGTTTGTCAGAGATTACTGGATCCTGGATAATCACAAGCACAAGTGGATATTTATCACCCCTCCTCAGGGTTATGTTGGATATGTTAGACCCTTTGAGGACCTTAATAACAAGCTTAGAAATATGTATATACCCAATATAATCTAAAAAGAAAAACTGATCTGAAGTAGAGTCAATTTCAGGAAATTATGAGGTCAAATCATGATATGCCTTAGCTTTTGAGGACATCAAGGTGCACAAAGACTGGGTGAAGATATGGAATAAGCATCTCATTCCAAAAATAATTTCTTCTTCTGGGAATTGATCCAAAGAAAAATTCTTACTATTGATAATCTGAGAAAAAGGGGCATGATTATTATCAACAGATGCTCCATGTGTAAGGAATATGAGGAATCAATTCAACATCTATTTTTGGAATGCAATTTCTCCTCCCATCTTCTTACAACCTTCTTAAAATTGTTCAATTTGTAATTTCCTCTTCTAAGCAACATTGACATTTCAATTGACCAATGGTCCTCCCCATTTAAGTCATCCCTCATCAATCAAATTTATCTTGAAATGCACCTTTCCCCATATCTTATGGGGTATTTAGAAAGAGAGGAACTTTAGAATATTCTAGAACAGAGGCTTCGATTTTGTCCTTGACAGTTAGAAAAATATGCCAAGGCCTGAGGGACAATTCTTTGATTTTAAAGCACAAACTGGGGGAATATTATTCTAAGGAGGAACAAATGATTCTTGAATCATTAAACATTAATCTCCTCAACGGAGGATCCAATCCAAATGTAAAGATGATTAGAAGTAGCTTGAAATGGAATCCCCCACCTGGTGAATGGTTCAAACTGAACTTTGATGGATTGTCAAAAGTTAGAGAGGGAAACGAGGGTGGTGGGGGACTAATAAGAGATCATTTGTGTAATTGTATCAAAGCCTTTGTTGGACCCCTAGGGAAACAAACTAACAACTTTGTAGAGGCTATGACAATCCTATGTAGAATAAAGATAACAAGGAAGACTCAAGTTAAGAAGCTGGTCATCGAGGGTGACTCCATGTTGATAGTTAAATACTCTTGAAGGAAAAACCAAAGTTGGATGGAATATTAAGAATATTGTATCAGAGGCTAAGAGTATAATTACATCATTTGATGAGGTGGTCATAAGCCACATCTTCAGAGAATGTAATTTATGTGAGGACAACTTGGAAAATAAAGGAGATGGTATGACAGAATGGAGGGAATGGGATAACCAAGTACCTTGGAGAAATGTGTCTTATTTCATTAATAATGAAAAGAAAAGGTGAGGTGGATCATGATAATGATAAGGGATCTGGTTATGATTCCCATGATAGAGCTAAGAACTATGATGGACACTTATTCAATGGCGATAAAGCAGTTTACCATAAGTGGTAAAGTGAAAGAAAAGAAGTATTGGAAGGGAGCAACTAGGTAGTATTCTCAAGCCATGGGAGGAGACGGATTGAGAAAAGATCCTACCTATTTACAAGCCTACAAACAATATCCCACATTTTGGCATCTTCTAAGGAGGGGTGGCCTAACTGAATACATGAAGAAATTGAAAGGTAATGATCCTGACCTTTCCCTTGAATTTGGTTGTGCTTGGGATAAGGGTAAAGTCATGTGATTAGGGGAGTGGAGATGCATGTGACTGAAAAAAACATAGTGGAAGTCACTAACATGCCGATGGAAGGGTTAAAACTTTTTAAAGATAAAAATAGGAGAAATCATGAGATAGTTACGTTTTTCGGGCCAAATGAAAGAGTGCAATTTATTTTCTGATGGAATTTCCAGAAGTTGTCTTCCTGAGAGGTGGGAATGTGTGTGTAAAATCATGATGAATTATTTAACACGCAAAGGAAAATTTAAAAAAATATTCACACACCATTTGTCTATTCTTAACTACCTTCGCAAAATTCAGGCTACGAGTTTCCCATTTTTACTCTTACACTCTCTCATTGTGTCTGTCATGGATTTTCAAGAAGGGAAAATGGGTTCTCCCCTGCACCTTGGCCTTATCCTACTCTTTTTCCATAATGGTAAAACCTTGTTACCCCCACAACCTTGTTCCCACTAGTTTGGATGAGGATTCTCTAGCTAATAGTTTGTGACGTTGTAAGAAGAAAGGCCATGTGGAGAACAATAGCGAAGATGTGGCCATGGAATTCCTTTCCAATATAAAATTTGGGAAAATATCTAAAGGAAAGAGGACTAGGGAGGATAACACTAGTGACATTAAGAAGTAATCTCGATCTATGGATTTGGAGGTATCTATAGATACCCTATTAAACGTTACCAAGAATCTGGTTCAGAAATGAAGGAATTCCATAGGAAGATGACTATTTAGGATAAGAGGCTTCATATGCTAAGGATGGAATTTATTATGTAGGAGAAAAGGGTTTCTATTATTCATGGTCAAATTGATAGGATGGAGACCCCCAAGAAAGGCATGTGGTTGGTTCTCAGCAACTCTGAGGATGAGGAGGATGACAAGAACGCAAAAAAAAGATAAACTGCATGAAGCTCATATTGTGTAGGCTCAGAATTTGAACATCCAGAAATAAGGGCCAAGATCAAGAGCTAGAGGTTGTAAGAAAAAAATGTTAGCAGGCTATATCCTGAATGCATCGTTAGTTATGTTTTTCTTGTTTTTTGTTGCTCTTGGGTTGTCCTTTAGTCTGTATCAATTTTTTTATGTATTTTATGTATTCATGGTTGTATGAGCCTTCTTCCTTCTAGGATACTATTTTTGTCAAGCCATTTTATCCTCTCATGGTCCTAGATTTTTGTTGGGATGGTGTTCCTCCCTAGGTTTTTTGGATACTCTTTGTACTATGGGTTTTGGGTTCCTTCAAAACTAATCTATTTACCTAATCTAAAAATAAATAAAATATATAATATTTATGGGTATATATAATATGTTTACCTTCCATTGTATAAAAATAAACTTGTTGAAGACATTACATTTGACTATTTCTACATGGGAAAATGTATACAATTGAAAATCTTTATCTTAAAATTGAAAGTTTTGAAGAAATTTTAATGCGGAAACCATATAAATAATGTACAACGAAATATTTAGCCACGTTTATTTGTATAATATTAATAAAAAAAATAAAGGTAGTCAAAAGGAATATCTATACAATACTTTGGTTCTCACAAATCATTAAGATTTTTTTTAAATGTGACTATGCAATGCATGTTTTGCAATTGGGGAGACAGGTCATCGTTATCTGGAAAAACAAAACATGGGAAAAAGAATGAAAAATAAAAATAAATTATTTAGAGAGACATATAATGGTAGAGGAATATAAGAGCTACGAAGGGATTACATTTATTTCATTAGGGAAGAACACAAATTATTTTTTCAGAAAGAACAAGGTGGTTTAACAAGGCAATCAAAAGGAATTGGAAAGGGAGCAAAGCGTGATTCGATAGGGCAAGGCAGGGATGGATTGCTATCCAAAACACAAGAACTATTTGAAGCAAGAGAAACTGAAATATCCCGTGATAAAAAAAAGGTACACATTTACTATAATATATGGTTTTGATAAATACCTGATTTAGTAATATTGTAGTCATAAAATCATGCACTTTAGACATTATTTATCTTGGTTTCATATTACTATTTAGAAGGTTCTTGAGTGAAGAAAGTACTAATTATCCCCTGTCTTTTGGCCATATTTATTTTATTTTATTTCCTCATTACCAACCTTTTACATCCACATGCTCAACCGGCTTCTGTCATCTAGCATTATTTTAACCTTGAGTGGGGCACTCAAATTACTATTGGGGCACCCATGGGCACCCTAGTCCAATCAAGGGCACCCTGTCGACACTAAAATTTTCCTCCATAATTTTTATTTCATTAATGTATGTATTAGGAATATGATGTTGTTAAGTATAATTAGTAGTAGCGTCTGATAGAAGATAACGGCGCCGTCAGTACGGTGCTGCCAATAATGTGGAGTACAATAACAGTCAAAGTACAATAGGAATGTTGTAAAAAGTAAATATTTGTCGTAAGTGGTTTGGTAATGTTAAAATGTCAAAGTTTGGGTAATTAGAGAAGTAGGGTCTACATGATTAGGAATTAGAAATATTATATTAGTAATAAGGACAAGGAGTGAGGTCATAAATATTTTGTGTATTTTATTTTTAAAAAGTCTAAAAATGTGGAACCCATGTAAAATGATAAGGTTTATCTTATCTCAAAAGATAAGCTTACATGTACAGATAAGAGTTAAGGTATGGAATATGATTCGTCAGAATGGATTTCTTATCCTATCTTAGAGATAAGATGGATAAACCTGTAAGTTCTATAAATAGAGAGGCCACCCCCCCTCATTTAGCATAGAAAGAAGTAGTGAGAAATATTGTAGGAAGTGTGCGAAGGAAGCAATCAGTTAAAGGTGTGTTGAAGAAGCCATTAAGAGGTGTAATTGTAAAGTTTCTCCCATAGTCTTGGTGAAAGGAAAGTGAAGTCAATAACACTCGAAGTGCCTCATGGGTGAGATTGTAACAATTTCATGTTAATATTATAATATTTCAGATTTGTCATCATTCTGTCTTATCATAGTCGATGGTATTCTTGTGTTATGTTTGTTGTTGTGTTTCCAGATTACATCCACCAAACTAAAGGCTGTGCATTAGTAAATAATCATAGCACGAGGAGTTCCCGGTGAAGAATTATCATAGTGCCGGATTGGTGATGACATTTTGGTTCCGTTGCCGGACCATTCCCCTCTCAAGAGACTTCACTGCAAAAATCGGTGGATATTTATCTACAGATTGGTCACACATGATTTTTTAGATGAGGAATGGGGCTAAAGCAACAATCAGGTCAGAACCAATGAAGTAATTGCCAATTTCCATATTGAACCTCATGTGCCAAGTCCTATCAATGTAAATTTCTTAGCCTTTGATCAGGAGGAGTGTTCAAATGATCTAAAAATAGGTACTAAGGTCAAGGGAATTCCTGATTTGACTTTGGATGAATGGGCAAACAAGAGTCAAGAATTTGACCCATACAAGGAAATTGAAGAATCTGAATTGGGTGTGTATTGTGTTACATGAAGAAAATTCACCCATTCTAACATCATTCAACCTGAAAAAAAGGATGACAACGAAGTTTGGCAACTATTTTTCAATGGTTTGAGAAGTAAACAAGGTGCTGGAGGTGGTGCAATGTTGATTTCACCACAAGACATCAAATATTTTTTAGCTTTTCATTTCCAGTTTTTCTTTTCAAACAACATGGCTGAATATGAGGCATTGATTCATGAACTTCATTGGGCCAGGAAGTCCAAGACTCACCTGCAAGGGATTTACAAATCAAAGGAACCTTACAATCATCACACACAGGGATAATTTTAGCGGCGAATATTCGTAATATGGCGAAAATTTCATTTTAGGAATATTTGAAAAGGCGAATTTTTCGGAGTGGGTCGGTGTCCTGTTCGCCTAAAATATATAGTATATTTTTTTTGGGGGGTCGGCTTCGCCTTCATTTGAAAACATCTCCTATAAAAACCTATGTGATTCGCCGGGTAGTATACCTCAAGTAGCTTACCAAATTACCAATACTGTGAAATTTGAACTCGCATACCCTTGAGCACCAGAGATTCATATTACAGTTGACGCGCGACAAATGCAGTGTTGACGCGCGACAAGGGCAATATTGACGCGCGACAAGATCTGTACTGACGCGCGACAAGAGCTGTACTGACGCGCGACAAGAGCTGTACTGACGCGCGACAAGAGCTGAACTGACGCGCGACAAGATATGTACTGACGCGCGACCCGAGCTGTACGGACGCGCGACAAGAGCTATACTGACGCGCGACTTGGGCTACGAAGTGACGCGCGACAGAGGAAGGGTGGACGCGCGACTGAGAAAGGGTTGACTCGGGTATTGTTGACGCGCGACCTCAGACAGTTCACGCGCGACAAGACCTCAGAGACTGGACAGAGTCGCTTCTTGGTTCTTTTGCTGACGCAGGACTCTTTTCAGAATAATGGAAGGTGCCAGCTCAAAGAATACGAATAACCTAAAAGTAAGTAAGAAATCTCAGAAATCACTCTTCAAGTATTTTGGAAACTCTGCGGGTACAGATAGTGTAAATACCAATCATATACATCCCACCGAAAACAATCAGAATACTGACTGTGTGGAAGGTATTATTGAGGTGGACATGCATTCTGCACAGTATCACAGTCAAACAAATGAAACCTACGATAATATGCCAGATCTTGAAGATATTGTTCCTGTTGGGGTGCAACCAGAAGTGCAGCTAGATATCACAGATACAAGCACTCAGCAAAATGGAAGACAGAAATCAAAATCAAACTCTGGTCCAAGAAAGAGGAAACCAGGTGATTGCGATATTGCTACAAATTCTACTCAAAAAAGTAAAGCATTGAAAACAAACAAGAATATGTGGACCATTGGCAGGACATACAAGTTTGATTGGGCAGCTAAATTTCCATTTATTGAACCTGTTGTATCATCTAATTCTGAAGAAATCCCATGTGAAGTACATGTACAATATGTACGTGGAAATTGGGAAAGCAACAAAAAATGCAACTGAAGCTGGACACTATAGAAAAACATTGTGGAAAACAATATTTAACAGTAACAGGGGCGGATGGCCAGAAAATCAAAACACATAGGTGGAAAACTGAAAGGAGTGCATGCATGTCAGATACGCAGCGGAATATGAGGCAGAGCAGAAAAAACACAGACATCTGTTGGAAAAGGGAGGAACGATCACATCGCATATTGGTAAGATGAAAGAAAACTAATCTACAAGCAAAATTCATACAGTTCTCTACTCTTTTTCAATACTTAAAAAAGGAAGGGCAATGTCAGATTTCCTCGATTTCAAGGTTTTGTATCAATTTAACGGAATGCTGAATGTACCTCAGTCTCATTGGTCCGAGAGTAGTGGATGGGAAATGGCAAAATGCCTCTCGATGATAGAGAAGGAAGATTTGAAAGAGAATGTAAAAAAAGCAAACTTTATCTCTCTTTCAATTGATGAAGTGACTGCAGTCGACAACACCGCATGGGTATGTATCCACATCTATACATTAGAAAATCATATAAGGACACCTCATCTGTTGGGTGTTATGAAAATGGTTGAAAACTGCAATGCTGAAAACCTATACAAAATAGTTGTTTCTCATTTGAAAGATGTTGCTGGTATGACTGATTATGAAATTGCTACGAAGTTGGTATGCGTTGGAGCAGATGGTGCATCTGTCATGCAGGGTCACCGAACAGGGCTCTGTGTTAGATTACAAACAACAGTGGCCCCATATATGCTACCAATTCACTGCATGGCTCACAGAATGAATTTAGCATATAAAATGGTAAGCAACCATGAAAATGTTGCTAAATTAGAAGACCTAATAAGAGAACTCCATGCCTATATGTCAAGCAGCCCAAAGCGATTTCTGGAGTTCCAAAAATTTGCAATTGGAATTACAGACGGCAAAAAACTTCTGAAGGATGTGGAGACTAGATGGATCTCTTTGTATGAACCAGCATGCAGAGTTCGTGAGGAGTATCCTTCATTGGTTGGTTTCATGCACAAATACCGTAATGAAGTTGATAGGGCAAGGGACCTGTTGTTCCGCTTAACTGATTTGGAGACTTTGCTTACATTGGTTGGTATTCTTCCAATGTTGAAGGAGATCAATACACTGATGAAGCATGCACAGGGCAGATTGATCTATATCGTGGATTTTATAAGGATGAGGAAAATGGTATGTCAAAGTCTTGATATATTGTACTGTTCCCAGGATAGTTTTGATGCACCTGTTTTTGAAAATTGGAGAGATTTATTAGATCTTAAAAATCCTAACACCTTTTTGAGATTTAATATCCACGATCACCTATGCATCTCTGTTAATGGGAGGGAAATACCAATGCACATCTTGCAAAGACGTCAAGATATTACAGGATCGGAACGAGAAGATGTTCCTGTGACACGTAATTTGTTTGAGTCTGTGATAGTTGAGACAAGAATAAAGCTTAAAAAATTTCAGAAACCTTGTCATCAGAAATTAGGGAACGTTTCTGTAAAGACAAAATTCTGGAAGCAATGGGTGTGATGAATCCGAATTTTTGGAATACAGAAGGTGGCCGTGCAGACTTTGTCAGTAAGCATTTCCATAAGTCAATGGGTACAATAATGGAACAATTTACAAAGACTTCAGAGCTCAAGGGTACAGAAATCAAAGGTATACTGAATGCCGATTTATTGAAGTTTCAGTCAACCAATTTTGCAACAACAATGAGGAACCAATATAAGAATTTAGATCAACCTTCTGAAAGTGGTGCTATTACAAGGCTGTGGCGAGGAATCTTTCAAAGTTCTATCTTACAAGAAGATATCAGTGAGTATTTCAGACTATATGAGTTATGCCAGACAATGATTTTGGGGTCTGTGGAGGATGAAAGGGTTTTCAGTGCATTGTCATTTATAAAATCAAAACTGAGAAACAGGTTGGACAAAAATCTGGAAAGTTGCATGAGGTGTTACGTTTCTCGATACTCCCTCGAAACCTTTCCGTTTGACAGAGCAATTGCGCACTGGAATTCCCTTTGTGAAAGAAGAGGTGTAAATAATACAGCTACAAGTACAAATATTCCCAACCTTGAGAGTGTAATTGGCTCTGCGTCACATTCTACAGAAGACAACATCGACTTTGATGAAGCTATTGATAATGGACTGTTTCAACTTTAAGTAGGTATCTTCTTTATCTTTTATCTTTATCATTAAAGATGTTACAGGTCTATATACTAAAAATGTCAGGCAATTCACCCATCTATCTACTAATCCATTTCTCGTGTTGGATTTTTTTTAAAACACAGATCTAGCTCATTACCAGTGGCAGTGATGATTTCAACTTTAAGCAGGTATCTTTTTCCCCTTAATCTTATTGTTAATTTGTTTGTTACTTTTTAAATTTTGACAGAGCAATTGCTCACTGGAATTCCCTTTGCGAAAAAAAGGTGTAAATAATACAGTTACAGGTACAAATATTCCCAACCTTGAGAGTGTAATTGTCTCTTCGTCACATTCTACAGAAGACAACATCGACTTTGATAAAGCTATTGATAATGGAGTGTTTCAACTTTAAGTAGGTATCTTTTATCTTTATCTTTATTTCCATTAAAGATGTTTACAGGTCTATATACTAAAAATGTCAGGCAATTCACCCATCTTTCTACTAATCCATTTCCCGTGTTGGATATTTTTTAAAACAAAGATATATCTCATTACCAGTGGCAGTGATAGGTTATAATTAAAGATATAGGTTAAACAAAGATATATCTTTCTACTATTCATTTTTTCAGCTCTGGTTATAATTAAAGATGTTATAGGTGTATGTATTTACATTTAGATAAATACAATATTTTTATTTTTTTGAAAACGTGGGTTGACATCCGTCCGAGGAAGCTGTTACTTCTCGGGACTGACAATGTCAGGCAACTCACCCATCTATCTACTAATCAATTTTTTGTGTTGAAGTTTTTAAGACAAAGATCTAGCACGTTACAGGTGATGATTTCAATTTTAAATAGGTATCTTCTTCAACATAATCTTATTGTTTGTTACCTTATATTTTTTCAGCTCTTGTTATCGTTACCTTATATTAACATTTATATAAAGATATTGTTGGTCTATATATTTAAAGATGTTGCTGGCACTTATCAATTATCATCATTCATCATCTACGTCCACATACAATTCATGACAATGCAAATAAACAAGAAACATATATATAATACATGATAATCACAATCTAATGCAATTAAAATTAAAGATTGTATGTAAATCCATATAATTATATTCAAAAAACCATAGTACATATTCAATAGTAGAAGTTTCTAGTTTTCAAAACCCTCTTTTTCTTTATCCAATTCTACTCTGCTCTATTTCCCAACGGCTTCTTCCACTGTGGCTGTACCTCTTTCCCCAACACCAGAAATCTCCATGCGACAGAAAATTTGGATCAGCTGCAGTGTATAAACTATCCCGTTGCCAATAATTTTCATAACGACTAATAATCTCATTGATAAGAACCAGATTGATATGAGGAAGCATCTCCATCTTTCTCATCAACCCACACAATCTTTTTTGTGCTTGTCCAGATCTATGAAATACTCCTTTCCCTCTTTAGAGGTACTTGTGCCCAAACCCTGTATGGTCCAAGCAACAAGTGATACCTAATTGATTGGAGAACCTGATTGATTGGAGAAGCTGATTGATTGGAGAAGCTGATTGATATGAGGAAGCATCTCCATATTTCTCATCAACCCACACAATCTTTTTTGTGCTTGTCCAGATCTATGAAATACCCCTTGCACTCTTTAGAGGTACTTGTGCCCAAACCCTGTATGGTCCAAGCAACAAGTGATACCTAATTGATTGGAGAACCTGATTGATTGGAGAAGCTGATTGATTGGAGAAGCTGATTGATTGGAGAAGCTGATTGATATGAGGAAGCATCTCCATCTTTCTCATCAACCCACAATCTTTTTTGTGCTTGTCCAGATCTATGAAATACCCCTTGCACTCTTTAGAGGTACTTGTGCCCAAACCCTGTATGGTCCAAGCAACAAGTGATACCTAATCGGCAAGCGAACAAAACCAGAACTCGAAAACATATAAAGAGGAAAACAAACTAGCATTACTTTGTACTATACGGTCCAGCTGGTTATCGATCCACTCAATGAGTCTCTCCAAGCTTCATACTCAGGAATTGTGTAGAAAGATAACACATTTCCATTTTTGTGAGTTGCCTACATAATACATTAACATGTACCGACATTAGACATGGAGATACAAAACATCTGGAGGCTTGGAAAACAAATACAAAAAGTCTCAAAACACAACCAAATATACAGGGGGAACATTTAAAGAAACTAAACACTGCTATACAAAGATCATGTACCTGGTCTGTCATTATCATCAGATGGCCATATCTTAAAGATTTAATGCTGTCATATATTTTATCTTCCTGTAGACCAAGGATTTTTTTTCTATTTAATATCTCTTTATTCTCCATTTGTTGGTGAGTGGTAGCTTCCCAAAAAATAGATATTCCTGCCACCTGATAGCATAAAGATAACTAAAATAACAAAAAATTAAATTGGAAAGTGATGTCGAAACATGTCACAGTACTACCAAATTCAATATTCACATTTCCCTGATTCATGGCACAAACACTTACAGCGACTACAAGTGCCTTGGCTGAGTCACCCTCCGTTAATATTAAAGTACATTGATCAGAATTCTTCCCTACTGCTTGATTTGCATCAAGTTTGGGAACATCATTTAATTTCCCCTTCTTGGTTCCATCAGTTTTCTTAAGATCTTTTTTTTGTTTAAACTTTTCCACTGCACTCATCAGGTCAAACAAAGTTACAAAGCTAATTTTAGACACTAGCATTGCAAAAATTACATGTACTCAGAAATGCTACATATAACAGCAAATTGTATCAGAATAAAAAATACGAATTAAAACGAATTATACTTACAATCAACATGGAAACCAAACGTTGATTCGAGAAAATTCTTTTCTTCCACGAGTGTTGCCTTAGTTGTAACAATTGGTAAATTTTTGAACGGAAGGCCTGTAAACCGATGAATTTCATTTGCTTCTATACTGAATCGAAAAATTCGGCAGCGGTTCAGAGTCACATAAAAAATGCCGTTCTCTGAACTATAGGATGACAGAACGTAATTCAAAATATCCGGATCTGTTTCGAAATGGGATATATTAACGAGCCCTGTAAAATCAAACGCATCCATTAAATATTTATCTACTGAAGAGTCGAAGACATCTTTAAAACAGTATGGATGTGAGGGCATAAGAAACATCGATTGAATTGGGAAGCAGTTGGGAAGCATTGAGACCTGTAGAAATTCAAGAGCCGAAGGTGAAAACGACAAAATGACCGGTAGAAGGGTATTTATAGGCTAAATCGGGCGTCAAATGCATCAATAGACGCGCGTCAAATGTCCAAGATGACGCGCGACATTACTAACTACTGACGCGCGTCAATAGAAGGCATTGACGCACGTCAATAGAAGCCATTGACGCGCGTCAATAGAAGCCATTGACGCGCGTCAATAGAAGCCATTGACGCGCGTCAATAGAAGCCATTGACGCGCGTCGATAGAAGCCATTGACGCGCGTCGATAGAAGCCATGGACGCGCGTCAGTAGAAGCCATTGACGCGCGTCAGTAGAAGCCATTGACGCGCGTCAGTAGAAGCCATTGACGCGCGTCAATAGAAGCCACTGACGCACGTCAATAGAAGACATTGACGCGCGTCAATGAGGTAACTGACGCGCGTCAATGAGGCCATTGACGCGCGTCAATAGAAGCCATTGACGCGCGTCAATGGCAGCTATTGACGCGCGTCAATGGCAGCTATTGACGCGCGTCAATTGCTTCTATTGACGCGCGTCAATGGCTTCTACTGACGCGCGTCAATAGATCCCAGTGACGCGCGTCAATAGATACCAGTGTCGTGCGTCGATTGAAACAATTGACGTTCCTCTGACGCGCGTAAGGAGTGATGAAGCCTTCATGTTTGCAATGCAGCCAATTGAGACACTGATTGGTGTGTACTTGATGTCTGAGACACTTGATTTTAGACATGTTACTTGTTAAGCCTGATGTATAATTGAGCTGTAAATTTTTTTTTTCAATATTTGAGACTTGATTTTATGAAATGTACTTCAAGAAGATCATGATTAATCAATTCAAGGCATAGAAATGGCGGAGCTTCAAGAAAATTGTCTTCAGGTATTAAATATATGATCCTTTATTTACATATATTCAACTGTATGTAAATATATGATCCTTTAGTTACATACAGTTGAACATTGTATCTTCAGAAAAGGAAAACAAAACATGATGGGAGCAGCAATCTACTAAAGGATCATATATTTCAAGTTAATTCTTGTAACTAATACGATATGTAAACAACCTTATTGAAAAATTTGAAAAAAAGATATATTTTAATTCAAACACTTCAAGAGCAGTCCCGAAGAGAATCCTATACAAATTTAACTTCTATAATTTATCTGGAGTCGGCACTGTATTTTTTCTTAGATGCTAAACAGAAAGGTTGTTAAATCTTATTAAATTTGGCATGGTAAACCATGGCAATTCACCCATCTATAATCTAATCCATTTCTCGTGTTGGTTTTTTTGAAACACAGATTTAGCTCATTACTAGTGGCAGTGATAATTTTATTGTTTGTTACAAATGGTTAAATACAATATATTATTTTTTGAAAACGTGGGTTGACATCCGTCCGAAGAAGCTGTTATTTCTCGGGACTGACAATGTCAGGCAACTAATCTATTTTTGTGATGATTTCAATTTTAAATAGGTATCTTCTACAACATCATCTTATTGTTTAAAGATATTGTTGATCTATATATTTAAAGATGTTACTCTGACTTCTCAGGACCCCTCTGTCTACAATGTCAGGTAAAACAAAGATCTAGCAAATTACCCTTGATGATTTCACTGCAAGAGGTAAGTTAAACCCTATCTTATTTGCAATTATGTTTAATTTCTTTCCAGTGATGATTCTCTCTTTATTTCTTAGAATTATATTTAATTTATTAAATATTAAACTATTAAGTTGAGTGAATTATAGATGCATACTTCATCTCAAATGGTGTCCACGTAATGGGATTATTCAGAAGATAAAAAAGATTGTAGCTAGAAGAATAGAGATTCAAATAGATTGATTGCATTTCATCAATCATTCATTAAAAAAACCTCTATCTAAATTATAAGAAATATATACACTCAAAATTATATCAACTTATAGACTCAAAGACAGAATAATCTTCAATTCATCATCTTTCATTATCATCATTCATCATCTTTCATTATCATCATCTATCATTATCATCATTCATCATCTACGTCCACATACAATTCATGACAATGCAAGTAAACAAGAAACATACATAATTCATGATAATCACCATCTAATCACCATATAATTAAATTCAAATAACATATTACATACGCAATAGTAGGAGTTTAGTCAATAATAACAGTTTCTAATTTTGAGAAGCCTCTTTTTCTTTAGAAAATTCTGCTCTACTCTCTTCCCTAATGGCTTCTTCCACTCTGGCTGTACCTCTTTCCCCAACACCAGAAATAACCCCTGAACTTATAAGATCTTCTGCAGCACTGTCCAGATTTTTTATAATTCTTTCTTCTTGATTTATCACATCTCCATGCGACAACAAATTTAGATCAACTAGTTGCCTTAGCTTTGAATAATATTTCAGGGTCTAAGACCATGCTCTTAAATTATCTGCTTTAGTGTATTGTTTTGTTTGTTAACCAAAACAATATTTTCCTTCAAATTCTTAGCTGCGGATAAACTGTTCTTCGTTGTTTCCAAGTGAACTTGGAATACCTTTGCTTGACTCTTCAAATTTTCATATTTCAACTACACAAAAAGAGTAACGTCAATTCAACATATTAATGTAAAATGAAAATTGAAAATTAACAAGAATGATTGTTTGAAAGTGATAGTACTTACAACCGCTCTATCTCTCTCGGCATTTACAATTGACTACCAGATCCTTGTCCTTAGACCATTTGTTAAAATATGCATGGGCCTCAACACTAATATTTTCTAATTTTTTTAATGTCTTATCCAAAATGCCATCTTTATAGTCGTTGTTATACGTGATAGTCCCACATCCTATTTTGGTAAGTAAGGAATCCATCTTTACAGGTTGATTCTGGACTGCAGCATATAAACTATCTCTTTGCCAATAATTTTCAAAATGACTAATAATCTCATTGATAAGAACTTTAGCCCTTCTATCCCATTATATGAGCTGATTGGATTTGAGGTAGAATAAACTCACTAACATGGGATTGACAATCATAACAAATTAAGTTCTCCAAAGGAAAAGGTAGCAATTGTTCACTATCTGTATCTGATGAAGATGATCTTGCTGGAGAAGTATGGGGGCTTTCAGATAGATCAACTGCTACTTATTTCTACCTCTGGAAGACCTGATTTTGTTTGTGATAAAATTAATCAATATTCAGATAAATAAATTTAAATTTAGAATGTAATTCAATAGTGTAAAGCATGTTAAAATTGAAATTTGAAGTATACCTGCTGGCCTTGAATCATCTCATGGGTATTGAAAAAACCAGTTGGGTCATTGCTATCAATGCCCAAATAATCTTCATCTAAATTTATATTGTTCAAAACTGATATACCCGTTGCGCTAGGCAAGCCACCAAGTGATAGACATTGGAAGTCGAAACGAGGAGGCAATGTTTAGTGTCTCGCTAGGGGCCAGAGCAAATTGGCATGTGTTTACCAATGTTATTTTTCACTATTCCTCTGGTTGGCATTGTAAAAATTATTGGTTGAGTGGGTGATTCAGTGCCACTGGTTTGAACAGAAGTACTGCACATGTGTTGAAAAGTTCAAGAAAAAACATGAAAACCTATTAAAACAATCCAATAAAGGAAAAAACTACGCAATTAAACGTAGTATTGAAAAGTTGTACCTTGTTGTTGAGGGGTAGTTTTTCACAGTGCTAAGGGTAGCCATGTAGGAGTAGTACTTGGTGGTTGTTCAGAAGATATCGATTGCATGCGACTGTATGGAGTGATTTAGGGAAGAAGGTTAAGTTTCTGAAACATGAGTATAGTCCATAGTTCCTGTAATGTCATCAACATTAAATGCTATGTCAATTCAATTGGTTAAAATTTAAATTGGAAAATAAAAATGTAAATTTAGAATTTGTAAATAATATATGAGAAGGTATTACTTCTCTGGAATTTAACAAGTTCAAACTGTTGAGGGTTCAGAGAGGAGTGAGCTTCCATTTTAGATTGGGAGTCCTCCTGAAGCCTCGGCGTCTTGTTGGCCTCTTCCTCTCGATAACGCCTTTTTCAAGGGAAGGGCTTCAATAAATCTTCTCTGCAAACCATTAAAATTTAAGTTTTAATAACTGTGCAGTGTAATGTCAGAAAATTGTAATACAATTACAAATTAAATAGTTTATACATGTTGTTCTTCAAATGGAATTGACAACTTTCTTCAACTCCTCATCAGTGCAAGTAGGAATTTCTTTAGTCTTTTAAATTTAAAACAATGCCTCATAATAAAAGCTGAGGAGATAGTTTGTGGAATAAATGACAGGTTTTTCTGAAAGATTTTTGAATTTGTTATGTCAGTTCTTATTTTTTTGGATAGATAGGTACACCACTCAAATTTTTGTTTTGAGATAGTGGTAACAAATGTATGCAATATCCCAGTTTGGTATATCTGTTCAGCAACCCTGTAAAACTATTCTAGATTGAAAAAATGCAATAACTGTAGCAAGAAAGTGGTGTGTAATTGATTGCTGTATCCACACCACACCTGGATTTATTGACATGAGCTGCAAATGTCAAACAGTGAGAATTAATATATATTTATAACACCAAATTGTATCAAAATAAAAAATAGAATAAAAAATGATGAATGAAAACGAATTATACTTACAATCAACATGGAAACTGAAATTTTATTCAAGATATTTCTTTTCTTCTTCCAAGAGTGTTACCTTCATTGTAACAATTGGTACATCTCTGAATAGGAAGGCTCGTAAACCGATGGATGTCATTTGCTTTAATAGTAAATTGAATCATTCAGCCATCATTTAGAGTCACATAAAATAGGTACCATCCTCAGTATTGTAGGATGAGAGAAGGTAATTCAAAAGATCTAGATCTAGTTTTGAAATGGGGCATGTCAACGAGCCCAGAAAAGTCACACTCATCCATCAAATCTTTATATTCGGAAGACATCTTTAAAATAGTATGGATGTGGGGGCACAAGGGATTCCTGTAGATGATCTTGCCTATGGATTGGAGTTAGATTCTCTTCTTCATTTTCTGTGCTGAGGTTGCAGTTGGGAAGCATTTGAAGTCGACCATTATAGCTGTGCTTACATCTTTGACAATGAGGGATTTAGACCTGAAAAAAAAAATCAATAGCGGGAAAAGTGTAAACAAGAAAATAAGTGGTGTTAGGGTATTTATAGGCCTAAATAAAGAGTCACTGGGCCCTGTTGACGCATTTCAATGGGCTTCTAATGATGCACTTCAACAGAAGGCCAGTGTTGCGCGTCAATAGAAGCCCTGTGATCGTGCGTCAACAAAGACCATTGACGCGCATCAACAGAGCCAATTGATCGCACGTCAACACAAGGCCATTGATCGCACATCAACAGTTTACAGTGATCGCTCATCAATATAGGCCATTTACACGTGTCAACAGAGGCCATTGACACGTCATGACTTTATAGTGTTGATGCGTGTCATTTGACCCTACACTGTCGCGTGTCAAAGGGCTCTGTTGACGTTGTGTTGATGCATGTCAAGGATGGTTATTGATCGTCGTATTTTCATTGTGTTTAAAGTGTCGCGCATCAATGTCTGGAACTATGATTTCTCTGCGCGTCACAAAACCTGGCAAAAAGTGTCGCGTTTTGGAATAGATGTCAAATTTTCAAGTTTCATTTGATGACTATGTTATGGGGATATTCACCAGGTATTTTCAACCTAAAATGTTTATAGTAGGTATCTTAAAATGAACCGCGTGAAGTCACTAGCCAGTGACGTGAGACAACTTACCCATCCTATTTTACTAACGTCTATTTACGTGCAAGTGTCGTTTGATTTCCAAGATTGCTTGCAGGGAAAGTGAATCGCTAGTACATTCTTCGCGGAGCAAAAAAACGACCATATATCGTTGCTAGAGTTTTGTGGGTCATCCTAAAAAGCTATTGCCATACTGAGGTTGACGAAAAATTTATCCCCTTGTAATATCAGACTAGACCCCTAAGATGTCAAATTGTCACTGATGGACCCTTATTGGACCCAATTCCAGGCTTTACATTCTTTGTTTCAAGAAAATTTTACGGATACTGGAATCCACAATTCACGTCTCTCAAATATGAAATGCAAACTGGTTAAGGACACTATCTCAAGCTCATGTATTATTCTCACCTCTACAATTTTATAGGGGTGTCTTAAAATGAACTATGTCTCCTACATGTCATATAGTTGAACCTGCTAGGTCATGCCATTGTCTCTAAGCCTCTGCAATAATTTGAGGAGTAGTACTAAACAACATTGACATTGTCATCTTGGCTCCTTAGTCATAAGTTGATCATGTTACTTGTGCTCATGAATCCTAATATCATCCTCAATCGATTAGAAAACACTCAAGGTCATCCATAATTTAATCAATCACTTGGGAATCAATGGACATAAGGGAACATGATCTTAGGAAAGGCCTTACATTGGAAGGAGACATCAAATAGATCTTTAGCGTTAAGGATTTATCTCATTCACTGCTCTTGGCAGTTCTTACATGCCCATTGAGGAGGACTGCTACATTTCACTTGGGCTCAGTAGAGCTCCTCCTTTGGATCACATTGAGTGCTACTGCTGACTATTTCTAGTGATCGCTTCTTCATTTAGTCAATTAATTCCTAAGCAATCTGTTTAAGGGGAAATCAGTTAACTTGAGGCCTAACTCCTCTCAAGCATAACTCCAACCAATTCACTTGTCAAATAAACTGGGTCCTGGTAATGACACGTTACAAATTATACATTCAATAACAATTATCTATCTTCATTTCTCTTAGGTATTCCACCGCTAAATAGCATACTTGTTAAGTATCATTGGTATGTAGCGTCTTATACCCTACCCATATGACAAATTCGTGTGCTTAGGAATCACACTTGACCAATAAGCTTGGACTACGGTCCAACATTCAAAGTACACACTAGGAATGTTGAAAAACTTCTAACACTTCATTTGTTGTAATCTCGAAAGGTGCATGTTATCCTTGCACTTATGTCTATAGTTGAGTTTGCTCCATTTTGATGATCTTTACACATCTACATGCCCAGGACATGAGAAATATCATCATCAGTACGCATCATCATAAGGACAAGGAGTTTCACACTATTTGTGGTATTTATAAATTTTTGTATTACATGTCTAAAAATATTCAACACCTATGTACACTAATCAATGGTCATTTATCTTCATCTCACATATACAGTACTACACTACATGTACAGATAAGAGTTAAGGTCATGGTATTTCCTCGATTCCATACTCACGAGTGCTTGAGGATGTCTATCTTAGTAGATAAAATGGATAAGCCTGGACAGTTCTATCATCATGCCACCATTCGATCACCTTTAGCATGATTGGAAAATTATGTAGTTTTGAGAAATATTGTACATGACACTATGTGCTAAAGGTTAGCCCACTCTATCAGTTCTGTAGGTCTGTGCCAACTTGTAGGAAATCATCAAGAGGTGTAACCCCTGCTAAAGTTTTTCACCATTCTTGTAGTGAAGTACAGGATCATTAGGATAGATTGTAACAGTTTTTCAGGGTTACTAATCAACTATTATAATTTGCTTTGATATTTCAGATTTGTCATCATTTGTCTTATCATACAGTGCGATGGTGAATTCTTGTGTTCGGTTGTTGTTTTGTTTCCAGATTATGCATCCACCAATCTAAAGGCATAACTGCATTAGAAAATAATCATAGCACGAGGAGTTCCCGATGACACAATTCTCATAGTTCATTGCCGGACTGCTTGGTGATGACAGTCCTATCCTTCCATTTTGCATTCCATTCCATCCATCCATAACATACTGCATATTATGGTTACTTTTACTCTTGCTTACTTGTGTTTGTTCATGGTCACTTTATTACGCATGCTAGTTAGATTACTTGTATTTCATTTATCTATGATCATCCACACATGCGCGTTAAATGTATATTTTCTAGTAGTGATCACAAATACAAGTCATCTTACACATAACATGGATGTTGATCACCTTCTACTCTTCCTACACTGGTCGTTGGGGGCATCCACATTCGTCTCTCACATGTGCTATTGTTTCATTTTATACTTAGCACTTACATTACTTGGTTATAAATGCTTTTGACATACTAGTATTTTTCTAACATGCTAACGGGTGCTTCATGTGCAGTATTTACTATGCGAGGATACTTGCTTCCATATTTGTTTGTTAAATTTTGATCTTTTTTTCTTCTTATATATGGGCTTTGCCCTATGTTTGGTGTGCACATTTATTTTTTTGTTTGCAACCATGATGGCCTTGCATTTCTTGAGAACATCGTGATTGATTTCCCATGTTTACGACTCGCTTTGTGCGGACTAGACCTTGTCTTCTTGCGTGTTTACACTACTTGGTATATTTTACACTGTTTCCATAGATTACACATTGTCTTTTTACATGCATGCTTGTTTATACTAATTGCATTTTATTTGGCTATCCATCCTTGTTTGTGTGTGCCTTTGTTTCTACCAAGTGCATTCCCTTCCCCTTACAGGGAATAGTTTCAGAGTACATGTGATTTGGCCCTATTTTGTGGTTGCATTATCCTTCAACAAAGTTGCATGTGCCCCCAAAGAGGGGGCATCATTTGGGGTTTTACACTCTACCTACATAAAGCATTTACACCGGTTTAGTTCAAGTTCACTTTCCATCCCTAAAATGGCATTGTGAGTTTACATATAACGAGTGAGTTCATACCAGTTCTACGAACTCCATAGACATCAATTTTACATGACATGGTGTCCCTTAAAATTTCAGAGAAGTAGTTATAGGTTGGAGAAGATAGAAGAATTCCTCCCTATACTTCTTCCACTACCGGCATCGAATCACCCAAAAAAAAGGACGATACAAATATCTCTGTCACACATAGTTCAGGGAAGTAGTTATAGGTTGGAGGAAACCAAATCAATTCCTCCCTAAACTTCTTCAGACTATGGCGTCAGATCACCCTAAAAACCATACAAAATAGAGGATATCCTTCTACACTCTTTTTTTAACATGGATCAGGTGCACATGTTCTATTTACAATTTTTCATTTGTGTATTTTATTCACTTATTTAATTTATACATGCTTCTTTTACATTGCATTTTTACACATACATACATACATATTTGATTGTTTGATCATTTTCTCCTTGCAGGTCTGGTCATATGAGAAACAAGTAGTCAAATGGGTGAAAAAAAAAAAAATTTCAACAACAACACTTCGTGACCAACGACACGGCACTATACTAACCATGTAGGTATACATACACACATCAGCATCTAGCACATGCATTCCACCCTAGGTTCACTCTCATCACTTCTTTGCACATTTTTTTCATCTTTAGCTTCCATGCTCCTCCATATTTTTTTCATTCCACACTTTGTCTATTCCTTTGGAATTTTTATACTACACTCTTCATGGACATCAGGTACACATCCTCTATCTAATTTATGTTACCAAGATTTCGACTCACCAACATAAAGTGGGGGTAAATGTAGTCACAAAATCATGCACTTTAGACATTATTTATCCCGGTCTCATACTACTATTTAGAAGGTTCTTGAGTGAAGAAAGTACTAATTAACCCCCATTTTTTGGCCATCTTGTTTTATTTTATTTCATCATTACCGACCTTTTACATCCACATGCCTAGATAGATTCTAGTCATCTCGCATTATTTTAGCCTTGATTGGGGTGCCTAGATTAGTACTATGGCACCCATGGGTGCCCTAGTCCCACCAGAGGCACCCTGGTCCCTTTGACACTTTCCCCCGCCACTCTTTTGGACTCTTTCTAGCCATTTTAGCTTCTTATCTTTTTGGTAGTAAGCCATTTTGGGGTTAATCCTAAAATTAGACCAAGATAACCCTATAAATATAAAGTTATGAGACCATAATGAGGGACCTAACATCATTCACTACTATCATCCAACTAGAGTTTCATCCATCTATTACATTGGAGATCACTTGCATCCACATAGCTCCATCACAAGGCACAAGGCTAGGACATCTGTATCACACAAGCATATAGGGGAGGGATTCTATTTTATTTCATACACACATTATATTACATTTTATACACATAGTTATTGCTCACTACTTCACAAAATGTGACTGACACAAGCACAACCTAGGGAATGTTCACACACATTTGCACATAGAACTATATCGGTTCTGAGATGTAGTACAAAAATCATGTAGTAAGTCCACCATTATGGCAACTGAGGTCAGTTTGCCCCTTTATATGTATTTTTTATTTTTTAGGGTTTGATGCTTATTTTGGGGTCCTACAGATCTTTATATCATCATGGATTACTCAGTAACATTTGAAGCAGTACAAAGAATCTAATACAACACACATCAAATATTTTAGGTCACCTCCCATCCTTGCAAAGATCAGTTTCAGAGCTTTTACACAGACCAGGGAACCCAGTTTGCATACCAGAGTGCCCGTGGGTGCCCCAATCCTCTCTCTGGGTGCTCTAGTCCAGCCAGATACTCTAGTTCCATATTTTTCATTGGCTTTTGCACGGTCCTTCTTTCTTATAAATTTTTCCATTCACCTCTATGACACTATCCTACAAGCATCTTCTATTCAACTGAGTTCTTTCCTCTTCCCTCTTACACATTAGGGTTAACATTTCATTTTACATAGTTGTTTTGGTCATTTCATACTTATTTACTACATTTATTTACTTCATTTAGAGTTGTTCATAGCTTAGATTAACTATCCCCACATATCCTCTAATTTCCATTTTATTTAATCAAATATCGGAACTTAGGTCATGCTTAATGATGTCTCTGAAACCTTCGCCTAGTATCTCAAACAAACTATTTACACAATTATTTCCAAAACCTCTTTTTGCTTGCCTCCTTTGTGTACATCCCTTGTGTGCCTACTATGTAAACTATATTATAATCACTTCCTCGTTGTTCTCTTACAAAAAATGGTTGGGATTCATAAACTTATCCCTACAATCTACAACATATGTATATTGTTTTATAATTTCAAGATCTACTTTTCATGCTAGGCCAAAAAAATAGAAAACCCAATCAATATTTCTTTGAGGTATTTAATAAGATTTTTGGCAAAATGGACGAAAGAAACTTTGAAAATGGAAAAAATTATGGGATATGAAAATTTGAATTTCCCCCCTCATTAAGAAAAAGTGTAGGTTATTGAAATTTCAAATATTCTCAAATGTGGGGGAATTCACAATTTCAAATTTGAATTTTCCCTTGCAGGATAGGGGGAGATTTTTTACTGAATTTTTTATTTTGAAACGAGTGAGACATCGAAAAATAATGTAAATTCAAAACAATGTGATTTGTTATTGTTTATACTATATATTAATATAAGCATAATAAAAAATTATATTATACGAAAAAAGAAGTAATAAATTCTAAACATAGTTGTAAAGTTTAATAGAATAAATATAAACACATTAATTTTTTTATTTATTTTTTATCAAAATTGATAACGAGATTGTTAGATATAGTGCGCGCTAATTTAATATAATTCTCCAATTAAAATGTGTCACATGTCGATTTCAAACCAGATAATTGGGCAACATTATATTTGACACATTTATTTAGGATTTTTTTTACAGAAAAAGCCTATAAATTATTATAATCTTATATAAATCTGTGATATTAATATGTAAATAGTAACCCACTAAAATGATGACACGTGGAATGAAATTTCTAATATCTCTTTTGTTTGTCAATATTCTGTTGTTATTTACATTTAACATTAGTAACCCTAAAACATAACTTTTTGCTTCAAACATATTTCACATCGTTTATGATTTTTTATTACAACACCAAATATATAATAACAAATCATTATCTTAGCAACCGCTAAGCTATTCCTTTAAATTAGGTGTTAAAGAAATACTATGCAGGTTTTATTTTGTCAATTTATTTGTTGAGGACAAGCCTAATGGCTGTTAGCCTCTATATTTTATAGGATTACTTTCCATTAATGAATGAAACATTACATGTTGTTTGAATCAATTATAATAACTAGATTGTCAAGGATAAGCCTAACATCTGCTAAGATCTGTAATTGTTATTTCTTAGTCAAACACTATTTTAAAAATGAAATTGTTAAGCCTAATGGTCGCAATGTCATTACTTTTAATAAGTAATGGAGCTTAGAGGTCCGCTTTACTTAATTTTGTTTGCCTATAGTCTGAGTTGAATTATGTGTTACAAACAATATATCTCATGAGAAATACATAAGGATTGACCCATGTCGAGGGTATGTAGAGAAACATGTGGCTCCTCCAGGGATAGTCCAACCAATATGATATAATTATAATCAATGAAAAACACTAACAATCCAAATTTATACAGATAGTTTTTACAATGACAAGAGGTAATGGTAGGATCCTAACGACCACTAAGCTAGACCGTGATTTTTTAATTCAATTGTTATTTTCAAAATAAGAAACTGTTGAGCCTAGTTTCCATAATTCCATTCTTTTCAATAAGTAATGGAGCTTAGCGGTCACTAAGCATTTCCTTTGATACGATCCGATGTGACTTATGTTTTACAAACAATGGTATGTTTTTATAACTATATAAGACTTGATCCCTCTTGAGGGTATGTAGTGCAACACTTGGCTCCACCAGGGATAGTCCAACCAATATGATACCATTATAATCAATGAAACACCCTAGTGATCCAATGTTATACAAATAGTTTTTACAATGAAAAGAGGTAATGGTAGGAGACTAGTGTCTGCTAAGCTATACCATGATTTCTTATTCGATTACTATTTTCAAAATAAGAAAACTATTGATCCTAGCAGCCACAATTCCATTCTTTCAATAAGTAATGGAGCTTAGTGGTTACTAAGCATTCCCTTTGATAAAATCCGATGTGAATTATGTGTTACAAATAATATATCTTATAAGAACTACATAAGGCTTGATCTCTCTCAAGGGTATATAGTGCAAAACCTGGATCCACCAAGGATAGTCCAACCAATATGATACAATCATAATCTATGAAAAAAACTAGTGATCCAAAGTTGTACAGATAGTGTTTATAATGACAAGAGGTAATATTAGGAGCCTAGCGACCAATATGTCATTCCTTTCAATAAGTAATGGAGCTCAATAGTCACTAAGAATTTTATGTTATACAAACCAATGTGAATTATGTGTTACAAATAATATTTCTTGTGAGAACTACATAAGGCTTGATTCCTCTCGATGGTATATAGTGAAACACTTGGCTCCACTAGGGATAGTCTAGCCAATATGATACAATTAAAATCAATGAAACACACTAGCAATCCAAAGTTGTACATATAGTGTTTACATTGACAAGAGGTAATGGTAGGAGCTTAGTGACCACTAAGCTAGACCATGATATGTTATTCTATCATTATTTTCAAAATAAAAAATTGTTGAGCCTAACAACTGATATGTCATTCCTTTCAATAAGTAATGGATTTTAGTGATCACTAAGCATTTTTTATACAAACTAATGTGAATTATGTGTTAGCATACATAAGGCTTGATCCCTCGTGAGGGTATGTTGTGCAACACTTGGCTTGGCTAGAGATAGTCCAGATAATATGATACAATTATAATAAATGAAAAACACTAGCTGTTTAGATAGTTTTTTACAATGACTAGGGATAATGAGAGGAGCCTAGTGGCTGCTAACCTAGACCATGATTTTTTATTGTATCACTATTTTCAAAATACGAAACTGTTGAGTGTTTCCACCGTAAAGCAATTCGCAATAAGTAATGGATCTTATAGGTCGCTAATCATTTTCGTTAATACAAAAAAATGTGAATTATATGTTATGCACAATATATCTTATGCAAACTACATAAGGCTTGATCCCTATCAAGGGTATGTAGTGCAACACTTGGTTCTACTAG
Source organism: Taxus chinensis (assembly GCA_019776745.2). NCBI lineage: Eukaryota > Viridiplantae > Streptophyta > Pinopsida > Cupressales > Taxaceae > Taxus > Taxus chinensis. The sequence continues at coordinate 623,118,158 of CM034155.1, forward strand.
TGATAGTCTAGCAAATATGATACAATTATAATCAATAAAAAACATTAGCGATCCAAAGTTGTACAAAAAGTTTTTTACAATGACTAGACCTAATTAGAGGATCCTAGCGGATGCTAAACTAGACCATGATTTTTTATTTATCATTTTTTTCAAAATAAGAAACTATTGAGTTTAGCTGCCGTAAATACATTCCTTTCAAAAATTAATGGATTTAGGCATTCAATAGGCATTTTTTTATATGAATTGATGTCAATTACATGTTATGCACTATATATTCCAATGCCTGATTTTAAATAAGATCCTTAGGTTTTAGTGGCCACTAAGTTATTTCTTGCAATATTTGTTAATGAAGAACTACGCATATTTTATAATTTCCATTTATTTGTTGACGAGAAGCCTAGTGTCCGCTACCCTCTATATTTTTTAATTTTTTTCCAGAAATGTAAGGAATATATACATATTGTTCAAATCAATTATAATTCATTCATTAGGTGCATATGAATTTTCCTTCTCACAATACGTTATTACTGAGTTGAAAACATTGATATATTCCATTAGTAATTATTTTTTAATCTTACCAAATAATGGCAAAATGAGGGAAAATTGAGAGAATTTTTGTCGCGACACTATGTTTTACTCATAAGATATTCATCAACAAAGAATATAGTATTATAACCATTTCAAAAAGTAATATTCATACAGAGAGACTTATGGTTGACTAGAATTTTGGATCGAAGCCAAGTGTCAACTACTCTTAGTGATTTTTACCCAGATTTGATACAACATAAAGGATAGTAAAGGTTCGTAGCCTAGGAAGACCGATCCTCTAAATATGTTAACATAGTGTTGGAGAGAAAAATTTTCGGGTGGAAAAACTTATGGATTCCTTGCCAAAACTCTGGGAGTCTAAGTTCCTCTACTTAACCGGTGTAGCTGTCGTATATGCATGGGCGTGAAAAGGTGGATTTCTGTGGTGGCCTTTTGACCGAGGATCCAATAGGGGCACTCCACTGACCCTACAGAAAATCTAGCAATCTCTTGCGAGGGAATACTTAAGGTGGGAAAGGGAGTGAGAAATGAGATAGGGAAACTAATGTTGTAGGTAGGAAATCAGATTCCTACACATATTAGCCAGAAAATGTAACACATGCATTTATGAGAAGAAACAACCCTACAAATGGCAACAAGACGAGATAAGAATGGAAACTCAAAGTTTCTAAAATATCCTCATCAAAGAGGCTAAAAAATACTTCTTCTTATATTGATGCTTAAACAGGAGTTTTACATGATGTGGGAATGGAAGAAATTTGAGAATGGAGGAAAGTAGAAGAAAATGGCTATCTCCTTTACTTTCTCTAAGTACAATGCACTCGTGAGTTTACAAGATCAATTGCCAACCATTTACAATGGTGTGAATAATCCATTAAATATATTGTAAGAAATGGTTACAACTTCTTCTTTGTTAGCAAGAAACAGTTTACAATCTTTTCAATCATTCACGTCCGTTCAGATTCTTGATTCGTGAAGAAACGCCAATGGCAGAAAAACTAAAATTTTCATAATGCAGCCATTACACTTGTTTTGTAACTTTGAATTTGAACTGTTCATCTTGCCTTTGAAACTTTAAAACATACCAATCCAAGTGGGAGAAATTTACTGGAGCAGGCGTGGAAAATGCCTTTTGCATTTTGTGACTTTATAGAAATTTGGCATTTTTTACATTTTTGGTCTGCCTTTCCACTTTTGATATAATCCTGACATGTGGCTTCACTTGAGTGGAGACAGATTCGTGGGTCAATTTTATAATTTTACCTTTTTTCAATGCGGGCTCAAAAACAAAAATTGCTCTGTCAGCATGCCTCCTTGCTTTGACTCTTTTAATGTGGGCTTAATATTTGACTTTTTCCTTGGTGTGGACGGGGTTGCAGGTCACTTTTTAACTTTAATCCCCTTTAATGAAAACAAGGCTCAAAAACTCAAAAGGCTCCAATGACCCACTTCCCTGCTTTGACTTTCTAACAGTGGGCTCAAGATTTGAATTTTTCCTTTTAGCATGATCGGGGTTGCGGGTCACTTTATGAATTGTATCCTTTTTTACAAAGAGACTCAAAACATGAAATTTCTCTGATGACCCGCTTCCAATTAGTTATGTACACGTACCCATGGATAATGAAGCCAAAATTTAATGGGGAAGAAAACACCCATCATTCACGACTGTGGAAAAAATATAGAGAAGAAATTTCTCCGATGACCCGCTTCCAATTAGATATGTACACATACCCATGGATAATGAAGCCAAAATTTGATGGGGAAGAAAACACCCATCATTCACGACTGTGGAAAAAATACAGAGAAGAAGAAAACTCCACCATTTCGCACCTGATTTTCAAATTTCTTTCGCAAGCCAAGGAATTGAAAACAATACAAGGTTCAACGATCCATGGCCATAGGAAGATTGACAATTTCATTCAAATGAGGACAACAATAAAATTTTCATGGGTCCAGACAGGAAAACGAAAAATTTATCAAAACGTGCAGACTTGAGGGTTTAAACAATTTTAAAGCATGAATTTCTCTATCTTTTCAGACTTCCAGCTTTACTTGAACACTTATGGAGGGTGTTAGCTCAAATTTTTTGAATTAGACTTAAAAATGAGGGGGGGATTTTGAGGGAAACAATAGCTGGCTCTAGCTTGGGGACATGACATAAACTGACCACAGTGAAGACATGACATGGGAATCCAGAATCTCAATCTCTAGACCCTGTAATTCGTTGACCAGTGCCTTATCCATTGGGCCTTGCAGATTCATATACAACTTTGAGAAAGAAATATCAGAAGAAGGAAACACACAAGCACACAATGGAAAGGAAACACACGACACACAATAGAAGGGGAAATAAAACCACACAACGGAAAGGGAAACACACCTATGATATAAGGCGGGGGAACAACCCGCTTTCACTGATGATACAATTTCAAGTATTTCCCACTCCGAGGCAATTCCAGTGGCATTCCATCCAAATATGAGAGAAGAAAAGCATTCTCACCATAAACTTCATGAATCTAGAATGGGCTGAGCCATAATGAATCTAACTTTCCATGGCTGCCTTTTGGTTCTCTTCTCTTATCCCATAGCAAGATGAAGTCTCCAACTTTGAATTCTCTTGCCTTGGCCTTCTTATCAAAAATATTCTTTATTTTCAATTGTTACTCCTTAATGCAATCCACCACTTGGAGTCTATTTTCTTCCAACTTCTCAAGAAAGAGGATCCTCTTGTCAATAGAATCCTTGTATTGACCATCTTCTATTTCCTGTAGCAGCTTGAGAGACAACATCTTGATCATGAGAGGAATTTCTACTTCGACTCCATACAACAGTTGGAATAGTGACATACCTATTACCTTCTTGGGAGTGATCCTATCCACCCATAATGCGTCGTACAACCTTTTGTGCCAATTCCTTTTATTCTCATTTACAAGCTTGCGGAAAATGGTCACAATGTTCTTGTTTCTTGATTCGGCCTACCCATTTCCTTGTGGATAGTAATAAGAAGAATGAGATATGGAGATTCCGTAGTTATAGAAAAAATTGGTCATCTCTCTTGAAGAGAAATAGGTAGCATTATCTACTACAATCTTCTATGGCACTCCAAAACAGACTATGATATTCTTCTTGATGAAGTTGCATACTGTTTCAATGTTGGCTTGTTTGGCCAGAATGGCTTCCACCAATTTGGTGAAGTAGTATGTTACTTTGTGTACATAGGTGTGCCCTACACTTGAGTGAGGGTTCATAATACCAATGAAGTCCAACCCCCATTGTTGAAATGGTTCTTCAATAACCACAGGCCTGAGTGGTAATCCAACGAGTTGTGGTCTTGCAACAAACTATTGGCATGCTTTGAATTTAGAAACCCAATCTTGAGTATCTGCAAAGATGGTGGGCCAATAATACCTTCCTCAGAGGATCTTGTGTGTAGTGACCATTGCTGAAAAATGTCCACCACATGCTTGGTCATGGTATGCTTTAAGCAACTTTTCTTGTTGTTGTTTATCTACGCACCTGAGGAAATAACCATCTAGGCCTCTTTTGTAAAGTGCACGATTCTAGATTACAAATTTAATTGCCTTCAGCTTGAGTGCTCTCCTTTTCTTGTAATCAAGATGGGGATGGAATTCTCCATAATTCAAGTAATAGGAAATATCAACATACCACTCATCAATAGTGGTGACAAAGAGAACTTGTGGGTTGTCTTCTGAGCAAGTTGAGCAAGCACAGTTTTCTTTGCCATGTTGAACTTTGAGTGTTTCATCTTTAGCAATCAACTTGCACAAGACATTTCCCCTTACCAGATTGGGGGGTCAAATCTCCAAGTCATATTCTTGAGTCTTTGCAATCCAATTTCCTCTTTTAGCACTAGGATCTTGCTGTGTTAAGATGGACTTGATTGCATTGCTGGGGACCATCACCACCCTATGGGAATTGAGGATGTAAAACCTGAGTTTTTTTACAGCCTTGACCACTGCATAGGCATGCTTCTCCAATTGGATGTATTTTAGCTCATGATTTTTCAAAGGAAAACTCATGAAAGTAATAGGTTCTTCCACGCCTTCATCATTTTTCTGAATGAGAATGACAGAGAGTGTATGTTTTGATGCATAACAGTACATGATGAATTATTTGTTAAAATATGTAGATACAAGAGTTGGGGCCTTAGAAATGGATTTATTAATCTCTTCGAATGCTTCCTTCCCTTCATTGTTCCATTTGAAGTTTTCTTGTGGTTTCATCATGGAAGTGATGTGCTTCATCAACTCAACAAACTTAGGCATAAAATGACGAAGAAAGTTCACCTTTCCGAAGAATGAATGAACTCCTTTCTTGCTTGTGGGCAAGGCTAATGCTTGAATGGATCTAATCCTCTCAGGATCAATGTGTGCTCCATGTTTGTTCACAATGTGCCCCAATAACTTGTCTTCTATGACTCCAAAAATGCACTTTTTTGGATTTAGTGATATGCCATATTTCCTACACCTTACAAGTACCTGTTCCAAGTGATAGATATGATCTCCCCTCTTCTTTGAATATACTATGAGATCATCAAGATATATGACAATGCAATGCTTTAGATATTTGAAGGCCAAATCCATCGCTCTTTGGGAATGTAGCTCTTGCATTGATTAGGCTAAAAGGCATTCTGCTATAGGTAAAAGTGCCCCAAGGTGTTGTAAAGGTTGTCTTGGTGTGGTTCTCCTCTGCCACTATGATTTTATTATATCCTGAGAATCCATCAAGTAATGAAATCATTTCAGATCCAATGAATTCTTGCAAGATATGGTCCATGATAGGAAGAGGATAATTTTCCTTTAGTGATTCCTGGTTCAGGTTGTGAAAATCTACACATATCCTTATTTCACCATTCTTCTTCCACACTGGCACAATGTTAGCCACCCATGTTAAATGGTGGATGGGAAAGATGATACTTGCATTAAGCATCTTCGTTACCTCTTCCTTGATGGTATCAACAATATTTGGGTTGTACGGCCTTTGGTTTTCTGCCTGAAGGGCTTAACACCCTGCTTTAAAGGAATTGAGTGATGCATTTCCTTTGGCTGGAAGGATTTGAGTTCATCATAAGAGTAGGCCAAGACATCTAAGTATTTCTTGAGTAATGCAAACAAACCTTCTTTTTTCTTTAGGGGAGCAAACATTTTCTAATATTTACCATCCTTGGCTCCTCCGAGGTACCAATGTTTTCTTTATCAAAATCAACTTGGGCACCAAGAAGATTGCTTTTCTTTCTCTTGAATGAATTTTTCATGTTTGTCAAAGAGGTCTTCTAATGAGACTAGGCCTTTGGGATTTTTTTTACCTTTTAATTTGATTACTCCCTCATCATCAATCCCTTCAATTCCTTATTTTTCTTCTTTGGGGGACTGCTTCTCGGTGTGGATTTTCACCTCCTTCAAAGAAGAGATTATTGAAATTATCCCTTTTCTCTAAAAGGATAGAATTTGGTTATCATCATTGAAGATTTGCCAATGATTTGCATTGTCAGGTACACTAGGCCTGAATACCATTTCAATGGTCACTTTGTCTTTACCAAAAGAAGGATGAGGTGTCACTAGGGAAGATAAAACTACAAGATAATCAACCTTTTCCTTCTATTCCCTAGGGATAGCTTCAATGGAAAATGCATCAAAATATTCAATGCAGTCCCACACTTTGTTTCTGTAATGTTGACATCTTGGATTCTTCACATGATATTATTAGTGGAACTTCTTTACTACAACCTCAGCATCACCTCAGCATCTTAGTTTCTTGATTCTCATGTCCTTTGCTACAATCATTCCTAAGAGTAGTGCTTCATACTCTGTAGTGTTATTTGTATTATCAAATTGAAGCTTGTAGGAAAATGGGTACAACTCATTGGAAGGAGAGGTAAAATACTACACCAGCTCCCGAGACCACACTGGAATGACTACCATCAAATTCCATTGTCCAAATTTGATCTTCCTCTTCCTCCATGATAAGTGGCAAGTTTCTCCTCTTTATTTGATGTGAGGAAGTACTTTCTTAGCCCACAATCGTGAAAGAGAATGTTTACTTTCGTATCATCAGACTTTCGTACTATGAACTTCATCTTTCTTACTGATAATAACCTCTTCGTCTCACCTTTTACTAGGATAGTTGCAGATGACCAATCCATTTTTATCTCTCCACCTAGGTCTCTGCAGAAACTCCTACTCAATAGCATACTAAAGGATGTTGGGATGTTTGCTACCTAGTAAGGTTAGGAGCACCTTCTTGTCTGGAAAATCATCTAGTGCTACCTGTGCATCTTTGATTCTTCCTACCAATGGCACTTGTTTGTATTCCATTGAGTATCAGGTGCCATTTACCTAGGTTAGGGTGAGGCCTAGAGAATTTACAACTTTGGCTAGCATCACATTGTCTGAGGCTCCAGAATCTATGATACAATTATTTAGCTGGAAGCCTTTAATGAGGAGTGACAGGTAGAAAGTTTCAACCCTGTTGGTTTTAGAGGAACTGAGGACTAACATGTTTTGGGAAGGTGGTGTGGATGGTGTGGGTAGTAATCCTTTATAATTAGAACTCGAGGATATAGGGTTACCACCACGAACTGTATTAATGAACCTGTAAAACTAGGTCAGGTATGTTTGTAGGTATTTTATTTTTGAGTGTTGGACTTTGGTTTTTCTTGCATGTTCCACAAAGTCAAATGGGGTTATGGTGAGCAAGGAAGAGGTTCTGGAAATGGAGGAATATTTACATGGTAGAAGCTTTACTACTTTGGGTGTTGAATTCTCCTATTTGGGTGTAGAAATTGGCTTGGAAGGGGGTGAGGGTGTAACTTTTGATTGAACCTTAGATGTTTTTGCAGGAAAAACATTTAAAGGATAATTGTTCTTAGCAAATTTTGAGCTGGGAGAAGAATTAGATAACTTAGCATAATAGCATGATACCTGACAGCCATTGAGTCTGGCTTTTCTTTGGCTGACTCCATAAAAGGTGGTAATGGTGATCCTCTGTTGATGATTTTATTTTGTGTGACCTCTGGAGGAGAATCTTATTTATTCTTATTATCCTTTACTGCAACCATTGAGGATGAATCACCTTTCTTGGATTGTGCATGAGTGAAAAAATCACATGAGAAACTCTGAGCTTCTTCATCATCAGTGTATTCAATTAGACCATTGTGCATATCAACTTCCTTGACCTCAAGATAGTTTTCATAGTCTTCCATTTTTTCTTCTTTAGTTTCATCAATTTCTGCTTCCTCCTTCTACTCTTTGGTGTCACAGATGGCATTGACTGGTGGTGCTTCAAGAGAAAGTTGATGAGGAGGTGGAGCAATCCTTGGCCTATCTAGAGGGTTTGGTTTCCATGAAGCATTCTGTATTGTGATATGAGATAGATGCTTCTTCAAGGCAACCAAGTCATTTTCCATTTTTTGGAACATTAGATCAGTGGTGAAAGAGTTTGAATTCTAACGCTTTTGCTTTCCATTGGGGCCTTTCACCTTTCCGGAAAGGATTAGATCATCATCGGTTTCTATTGCATGGTCTTGAGCTTCCCTTAATGTTCTTGGTTGGGTTCTTCTAAGGAAGAAACCTACTTCTGATGGAAAGGAACTCATGAAGAATCTCTTCAAATTATTTTCAGGAGGCACCACATCTTTAGGGATTCTTCTTATCACTCTGTTATATCTTGCTACGAATTCTCTCATTGATTTGGAGTTTTTTTTTTCATTTGTACCAATTGGATCAAGAGATCCTGAAAATATTTTGTTCTCTTGAACCTATGTTCGAATGCACTTCTTATATCTTCCCAACATGTGACAGACCTCGGGGGGTAGCATGTAGAACCATTGGGCAGCTTTCTCTTGGAGTGACTCCACAAAGAATCAAACTGACACATCTTCGTTCTCAACACCCAACACACTGTAAGTAGTGATAAATGTGGCTACATGCTCTTTAGGGAGTTGATAACCATCCCCTCTAAATTTTGGGAAATTTTTCCTCGAGCCTCTCGATAGCTCATGGAGTGGTTGAGCAAGAGCTAGTGGACCGGTGTTTCCTCCCCATTGTACATTAGGCCTATGGGCCTCATGATCACATTCATGCTCATGATCCCCCATTATATTTATGTTTTTAGCTTCCAACCTTACTAAGGTTGTGGCTTCTGCTACTGCTCTTTCATCTGCCTAGGCTTAAAGTCTCTCGATTTCTTCAAGTTGAGCTCTTATTTCTTCATCGGCTCTCGTCTCTCTTTCTCTAGCTTCTTCTTCAGTCTTCACGTCAGTGAAGTCTACAAGGTTCTCGTTGATGTATGAAAATTCACCATCTAAAGGATTGGCAACACTCAGGTTCCCAACATGACCGGTTGCTTGAAAAGGAAGCCTCTGGATTCTGAGTAGCTCTTTTCTCCTTTGAAGTTCTTCAAAAATGGGATTAGTTTTTCCTCCTTATCTATTTTTCCGGGTGTATCTTTTATCTACCAGCTTAAAAATATATGATCTTCTTTACAGTGCTGGAATTTGTCTTTGCCTCTCCAATCCAGCAATGTGTTCTTCTTCAAGGTCTTGAATTCTCATGGTAATGAAGTAGTGATTGACACTTTGTCTATTATGCCAGATAGCTTCCCTCAAATCTGAAGCAACATCTTCTTGGATGTGGAAGAGCAATTCGGATCTTTCAACAGGAGGATTTCCTAGAATAGCCATGATTTGAATCCATATGGCTCATATAGCCATTCAAATTCTAGAAATTTTTCTCTTTTTTGAATTTTGAATTTTCTGACCTTGCGGTCGCATTCAGGTGCAGATGCTGCAAAATCTACCCCACAGTGGGCGCCAATAACTGTTGGTGAGGAAATTTGTCAGGTGGACAAACTTGTGGATTCCTTACCAACGCTCTGGGAATCTAAGTCCCTCTACTTAACCAATGTAACTTCTATATATGCATCCACATGAAAAGGTGGATTTATTTGGTGGCCTTTCGATCGAGGATCCAACAAGGGCACTCCACTGACCCTACGGAAAAGCTAGAAATCTCTTGCTAGGGAATACTTTTTTTGAAGGTGGGAAAGGAAGTGAGAAATGAGATAGAGAAACTAATGTTGCAGGTAGGAAATCATATTCCTACACATATTAGTCAGAAACTTTAACACATGCATTTATGAGAAGAAACAACCCTACAAATGGAAACAAGACAAGATAAGATTGTGAACTCAAAGTTTCCAAAATCTCCTCATCAAAGAGGCTAAAAAATCCTTCTTCTTTTATTGATGCTTAAACATGAGTTGTACATGATGTGGGAATGGAAGAAATTTTAGAATGGAGGAAATAAAAAGAAAATGGCTATCTCATTTGCTTTCTCTAAGTATAATGCACTCGTGAGTTTACAAGATCAATTACCAACCCTTTATAATGGCATGAAGAATCCATTAAATATCTTGCAAGAAATGGTTACAACTTCTTCTTTGTTACCAAGAAATAGTTTACAATCTTTTCACTCATTCATGTCCATTCAAATTCTTAATTCGCGAAGAAACACCAATGGCAAAAAAAACCATACTTTTCATAATGCATCCATTACACTCATTTTGTAACTTATAATTTGAATTGTTCATCTTGCCTTTGAAAATTTAAACCAGATCCATCCACGTGGGAGAAATTTACTAGAGTGGGCGTGAAGGATGCCTTTTACATTTTGTGACTTTATAGAGATTTGGAATTTTTACATTTTTGGTCTGCCCTTCCACTTTTGATATAAGCCTGACACGTGGCTTCACTTGAGTGGAGACAGAGTCGTAGGTCACTTTTATAATTTTACCTTTTTTCAATGTGGGCTCAAAAAAACAAATTGCTCTACCGGCCCGCCTCCCCGCTTTGACTCTTTTTATGCGGGCTTAATATTTGACTTTTTCCTTGGCATGGGCTGCAGGTCACTTTTTTAAATTTAGGCCCCTTTAATGAAAACAAGGCTCAAAAACTCAAAAGTATCTGACGACCCACTTCCCCGCTTTGACTTTCCAACGGTGGGCTCAAGATTTGAATTTTTCCTTTTAGCATGATCGGGGCTGCAGGTCACTTTATGAGTTTTAGCTTTTTTTACAAAGAGGCTCAAAACCTCAAAGTTCTCCACTGACCTGCTTCTAATTATATATTTCCATGTACCCATGGATAATGCAGCCAAAATTTGATGGGGAAGAAAATACCCATCATTCACGAGTGTGGAAAAAATACAAAGAAGAAGAAAACTCCACCATTTCACCCCCTGATTTTCAAATTTCTTTCTCGAACCAAGGAATTGAAAACAATACAAGGTTCGATGATCTATGGCCATAGGAATATTGACAGTTTCATTCAAATGAGGACAACAATAAAGTTTTCAGGGTCTGGACAGGAAAACGGAAAATTTGTCAAAATGTGCAGACTGGAGGGTTTAAACAATTTCAAATCATGAATTTCTCTATATTTTCAGACTTCCAACTTTACTTGAACACTTCTAGAGGGCGTGAGTTCAAAATTTTTGAATTTGATTTAGAAAATGAGGTGGGGATTTTGAGGGTGAAAACAAGTAGGTTTGAACAATTTGGAACAAATTTCTTCAACTAGTACTGTAAATCTAACTTATAATCAGCGTAAAATACAATATAGTTGTGGTGTAGTGGCACTCAATAAACATTTGTAAAAATGTGTAATCCTTACTGTTTGTATTTGATATCTTGTTGAGGATTTTCCTAGCAACCAATTAGGTTTAAATATCTTACTTAGACTTGTTAAAGAGATATAATCATGTCAACTGCAATATGTTCGATAACAAATAATGTTTAATGACCGCTAAATATGTTATTTTGATTTATTTTGCAAACATTATCTTCAAAATATGAAACATTAGATCTTTGTGGCCTCTACACTATTCCATTCAATAGGTGTAAATGAACAACAAGGAATGTTATAAGTTGTCCATTTATATGTCGACTAGAAGCCTATCTTCCACTAATATCTATATTTTCTAACATTCCTATCATGTTATCTATGGAATGTTATATTAATATAGGTTTTCAAACTCGAGGATAATCCTTTTAAAAGGTGCAAATGAAAGATGATCCTTTCAATGCATGATAAGTGGCTAGAACACTTTTGGATAATTTATGTTATTATTGATTTGATCCACAAAATATGAATTACTATAATCAGTTGAATGTTAGATATAATGTCCAATCGAAGCCTATCAGCCACTAACCATTAAGTTAATTACACTCTAATGATACAAAGTAAGGAACTCTTGAGGTTGGTGACTGTTAGGCTAATACTTATATTCCTTATCAGATAATGTGAAAAAACATGTTATACTTCATATATGAACTAATTATTAATGTATTCTATTCCAATTACAAGTAAAATATCTTCCATTGCTCACACTCCATTCTCGATAATTCCATTCATCGAAGGTGTTGAGTGTTGCAAGAAAAGAGATGAGGAATGGTTTTTTAAAATCCATTCCCCTGAAAAACTACCATGCTGACCTGTGGTTTTTTTTTTGTTATAGATGACAAGAAAGAGGAAGTTGGTATGGTTATATCCTCAGAATTTATTGATTCTAGGACACTGTATTTTCAGGTTGAACACATTGAATTTGAAAACAATAAGTGTTTTATTCTGGATATGGAGTTGGAAGTTTCTTTATTCAGGAAATGAAAAATGTAAGCCCAATAGACAAAGTACCATATTCATGTTCACAATATGGTTGGAATTTGGGGATGTTAATAGATTCTGACAATACCAGTTGTTCAAATGCAGAACAAATTCATAATGGCATGTTTACAATATTTAGAAAATTGTATAGAAATGAAAAAAAATCTTCTGTTTGTCATTTTTTGAATAGAACAGGTTTTCTTTCACCTCCAAAACATGCCAAGTTGTTTACTATGTTGAGGAAAACATATTTTTCTAAATTGGAGATCGACCCATCTAAATCAAAGTTATATGGGTTGAAAAAGAATACTAAATCAACTACATTGTTAAAGAAAGAAACCACTATATTCAAGAAATAGAACCTTCAACTATTCAACAGTTTCATTTGTTTTTGTTCAATGGTGAAGTATTTTCAATTGATGTTTCAAGGTGCCATGTAGCACCTCCAGAATATCAGTATCATCCTATAGATGATGAGAATGTTAACCTTCTTTTCCACTCCATGTTGATAAATGTTATTCCTACACATAGGGACATAAATTCTTCTTCCCTTCATGCAGTCTATGAATAATGTTGTGGAACTCCAAGATCCAAAATACCTGGAAAGGGATGATGTGAAATTTTATATACTTGATGGCCAACATACAATATGTGCGCAAAAAATGATTTTTGGCTTATAGACTTACAATTATTTACATTTGAGGCTATGGTTTTGAAAGGATCACATTCTATGTCGTGCAAAAATATCTACCGAAGCCATTGCATATATTTGCAAACAAAGAATGAAGTAAACAAAACTTGATAGAAACCATGTTTATTGATTTGTTGTATGAAGCTAGATCAGTTTGGCAATCGTTAGGATGTCCTCAATGGCCCAGAGTGACAAAAACAAAGACATATGAGTGGAAGGTAATGTATTTTAATTTTATTGCATTGGTTATTAACATTTACTTTCTTCATATGAATGGATAAAAAATATTTTTTTCCTTTGAATGTAGAGCTTTGAGAATCAATTCCTTTCAATTTTCCTTGTGCAAAAACCAGAGAGTCTATATGATAAATGAAATTTTTTATTGTTTCCGCATGATATATGGACTAAATGGACAACAACCTTTCAGTTGTTTAGATCAGGTGGCCTTTATTTTTCACCTATTAAGGATAATTAGGTTAAATTTCAGCCAAATTCACTAGTAAGATTCACAACCAATTCATTCAGGGTTGTTAGAGGAATGACCAATGAAGAACTATCAGTACTAGATGATAAAGTGCAATCAAGGGATGTATGATTAACTGATCTGTTGAGGTAAGCATCATAGAAGAGAATTTTATTCTTACTGTTGGAGAATAAAAGGAGATAGAAAATGAGGGAAAATTTCTATAATTTATTTGAAAGATAAACATCCAAATAATATTGTATTGAAATCCTACAAGTGAATCCAATGTAATTGAAAAAATTAAATTGCATGAATCACACTACTGGAAGTTGTCTGTATTGTTGGGTGAAGAGAGAAAAGGAAAAAGAAAAATGATTCCCATATAGGTGAAAAAAGGCAAAACAAAAAAAAGACCCTGAGGTGGAAGAAGTTCTTCCGTTCGAGGCTCAGACAATATTAGACAACTATGTGATGTCAATGGAAGAAATATACCAGCAAGGATGGAAGACACAAAATATTTTACTTGTCAATGTGCATATCCATTCCAACTTCCATCAACTTTATCAACTATTCCTTCAACTAATCCTTTCAATGTTGAATGTGTGATCGCTGATTTTTGTAATTTGTCTAGTGATATTTCTTTTGATGTAATAATGGAGCTGCTAATAGTTATATGGAACTAGTGTGCTGGATTGTATTATTATTGTTCTCATACCAATTGATTATTCAAAAATGTTAAGAGAAACAATAAAAATATACATGGAAAAGGTTAAAGATAGTGGAGAATCAATTTTGGATGGATGTTATAGATTTTATGACATCAATGAGAAATTTAAAGTTTTTGTTTCTTATGTACACAATAATTGGTGTGCATAATTGCGACAATAGCGATGATGATAGAGAAGAAGTCACTAGGGATTGGATGGAGAAACTTCCATAGGAATTGGTAACTGCAAGAGAAATTGGCCTACAAGGAAACATCCATCATTTTCCTTGCTGAATGATCTTATGAGTTCTGGTATGAGATGTTCACTCGATGATGTTCCCAAAATTCTCTAATAATAGTGCTTTATGGTGGAAGTGTCATACTACGTGCATTAGTTGATTCTAATCTAATTGTTATTTTTTATTGTTGAGACACATAGTCAAGGAATGTTTTTTGAAACATTACTATTCTCATTTGAAGAAAGGTTCATCTCCAAAGACAACTTGAACAAGTGATTTTTTTAATGGCTTTGAACTGATATAAGCTACTTATACATTTATTATTTATGCAGACAACCAAAAAACTAAGAAGTAACGGTGAGCTCCAATCAACTTAAAATTATAGGAGCCAATGTATAACCCTTTCAACTTGACGCTACACAACAAGTTCAACATGGTGATTGACCTTCAATCATTTTATAAATATGTTTAATGTACTATGTTTTCAATTACCATGGTTTTCATTTATTTAACAATACTATATTTTTACAGTTTCAATGACAGATGTGGAGAACATGAGTCACATCTGGCATGAATACACAATCAAATCCTAGTATGTTATTTCATGTGCATTTATAAATAAAACCACTAATAAGCCCCACAAATTTATAAGACATTAAATGTTTATGTAAAACCAACAACCAAGAGAAAGTAACCATGGAGGGTGCATGGGGGTATCCAACACGAATAAGCCATCAAAACCTAGTATGTTAGCCATGTGTATTTTTAAACAAAACTATTTATAAGGCCCACAAATTTATAGGAAATGATACCAACTAACTCTAGAAGGACAACACTTTTCAAAGAAGGAATAACCAAATAACCTATTTCAAATGTTCATGGTTGCATCTAAAGTCTCCATAATTTGTAGTTAGTTTCATAACTATTAAACATTAGTTTTAATGCTTGGCATACGGTAGAAGATAAAGTTTAAGGAAATCCATTTGTAAGCTACACTAACAATTTAAATCAAACCATATAGATCTTAATGGACTCTTTGCATCCATGTTCGATACTAGTAGTGGTTAGATTTAACAACCATTCTTTCAATAAACGTCCCGCTAATACTTTTAACAACATCTCATTGATTCACTACTGTATACTGACTACTTACATTAGAATGTACATGATTACTTACATTGAATTAACATTATTTCTTCAACATCATCATAAAAAACTACATAAGGTTTGATCCTGCTTGTGGGTATGTAAAGCAATACTTGGCTAACCTCATTAAAGGTTTTCCAATGAAGTGTAGTCCAAAAAATGATGGCATAGCCTAGCGGTCACTAATCCACATCAATAGCTCAGAATTGTTGTGTGCCCAAGGGTGGTTCAATGAATATAAGCGTAGGTAGCAGCCAATAAACTTCATTCAAAAGAATTTCATGTATATTCTAGATGTTGTATCCAAACTTGACATATTTACTGCGTTATCTAGCTATGGAGCCCTTTTTTGTAAAAGGGTTTAGTCCCTTCAAAACTATGGACTACGTTTTCTGCTATATCTAGATTTTGGCCTCGTTTTGTAATAGGGTATAGTCCCTTTAAAAATATTTACCACTAATAAAAAAATTCATTCAAAATACAGAGAACACTTGATAATGTACTTACCACATTACCACAAAGAACTATGTTTTTTCAATTAAAATTTCATTTTCCATAACATGAAATCAATTATGAATTGATTAATGTTTATTTCAAATACATCTTGCATCAAAAAAACCAACAGTGAGGTGATGCAAGCCAACTGCAAGCTCAGTCGATAAATGGTAGCCTCCTAAAGTGTTGATATTAAACTTACCATATTACCACACAGACCACTATGATTTTTCAATTATGATTTCATTTTCCATAAAAATAAATATATTATTGAGTTGATTAATGTTTATTTGAAATAGATTATTCATCAAACGGATCCAACAACGGTTAAGGACTATGTAATCCCAGCCGCAAGCTCAATCGGTAAGTGGTATCTGCAAGATAAAATTTTTTTTATTTCAATTGGTTAGAATTGATATGCGTAGACAAGATTAAAATATAATTATTTACTTCCATGTAGTTAGCCAAAAGGATTATTTATTTATTTTAGATTTGGAGGGCTTGCTATATGAGAAAAACCAAGGATACACTAGGGAGACAACATTCAAGATTGGAAAAGTGACTATTAACCTGTGAGGTGGGTTGAATGAATTTATAAAATTATTATCACCAAAATTTGAATTGGGATTCTGGTCCAACAATATCACTTTTATTGATGTTGAAAAGCTAACAAAGGGCTTCAATAAAAAATATCGACTGAATTGAATCCAATACTCACTTGGGGAAAGGAACATTATAATATATTCAATGGAATTACAATAAAATATCTAGAAAAGGTTTGGAGTAGAAATGATGTTTCCTTCAGTTCTAAAGACACATTGTGTATTACATTAGGTGCAAATGGAAAGCCTCCTAAAAATTTTATGGTTGGGATGAAAAAAAGAGGAGAAAAATGTTCAAAAGATATGTGGTTGATTAATGATTTGTACAAAAACTTATCACTAATAGTGTCTCAGGGATTGAATGTTTTAGAGGTCATTAAATATTTGGAGCAAGAAAATTACTAAATAACTATTTATCATTTCAAAATTTTATTATGATGGTACTACTTAACATTGTAAAGAAGATACATTCATATGTTATTATGAAGGTACTGCTTAACTATTTTGTATGCTGAGATTGTACAAATATAAGTTGGGAGTATTTATATTTTCACTGATTATAAGTTGAGAGTATGAATGTATAAGTTGTGTGTGCGAATTATCAGAACAATTTAATAGTAACAAAAAAATGAGAAATTTTATTAATCAAATATGTATTCCTACATTAATTCTAAGCATGCTTGAATACTATTTTTTCTTCCAAAATAAAAAAATGTATACCACATTCATATGAATTGAAATAACAACAATACGGTTTGTAAATATTTGTCACCCTGAAACATTACATTTGATCCATTTTTTTTTCTGCAAAAAAAATATTCCTAGTAGAATAAGAAATGAGGAACACCCTTTGATTTTTTACCTAATTCACCACCTATAACCATTTGATTTTTGATATAAAAATAACAAAAGGGATGTGTTTTTATTTTTGGATTAATTCACCACCCTCAACCATTTGATTTTGTTTTTTTTTCTTCATTTGCAAATAAGAACACATGCAACATGAAAAGGATAATATTTGATATAAACGGTGTTTTGGCACACACCATCCACAAGGATGATTCATGACACAAGAAGTTAAAAAAACTTGGCGGCGTTGAGCTGAAAACAAAAAAAAATATTTTCTCATACCAAATGTGAAAGAGTTCTTGCAACTTTGCAAAAAAACATTTCAAAATAACACTATGGAAATTGGAGAGAAAGTCAAATGTTGATGACATAATGCCTTCATTCCTTCAAAACATTGACTTAGAGGTTGGAAGCTTCGAGTTCATATTTACACAGGAATATTGTGTTGAGTCCAAACGCATTGATTATAAAGGTTATGGGAATCCCAAATTATATCTCAAGAATCTTAACTCCATTTGGTGGCGGTTTAATGCATCATACCATTGTAAAAATACAATGCTTATATATGACTCTTTAGAGAAAAAAAGTTCAATGATGTGGGGAACTACATAATTACTAAAAAAATTAACATATATTCTAATTCAGAATACAACTACTTGTTAGATGAGTTGTGATATTTTTTGTAACCATTGAAGGATGTGGAAGATGTTCGGGATGTTATTAGATCAAAAACCCAATTATAGGGAGCTTGTTTTTTGGAGATTTACTATGATTTCTATTGTTAATTTGGGAGCCCATCTTCGGGAATAGTGTTACAATAAAATATTTCTTAAATGTTTTACTATAATTCTACCTTTAGTAAAGGAATTTTAATTTATTTCATATATATATTTAAATACAAAAATATATCTGGGATGGTTTTATAGTTAATTTTAATTAATTTCATATCCATATTTAAATATGAAAATATATATGGAATGGTTTTACAGTTAATTTCATATCTAAATTTAAATATGAAAATATATCTGGAATAGTTTTATAGTTAATTACATTCTCCTAATTTGAATTGTCACCCTCCACTAGTTTCTTCAGAATATCTTCAGTAATTCTTTGGTTATGTTGAGGTTCAATCACATCATATGAAATGAAACTAAAGTGTGTCACATGTCTTAAATTTCATTAGCCTAGCAACCACTAGGCCACAAGGCGTTTTAATTATTCAAATATGCATAGTTTAATCTTAAAGACATTTTAAAATTAGTAAGAACCTTATTTCAAAGCATAAATAATGCCTAGCGGCCACTAGCCCATATAAAACATAAACATGTTCTATTTATTCCAAATCAATTAATAATATCATTATTAGTGGTCGCTAGCCATATCATCAGGTTCCAATATTTTAATATTTTGGAATCCAAGGTATAATGTGATATTTAGATTTTTACAGTAAGTTCCAATATATGTGATTTTGGATTCCAATATATGTGGTTTTGGATTCCAATATATGTGATTTTGGAGTACAGTAAATTCCAATATTAAACATTTTGGATTCTAGACCCAGTAATATTGGATTCCAATATTTCCCATATTTTTTAGTTGTTCGGACTAGAATAAGTCCATATTTAGTGAAATAAGCGTAATGTAATAACAGGTTACATATTACAAACATAAGATAAATAATCTAACATTTATATGTAAGCCATACTAAGACTCCAGGTACTTTTTTCATCCTCTCTTAATAATCCTTTAGTTATGGTAAGGTTAACATTTTTATTTGGTCCCTATCAAAAATTGGATATCTTGAGGAGATGTTCCTATCGAAAAATACTTGGTTATCGATGTTAATGTTGAAATTTGATTCAACAGTGTCATACTTGAGTAATAGAAATTTAAGCAAAGTGGTGTTTGTATCATATTAAAGCATGTAAATTAGACGTGGAAATTTACATTTGTCAGCCTGTTTATTGTATGTTTCCTTAAGTTCAAAGTAATTTTATGATTTATGGGTACATTAGGTTTTTGTATGTGAATCTTTTGTTGGATGGATGTTTCTAAAGAAGTCACTGTTATAAAAATAAATGTCATTTTTGTGGTGAGTAGGACTTGAAATGACAAGTTCATATGTAAGAAATGTCAACAAAAATGACTAAAACGAAATTAGGATATATTTATAAAGGAAATTGGACACATGGTGGCTTCTTATTGGGAAATGCATGTGAAAAGTTCACAATCAATGACCTATCCAAACAGATGATTTTATAACAATCATGGAAGGTTACTTCGATTTGACCAATTGTATATTTTAATTGAACAACTACATGTTCATCAACCGACTACATCATAAAATTGGATATGGCATGGTCACCGAGTCTCATGAATGACATGTATTATGTAAATGGTCAAGTGTGCAAAGTGTAGGAATACAAATATGGTGAATAAATATTGTGTCACATGGAGCATGTTTTTTTGGCTAAATAAAAGATGTTTGTTGGTTGCAAACTATAGTTGGTCAAACAGACAAAACATATTATGGATCTTTCTGGTTGTATAGTTTGACCAGTTGTAGAGTTTCCCTTTTCATTTCACCACTTTTCATGGCCTGATAGTTTTTAAAATTTATATTCACCTCTGTAGCTATATAAATTTTCCTCCTATTCACTATAATTTTTTTAATTGAAATTTGGAAGGTCCACGGACCACCTTCCCCCACAGTGAAGTGGGTATATTTCCTAGGCTAAGTTGTCAAGGACTAAGGGGTATCCATTCCATCAAATTCACCCGGGGCACGATCCCAATCTCATCCCTTATTACGGCGCATCTCCTGACTTCACTTGTAGCGATAACTAAACCCTAGTGGTGGGCTCTTTAAGAGCCAAGCATCTTCAGCATTGAGTCAATAGTAATTCGATTTCACCATAATTTTAAAGACATCTAAATATATTTTCCAAAAATATATACCATAAATTTTTAGGACTATTCAAATTTATCATGCTTATATTATTATATTAGGCAAATAAATATGGTAATTATGGACATGATGAACGAATGATCTGGGTGACAGATTGGAAAATAAAGAGTGTTGGTGCACACATCACTTTTCTTATTTTAAGCTTACGTGGGCTAATATAGCTTATTTTATCCTCTCCTCTATATAGTACAACTAAAGGGGGATGCCAATGTATTTAATAACTTGTACACTATTGTATGGATTAATATAAAATTATTATTTAATTGAAATATGGATAGGTACCTGGGTGTGCACATTTATCCATATCCTATTAATAAATAGGAATATTTTCTAAGCAATTGAATTAGTTGACTTCGACTATCAATAGAAAAATACATTAAATTCTATCTTTAAGAAGACTTGTTCTACAAGTAATCTAAGAATAGTCTATACTTATTTTTATAAAATCATAGAGATTCAGTGTTAGAAATTCAATGTGGAAGATGTTCATTGTAATATTCATGTGAGGTTCATTAGCCCTCTCTCATATCCATGCTTAATATTACAGTTTTCATTCTACCTTGTTATATCTATGTCTAAATTACTTTAATGTGTCACAAATATATGCATGTATGTGGGTGACTATATTAAGGTTAGAAAAGAAATCATGGATTTTTCCTAAAATCCTACTTGGTATTTGAGTAGTCAAACCTTCATCTTGTTCATTGTGTAGTTCAGGTAGTGTTGGATCACTTTGACAATCATAAGAAATAATATTTCTTGGATTGAGGTCAAGTTTTACTAAAAGGTATATTTTGGTTTGTACATCAAACTTTTTTTTTGTGTTAGAATTTGAATTTTCCTCTGTACAATATCTTAGCATCATAACAATTTGTGCCAAAAATAGAAATATTATAGGTCACATTAATTTTTTCCAAGTGAGTAGATTATAAATTTTTAAGACGTTTCTCTTTTATTAGTTGTGTGTGTGTGTGTGTGTGTGTGTGTGTGTGTGTGTGTGTGTGTGTGTGTGTGTGTGTGTGTGTTAGAGGTAAAAAAGGGTTAAGGGGGCCCTACCCCTAACACAGTCATATATCCATGAGAGCAGATAAATACATTACCACACCATCAAAAAAATTGATAATTAAACAGTTCATAATAATAATAGCTCCCCCAAGAGCTAAAGTAGAGAAATAACAACAACAAAAAACATAGTGGAACTAACAACAAAGAAACTAACAGCCAAAAATCACCAGAGACAGTAAAAAAACAAAACACCACTCCCCCGATCATTTATAAGATTTTTCAAGACCCTCTAGCACCTTAGCCCATTCCTTAGCTAGAGCATCTATGTTACCAGCCAAAGACACCAAGTCGAAATCATCGGGAATCACCTTTCTTTTTCTGCCTTAACTATCCACAACACTATATGAATTATCGAGTTGACCCAGAGTCTGGAGATGTTGTAGAGTAGATTTCACCATGACTACATTCCACTCCATGTAGCTGTGGAGAATGGCACGAACATGGTCCAACTCGCTGGTTATGAAACCATAGTTACCTTTTAAAACCTCAATCTCTTCGCCATACCCATTGCTGACCACTTCCTCAACCTGCACTTTCATCTTATGCCAGTTATTGAAAAAAATTACATCAAACTCTTGGTGAGCCGCATATCTCCCTTAAGTTCCTCAATATCTGCCACCACCTTAGCCAAATGGTTCTCCTATTTGACAACTCCATTGTGTCCCATAGCCTCAAATTTTTGTTCCAAATGTACATTGATAGGATTCAAAAGATCTTGTTTACTAGACTCCCCCTTGGTGTTCAAAGGGACAGTAGGACCCTGCTTAGATTTAATTTCCGTAAGATTCTAGGCTATCACAATCTCCATCTCATCTTTATCCTCTTCTGAGTCACCTTCCTGAGAGTTAGAATCTTCACTCAAGTCATCTTCCTCTGAGTCTGAGTCAACTCCATCCGCATAAGCTTCCAGAGCTTTAGTTAGGGAGCCAGTCTTGTTAATATCCAGGGAAAATATTTTAACAAGGGAAATAATAAATCCTTGATGGAGTGAGATAGAGACCCTTCTAGTTTTGAACTGAGAGATAGAGGCACACAGGGAATGATAAAGAAATTAAGGGAAGCTAAAACCCTAGCCAAGTCTGAAATGATTAAGCATAGGTAGGTGGTAGGCATAAATACATTTGTGGCGGCCCTCAAGAGTGAGGAATTAGATAAGGGTGAGATCCACCTCATCATATGGATTAGCTACATACAGATGAAGATAACCTACAAAATGGGAAGTGAGATTTTCATTACCTTTTAGAAACATGTTCAGCTCCTTGGAGGCTTCTTTTTTAGGTTTATAGACCTCCCTCCTGATAGTAGGAATACCCATCACTTTCGCGACCGAATCCACAATAATATCCATGCTAATCCCCTTCATTTCAACCACCACACCTTTTTTAGTAGTCTTCCAGGAGCTGGTGAAATATTTGATGAGACTTTCAAAATGACCTTCAAAATTTTTAATGGCATAAAACCCTTGCTATCAAATAGACCCATGGCTTCCAATGTCACCCCTTCGAGGTTAACAAGTTCAGTTCTAACCAGATCACCACCCATTTGGCTGCACAAAAAACCATGCACAAAAAATCCCAAATTCTAGGTAGCCAGAGGATTACACACATGCCCAAAAATGAAATTTCTTTAAGCACAGGAAGTAGAAAAAGATTCCCAGACACACGAGAAGATCCCCTCCTTGATCTTCACATTATTAATAAATAAATGCTAATTCATTACAGTTTTCAAAATATTTTAAATTCTCTAAAAAAATATTTTTCAAATACTCAAATCTCATTTTATCTCACCCAATTTAACATTATGGGTGGTGCATATGGATATGTATGTGATTAGACTACCTCTAATTTGTGATCCAATAGTCATTTCTATGCATTTTTCCTCCTATTACTGATATATAATGATACTGTGTATAGACTTGTGCATATGAGTTAAGATCTAAGGGTATTTTCCATTCCATTTTACTTTTGAGTTTTTAAACAATGATAATTTCTATACATTTATTCCTTTGACATGTGATTTAGTGGTCATTTCCATGCCTTTGGGCCTCTAAGATTTGATATAAAAAACATTTTTATACACTCTTGTCTTTAAGTGTCGATGTTATTGTGTATAACTATGCTATATTTTTAGTCACCATTTCCATGAAAATTTATATTTCTTCTTGGAGGTGATGGTTTTGTACAGTTTTGCACTAAATCACTAATTAATATTTCATGCTATAACTTTTTAATACTTAATGTACATGTTTACCTGACATGGCCTAGTTATCAAGGCCCATATCTGAAGTTTTTCCTTGCATTAATTCTGTATGTTTCTTGTAAGGTCGGTTTTGGTGCACACATCACCTTTCTTCTTTAAAGATTACTTAGGCCAGTATAGCTTACTTTATCCTTTCTTTTGCTGAGTACATCTCAAGGGGGTATTTTAGTGTATCTAGTAAATCATGTACACATTGTATGGTTTAAGATGCATTCTTATTATTTAATTATAAATATGGATAGGCACTGGGTGTGTACACTTATCCATATCATATTAATAGATAAGGGTAATAACTAAGTAATTGACTTAGTTGACTTTGGCTATTAATAGATTTATTATAAATTCTATCTTTAAGAATATTTTTTATACATTTAATATAATAATAGCCTTGGTTTGTATTTATAAAAGCATAGAGCTACTATCAGAGGTAATTCAATGTGGAAGAGAGATTCATTATTAAACTCCTATGATGAGGTCTATTGGCCCTCCTTCATTTTTGAGTTTAATATATTGATAATAATTCTGCCTCGACATATTTTTGTTTATATTTATTTAATGTTTCACATGTAGATGCATTCATATGAGTGGTGAAGAGTAGAGTTTAAAAGTCATTCATCATTAAAATCTTCCACTTGGCATGCACATTTTCTTCCATTAAAATGTTTCCACTTAAAGGAGTAAAAATTCCATGAAAATTTATTAGGCCATGAGGTTCCATCTCCTCATGCAATGAGCCACATGATTAATGTTGGAATCAATGTCAGTTTCCTACACAAGGTGAGCATGTATCTCAAGATGAGCTTAAATGTATAATATTAGTGGTCTTGATTTAGGGTTGTGCATGATATCTTGGAATGATTTTCAAGTCTTTAGGTTACATACTTAGGACTAAGTAGTCCCACCTGCTCTGAGTGAAACAAGTTTTAAGTATATTAAAACAAGCACATTTTACTTGATAGGTGAAGTTGTTTCTCAACCACTCTATTAAATCAACATGTGTGTGTTCAATATGGTGCACATGTGGGGTGAGTTGGCATTTAACAAGTTTCCCAACATTTTCCATGTGAATGATATGCAAAGAGTATATGGATACTTGATTACGTATCCTAGTTAGAGAGGATAAAATGAGGTTATGGTGAGGAAATAGGGATATGGAGAGATAAAGATATGGATAAGGGAAAGTAAGACATAAATTAACAAGTCCAATTAGGAAATTCAATCCAAGTATCCCCCCCAAAAAAATTATGTACACCCTTCATTATTTTTCCATAATTAATAACATATTATTATTTCCCCCCATTAATACAATTTTAGTAAATTTGTCTTTTCATGTGCAATCACACAAAACATATACATGCAAACCTAAAATGATGTAAAAATATCAATCATGCCATTTCCATAAAATGAAATTGTTTCAAACAATGAACACTATAAAGCAACATTACACTTCTAACCATAGTGAGAGTGTGGAATCCCCTATCATCATCAAAAAGTGACAAAATTAGAAAAACTCCTCACAAGAGGTGCCACATAGAAATTCACTAATCAAAAAAGGGAAAACAAGTAACTACAAATTATGGTCTGCACCATTTTCTATGCACTAAAACACATATAGGAATCTCTCTATACATACCCATTTCTACATATTCCCACCTCTCCTTGATGATACCCTTTCTTGTGTTGGATAATTGCACAAAAATAGAAAAGAAACACCTAGTGCATTACCCATTTCACATAACACTATCAACTTAAATGAAGCACAAGAATATATATATATATAGTAATCAAATATGAAATACAAATAATACATATCATATACTGCTAAATCAAATCAACTGATAATAAATTTTGTACCCCTATAACATTCATAATAATACTCAAATCAATCAAAGTATAAATGAATATCATATCAATGTGGTAACATCCACCTAGTCATCTAAATGTCTCAAAAATAATAATTATGAATACGAAAAAATGTGAAATTTGTGCTTGTTACAGTTGGTTCCATGATCCAAATCATGCATACCTATAATTTGGAGGCATGATTTATATGATGCACTCCTGCATAAAAAATTATATATCAAAATGGTAACATATGGTTACCCTCCACATACATGTATGATATTACACATTTTTATCTTCCTCTACATGACACGGTACAATTCATATTTCTTTGGGATGAGTGATATACACTATATATCCCTCATCTTAAAAGAGGAGGAATTTAGTGGGATTATCAAATAAATATATGAAAAAATATTGAATGTAGTGAATATAGGTACATGGATAAGATATAGGTAAAATAAGTTTCATATACAAAATTTAATGACGTACAAAACCATAAAACTTGTATAAAATCAAATGTCAAAATTTCCCTCTACTTGCTAATTTTATCCAGTATAGTTTGGACAATCAACTTCAATTTTTTTAGAAAATAAAAAACATAGTGGATGAGATAGTTAGTTAAGAAAATTGATATAAAATTAAGTATAGTTATCAGAGGCATGATTATTTGTTAAATTAGATTATAGATACAATTTGTAAGCATAGTATTGGCATATGTAGTTTTTCATTTAAAATTCAATTATTGTAAGCATATTGGGGGCATGAATATCTTGTGCTCTTTCAATTATTCAATATTTTAATTAATGTGAGCATTATGGGGTCATGAGTATACTTTATTACCTTTTGATCATACAAAATTGGAATCTAGATACATATATAGTAGTGGAGTTTAGTTATAATATGTGATGTACATTGTTTTTAGTGAGACCCATTGATAGTGAAACCATTTCTAAAAAACCCACGGCGGCTCCCCCTTTTCAAGTGGTACATTTCATGTTACTTCTCAAATAATGATTGTTGGGTCTACTTTTCCCACAACTTCAATGGCTGATTTTGATGTTACAAATTGGGGTTTTATCACCCCTTAATATCTATTTGTTTGAAAAGAATATCCTTCTCCATGTTCCTCACCTAGGTGGAACAATCTAATTCAAATCATTAATTAATAATCCTCAATCTTCACAGGAAAAAAATTATTTTCTACACATACATGTGTACTCCTTCCTTTCTCTTTCTTTCACTTTTCATTTTATATTTTCTACACATAATATGGAAATTGACTACATTAGTATTTTACATGTCTCACTTTGGAAAGAACTCAAGAACTTGAACAAAGGAAAAGTGTGTCTATGCACCCTATGTAAGGAATATTTGCTTTAGTGCTCACATTATTGTATAGGTTAGATAGATATTTGAGTTGGATATTAATATTAATTATATTAATATTGTGTATATTATTAATAATGAGTTAATATGGCTCATATTAATAATATAGTTAGTGTGAGTGTGTGAGTGAGTTATACTAACAACTCACATAGCTATTTAGAGTTGTGTGAGAGATATGTGGATCATGGAGAGATAAGGGGGATTCATGATTGGAGTTGAATCCTTTGTAGGAGATCAAGATTTTATATATTGTAACCTCTTTACAATAATACAATGATCCAAATGAATTGAATATCAATTAGAAGATTTTTTTGTGTTTACTTTATTGTGTATTTAATTTGTGAAATCTAAACCATAATTAACACCATAGTGTACATTTCCTTAAACTAGATAAATTCATATACTATATTAAAGGACGGGGAAATTTTCACACCTAATTTTTTTCATTTAACATATGATAATGTTGCTTTTGGATAATATAATGTAGCCAAAAAATCATGCACTTAGTAATATTACATCATGCCTCTAGTATTTCATTATACACATGATTCCAAAGAAAGAAAAGTAGATATCAACAACACTTATTTTTCTTTGTATTTATATTGTGTAGACACAAAATCATGCACTTGGGTACATTTCTAGGTCCTAATCACATACTACTATTCATATGAGTCCTAAGCGAGAAAACTAGCAATTGACATCTATCTTTGGCCTTTTATCTACGTCTCTAATTTTATATTTGGTCTTCTACACCCTACAACCTAGAGTTTGATCTTCATTTATTTTTATTTCATGACTTTGGACACTAGCGACCAGCCAGGATGCCAGCGTGCAGGCACCCTCATCTCCTCTGGGTGCCCCAACCTCTTTGTATCTTATTCACCTCTTTTGGGCCTCTTTTATCTTTTAGGCATCTTCTTTTCTTATGGTTCGACCTTTTAGTTTTCAATTACAAAATTTAAACAAGGGAATCATATAAATACAAAGCTATGTGACCAAAATAAAGGACCAAGCTCTAAGAATCTACTATCATCACATAAGGTTGCATCTTGTTGGCAAACATTTTTGTCTTGTGGACAGATTGGTGGGTTTCAGGCCAACACTATGGAAATCTAATTCCCTCTACTTGAACGGTGCATCTTCCATATGTGCATGCGTGAAAAAGTGGATTTCAATGGTGGTCTTTTGACCAGAGATCTAGCAGGGGAACTCCACTGTCCTTGTGGAAAAACTAGCGATTTCTCACCAGAGAAGAACTTTTTTTGAGAAGGGAAAAGGGAGTGAGAATGGAGGTAGGAAAAAATAATGTTGTGGGTAGAATATCAGATGCCCATATACATCAATTAGAAACTTCATTTACATGCATTTATAATCAGAAGAAAAAAATCCGCAGGAGAAGCTACAAGACCGAATGAAACTCATTGGTCGCAAAGTACCAATTAATTCCTCAACAAAGGAGGAAAAAATTCCTTCTTTTCTTATTGAAGCTCGAGTAGAGTTTTTACATAGCTTGAGAATGGAATAAATTCGAGGAAGAAGAGAAAATCGAAGAAGAAGAACATTTTCTATATTTTCCAGGTACAGAGCACTCTAGTTTCTTGAAAATCAATCACCCCTTTGGAATAACATCGAGAAGCCAATATATTCTTTGCAAGAAACTATTACAACTTCACAAATCCTCAACGCCTTTTTGAATTCCTCTGTTGTGAAGAAAACGCTTATATCAGGTTAAAACTAGATCTTGCAAAGTAACTATTACATTTGATTTTCTAGTTTAAATATAGACCGTTAGATTTGCTCCTCTAACTTTGAAATTGGGTTGTCCATGTGGCAGGAAGGGATTGGAGTAGTTACGAGGGAAGTCCTTTGCATTTTGTGATATTTTAGAGATTTGGAAATTTGGAACAAATTTGCCTACACCCCCGCTTTGACTTTTCAACTTAGACACGTGGCTACTTCTAATTGGAAATGGGGTCGCGCCAATTTTCTCAACATTTTAACATTTTTGGGAAAAAGGCTCAAAACCTCAATTTCCTTCGATGGCCCACTCTCCCACTTTGACTTTTCAACAGTGGGCTTCACCTTTGAATTTTTCCTTGTGGGCTTCAACTTTGACTTTTTCCTTTATAGCCTGATCGGGGCTGCGGATCATTATTTAAATTTTCACCTTTTTTACAAAAAGGCTCAAAAACACAAATTCCTCTACCGGCCCGCTCTTCCGCTTTGACTTTTCAATGCCTTCGACCCGAGACCTTGGCGGAGCCATGGAGCATTTTAGAAATTTCACTTCACTTTTGAGAATTTGGTTAAATTTCTAAAAGTGCCTTGATGGCCCGCTCGTCCACTTTGAATTTTCAATGACTTCGACCACGTGGCGATCTGGCGCTGATTTGGTAATTGGACCTTTTCTGCCCTATCATGGAGTTGCGTTGTTGTGACACATGGAGCCGTTTGCTAAGCCTTCCATACTTAACTGATTTTACCTTTATTTTATACCTGGGACACGTGGATTCGTCCACTTAATTGAAGATTATCCCTTGGAATCTACCCCTGGAGTTGCGCCATTACAAAACGTGGAGCCGTCCACTGAGGTTAGACTTTTCAATGGTGATTCGGCTTTTCGGGTCCATGGGGAAAATTTACCATTTTTGCAAAAAGCAACCAAAAGTGTTAAGTTCACCAAAAATCTCATTCCTCCCCTTCTAATAGGATCTGACCACGTACCTGCATTCATTGGGGCAAAAATTTGACGGGAAAAAGACACCCGTCATCCTGACTATGGGAAAAATATACAGAGGAAGAGAACTTCACCATTTTGAGTCCAATTTTTGAATTTCCTTCACTAACCAGAGGCATGGAGGAAAAAAAATGGTTTGACGACCCAGGCCATAGAACAAGTGAACAATTTTGATCAGAAATGAAGATTACAAAGAGGATATTATGTGTACAGACCGGGGAATGGGGAATTTTTCAAAATGAGCAAAACAGAGGTTTAAATAGCTCTAGGGCATGACTTCTACTAATTTCTTGAATCTCTAATTTGGCTTAGACACCAACAAAGGGCATGATCTCAAAAAATTTGAATTTGGCTATGAAAACACAGAGTAGTTTTTAGCAGACAACAGTTGGCTCTAGCTTGGGGACATGGTGTGAACTGGGCATTGCTAGGGCACAACGTGAGGATCTAGAATCTCAAGTTTAAAAACATATTACGTTGACCAATGCCTTATCCATTGGGCCTTGTAGAGTCATGTAACAATTCTTAGAAAGAATGGAAGAAGAAGGAAACACACAAGCCAAACCACACACAACCAAAACCAAACAAAACTAAAACCAAAACCACGCAACAAAAAAGGGAAAAACACACCTACAAAAATCACCTATGGTATAGGGCGGGGGACAACCCACTTTCACTGATGATATAGTTTCAATTATTGCCCACTTAGAGGAAATTCCAATGGCATTCCATCCAAGTAAGAGAGGAGAAAAACATTCTCACCACAAGCTCCATGAATTTGGAATGGGCCCAGCCATAATGAATCAAACTTTCCATGGCTCCCCTTTGGTTCTCTTCTCTTGTCCCACAGCAGGACCAAATCTCCAATTTTGAAGTTCCTTTCTTTGGTCTTCTTGTCAAAAAATTTCTTCACTTTCAACTGATGTTCTTTAATTCTATCCACCACTTGGCATCTGCTTTCCTCCAGCTTCTCCAGGAAGAGGATCCTCTTGTCAATGGAGTCTTTGTACTGACCATCTTCTATTTCTTGCAACAGCTTGAGAGCTGGCATCTCAATTGTGAGAGGAATCTCTTCCTCAATTCCATACAACATTTGGAAAGGTGACATACCTATTTCCTTCTTAGGAGTGATCCTATCGGCCCACAATGCATCATACAACTTCTTGTGCCAGTTCCTTTGATTCTCATCTACCAGCTTGCAAAAAATGGTCACAATGTTCTTGTTGCTTGACTCAGCTTGACCATTTCCCTATGGGTAGTAGTCAAAAGAGTGAGATAAGGAGATTCCAAAACCATAACAAAACTATGTGAGCTCCTTTGAAGAGAAATAGGTGGCATTGTCAACAACAATCTTCTGTGGTACTCCAAAAAAGACAATGATATTCTCCTTGATGAAGTTACAGACTATTTCAGAGCTGGCTTACTTGGTTGGAATGGATTCCACCCATTTAGTGAAGTAATCAGTTGCAGTGAGTACATAATTATGCCCTGCACTAGAATGAGGATTCAAAACACCAATAAAATCTAGCCCCCATTGCTGAAATGGTTCCTCAATCACCACAAGCCTAAGTGGCAATGCAGCTAGTTGTGGCTTTCCAACAAATTGTTGGCATGCTTTGCATTTGGAAACCTAATCTTGAGTATCTGCAAAGATGGAGGGCCAATAATATCTCCCCCCTGAGAATCTTATGCACAGTGACCATTGTTAAGAAATGTCCACCACAAGCTTGATCATGATATGCCCTGAGTAAATTTTCTTGTTGCTCCTTATCTACACACCTGAGGAAACAACCATCCAGGCCCCTCTTGTAAAGTGCATGATTCCAAATCACAAACTTGGCTGCCTTTAGCTTGAGTTTCCTTCTTTGTTTGTAGTCAAGATGAGGAGGACATTCTCCATAAGTGAGGTAGTAAGCAATATCCACATACCACTCATCAGTAGTGGTGACAAAGAGCACTTGTGGACTGTCTTCTGAACAGGTTGGGAAAACATCATCCTTTTCTCCCTACTGAGCTTTGAGAGCTTCATCTTCAGCAATCAGCTTGTAAAAACATTTCCTCTTACCAGATTAGAGGGCCTAATCTCCAAGTCATACTCTTGGGTCTT
This sequence comes from Taxus chinensis, assembly GCA_019776745.2. Classification (NCBI taxonomy): domain Eukaryota; kingdom Viridiplantae; phylum Streptophyta; class Pinopsida; order Cupressales; family Taxaceae; genus Taxus; species Taxus chinensis. The sequence goes on from CM034155.1 coordinate 623,149,945, forward strand.
TGCAATCCAACTTCCTCTCTTAGCCCCAAGATCTTGTTGAGTCAAAATGGACTTGATTGCACTTCCAGGGACCATCACCACTGTATGGGAATTGAGAATGTAGAATCTGAAACTTTTAACAACTTTAACCACTGCGTAGGCATGCTTCTCTAGTTGGTTGTACTTTAGCTCATGATTTTTCAAAGGACAACTCATGAAAGCAATGGGTGCTTCCAAGCCTTCATCATTTTTCTGCACAAGGACAACAGAGAGTGTATGTTTTGATGCATAACAATACATGATGAACTCCTTGTTGAAATCTGGAGATACAAGAGTTGGAGCTTTGGCAATGGCTTTCTTGATATTCTCAAATGTTGTTTTTCCCTCCTTATTCCACTTGAAATTTTCTTGAGGCTTCATCATGGAAGTTATATGCTTAGTTAGTTCAGAAAACTCAGGCACAAAATGACGAAGGAAGTTTACCTTTCCAAAGAATGAATGAAATCCCTTTTTGCTGGTTGGTAAGGCTAATGCTTGGATAGCTCTGACCCTCTCAAGATCAATGTGTGCTCCATGTTTGTTCACAATGTGTCCCAACAACTTACCTTCTGTGACTCCAAAAATGCACTTCTTTGGATTTAGAGAAATGCCATGTTTCCTACACCTTGCAAGGACTTGCTCCAAATGACTGATATGGTCTCCCCTCCTCTTTGAGAAAACCGTGAGGTCATCAAGGTAAATGACAATGCAATATTTCAAATCTTTGAAAGCCAAGTCCATTGCTCTCTGGAAAGTGGCCCCAACATTGATCAAGCCAAAAGGCATTCTACTATAGGCAAAAGTGCCCCAAGGTGTTGTGAAGGCTATTTTGTTGCAATCCTCTTCTGCCACCTTGATTTGGTTATACCCTGAGAATCCATCAAGCAAAGAGAGCATCTTAGATCCAGTGACTGCTTGCAAAATATGATCCATGATTGGAAGAGGGTAGTTGTCCTTGAGAGATGCCTGATTCAGATTTCAGAAGTCTACACAAATCCTTATTTCCCTGTTCTTCTTCCTTACTGGCACAATGTTAGCCACCCATGTTGAATGGTGGATGGGGAAAATGATTCTAGCATTGAGCATCTTTGTCACCTCTTCTTTGATAACATCAGCAATCTTTGGATTGTAGGGCCTTTGTTTTTTCCTGAAGGGCTTGGCTCCTTGCTTCAAAGGAATGGAATGATGCATTTCCTTTAGCTGAAAAGACTTGAGTTCATCATAGGAGTAGGCCAAGACATCTGAGTACTTTTTTAGCAGAGCAAAAAACTTTCTCTTCTCTTCTGGTGAGCAACATTTACCAATGTTAACCATCCTTGGATCCTCTGAAGTGCCAATGTTTTCTTGATCAAAATCAGATGGGCATCGAGAAGACTATTTTTCTTTCTCTTGGATGAACCTGTCATGCTTGTCAAAGAGATCTTCCAAAGAAACTAGGCCTTTGGGAATTTTGTTTCCTTTCAGTTTAATTACCCCCTCTTCATCAATTCCCTCAATTCCTTCCTTCTCTTCTTTGGGGATTGATTCATGGTGTGGGTTTTCACTTCCTTCAAAGAACATATTATTGAAGTTATCCATTTGTTCTAAGAAGGCTAGGATCTGATTGTCATCATTGAAGACCTGCTAGTGATTTGCATTTTCTGGTACACTAGGTCTGAAAACCATCTCAATGGTCACCTTATCTTTTCCAAAAGAAGGATGAGGTGTCACTAAGGAAGCTAACACTGCTAGAGAATCAACCTTTTCATTCTTCTCCCTAGGGATAGCTTCAATGGAGAATGCATCAAAGGATTCAATGCAGTCCCACACTCTATTTCTATAGTGCCTGAGCCTTGGATTTTTTACCTAATATTGTTGGTGGACATGCTTCACCACAATCTCAGCATCACCTTTGCATCTCAGCTTCTTGATCCCCATGTCCTTTACTACATTCATGCCTAAGAGCAATGACTTCGTACTCTGTACGTATTGTTTGTATTATCAAATTGCAGCTTATAGGAAAAAGGGTATATCTCATTGGAGGGAGAGTATAATACTACACCAGCTCCTGAACCTACTCTGGAATGACTTCCATCAAACTCCATTGTCCAAATCTGATCTTCTTCTTCCTCCATGAGGAGTGGCAAGTTCTCTTCCTTTTGTGATGTAAGGAAGTAGTTTCCTAGCCCACAATCTTGAAAGAGGATGTTAGCTCTTGGATCATCAAATTTCCTTACTGTGAATTTCATTTTCCTAACTGGAAGTAAGCTTCTTCATTTATCCTTTCACTGGGATACTTGCAGATGACCAATCCATTTTTATTTCTCCACCTAGGTCTCTGCAAAAATTCTACTCAAAATCATACCAAAAGATGTTGGGATATCTGCCACCAAAATGGTCAAGAGTATCTTCTTGTCAGGGTAATCAGCTAGTGCAACCTGAGCATCCTTAATCCTTCCCACTAATGGAACTTGTTTGGATTCCATTGAATAGCATGCACCATTTACCTGGGTCAAAGTGAGGCCAAGAGCATTTGTAACTTTTGCTGGCATCACATTATCTGAGGCTCCAGAGTCTATGATGCAATTGTTCAACTGGAAGCCTTTGATGAGAAGTGACAGGTAAAAAGGCTCAACTTTGTTGGTGTTAGAGGAACTGAGGGTTAGCATGTTTTGAGAAGGTGGTATGGATGGTGTGGGAAGTAAGCCTTTAGAATTAGATATTTTGGGTGTAGAGTTACCACCCCGGACTGCCTTGATGAATCTGTCAAATTGGGTAGGATGTGTTTGTAGGTATTCAATCTTAGAGAGTTGAACTTTGGTTTTTCTTACATGCTCCACAAATTCAAATGGAGCTATGGTAGGTGAGGAAGAGGTTCCAGCAGTGGATGAGGAATTAAATGGTAGAGGTTTTGTTACTTTTGGTGTTGGGTTATCCTTTTCAAATGTAGAAATTGGATTGGAAGGAGGTGAGGGTGTAGCCCTCGATTGAAATTTAGATGTTCTTGCAGAACCAATATTAAGAAGAGAATTGCTCTTAACAACTTTTGGGTTGAGAGGAGAATCATATGACTTACTTGGCACAACAGTGTGATCCTTGACAACTAGTGAATCTGGTTTCTCTTTGGCTGATTCCATGGAAGGTGGTAATGGTGATCCTTTGCTGATGATCTTGTTTTGTGGAGGCTTTGAAGAGCTATCTTCTTTGTTCTTCCTACTCTCAGTTGCAACTGCTGAGGCTGAAACACCATTCTTGGATTGTGCACGAGTGAAAACAACACATGAAAAACTTGGAGCTTCTTCATCACCTTCCTCCTCATCATCAATGTATTCAATCAAGCCATTGTGCATGCCGACCTCTTCAATTTCAAGATAGTTTTCGTAGTCGTCCATGATTTCTTCTTCAGTTTCCTCAATGTTTGTTCCTTCTTCTAATTCTCTAGTGTCACAAATAACATTGATTGAGTGGTGCTTCAAGAGCAAGCCTACGAGGAGGTGGAGAAATTCTTGGTCTGTCAGGAGGATTTGATCTCCTTGGAGCATTCCTCATTGTGATTTGTGACAAGCTGCTTCTTCAAAGCAACTAGGTCATTTGCCATTTTTTGGAACATTGGATCAGTGGTGACTGGATTTGAACTCTGACCTTTTTGCTTCCCATTTGGTCCTTTCACTTTTCCAGAAAGAATTAGATCATCATCAGTCTCAATTGTGAAGTCTTTAGCGTCCCTCAAGGTTCTTGGTTGGGCTCTTCTGAGGAAGAAACCAACTTCTGGTGGCAAAGCACTGATGAAGAATCTTTTCAAGTTGTTTTCAGAGGGTAACACATCTTCTGGGATCCTCCTTGTCAACCTATCATACCTTGCTACAAAATCTCTCATTGATTTGGAGGTCTCCTTCTTCATCTAAACCAATTGGACCAGCAGGTCCTGAAAATCTTTTGTGCTCTTGAACCTATGTTCAAACGCACTTCTTATATCTTCCCAGCATGTGACAGATCTTGGGGGCAACATGTAGAACCATTCAGCTACCTTTTCTTGGAGTGACTCCACAAAGAGCCTAACTGAAACATATTCATCTTCAACTCCCAACACTCCACAAGCAGTGATGAATACTGCTACATGTTCTTCTAGGAGTTGAGAACCATCCCCTTTGAATTTTGGGAAGTTATTTCTTGAGCCTCTTGGGAGCTCATGGAGTGGTTGAGCAAGAGACAGTGGACCGGTATTTCTTCCCCATGGTACATTGGGCCTATTTTCCTCACGCTCACAATCACCCATTCTATTCCTGTTTCTATCCTCCAGTCTTGCTAAGGCTGCTTCTGCTGCTCCTCTTTCTTCTACTTCGATTTGGAGTCTTTCTATTTCTTCAAGTTGAGCCCTTATCTCCTCCTCAGCAACTGCCTCTCTTTCAAGTTCTTCAAATGTGGGATCAATTTTTCCTCCTTGCCTTAGTTGTCAGGTGTATCTTCTATCAGCCAGCTTGAAAGTTTATGCTCTCTTCTGGGGTGCTGGAATTTGTCTCTGCCTTTCCAGTTCGACAACACGTTCCTCTTCCAGGTCCAGAATCCTTATGGCAATGAAGTATTTATTGACACTTTGTCTCTTATGCCAAATAGCTTCTCTCATATCAGAAGCAATGTCTTCTTGGATGTGAAAGAGTAAATCAGGTCTCTCAATAAGAGGATTTCCCAGAATAGCCATGATTTACATCCATGTAGTCTGTGTGATTATTCAATCTCCAGGAACTTTTCTTCTAGAATATTTTTTGTATTTTATGACCTTGAGGTCATTTTTAGGTGCAGATGCTGCAAAATCTGCCCCACGGTGGGCACCAAAAATTGTTGGCGAGAAAATTTTTCTTGTGGACAAATTGGTGGGTTTCAGGCCAATGTTATGGGAATCTAAGTCCCTCTACTTGAACGGTGCAGCTTCTGTATGTGCATGCATGAAAAAGTGGATTTCAATGGTGGTCTTTCGACCAGAGATCCAACAAGGGCACTCCACTGTCCCTGTGGCAAAGCTAGTAATTTCTCACCAGAGAAGAACTTTGTCTAAGAAGGGAAAAGGGAGTGAGAATGGAGGTAGGAAAAACTAATGTTGTGGGTAGAATATCAAATGCCCACACACATCAATTAGAAACTTCATTTACATGCATTTATAATCAGAAGAAAAAAAAATCCATAGGAGAAGCTACAAGATTGAATGAAACTCATTGGTCGCAAAGTACCAATTAATTCCTCAATCAAGGAGGAAAAAATTCCTTCTTTTCTTATTGAAGCTTGAGCAGAGTTTGTACATAGCTTGAGAATGGAAGAAATTCGAGGAAGAAGAGAAAATAGAAGAAGAATGGCATTTTTCTATCTTTTCCAGGTACAGAGCACTCTGATTTTTTCGAAAATCAATCACCCCCTTGGAATGACGTCGAGAAGCCATTATATTCTTTGCAAGAAACTGTTACAACTTCACAAATCCTCAACGCCTTTTTGAATTCCTCTATTGTGAAGAAAATGCTCATGGCAGGTTAAAACCAGATCTTGCAAAGCAACCATTACATTCAATTTTCCAGTTTAAATATAGACTGTTAGATTTGCTCCTCTAACTTTGAAATCGGGTCATCCACGTGGCAGGAAGGGATTGGAGCAGTTACAGGGGAAGCCCTTTACATTTTGTGATTTTTTAGATATTTGGCAATTTGGAACAAATTGGCCCGCACCCCCGCTTTGAATTTTCAACTTAGACACGTGGCTACTTCTGATCGGAAATGGGGTCGCACCCCTTTTCTCAACATTTTAACCTTTTTGGGAAAAAGGCTCAAAACCTCAATTTCCTCCATTGGCCCGCTCTCCCGCTTTGACTTTTCAATGGCTGGCTTCACCTTTTACTTTTTCCATGCAGGCTTCAACTTTGACTTTTTCCTTTATAGCCTGATCGGGGTTGTGGATCATTTTTTAACTTTTCACCTTTTTTACAAAAAGGCTCAAAAACACAAATTCCTCTGTCGGCCCGCTCTTCTGCTTTGACTTTTCAATGCCTTCGACCCGAGACCTTGGCGGAGCCATGGAGCATTTTAGAACTTTTACTTCACTTTTGGGAATTTGGTTAAATTTCCAAAAGTGCCCCGATGGCCCGCTTGTCCACTTTGACTTTTCAATGCCTTCAACCACGTGGCGATCTGGTGCTGATTTGGTAATTGACCTTTTCTGCCCTATCATGGAGTTGCGGTCGTTGTGACACATGGAGCCGTCCGTTGAGCCTTCCATACTTAGCTGATTTTACCTTTATTTTTACCTGGGACACGTGGAGTCATCCACTTAATTGAAGACTATCCCTTGGAATCTTCCCCTCGAGTTGTGTCGTTGCGACATGGTGGAGCCGTCTGCTGAGGTTAGACTTTTCAACGGCGATTCAGATTTTCGAGGTTCGTGGGGAAAATTTACCATTTTTGCCAAAAGCAACCAAAAGTGTTAAGTTCACCAAAAATCTCGTTCCTCCCCTTCCAATAGGATCTGACCACGTACTTGCATTCATTGGAGTCAAAATTTGATGGGAAAAAGACACCCGTCATCCTGACTATGGGAAAATACACAGAAGAAGAAAACTTCATCATTTTGAGTCCAATTTTTGAATTTCCTTCGCTAACCAAAGGCATGGAGGCAAAAAAATGATTTGGTGACCCAGGCCATAGAACAAGTGAACAATTTCGATCAAAAATGGAGGTTGCAAAGAGGATATTACGTGCACAGACCGGGAAATGGGGAATTTCTCAAAATGAGCAAAATAGAGGTTTAAACAGCTCTAGGGCATGACTTCTACTAATTTCTTGAATCTCTAATTTGGCTTAGACACCAACAAAGGGCATGAGCTCAAAAAATTTTAATTTGGCTATGAAAACGCAGAGTAGTTTTTACGGAGACAACACATCTAAAGGTATTGTAAGTGCATCATGAAGGAATCCATCTATAAGTCAGTTCAAGGTATAAATTGACTACATACAGGCATAGGAGTTGTGAGGTCTTATTTATGGGTTTCCATACATGTTGTATCTTAAAGAAGCTAAATCAAAAATTAAATCATGGTTTTCATTAGTGCATATATCATAATGTTTTAGCTGTGCCAAAGGAAGTGTGTTATGTCTACACAAATGTTATTTTATCTTACAACGGAGTTTGACATAAAGATTTAAAATGTGTCAAGTGAGTCAGTTCTAAAAGTTCAAATGGTCATGGGTTGACTGTCTTAAGGTTATTTTGACTCCTGATTTGTATCTCTAAGGCCAATCATTAGGATGTTGACGTTGTTTGAAGGTTTTGCATGATAGGATGTTGATACAAAGTTACATGGTAAATTCATGCGATCATTCATTGAAATACAGGGGACCAATTTGTTACACTTTTGGTTGTTTCTACCTTAATTGGGTTCAAGGAAACCAAGATAGGTGTTAGGAATATCTTACGCAATCACAGGTGCTTCAGCAGAGGTCTATAACGCCTAGGCACCCTTGCCCTAGTCCAATTACCGTAATTACGGAAATGTAAAAGAACATTTACTAGATTGTAATCTGAGTTTGATTGCGATAAACAACTAATCATGTTCATTAGTCCTCTGTGTCCAGAATGGTTGAGTAGGTTGTACTCACCCACGTAAATAGGCTTGGTGGAGTTAGTGGTTATTCACTTGTTTCTTGCAATTATAGGTTCCATAGTTATCTCTAGCTATATTGTTGTAATGTCAAACCTAAATGAATATAGAAGGTGATTTTATTATTCGCAAATAATATGCAAGTTAGTGTTTCCTACATAAAACTCCCTAATGTATTAAGCATCAGTGATGAGACAGTAGCACCATTAGTAAGTCAGTTCATGGATCTTGAAAGGGTTTGTGGGATTGATGCTAGTTATGAACCACACGATGGTCGACAGTTGATGAGGTTCACTGTCACTTGCACAGATTTTGTGGTAAGCTCAATAAGGTTTAAAACCATGGAAGGAGTGAGCCTTTCCTTTTGGATCAAGGTCATTGAGTCACAGAGTTGGACATGCCACTATTGGGTGAGCAATATACTTGCAGTTGAGTGTGATGGGTTGTTTTTCTAATCCATGTAAACACTAAGGGGGGGAGATGTTAGAAAAAAAATTATTTACTTCATCATGGTTTATTTAATTGCAAGTTAGCATAATGTCTTATACATGTTATAATATGAAATGTATAACAATATATTAGTTTTATATGACGAAGGTTATAGGTCTTGGGGGTCATAAAGGGTCCTATTTTATAGGAAGTTAGTTCAGTTCATGACATTCCTGGCTATGATAATAGCCATTGTATCCCTCCAAGCATGAAATATATAGAAAATATGGATATTAGTTTTGTGCTTATTCTAACCTAGTAGTATGAAATAATGTTGTTGCATCATGATATGAAATAAGCTTGGTACCAGAGCGTTGCATATCCTTCAATGGAGAAATAATTGGGTCTACAGGATGGCGAACTTTGTTTTGCTTAGTCCCAAATTATGTGAAAGAGTGGATAAATGCATTTGATTTGAAACTTCATAATAGAGAGAAGCCCACATCATTGTTCATGGTCAAATTCTTTACGAAGTCCAATAATTAGTCAGGTTCGAGCTAGGAGATATTATTTAAGCCTTTTTTATTTTCTCTGTGTACATCATCATTTGAATCTTCATCTATCTGTGAGGTTCGTTGGAGCTGGAAGATATTATAAGTATAGGTTTTCAATTGATGGTACTACACTAAAATTGCATGTTTTTGTGATCGTAAATCAGTAACACAAGTGTGTAGTTTTGTAGAATTGATTTGAAGTCATACCCACGTGTGTTGCTAGCAGTGTTCATGAAATCGATAAGTAATGCATTATAGATTCCTTTGCATGCATATGTTGAAGAGTTTTCTATTATTTGAGAGAGTACTTCTTTAGGATTTGTAACAGTATGCTAGAAATAAGAACTTAAGAGACTAATGAGAATAATTTTTAGTTGAAGGAACAAGTGGAGGAAGTTTAAATAGTTTAGGAGATGTTCTCAACCCTTAAGTATCCTAAAGAAACCTAATAGAAGGGAAAGGAGATCATATCTAGGCTCAGAGTTTTTATAAGTGGAGATCCCCTGTTCCTGCAGGAAGACAGAGATATTTTCCATCATTTTTGAAGTTGTCTAAATAATCAAGCCTTACTGTTAAGACTAGAACATGCATAGAGGTTAGTAAGATGTGTGGTTATTGGTATGATCCTTGAAAATGCATTCTTGTTGTTTTATTGCAAGGATATCATCTCTCGGGTCTGAGTTAAACCCTCCTTAGGTTTTTTGGAAAACAAGATATTTAGGGGAGCAGAGTGAGACTCAAGCTTTGAAATCCTCAAAAGAACTGTATTAACCCTATAAGGGAAATACAATAATGATTTTTAACATTGAATCACCCTACAAAATGAAGAAACTGTGACAATGAAATTTTGACCTGTAGATTAACATTTGACAATCAAGAACAATAGTGTCACTTTGAAGGGAAAGCTTATGGGGGTGGAATCAAGAGACTGAAATTCTTATGAGAGTCTAAAATTACCTAGAAAATAAGAATTAAAGGTCTTATTGGTTCAAATATATCAATTGTAAACTGACTGTTTAAGGGACTGTCATGACACAATTTGGACTAGGAAGAAGATTTGAGGAGCTAGGTTGAAGAATCAAGAATAAGAAATTTGGAGAATCCATCTTGAAATGACTCTTAAACTCATTTAGAAGGAATTAAATCAAGATAAGATATAAGTCTCTAGAGATTCTTGACAGTGTTAATCACTTACCTATAGAGAGAATCATACCTAGGGTTTGTAGAGTGGAATCTTAGTATATTTTAAATGCACCAAAAGAAACCAATGAAACTTGGTAGAAGGGATTAATACAATGTTTTCTAAGTGATGGAAGAGTTTTCAGACCCAATTAAATAATTTCAAGCTAGAAAATGATGACAGTCTGTAAGAGGGTCTAAGTATAAAATGTATGGGATAATATTGAAGAACAAGTTATTAAAGAGGTAGGTCTTGTTTGGTGAATGAAAATTTGAAAAATTTGGGAGTGGAAGTAACATGGTAAAGGTGACCATAAGTGATATGAGTTTTAAAATAAATTTACTAACACAAGAGTTATAGTGGAAAGGAGATACAACTTAAGGATAAAAGGAACCTTGTGGAATTTTTTTTTATTTAAGTAAAGTACTTAACTCTTTTAATTATTTTTGAATCAAATTATTGGTTGGATTAGCATTTAATATGAAATATAAACAAGAAATATGAATTTTTTAGAATAAGTAAGGCTATGATCAATAACATTCCTGTTGAAAGGAGCTTGTGTACAAGAGAGAAGGAAGTTGATTTTTAAAGGCCAAATAGTCTAAATGTGGCCAAATAGTCTAAATGTTGAGTTTTGGCTCTTTCTAACATTGTGAGTTGTTTGTGTTTCCTTTTTTAATACATGATTTGGTATCAGATCCTAAATCTTATTCTTGGAAAGGAAAATGTATAATTTTAAAAGTGATTGCAAGAAAAAGAGATAAGATGGTGCAAGTAAGAGATGTGAAGAAGTCATCTTGGGAAGAGAAGATGGAGAGGATGATGGAATCTATGTTTTGTAGGTTAGAGAGCATAAAATAAAGTCAAATAAATATGATGGCAGAGATGAGACATATGCCAAAGAATGAAGAAAATATGTAGGTGTAATTTGTAGGAAGATGTTACAAGTGTCAAAGGTATGCAAGACATAAGGCATATGTGTGTAATGAGGTGAATGTATGGATGAGAAAGGATAGCAGAGTTGTTGATAATTTGTACAAGACAAAGGTAAGTCATTGTTGTGTAGAATATTGTTTTTGAAACCAAGAAAAAAAGTGAATTAGGTAACTTAAAGAAGATGTTTATTTAGAACTGCATGTAAAGATAAAGGAAAAGTTTGTAAAGTGGTTATATATACTAGAAGTAATGAAAATATTGTTTCATTTGAGATGGTAGAGAAACTAGGATTGGAAACTACTATGCACCCTAAACCCTATCAAATATCATGAATGAAAAAGGGACATCATATCTTGGTTAGGGAATAGTGTCAAGCTAAGTTTCAAATTGCAAGGTATAGGGGCAAGGTGTTATGTGATCTGATTCATATGGATGTTTGTTATGTCTTGTTGGGTAGACCATGGTAGTATGGCAAGAAATAAGTCCATAATGGAAATAAGAATACTTATACTATTTTGGAAAATGGAGTTAGCTACACACTTCTACCACTCAAAGGTGAGTAAGAAGCACAAAAATGGGTAGTGATGATGATGACAACCAAGAAGTTCTCTGTAGAGACTACATAAGTATGAAAGAAAACACTATTTAAGGTTGTTAAGGCTCATGACACTAATTTGAACAAATGTTTTGAGAAAGAGATAAAGATGATTGTAAGAAATGAAAAGGTGAATGATGAAGATGATGATGAGAGAGAGGAAAGAGATGATATAGAGAAAATGTTGTGTGAAGAATATGTGAATGGAAAAGAGGAATAACAAAGTAAGAGGAAGATGAATGAGGCATGTAAACCTCTTATTTTTGAAACTAACATTGTTATGATATTTTATTTTGCAGGTGCAAGTGAAAAGAGAGCAGGTATAAACCAATTAATGAGAAGTGAGAAGAAATTAGAGTGGAAAAATCAAGATTTACAAGAGGAACTAAGCAAACAAGATGGAAAATAAGAATATTTTTTAGATATTAAGATAGGTGAAGACCAACAAGGGGAAAATTTAGAGTGCCACAAAGGTATGTAGCAATCAGACATTAAAGTTAAGGAAATAAGTGAAGGGAGATATACAAAAACAATCTTGAGGACAATAACCTGCAAATTATACTAGAGAACTAAGAAAAATTAATTGGGAAAGATAAACAAAACATGGAAAAGGTAATTAAACATATTAATGAGAATCAATCTTGTCATTATAATCTCTTTTTGAGTGATGAATACAAACATATAGTAGATTAGATGAAGGAAGACTACTTAAATGAAGGTGATCCTTATTGACAAGAGATAATATCCTATGAACTTGTAAGAGGAATGAATCAAATAGGGAAACATGAGGGTGAGAATAATAGTTTAACTACCATGAAGAATAAAGAGGTAGTATATGTACACTTATAACAAGCATACATACTCAAGTATCAGATTGAAAAAAGAGCATACAGTCCTAGAAACATAATCATGATCAAGAATGTGAACATTTCAAAAGAGAATCAAATGATGAAACACAAAGGATAGAGCAAGGATGGTACATATCAAAGGAACTTTTCCAAAGGTTCATCTACAATTGGAAGTAGAGAAAGAAGAAGAAGAAGGAGAGCTAGTATACAGTATAGGAAAATTTTTCCCTTCCTCAAGCGTATGATGCAAGAGCATCAACTCTCAACATATAAATATGAATTATATCATCAATTTTTTTTTCTAGGAGAATTCATAAGTCTTGGCGCTTATAAAGGGTTTATTAGGTAAGTTAGTTGAGTTCAAGACCTTCATGAATTTGAAATTTCCATTTTCCCTTCAAGTTACAACTTTTAATATTGGAGACAGTTTTGGCTTCTTCTATCATGCAATAATGGGGAATCATGAAATGAAATAAGCTTGTAATAAACCTTATTAGGATTTATGATACTTATTTGGGTCAGGATGGTGAACTAAGGCTTAGAACCTAGTGAGCTAGACACAAATTAGTGCTTGTATTAATGTAATAAATAACAAGTATGCCATGTAAAAGGATTACAAGTCCAAGAATCAGTTAGGTTCGAGATAGGAGATATTATTTAATCATTTTTAATTGTATTTCACATCATCATTTGATTGATCATCTGTAAGGAGAGTTTGGAGCTCCAAGAAATTGAGAATTTCAGTTTGCAATTAATGGTGTAACAGTGGCATTGCATGTTTTTGTGATTTTAGCTCATAACAACAGTGTGTATATGTGAATTTTTTTGATAAAGGTTGTAACAATGATAAGGAAACTATAGCAATGTTATAATTCCTTTGCATGCATATGTTGAAGATTTTTTTATTGTTTGAGAGAGTACTTCTTTAAGATATGTAGTTATATTCCAGAACTCAGATCTTAAGAGACTAATGAGAATAAGTTGTAGTTTAAGGAACAAGTGGAGGAAGTTTAAATGGTTTGGGAGATGTGCTCAAGCCCATAATAGCCTAGATAAACCTTTTAGAATGGAAAGTAGATCATATTAACACTTAGAGTTTTTATAAGTGGAGATTCCCTATTCCTGTAGGTACAAAGAGATATTTTCCATCGTTTTTGAAATTATCTGAATAATCAATCGTTACACTAAAGAATAGAACATGCGTAGAGGTGAGTTAGATGTGTGGTTAAATGCATAATCCTTCCAAATTCATTCTTGTTGTTGTATTACCAGGATATCATCTCTCGGGTCTTAAATAAACCCTCCTTGGGGTTTTAGGGAAATAACAAATTTAGGGGAGTATAGTGAGACTCAAGTTTTGAAATCCTTAAAAGTATTGTATGAACCCTATATGAGAAAGAAAATAATGATTGTTAACTATGAATCACGCTACAAAATGAAGAAATTGTGATAAGGAAATTTTGACCCGTAGATGAACATTTGACAATCAAGAACAATAGTGTCACTTTGAAGGGAAAGCTTACAGGGGTGGAACCAGGAGACTGAAATTCTTAGGAGAGTCTAAACTTACCTAGAAAATAAGAACTAAAGGTCTTAGTGGTTCAAAGATAGCATTGGCTTTGAATTTATTGTAAAATGATTGTCTAAGAAAGGACATGAAATAATTTGGACTAGGAAGAAGAGTTCACGAGCTATGTTGAAGAATCAAGACTAATAAATTTGGAGAATACATCTTGAAGGGAATATCAAACTCATTTAGAAGGAATTAAATCAAGATAATATATTAGTCTCTAGATATTCTTGTCAATGTAAATCATAGACCTATAGAGATAATTAGACCTAGGGTTTGTACAGTGGAATCCTAATATCTTTTAAATGCACCAAAGGAAACCAATGAAACTTGGTATAAGGGATTAATATAATGTGTTCTCAGTGATGGAAGAGGTTTCAGACCCAATTAAATCATTTCAGGATAGAAAATGATGACAACTTGTAAGAGGGTCCGAGTATATAGTGGAAGGACTAATATATAATAATAAGTTATTAAGGAGGTAGGTCTTAGATGGTGAATGAAAATTTGAAAAATTTGGGAGTGTAAGTAACATGGTAAATGGTGACCATAAGTAATGTGATTTCTCCAAGAAATTTACCAACACAAGAGTTATAGTGGATAGGAGATAAGACTTAAGGCTAAAAGGAACCTTATCGACAGAATTTTCATTTAAGTAAGGTACTTAACTCTTTTGAATATTTTTTACTCATATTATTGGTTGGATTAGAATATAATATGGCCTATAAACAAGGAATATGCATTTTTTAGAAGAATTAAGTCTATGACCAATAGCTTTCCTGTTCAAAATATCTTGTGTATAAGAGAGAAGGAAGCTGATTTTTGAAGGCCAAATAGTCTAAATGTTGATTTTTGACATTTTCTAACATTGTGAGTTGTCTATGTTTCCTTTTGTACTACATCATTTGGTATCAAATCCTGAATCTAATTCTTGGAAAGGAAAATATATTTTTTTGAAAGTGATTGCATGAAAAAGAGATAAGATGGTGCAAGTAAGAGAGGTGAAGAAGTCAGCTTGCGAAGAGAAGATGGAGAGGATGATGGAAGCTATGTTGTGTAGGTTAGAGAGTATGGAAGAAAGTCAGATAAATATGATGATAAATATGAGCTACATGCAAAGTAATGAAGCAAATAAGTATCTGCAATTTGCAGGAATATGTTATAAGTGTTAGATATATGTAAGACATAAGGCATATGAGTGTAATGAGGTGAATGTATGGATGAGAAAGGATAACAGAGATGTTTATTAGATTAAAAAAGATAAATGTAAGTCATTATTGAGTAGAAGAGTGATTTTGATACCAAGAAAAATAGTGAATTAGGTAACTCGATGAAGATGCTTGTTTAGAATTGTATGTAAAGCTAAAGGAAAAGTTTTTGAAGTGGTTATTGATAGTGGAAGTACTGAAAATATTGTTTCACTTGAGATCATAGACTAAATAGGATTCAAAAATACTATGCACCCTAACACCTATCAGATATCAGGGATGCAAAAGGGACATCATATCTTGGTTAGGGAACAATGTCAAGTTGAGTTTCAAATTACAAGGTATAGGGACAAGGTGTTGTGTGATCTAGTTCCTATGGATGTTTGTCATGTCTTATTAAGAAGACCATGGAATTATGAAAAATAGGGGGTCCATAATGGAAATAAGAACAATTATACTATTTTGGAAAATTTATTTAGCTACATACTTCTACTACTCAAAGGTGAGAAAGAAGCACAAAAAGGGGTAGTGATGATGGTGACAAGAAAGATGTTCTTAGTAGAGACTACATAAGTATGCAAAAAGATACTATTCAGGGCTATTAAGCCTCATGAGACTGATTTGAAAAAAGGTTTTTAGAATGAGATAGAGATGGTTGTAAGACAAGAAAAGGAAAATGATGAAGATGATGATGAGAGAGAGGAAAGAGATGACAGAGTGAAAATTTTGTGTGAAGAAGATGTGAATTGAAAAGAGCACGAAAAAAGTAAGATGAAGATGAAGGAGGCAAAAAATCCTCTTGTTTTTGAAACTAACACTATTATGAGATTTGATTTTTTAGGCACAAGTGAAAAGAGAGTAGGAATAAATGATTTAATGAGAAGTGAGAATAAATTAGAGTGGAAAAAGTAAGATTTGCAAGAGGAACTAAGAAAATAAGATGGAAGAGAAGAAGATTTTATAGATATTAAGAAAGGTGAAGACCAACAAGGGGAAAATTTAGAGTGCCAAAAAGGTATGCACCAGTCAGACATTGAAGTTAAGGAAATCAGTGAAGGGAGATATGCAAAAATAGTCGTGAAGGAAAATGGTCTGTAAATTGTACTAGAGAACAAAGACAAATTAATTGAGAAAGAGAAACAAAGCATGGGAAAGGTAATTAAAAAAATTAATGAGAATCAATCTTTTCATTATAATATCTTTTTGAGTGATGAATACACATATACAATAGCTGAGATGAAGGAAGCCTACTCAAAGGAAGGTGATCCTTGTCGGAAAGAGCTAATATGCTCTTAAATTGCAAGAGGAATTAATCAGGCATGATAGTAGGAGGGTGAGAATAAAATTTTAACAATCATGAAGAATAAAGAGGCATCATATGTACACTTACAAAAATCATACATACTCAAGTATCATATTGAATGAAGACCATACAATTCTAGAAACACAATCATGATTAAGAATGTGAACATTTCAAAAGAGAATCAATTGATGAGACACCAAGGATAACTGAGAAGGAGAAAGCAAGGATGGTACATAGCCAAGGCACTTTTCCAGAGGGTCATCTACAATTGGAAGTAAAAAAAGAAAAAGAAGGAGAGATAATATACAGTATAGGGAAATATTTCCTTTCCATGGGAGTATGATGCAGGAACATCAACTCTCAACATTTAAATATGAAGTATATCATCAATTTTGGTTTTCTAGGAGAAGTCATAGGTCTTGGCACTCATAAAGGGTCTATTAGGTAAGTTAGTCGAGTCCAAGACCTTCATGAATTTGAAATTTTCATTTTCCCTCCAAGTTGCAATTTTGAATATTAGAGACAGTTTTTACTTGTTATAGCATAGTAGTATGCAATAATGGGTCATCATGATATAAAATAATCTTTTTAGGCTTTAGGAGTCTTATTTGGGTCAAGATGGTGAACTAAGGCTTAGAACCTAGTGAACTAGACACAAATTAGTGTGCCTAATGATGTAATAAAGAAAAAATATGTCATGTGAAAGGCTTAGAAGTTCGAGAATCATTTAGGTTTTAGATAGTAGAGATTAATTAAGCCTTTGTATCTGTATTTCACATTATCATTTGAATGATCATCTATAAGGAGAGTTTGGAGCTCCAAGTAATTGAGAGTTTTGGTTTTCAAGTAATGGTGTAATAGTGAAATTTCATGTTTTTGTGATTATAGCTCATAACATCGGTGTGTAGATGTGAAATTATTTGATAAAGTTTGTAATAGTGATAAGGAAACTATAACAATGCTATAATTCCTTTGCATGCATATTTTGAAGAGTTTGTTATTGTTTGAGAGAGAACTTCTTTAGGATTTGTAACTGTATGCCAGAACTTATAACTTAAGAGACTAGTGAGAATAAGTTCTAGTTGAAGGAACAAGTGGAGGAATTATAAATGGTTTAGGATATGTTCTCAATCATAGAGAAGCCTAAAACTACAAGTTAGAATGGAAAGGAGATCATATTCAATATAAAATTTTGTATAAGTGGATATCCCATGTTCATGTAGGCAGAGAGAGATATTTTCCATAATTTTTTAAGTTGTCTAAATAATCAAGCCTTACTGTTAAGACTAGCACATGAATAAAGGTGATTTAAGGTATGAGCCTTGAAAACTCATACTTTTTTTTACTTCCAGGATGTCATCTCTCAAGTTTGAGATAAAACCTCCTTAGTGTTTTAGTAAAACAAGAGATTTAGGGGAGTAGAGTGAGACTCAAGCTTTAGAATCCTCAAAAGAATTATATGAACCCTAAATGGGAAATGAAATAATGATTGTTAACTATGAATCAGCCTACAAAATGAAGAAACTATGACAGTGAAATTTTGACATGTAGATGAACATTTGACAATTAAGAACAATTGTGTCACTTTGAAGGGAAAACTTATAGGGGTGGAACCAAGAGACTGAAATTATTAGGAGAGTATAAAATTATCTAGAAAATAATAACTAAAGGTTTGAGTGGTTCAAATATATCATTGCCTTTTAATTTCTTGTAAAATGACTAAGGGACTGTCATGACATAGTTTGGACAAGGAAGAAGAGTTGAGGAACTACGTTAAAGAATCAAAACTAAGAAGTTTGGAGAATCCATATTGAAGGGAATCTCAAACTCATTTAAAATGAATTTAATCAAGATAAGATAGAAGTCTCTAGATATTCTTTTTAGTGTCAATCATAGACCTATAAAGAGAATCAGACCTAAGGTTTGTAGAGTGGAATCCTAATATCTTTTAAATACATCATAGGAAACTAGTGAAAATTGGTAGAAGGGGTTAATTCAATGGGTTCTCAGTGATGGAAGAGGTTTCACACCCAATTAAATCATTTCAAGCTAGAAAATCGTGATAGTTTGTAAGAGGGTCTGAGTATACAGTGGAAGAGCTAATATAAAAGAACAAATTATTAAGGAGGTAGGTCTTGGTTGGTGAATGAAAATTTGAAAAATTTGGAAGTGGAAGTCATATGGTAAAGAGTGACCATAAGTGATATGATTTCTCCAATAAAGTTACTAACACAAGAGTTATAGTGGAAAAGAGATAATACTTAAGGCTAAAAGGAACCTTATGGATAGAATTTTCAATTAAGAAAGGTACTTAACTCTTTTGAATGTTTTTGAATCAGATTATTGGTTGGATTAGCACTGAATAGAACTTATAAACAAGAAATATACATTAGTTATAAGAATTTAGGCTATTATCAATAACTTTCCTATTGAAAAGAGCTTGTGTACAAGATAGAAGGAAGTTGATTTTTGAAGGCCAAATAGTCTAAATGTTGAGTTTTGACTCTTGCTAACATTGTGAGTTTTTTGTGTTTCCTTTTGTACTACACTAGGAACATTTTGTTACACCATCATGTCCTTCAGCCTTAAAAATGTAAGGTCCACTTACCATTAAGAAATGACACATATATTTCATGATTACATTCATAATATCCTTAAAGATTATGTTGATGATATACTTACTAAATAACAACATCATTTTACACATGCTCAATATCTCTGCACACTCTTTGAATGTTTTCGACAATATAAAATATTATTACATCCAAAGAAGTGTGTTTTTGGAGTTAAAACTATTAGCTTCTTGGGTACATTATCTTGCAATGTGGAATTGAAATAGATGTCAATAAAGTCTGTGCTATTATTAACATGCCTCCACCTCATAATTTTCATCAACTATGATCACTACAAGGAAAAATATAGGCCATGCATCATTTTATTGTGTAGTTTGCTTTCAAAACCCAATCATTCATATGCTTGATGAAAAAAGATGTTAAATTTGTTTGGGATGACCATTTTCAAAGGGAATTTGAAGCTATTAACACATACCTCTTAAATACACTTGTCCTAGTACCTCCCATGGTTGAGTGACCTTTCTTATTATATATTTATCCTACATTTCATGCATTAGGGCACCTTCTAGAGCAACACGATAATTCTCAATGTGAGATGGTTTTCTATTACATTAGTAAGAATTTACTCTCTTATGAGTGTAATTATAGTTACATCAAGAAATTATGCCTTGGCCTCGTCTTTGTGACAGAAAAGTTATGCCACTACCTTCTTAATAATGAGGTCCATATCATCACCAAGGTAGATCCTCTCTGGTACCTCTTATCCCACACAAATTTCTTGGGACATCTTGCACAATGGCTCATGCTAATTACATAGTTTGACTTCAAATTCATTCCACAAAAATAAATCAAAGGCCAGGTCATCGCTGATCAACTAGCTGAGGCACACCTGCTAGATCCATCACCTATTTCTGATTCTTTTTGATATTATTTCACTACTTATGCCATTAATACTGACACATGGACCATGTACGTTGATAGGTCCTATTGCCTCTTTGGAGTGGGGGATGGAATTGTGTTCATTACTCCACATGGTGATCATCTTCCCTTTAAATATCGCTTAGGGTTCTCATGTATGAATAACTTTGCTGAGTATGAGGCCCTTATTCTCGACCTCACCGTCACACAAAAAATTATTATTCACAATATCCGCATACATGGTGATTTAAAACTTATTATAAATCAAGTTAATTATACATATCAAACAAAAGAGGAACATATTATCCCATATAATAACTTGTTCAAGACACTTATAGCTATATTTGAGTCCTAATCTCTTTCCGCTATTCCATGTAAGGACAATCTTCATGTAGATGATATGGCTAGTGTGACATCGCTCATCCCCCAATATATCATTGATGAGCAAGACACATTCATCATTCTCCACTTACGACAACCATCTACTGATAGTTTGCCTCTTGAAGCATGTGTTGTCACACAAATCAGTGTCTTTCCTGAATGGTTTACTCAAATTTATAACTTTATATATCAACAAGCCATTCTCAACGGCTTTCAACATCATGAAGTGCTTTGTTTGTGATGCAAGGATACACAATATGTCATTATCAGTGCTTCATTATTTAAAATATCATTCGATTGTCATTTGTTATGTTGTTTAGGGATCGACGATATTCCTACCATTGTTTCTTACATTCATGATAGTCCATGTGGTGGTCATTTCTCAGGAAAATCCATGTCACACAAGATTTTATGCCAAGGATGCTATTGGCCTACTATGGATAATTGTTTTTAGAATATCCCAAACATTGTGACAAGTTTCAAAAACATAGATCCTTCATCATGCTCCTACATATGACCTCCAAAATATTTCTCCCTTGTGGCCCTTTTCCTTATGGGGTTTTGATCTTGTCGGAAAAAATAATCTTGAATTAGCTGATGGTCATAAATTTATCATTACTGCAATAAAATACTTTACTAAATGGGTTGAAGTTGAAACCCTAGAGACTACCACTAATATCGACATTTTTCGTTTTATCACTACCCACATCATTACACACTTTAGAATTTTCTCCGCCATTATAACTAATAATGGATCTCATTTCAAAAATAAGGATATGAAGTACCTCTGTGCCAAATTCAAGATCAATAAAACATTCTCCACTCCTTATTATCCATAGGGAAATGGATGAGCTAAGGCCACAAATAAGAAAATTGTTAAAATATTACACAAGACCGTTGATGCTCGTGGTGATGATTGGCATCAAGAAGTAATATCCCTAGAGATAAAAATACCCTCCTTGCAGGTATCCCTCAAAGGAATTCTCAAAGATAACAAATATCAGGAAAACCAGCTCCATGAGCTTGAGATGCTTGACTCCCATCATGTGCAAGTTCTTGAACACCTCCAATTATATCAGGCTCACATTGCAAAAGCTTAAAATAAAAAAATTCATCCATGAGAGTTCAATATCATTGACCTTGTATTAAAGGAAAATCAAAGAAACACAACGGCCGAAGACCAACTCAAAGGAAAATTTAAACCGAGTTGACTTAGACATTATGTCATCACAGACAAGCTGGGGGGTGTCCATCGTCTTGATACTCTCCTTGGAAATCCAATCAAAAATCCATGAAATGTAATGCATCTCAAACACTACTATATGTAAACATCTTCATCACCCTATGACAGACTCTTGTGCTAAGGTTCACACTTGATTGTTGAGGGTATACTACATCCATGATCCTCACACACTACATAATTTATGATCCACGCTTCACAATACATCTTTCTAGCACTATATTCTCGAAAAATCACACTACCCTATGATGTACTTCCATAGTTCATACTTTACCATTAAGGTCCTAAGTCTAAAATGAACCTCACTACATTCATACTCTTTACGCTCTATGTTTCATGATCTATCTATCTAGCGAACGTTTTCAAACCATTTCCCTATGATGCACTCTTGTTCTATGGTTCATTATTGATTGTTGAGGGGTATTTTATAAATGAACCTCATCTCATACTCATTCACATTCGCTCGGGGGGCACGTTGCTCCTATCACATTCACTTTGCATTTCATTCCATTCACACTCACATCATATTGTGTATCTTGGTTATACGTATTCTTGTTTTCTTATACTCGCATATTACACTTTGCTTACTATGTTATATAGATATCCAATATGTCATTATATTTATCATATACACATGCACATTAATTTGTTCTCTAGTTGTGAATGCAGAATTTACACATATATTTACATGCACCATGGATGCTTGGCACTGTACCTCTTACTAGTCCCATCAAGGCTCCCGGGGACATCTACTTTCTTACACACTACAGGTGCTATTGTTTCATTTTATACTACTTCATATTATTTCTAGCACACTATTCTATATCAAAAAGTACATGATTTGACATACTATTTATCTTTCTAACATGTTATTGGGTGCTGCATGTGCAACATTTTCTTTATAGGAACTATTTTCCACCATGGTTGTTTAGTACTTTGCTTGATACTATTTTTCATTATCTTACATTGTATGCTATTGTTTGCGGGATATACCCTATGTCTTGCATGTTCATTACTTGTATGCTTTTGGCCACTTCAGCTTTGATTGTCTTCCAAAATTGTGAGCGATGTCCCATGTTTGAAACCCACTTTTTGCCGTCTAATTTGTTTACACTATTTCTTGTTTACATTGTCTTATATATCATGTTCTTCACTTTTTTATACTAAGACATGTTTCTATCCACTTTGTTTTCATGTGCCTTAGTTTATACCATACACATTCTACCCCTCTAGGGATACAGGTTCAAATCATCATCAAGTCCTCTTTTTGGGTCACATTCTCCTAGCATTCACATACACCCCAAACAAGGGGGGACATACCATAGGTGGACCAATCACCCCATATAACAACTTAGAGCTTCAATACATGCCTGCACAGTACAACAACAAAACAAAGTTACAGTTACAGAATGACCTAGACTGACATGGGTCATCATTTTAGTACATACACCAGATATAGACACTAGCACGTGGGTGAATATGACCAGGGGAAAGTTATAGTTATTTTCTCATATCAATAAAGTTTACAGAGTAGTTATCACAATACAAGCACAATCCTTCAACAATAAAAATGCATTTTATATCTTTTTTCTACTTGGATTGAACTGGAACAACACGGAAAAAAGAAGGATCAAACCACCTGCAGTGGTGTATAAATTTGGGAAGCATTCATGGATGGAGAATAACACTAGACCTTTCTCCCCAACACTCTTCTGTTTTGGCATGAGATCTCCTAAAAACCTTGTTCTTAGCATGAGATCTCCCAAAAAACTTGCTCTTAATGTGAGATTGCCCAAAAAACTCGTTCTTCGACAAATTTTTTAAAGGAAATTTTCTATCCTTTTCACTCATCATGGATTAGGTGCACACTTTCCTTTTACTAAATTTTCACATTTTTTAACATACTTTTACAAAGTTTTCATAACACATGATTTTGACTACTTTTTTGCTCTTCTTTTACATGTACATCCTTAATACACAATAAGAAGCAACCCCTCATCAAGAAACAACATCAGATACAACATAGTACAACTCATACGCTTCACCCCTAGGGTGAATTCCTCTTTCTTAGCTTCCACACTTTATTTTTATCACTCTACGCTTTCACTTGTCTCTTCAGCACTCTTTCACCATCTATCTACAAGGAACAAAAGTATGCAAATTCAAAACTACTTTATCTCTCAACAACATAATGTTTTCAGATCCAAGGGTTTAAACACATTAACCATTAAATAAGATTCAATATTAATTAAATTAATATAAAAAACATTATAATAAATGCAATAAAATAAAATAACACATACATAAATAGTTAACATGGAAAAACCCCCAAGGGGTAAAAAACCACAAAAAGAGATAATTCCATTATTCAAGAAATAATTACAGTCCAAATCTCCTTCCTCACTTCTCTCCACCAATCCACGTGAGGTGAATAAACCAATATGACTTATACCCATATTTATTTGACCCCATGGGTCACAAACCATATTAAGTAACGGGGTATGATTAAATTGTACCCTGATTTAATATAAATTCTAATCTCCATTGCTTTATCTTTATTGACTCTGGAAACCAGTGCCTAGCCAAGACACTAGTTCCCAGGCACCTTCGTTCCATCTGTTGACACAAAATCATGCACTTGGGTACATTTCTAGGTCCTAAATCACATACTTCTATTCATATCATTCTTAAGTGAGAAAAATAGCAATTGACAACTATATTTGGCCTTTTGTATGTGTTTCATGTCTTCCTTTTGGTCTCTTACACCCTGCAACCTAGTCAATACCTTACTGCTTTATCTTTTGACTCTGGACACCAACGCCCAACCGGGATGTCAGTACCTAGGCACTCCCATCCCCTCTGGGCACCCCCGACCTCTCTTCACTTTACTCACTCCTTTTGGGAATCTTTTATATTTTGGGATTCTTATTTTCTTATGGGTCGGCCTTTTAGTTGTCGATTACAAAATTCAAACAAGGGAATCATATAAATACAAAGTTATGTGACCAAAATAAAGGACCAAGCTCTAAGCGTCTATTATCACCACCTAAGGTTGCATCCAAAGGTATTCTAAGAGCATCAAAACATCCATCTAGCTATCATTCAAGGGACAAGGGACTGCATTTTCTGAATACACTTCATAGGAGGGGAAGTTCATTTCTCCATACACGCATCTACTCGCATTGTTACATCTAGTTATTGTTTGTTATTCGATGCATCTTACACAAGAGTTTCCTAGGGCACGATTCTACACACATGCCCACAGAACTACATGGAGTTTGAGATCTAGTGTAGTGCTCAGTCATAAGTTCACTTTGTCAGGTGACCGCCAGGGTGTATTATGTGATCATCCAACAACATACAGGCGAAAACAGCAAAGGCTAACGACATTGGTGTGACACAATAAGAATCAGTTTATGACCATTTTTGCAGTCACGGGCACCTGAAAGGGGTCTCCAACACCTAGGCATCGTTGACCTAGCCCAGGTGCCCTAGTCCAGCTTATTCTGAAAGTTCCACAATTTTCAGTGTGCAGTTGCGATAATTTCCTCCTCATGTTCATCAGTCTTCCAATCCAGAACACTTTAGGACTAATTGTGAAATCAGCTAAGTCTTATATTCCCTCTCTTACAACTAGGGTTTCATTTTTATCTGGCTTATTGCTTACGTCAAATCTGTACTTTAGTGCTTTATTTATCACGTGTGATTCTGCAATTAGGGTTTTACGTATCTAATATTTGTTAAATCATGGAGACCTTTTTTTGGCCTCTTGTGTGGGGGAATTTTCTATTTTGGGTCATAATCACATACTACTATTCATATGATTCCTAAGAGAGAAATCATAGTAATGTGACTATCCTTATTGGCCTCCATCTCTTTCTATGCTTAAATTTTAGTCTTATATATGACTCTACAACATGTCGATACTTTATTTATTTAATTTCATGTACTCCGGAACCACTTCCTAGCCAGGATTCTTCAAATACCATGAATTCTTCAATGTCCTTAACTGGGTAGCCCTTGAACTCTTTCTGTATCATTTCTCTACTCTTTTGGGCCTCTTATTTTATTATGGGTCAGCTTTTTAGCATTGTCAATTAGTGAAATTACAAACAAGGGAATCATATAACATTTTATAAAGACTATGTATGACCAAAATAAGGTGACCAATCTAAAGCATCTACCATCATCACTTCTAAGGTTGCAACAAAGGAATTCTAAGAGCGCATTGAAATGGATCCATCTAGCTTCTCTTAAGGGATAAGGGATTGCATTTTCCTGCATACACTTCATAACAAGGGAAGTTAATTTTGACATCCACACATCTAATTACATTGTTACATCTAGTATATCCACTCACTATCAAGTGCATCTTCCTCTTTAAGAGTCTACTAGGGCATGATTCTTGCATACACACACCTTCACAAGAACTACATGGAGTCTGAAATTATCGTGCAACACTCGGTTACTCCTAAGCTACTCTATATACGGGTGACCATTGGGGTCACACAACGAATCCCCATTTGCATAATTTTCTTTTTTAGGATTTGATGTGTTTTGGGGTTTTACAGGATATCTTTTCTTTTGTAGGTTACATGTGAATTCTGCAGACATCCAACAACATATAAGTGATCAATAAGAGAGGGTTAGCAACTCTCTTTAACATTGTGAAAACTAGTTTTTGAGTTCTTTGAGTAGTCACAGCACCTATATCTTTCTTTGGTGCCTAGATCATCCCTAGTACACATCTTAGCTTTCATGACATGTGTTCAACTTATTACGCACGATGATTTACCAAATTTTTTCCATGCCTGGCCTTAAGACAATGTCCTAACCTCTTGATAAGTTTTCTAGTTCACTTCATACCTGGGACTTATTGCGAAATCATGCTCGAGTCTTTTATCCCTCTCTTACACACTAGGGTTTCAATTTGGGTACTTACTTATTTCTTGTGTCATATATGTGCTTTACCAGCTTTATCTAACAATCACTTTGAAAGAGTGGCAAATCTAGGGTTTACACTAAAATTCAATATTTGTTAAATAATTTGGTGAACCAGTTCCAGTCCGACACTAGCTTCTGAGCAATGTGTTAAAATAATTTGCATCTTCTTCAATTATATGGATCAAACAATTAAATTATCCTTCCTTTCGCTCCAACCAAGATTTCCGACATATGTTACACAATCATCTTATTTCATGCAAGTTCATACTCAACATCCTTCTCACTTCATTAAGTCCTATGGATGATCTAATTATCAATATAATCACTACTCTCCGCACTCACCCTCCTATGGCTACTGTTGGCATCTCTTCCACCTATTAATTCTATTTTACAACCACGTTAAGGGTTATGATCATTATAGGGCAAATTAAGAATACACCTTCCAAAATCTCTCTTTATGAACTTTTGCGCAATTCACCTGAGTGTCGTATACATTAGAGGCAATTACCTTCATTCTATCCACATTGAAAGTGCTAATAATGTGGTAGTCGATTTCATGACCATCTTATTGTCTCTCAAAAATCTACCACACTTCCATATCATTTAATGATGAGGACATATGTCCATTGGACTATTGAAAATCCATGTGCTTCATTTCTTATCATATTATCATACACCATTTCTATCAAGCGTACTCATTGACCCAATGGATCCGACCTAATTAATCTCTGCGCTCACTCTCTTCTCAATCCAACCTGGATCCCTGTTGATAATCTAATTGCTAAAAAAATTCCACTCTCATTCATGGGGCTATGATTCTCCTACCAACTTATGCATAGGTGAACTATCACCTTACCTATACAAGTTATACCTAACATTGTTCCTAATAAACTACCCCTTTATTATCGATGCCTCATTTCAATTAATCTCTTGCTAGGTAGATCTGGATTATGAAATCATTGTGCCATAAATATTTTAGTGTTGCGCTAAATTCTTACATGATGGCTATGAACATACAATAGCTACAATCTAGAACCATTCAAGTACTTATTCACATAGAACCTCAGGTTACTGCTATGCCTATTCCTCCATCATAGCCTATCCCATATAAAATATTGGCTACATATGATGTTAACAATAACCTAGTAGTCTGCATTCCTTTTCCAAATATACAAGCGTATCATCCAGGGGACTACTCACTACTACTGATATTTATCACCTGCTCCAACCAATTCTACCATAGTCACTACTGTTACTCTAATATGCAGGCTACCACTCTTATATCTGTGCTCCACTCTTAGCAATACTCCTTGACAACACACAAATGCATACAAGATAATGCCAATACATGATGATTGTGATGATGAGGTTGACTATTGTAGAAATATACTGATGATAAGTCTTTTATTTTCTTTACTTTTACTCCTA
Source organism: Taxus chinensis (assembly GCA_019776745.2). Lineage (NCBI taxonomy): Eukaryota > Viridiplantae > Streptophyta > Pinopsida > Cupressales > Taxaceae > Taxus > Taxus chinensis. The sequence goes on from CM034155.1 coordinate 623,177,685, forward strand.
TCAAGATTGATGAGTCATATTTGATGCCTCACTTTTGTTGCTATTGGTCCATTGGTGAATATTAATTGGGCAAGATGCCTCCTCCTGTTACTAATCACATGGTACTTTATCCAGGGTCTTTCCACACATTGGACATGGTTCCCCCTTCTCTGCATCTTCTCATGTTATAAGCCATGCATGATGCATTCCTCCTTTCACACGCACTCTTTTCATGAATAAATATTATTGGCACTGATATATTCCATTCACATCCCAAGAGCTCTACTACTGAATGCACTATGATGGCTTGGCTCAGCTAGGATTCACATTGGAGGATATCATCCCTCCACCTCATTCATCACATTGTATCATGGATATGTTCAGATTACATGCTGCTTATGGTCTACATGTTTTCCATCTTTCAATATTGTCTGTAGCACTCACTTCTCCACTGACACTTGGGTAGTCTTGGCTTGACTACATATGGGGGAACTTTAGATCATGATCATATTACACCTACCGATTGATTCCTCATGCACTTTAGCCGTGTATAAGCTATTTGCAATGATGCAACACATTTCTCAGCTATTCAAAAAATGTTAATCACTGGTATGCACATGGTTGTCCATTACCACCTTTCCATTGATGCAAAGAATAGACAATGGGCATGTAGGGAAATTTACGTACGCATGATGGCTACCTTTACATGATCAACCAAATACTATTTCTTACCAGTTTCTGACGCTTCACATCTTTCAAATTTGACCATGAAAACAATGATCTCCTAGATGATATTACATTTTATTTACCCTTACCATACACTTGAGGTTGCATCACGCTTTACTTCTCCCCTACCTAGAATTATCAGGTGTCTTACATTTCTACTAAGTGGTTCAATGCTTCGCATCTCATCATTTCTTCTCCATCTTACACAAGGGGCATTCCATACAAGGGGCATCGTACATTTTAATCATACCTTGATGCCACACTCTTTAGCATGCTACAGTTCTAATAACCCTTCATTTGAGGGATACTCACACATGAACCTCACTTCACTACACACTACACATTTCACACTTAGCACATTCATCAACACATCTCTCTAGCATCAAATTATCACTACCAGTCACACTACCCTATGACGTAGTCTTGTTCCCCATGGTTCATACTTGACATTGTTTGAGGGTATAAATACTCAGAAATGAACCTCACCTCATTATTACACTTTATGCTCTATGGTCCTCGGCTCATTTATCTATTCTTTCTAGCCTACACACAATCAATACCATTTCTTGATGACACACTCTTGTTATATGGTTCATTCTTGACTGTCGATGGGTATTTTATAAATGAACCTCATTACTCACACATATTCATTCACATTACACTCCAAGGGCACACTTCTCCTATCGACATTCACGCATTGAATTTCATGCCATTATCACTCACAACATACTACATATCTTGGTTACACATCGATTCTTGCTTGCTTATACTAGCACATGTACACTTTGTTGTATGTTAGACATATTATATTTCATATGGCTTCTTATATTTTCTATATACACATGCACGTTCACTTTTTCCTAGTTTGAATGTATACTTTACACTGATCTTTACATGTAGCATGATATGTCTTGGCACTGTACCTCTTACCAGTGTGATTTATATTCTTCCTGTTGTGGCATCTACTTTCATACACACTACATGTTTATATTGTTTCATTTTATACTATGTTCTATATTCTTACTTGGCACACTACTATATCAGATGTCTATACATGCTTTGACATACTTTTTTCTTTCTAACATGCTAACGGGTGCTTCATGTACAACATTTTATGATACACAGGTATATTTTCTACATGGAACATGTTGTGATACTTTGCTTGCTACTGTTTTCCATTTTTTTCCATTTTTTTTTCATTATCTGTGGGCTTTTCCATATGTATTTCTTATATGATTTTGGCTGCTTTGGTGCTGATTGTCTTGCGACATTGTGAGTGATATCCCATGTTTGCAGCCCAATTTTCATGGTTTATATTGTTTATTGTCTTTCTAGATTACACATGGTCTTCTATATGCGTATTTGTCCTATTTGTACTAACACATGTTTCCATCCACTTCTTTTATATGTGCCTTGGTTTCTAACAAGAACATTCCCTCCACCTTGTAGGAAATTAGTTTCAGATTAGCATTCGGTCCTCTTTTTGGGCCTTATACTCCTAGCTACATCTTATGCACCCCAAATGAGGGGGGACATACATTGGGTGAATCCGTCACCCCATACAACAACACAATACAGTTCATTACATGAACACAACAATATAGAATTATAGAAATGAACCAGAATATGACTTGAGTCTTTAACATAACACATACACCATTGCCCAGATATAGACATGAGCACCTGGGCACTCCCGAACCTTCCTAGGTGCCTATGAATAGGGGGAAGTTACAGTGATCTTCTCAGATTGGCACAATTTACAGTAGTTTACACAATAGTTTACATAGAACATGCACAATCCTCCATGAATCAAAATGCATTATATATCCTTTTTTATTTGCATTGGATCAAATTAGATTAGAATGGATTGAACTAGAATAAAGAAGGATCACATCATCTGCAGTGGTGTATAAATTTTAGGAGTCGGTTAGGGATGCAGAATAACAATGACATTTCTCCCTAACACTTCTACTGTCATGGCGTGAGATCACCCAAAAAAATCATTCTTGGCATGAGATCACCCAAAAAACTCCTTCAACATTTTAAGGACACTTTATATCCATTTCACTGATCACAGATAAGGTGCACATGTTCCTTTTACTACTCTTTCACATTTTTTACATATTTGGATCGAATTTTACATAAACAAATATTTGAATACTATTTTTCTCTTCTTTTTGTAGATCCATCCTTAATATGTAAGAAGAATAAAAGTCACATCATCAAATAGATCAAGTGATAATGACCAACAGGTACAAAACGACATAGCACATATGATTTCACCCCTAGGGTGACTTCCTCTTCCTTATCCTCCATGATTCATTTTGTTCACTTCCACGACTTTTTCTTATCTCCTCGGAAAAGATTTACACCATAAATCTACATGGCGATTAGGTATGCATCTCTTATTTACTTTTATGTTATCGAGCATTCACACTCAACAACATAAAGTGGGGGAAAATATAGACACTAAATCGTGCACTTGGGTACATTTCTAGGTCCTAATCACATACTACTATTCATGTGATTCATAAGCGGAGAAAACTAGTAATTGACTATCTGTATTTGGGCCTCTTTTTCTGTCTTTCTTACTTTCCTCTTTGGTCTTACACACCCTACAAATCCTAGTTGATAATCTTCATTACTTTATCTTTCATGACTCTAGACACCAGCGCTCCAACCATGACACCAACGCCCAAGCACCCTCATCCTTTTGGGAACCCCCGACATCTTTCTATCATTACTCACATATTTTGGGCCTCTTTTATATTTTGGGAATTTTATTTTCTTATGGGTCAGACCTTTTAGCTTGTCAATCATGAAATTTAAACAAGGGAATCGTATAAATATAAAGCTATGTGACTATAAAAATAAGACCAAACTCTAAGCATCTGCTACCATCACCCAAGATTACATCCAAAGGCATTCTAAGAGCATCAAATCATCCATCTAGCTATCACTCAAGGGAAAAGGGACAAAATTTTATACATACACGCATAGGAGGGGAAGTTAATTTTGGCATCCACACATCTATCTACATTTCTACATCTAGCTATTGATCGTTATTCAATGCATCTTGCATAAGAGATTCTCAGGGAACGATTCTGCACAAACACACACGCAAATACATGGAGTCTAGGATGTAGTAAAATGCTTGATCGTAAGTTCACTATATCAGGTGACCACTAGGGTTAGTATGAATCCCCATTTGCATATTTTTATTTTTAGGATATGATGTGTTTTTGAGTTTTACAGGAGATTGTTTATTTTTCAGGTTTGAGGAAAAATCTGCAGACATAGTGTGACATATAGGTGACCAACAATGAAGGTTAACGACATTGGTGCAACACAAGAAGAATATTTTTTGATCATTTTCATAGTCATAGGATCCTAGCAGAGGTCTCTAATTCCTAGATGCCACTAACCTATCCCAGGCACCTTAGTATAGCTTATTCTTACAGTTTCACAATTATTTGTACGCGGTTGCGATAGTTTCCTCCTCCTGTTCATCAATCTTCTAGTCCAACATACTTCTGGATCAATTATGAAATGGTCTAAGTCATATAATCCTTCTCTTGCAACTAGGTTTTAATTTTTATCTAGCTTGTTTCTTAGGTTAGATCTTTACTTTATTGTTTTATTTATCGCATGTGACTCTGCAACTAGGATTTAACAAATTCTATTTTTGTTAAACAACTTTGTACAGTTTTTTCCTTTTCTTTCCTAGAACTACACCTTTACTATTAGAAATTGCACAACATGTGACCTATCTCAGTATTTTTTATGTTATCTTTAGAGCCTCTCGAACACTAGTTCCTATTAGGGACATGAGCGCCCAAGTGATAATATCTCCTTTGGGAATTTCTTTCTTTTTCCCCTCTTTTCTCATGTTTAAAGTGCACCATTGATTGTTATCTGTTATAAATATTTTATTTATCAATATGAGTCATATTTTTAATTTCTAATGATGAAATTCAACAAGGTAATAATATATATACATGACTTACTCACTATTATAAGGAGCTGGAAAATTTGGGATATTACTTCCTATCTACCACTTTGGGAAAAGAACAACATTAAAGGACTATATTTTGGTAGCATCATTCACTGCATAAGTAGGAGAAATTTTTGAATTCCATCTCACACATTCATCTTAAGGGAAAAGTAATTGTATCCCTTTATCTTAGTGTAAATAGCACATGGGAAACCTAGCTGCAATGGAAACATTTCTATCACACACACACACTAAAACTACATTGATTCTAAAATGTAGTGCAACACTTAGTGACAATCACATTGGGGTAACCGTCAAGGTCAGTTTTAATCAAGAATATGCATATTTTATTCCATCTAATGTGTATTTTATCCTTTTAGAGGTATCTAGTGTTTTTTTAAGTAACATGTGTCACATTAAAACATACAAAAGAGTCAGAGTGACAAATAACAAATTTAAGGTGAGATTATCATACCATCAAAAGATCGTATGAAAACCCACTACTAGGACACTAGTACCCAGTAAAAAAACTAGTTCTATGACAGTCCCACCCCCTCTAGGTGCTACTACCCAGAAGAGTTTTAGATATTTGTTCTCTAGATCAAGCACATACAACTCAGATCCATCCTACTTCACCAATATCCTAGCCCATAATTTTTCCATACAATGAGATATAAGATAAGTCACTCTTATCCTCTCATTACTTGCACTTGTTTTCCATTACATGTTAGATATTTTCTATTCTTGATATATTATGATTAATCTGAGCTCTTTGACTTAAAATTTAAATTCCATTAAATCATTTGGTGAACCCAATCCTTGCATGCCCATTATCGGATCTATCTTTCATACTCATTACCCGTAGTGGTCACTTTGGTCTCCTATAACATACTGAGATTCTCTCATAGACCTGTAATTTTTCCAATAGTATCGCTAAAATCACACATGATAATCCTCTCTTTAATTCCCATTAGATCACCCTCAATGACATATAAGCTTCTGAAAGTGAAAATTCTTATGATGAAGACACTAATTTGGATCAGGTGCAACTTGATGCTCTCACCAAAATTGTTTCTACATTATATAACAATCCCACTCATGTACCACATATCCTTGTTGATTTAATAACATCCAAACATTTCCGTGACAATGTTTCTCATATAACTATGGTCCATACCTTATATATCTCTAGTGTCACCATCACCTTATTCCACTTTCCTCTCTCCCCACCAATGCGGGGATGTCCACCATCCATATGCCTATTTCCACTCCTACTAATTATTTTTCTTCTCCCATAATTTCTCATATCCAACCCTAGTTGTTCTTCAGCCACCCATTCCTTAGAGTCCTTGTACCATGATTTACGAGCTCAAATTCATCAATTGTAACATGTTTCTTCTTTTTCTTCTCCTACATAGACCTTCTGACCTGAAGATTTTTATTACCCACTTCCTTCCAATTGTTATTCACCTAAGTTTTCCTCTTTTTGATGGCTATGGATATCCTCAAGAGCATCTTACATCATTCCATGTTGTTTTCTTGGAATATGTTTGTGATGATACATTATTGACCAAGGTGTTTCCTATGAGCTTACAAGACTATACTTTGCGATGGTTTTACAATTTTTCTTTATACTCTATTAGATTCTTCACTCCTCTAGAAAATATATTTTTGGCTCCCTTTTTCTAGATGAACATTAGGAATAAAATATCATATGCACAAACTGTTAAAATGAAGCAAGGACCTAATGAGCATCTTAGTGATTATGTTATTCACTATAAGAATAATCTTTCTAAAATGAACAATGTCTTAGATGAATCTGAATTGCAAAATATATTTATCTAACTTCTATGTCCTTCTTTGCAAGAATGTGTGCTCTTTGATTCTTTTCACTTTTTTTTTATCATTTATGTAATATTCTTAAAGAACATGAAAATAAGCTACTTTTTATGGGAAATATTAAGTATGGTGATACTATTTCTAATCAATTTACTAAAAAATTTCAAGCCAATTTTTCCTTTAAAGGAAAACCTAATAATCATATTCCTACTGTCAATGTTGTCAATCTCAACCTAAAAATATCCAACTATAACCTACATGACGCACTTTTACTTGATTTCTATATCACCCTTGTATGTTGTTGCCCTCAACTCATTGAAAGAAATTTGATTTCTCTTCCATCTCCTCTTGAGCTAGATCATAATCATCCACGTGGAAATTTTTTTGATGAAAATGCTCATTTTGATTATCATAGATGTAATGGTCATTTTACTTATAGGTTCTTTAAGCTTAGACATTTGATGCAAAATTTGATTGACAATAATGAAATTGAGCTACCCAAGCCTACTATTTCTACTTATAAATCTACTAATGACAATGTGTTGAGTGAGAAAAAATGGCTAAGTATTATCCATGCACAAGGGTTTGTAACCGCATGCAAGGGGTGCATGAAGGTGGCACCCACACACAAGAAGGATTGACACCATGGTTGTTCACGCATAAGCAGACACAAATAGGGACTTAGCCAATTTTACAGGATTTGGCTAAAAATAGAAAAACATAGTTGGTGTAGCATCCAATCAAGGTGTAAAAATAGAAAAAACCAGGATGGCTTGGGATGCACACAAAGGAAGCTATATTTGGGAAAATCACATACAGAGATAAAAGAAGAACATGCACAGGACAAGCCAATAATAGGATTAAAGCAAGTTGTGTATATTTAGGTTAGTCTATTATTAGTAGATAATGAAAAAGAAGGAAGCATGCTATATCTTTGTGACGCATACCTATTATTAGGAGAGTGCATGGGCGGTGAAGGGAAAGTCCCCACACACACATATATACACACGATGTGTGTATATGTGTGTGTGTGTGTGTGTGTGTATGGTATGTATATTGAATTCAAGGAGACCATGTGTAATCATGTGAAGGAGAATTATGACTGGTGTTAGGCTCCTTTACAATGTTGTATTGGACTATGATGAACACGTCATTTTGTTATTATGAATTACTTATGGTTATTTTAATACTTGTAGCTAGATTATGATGGTTAATGTGACTGTAGATGGTGTCTTGGAATGATTCAGTTGATATTAGTTATTGATTTCATGAATTAATTATTTTCCTTATTATATGTTTTTCTGAATCATCGTCTTATTTATGTTAATTCTCTATACATAATTATATATCTTAGTTATATCTATGGTAACTATGCATGCTAACCTTCTGATAGGCATAAAAAAGAAGGGACCTAGTGACTTACGCGTGCTTCAGGTGAGCATCCAGAATTGTTCGGATGAAGGTGCCATCACATATAGCTATTGAGTGGAAAATAAAAGACTACATTTTGGTTCTGTTGTCGGGACCTACTTTCAATTTTTTTTTTCAGGATGTTGCATGTAGATGGTGTATCAAATGTCTTTGGAGAGTATTGAGAGTTGGGTAGAAGATATGGACAAGACATGTTTTCACAGAGATATAACATTGGACCTGACTTCAATGTGTGACAAGTGGGTGGAAGATAAACTATATGAATTCTTATATGAGACATTCTTCATTTTCTTTCCTAGTAGAGTTGTACTAGTGGTTGGAAGCTTATACATCAAACAAAATTTTCTACCCTAGGAAAGAGAGTTTGGACATAGGAAGACTATCATAATCTTTTTTATTCAACTGAGATGTGGACTAGATATGTGGATCGTTGGTGGGAAGGTTTATTGTGCAATTATACTTTTGAGTACCCTATTTCGACATATTCTTGTTCAAAGGAAGTAGAGTTCAAGTTCTTTCATGAGCCTAAAGGATCCTACTTGCACGTGATACCCTTACCTATCAAGATCTTGATGATAGAATTGGGATTGGAAATGATTACCTATGGTTAGCTAAATCACCCCCATGCGTAGGAGTGGGAGCAGGTGTGGGGAAGGATGGTGGCGTCCCTGGTGGAAGAAAGACAGAGAGAGGAAAGATGACTCAAGTATAATGAAGTGTGATAGAGGGAAGTTGACAAAGCACTACTGTCGAGAAGAATAGATGAATAGAAGAGGTTTTGAGACCCTCGTGGAAGATGAGGAACCACAATATCATGTCCTCTTGACATTGGGAAAAAGTGCAGTAGAGAGACCCCATTGAATTCTCAATGAGACCTGTGTCAGATGAGATAATGAGGACCGTGGATAGGCATCTAACCCAATCCTAGCTACCTAGCCCTTTTGCAAGGTGTTCTAGATCCAGAATTAGTTGTTGAAGGGTATCATTAGTGAAGGTGGGAAAGAAGGGTCTCCATGTGGGAAGGAGATATACATGTAGGACTAATTTATTTTTATTTTAGGAAGTGCATCATATTAGAATGTGCCCATGGAAGCACATCAGGTGCTCAGTGTTTGGAAGTGTATTTTGGAGGATTTTTTTACTATAGGCACATCATCTATGACAGAGTGTTAGCGTGTAAACCATTGGAAGTAATCCTATAGGTGCTTAATGATAGAACACATAGATAGTGGGTGTCTAGTTTAATACCACAACTGGGACACAATGGAATTTCATCTACGGGTACCATAGGCATGAGAGTAGCTTGGATGGTTTAGGTCAGGCCACCATATGGAGGGAATCTCAGTGGAGGTTCAAGATCTAGGTTTGGTCCTAACCCAAGGTAAGGCTTGCAAACACCACTGAACCAACCTCACCAAACATCACCTCAAAAACCATAGTAGAAGACACCTTAGGTATACTTTGAGATGTCTCTTCACTTTCTAGAGTACAGAGGTGTGGAGGATGCTGCTAGAACATGTGCATAAGTGTGAACTATTATGGAGAGCTAAAGGGAATTACAACCCTTGATAGAAAGGAAATCTAATTTCCAACACACTTCAAGGGATAATGCACATAGTTGGTATAAAAAGTATGATCCACACTCCAGACTATGGTGGATTATGATGCTTTTGCACGCAAAATTTTTGGCTAGAATCCCACATTTCAGAGTTTGAGACAATAGATTAGTCAGCAAGCTCAAGGACATCAAGCAAGGTTTATCTGAGAGTGTACATGAGTATGATGCATGTTTTAAAACTTTATTATCCAAATTGTCTTATGATATTCATCCAATTCAACATGCATAATGGTTCATTGGAGGATTATTGACTCCATTTTGAAGGGATTTATCTCATAAGACATATGTAGATCCATGTGAGGCCTTAGAAGTATCTTTACGCATGATGAAGCGGTTGGGGAGTACTGATATTGGAGTAAGCCCATTTTTTGGGGCACAGATAAAAACTATGGCTAAATCAATTGGAGAATATCTCTGTCTAATTCAACACATGAGACACAAAGTGGGTTATGGTGCATTGAATGTGAAGTTGAGGTACATACTAAGGATAGTTGTCCATGCAGGATAGTGTGCACCCTATTACAGTCTTGTGAGATTTTCCACAAGAATCAATGAATGTCTGGAATTTCCCTCTCTTGTAGTGTGTAACTATGAAGAATGTATCCATGTACTACAAGATTTTTGATGTGCACACTCATGATATGAAGGATTTCAGTATGATAGATACCAAATTCATGAAGCATGTGAGACTGGGTTAGGAAAACCATTATGGCAAGTAGCTTCCTCAAGTGTAGGAAGCTCAACCCACTGAAGGGCATGGTAGCGAAGGAGGATTTCAAGGTGGATATAAGAGCAGAGGTTGTGGTGGTAGAGGAATATTTACATGTGGGACTTGTTACACTTGTGGATCCCCATATCATTACCATCATGAATGTCCCCAAAATCTGGTATGTGCATATTGTGGAAAACAACATAAGGTTGAGGATTTTCCTAACCTTTATGATCACATGTGTAAGAATAAGAAGAAGGCATGGGGATGATTAAGGTACAACGTGTGAAGGAATCTGAACAATAGTGGACACCAAATAAGATACCTGATATAGATTTATAACCTCATGCTTAGTAACCATTGGCACGGAAGCATCAGCACGAACAAGCACCTATTAAGGCAGATGAGATAAACCACTCATCATAGGAGAGAATATATTATACATGCCAAGTACCCAGATGTTACTCATCAAAAGGAGGTTTATCAAGATACCATGGGAGGTGATCAGATACTTGTAAGGTGAGATATATGCTTGAAGGAGTAGGTGTGATCAGGAACGTGTTAAGAATATTGAGCTCCCACATAAGGATGTAGATGATTTAAAGGAGATATAAAAGATGTTGAGAAAGGATAATATCATCCCACTGTCTAGGAGAATGGTTGCACAAGAAGGTACACATGTAGGAGTTGAGCACAAGAGTGAAGATCCTCTATAAAAATTTTCCACCACATAACCATGAGTATGAAAAATAAATCATGTTGGATGTAGTGATTGATGGTTGGTTGGTGAGAAATATTTTGATTGATACAGGCATTGAGGTAAATGTGTTTACTTTAGATGCATGGAATCAGATGGAGAGACCACCATTACAACCATATTCTAATGTGTTGTATATGGTGAAAAGAAATGAGGGACATGCCTATTGGGGTATTGAAGGATGCTTCAATTACCATTTAAGGAGCCAAGTTTACTTGATATTTTGAAGTATTGGAGTTGGCTGAGGTAGATAACTTTCCTAGCGGTACTTAAATGTCCTTGGTGTTATGAGAACAATGTTGACTTGCAATTCAAAAAGATATATATCAATTTTGAGAACAAGGATGATCATATAATCATACCTCTAGATGATGTGAAGGTTGCACCTTATTGAGCCAGTGAGTGAAGAAGAGATGAATAGGATTTATGCACAACGGTGTGAGACCCTGAGACTGTGGAGTCATCTAAGGAAGGTGTACTTTAGTGGGAAGATTCCCAATCAGTTAGCGACACCACCAATATTAATTGTTGACAACTGGGCCCATGGAACATATGAGATGGTCAGGCGTAAGATGAAGGGGAGAGTCACCAGGATGATCAATGTCACATGTAATACCAGGGTGCATGGGAAAAAACTCAGTTACCTAGGTATACACTGGTGAAGAAAAGCCTAAATCTTTCTTGCACACCATGGAGAACTAGTGGCCAAATGAAGGTGATAAAAGGAATATGCTAGTTTATACGTTGTGGAATAAATAATGCATTGGTGGGAAACACACAAGAGATAATTTTTGGGTTGGTGAGAAAGTGAGAATCACCTTTTCAACAAGGTTTACTCAGAACAATGTGCCTACACTTATACATGAGTATGATGGGAAGACTCTTGCTTTGTACACATGTTCATAACTATGAGAGACAATGACACAAGGTTAGGATTCCTTACCACCATCTCTATGGGTACATAAGTTTTATTCACACTACATGGATGTGTCACATGTGCGTGGTATGTGTATGTTGAGCTCAAGCAAGAAACTACAAGTTGGCGAGATATAATGAAGGTATGGCTCACACTTTTGATTATTTTTCTAATAAACCTCTAGTACATGAGGCTTTTCAGATCATGAAGTGCATCACATTGGGGGATAAAATGAAAGAAGAGGAGCTCATGCTTCAGTTACTTGGAGAACCTAATCCCGAGGTGACACATGGATACATGTTGGAGACAGAAGAGATGAAATTGGGCCATGCCTGGAAAGAAAAAGAGAAAGGGAAGATGGTATACCTCATTGATGATGAAGAGGTAGAGAATTTAGATATTATCCATACAGAAGGTGCATGATAAGTAATTGGACACTGTAGATGAAAAGGCACATGCATACCATGCTCCCATGAAGACCAAGAAGGTTAACATTGGAACAGAGGATGCACCTAAGGAAGCCATCATTGGAGATTACTGATCAGAACAAGAGGTAGCAAAGATCATTGAGCTATTGTGTGCACAATTCCAGGATTTATTTCCAAGAGGTTACCATGAGTTGAAAGGATTACACCTCTCATTGGGAGAGATGAAGATTAAGATGAAAGAAGGTGCACGCAGACTAGTTTGGAAGAGGCCTTATAGGATGAACTTGAACCTTGTGCATGAAGGTTAAGGAAGAAATAAATAATAAGATGCTTAAGTCTAGAATCATTGAGCCAATTGAGGAATTTGAGTGGGTTAGTCCCATGGTGATCAACATTAAGAAGGATGGGAAGATCAGGATCTATGTAGATTATAGGGAACTTAATGCCTCATGTGTTACAGATCCTTTTCCTATTCCATTCATAGAAGGAAATCCTTGAGGGAGTTTTAGGGTGTGAAATTTTACTCATTTACTGATGGGTTTTCAGAGTTATCACCAAGTGTGCATTGCACGGGAGGATTAGGAGAAAACCACCTTCATCATTGAATGGGGAAGTTTTCCATACACTGTGATGCCCTTTGGACTTGAAGAATGTGCCAATAGTGTTTATCGCACATAGTTGTGCAGGATTTTCATGACTTCATCCACAATTTCTTGTAGGTTTATCTAGATGATTGGATTGTCTATGGGTTGGTTAAGGATCACTGTGATAATCTAAGGATCATGTTTGAGAGATGCAGATAGTTGAGCATTTCTCTCAACATTAAGAAGTGTATCTTTTCTACACCCTTTGCAACTTTGTTTGGGAACATTATTTGTAAGGATGGATTGTTGGTAGATATAGCTAAGATATAATGATTTTTGGGTTAGAAGAACCTACCAACCAAAGTGAAGTGTGAGGATTTTTGGGGCATATTGGTTACTATAGAAAATTTATAAAAGGATATGCATAAAATTGTTGTGCCTCTGGAGGAATTTTTGAAGGGCAAAGGAAAGTTTTATTGGGGTGATGCACAACAACATCCGTTTGAAACATTAAAGGAAAAGCTTACCAGTACACCAATATTGTGTTTCCCTTCATGGAACAAACCTTTCCATGTACATGTTGATGACTATGGTATGGCTATTGACACAGTCTTGGCACAACCTAGAGAGGGTAAAATGGATCATCCCATATACTTTGCAAGTAGGAAGTTTGACACCAACATAACTAGAATTATACTACAACAGAGCCCAAGGCATTATCTATGATCTATGTGCTTCATAATGTTTCGACAGTATTATTGGCCATCCCATTCATATTTTATACAGATCATATGGACATTCAAGTACTTGGTCAACAAACATCTTTTGTAAGGGCACATATTCCTGGTGGATACTTCCTTTTCAAGAATTTTATTTTATAGTTGTTGTGAAACCAAGGATAAGAGAAATCTAGGACATGGATCATTTGTCAAGGATCAATTGTGGAGAGGATGTGTAGAGTATTGAGATACATTATGCCTGGATGTGTAATTGTTTAGGCTGAATCACACGCCTACTGATTTAGAATACATTATAATATTTTTATGCACTAGACTTGTGTCAAAGGGGATGAAAACATTATAAAATTAGTATCTTAGTTATGCAAGAAATGTGCCTTATCATCTTATTGGAGGGGATTTGTATAAAATGGGAAACAATGAGGTCTTGTGTAGGTTTATGCTAGAGCATGAGCGTGAAGCTAATTATGGAGGAATATCATGGGAGGTATTACTAGGGGGACATTATGTAGGAGATGTAACTGTGTGCAAGATCCTTCTAGCTAGCATATGGTGGGAGACATTGTACAAAGATACCAAGGCTTTTGTTAAAGCATGTGATCATTATCAAATAATTGGAAATCCTGGACATAAGGATGAAATGCCTTTGCAGACCTATTGCCCATCAGTGTAACCTTTTAAGAAGTGGGTTGTTGATTTTGTAGGACCTATTTCACCACTCACACGTAGGACTGGGGTGCACTACATAATTACATTGCACTGATTATTTGACAATGGTGGGCAAGAGGACACACCTACAAAGGATTGTATAGCAGCCACAACAACACGGTTCTTCTGGGAGAATATTATTAGTAGGTATGGATGCCCTGTTAAGGTTGACCAGTGATAAAGGAACTCATTTCTTGAATGAGACAATCATAATTTTACTCGCAGAGTTAATGGTGGCACACCATAAGAATACCCCTTATCACCCTCAATAAAATGGTACTGCTGAAGCTTTCAAAATGATCTTGGGACAAACTCTGATGAATATAATGTGATGTTGGAAGAAAGGACTGGGATGATAAAGTATTTGTTGTACTTTGGGATTACATGACCACATATAAATGGTTGAACAAGGCCACACCTTTCCATTTGGTGTTTTGCACAGAAGGTTGTACTACCATGTGGAAGTTTTTTTTACCATCTACTACGTATTGCGAATGTAGGTGGATTGTATGATGAAAAAAAATGTGGAAGAGAGAATTGAGAAATTAATGAAACTAGATTAGCAACGCACAATTGTGTGTCAGAGCTAGAAGACTACAAAGGCACAACAGAAGGCTTGGCAATGAGATGCACATCAAGAACAAGTAATTTTACAGTTAGGAAGTATGGGACTTCTGTATGTCCAAGTTTCCACCTAAGGAAGTTGAAGGTACACTGGTTGGGACCCTTTGTTTGTGACCAATATACTTGACTCAAGTGTATGTCAATTGCACACACTAGATCACACTATGTTTCCCAGTTACTTCAATGGGAGTAGGTTTAAGCCCCTACTATAAATAAGCTTCTTGATGTTTATAATAAGGTATAGTATTGTCCACTTAGATTAGATTTCCTTTCACATGTTTATTTTTTACTTTTCTTATTTTGTTGTAATAAGCACGTTTATGCGTAGAAGCTGATTACTATTTACTTGAGATGATGCACAGAGTACTGCACATACTTTTATTGTGGGGTGGAAGTAGGTACCTATATTGAAAAGGAAAAATTAGATGATGGGATGTATGTTGGAACAGATACAAATGGTGCATGTGACATTGGTAAAATGACAGGTGCTGGGTGAATATGAATTGAGAACGTGGTAAACGAAAAGGAAGGTGTTGTAGGTAGTATGGATGATGGAGCTTAAAGAATATTTTCTTAGATGGGAAGTCCATGTGAATAAGAGGTCACATAGTGTAACGTGAGGGAGGAAAAATCAAGATATACTACTTGGAATGTGGTGCAGAGGAAGATGGTTTGCAGCGTAAAGAAAGGCACACAAGGATGTCTGCGGGATTAGGATAGTAGTAGGCGTGCCAGAAGGTTACGATTGTTGTGCATGTGGAATAAAATTATGCAAGAAAACAAAAAGTTCCTTAAGAGGAAAAAGGTGTTTTAAAAATGGAAAAATTACTTTAAAACATAAAAATGGGAAAAAGCATTTTAAAATCCAAAAATAAAGTCAATGGAGTTTTAAAGTATGAGAAAGCTAAAAAAAGGTGAAAATAAAGTTATTTACTTACCTTTCATTGAATTGAGAAGCCAAGAAACTGAAGTGACCAAGTTTGGTAGAGTGAATTGAGTAGAAAGCAAACCTAAGCAGTGTGTAAAATAATTTAGTGCGGAGCTACTTGTGGGAATTTTGAGAAAAAAGTGGAAGCATGGGTGGAGTAGATTTACGAGAGTTGTAAATTGAGTGGCTAGAGTTTGAAATGATCATATGATACAATGTGAGGGTTTGTGGAGTAATACCACCTAGGTCAAAAACTTCATTAAAGAAATGACACCCAATAAGGCTACTTTGGCACATCCTAAGGGAAAGGCAAGATCCGAACTAAGAAGAACAAAGTTGAGGACCTACCTGAGGAATTATTTTTGGAAATGTAGTATCTTCCTGAAGTAATTGTGGCACAAAGATGGACCTCACATCTCGTAAAGTTGTAAAATCAATGAGTTTAATCATATGGCACTAGGGAATGAGGTAATATTAAACAAGGATATGCTACGAGAGTTTCTGAAGAGGAACGTAGAAGGTCCAATATTGATGGATGAATCGATGAGAAAGAGTCTTGAAAAGTTTGGGGTATTACAATTATTCAAGTTGTCATATTTTGGGAGATCTACACACCTCTTCCAATGGTTAATGTCAAGGTTGCACAAGGATTACTTCTACTTCACGAGTAGATGGATGGGGATCAAATCCCGTCTGATTGGGAAAATAACATGGCTTCAGGAGACTGGTGAAGACCTAGGTTTAGATCTACATGATGATAAAAAAATCAATGAATTGGGCAGCAATTTGCAATATGACAGAGGGTATCGGGCCATGAACGTGGATAAGATCACAAACCCTACAACTAGGGTAACATCCCGACTGGTCAGTTGTAAAATCAATGATTTTGAAATATGAGGGGAAGTTAATAAGAATTTCCTCTACTTTGTGCATAAGAGGGCACATAAAACATACTATACTGCGATAAACTCACATGGGGCTTAATTTTTTTACTGATTATATCATGAGAAGTTGGTGTCCCCAATGGAACAAAAGATGATCTACCTAGCATAGAACTACTCCCTTGGGATTAAATTTGTAGAATTTACATGTGAAGGGGAATTTAATAATCATTACAATATGTGGTTGGAGAAATGGTACACAAAAATATGCGCAACTTTGGAGAATGAATGAAAAATACCACAGGAGCTACCTGAAGAGATTGGAGACTAGTAAATTTTTTATGTAATGTAACACTTTAGCCTCGTAAGGTTCAAGATGGATAATGGAGAGATGGGGCCATGTTGCAATTTTTTTTTTGTATTTACAATAAAGTACTTCAAGTGTGTAGTGAACATAATTAACGATGAATTTTGATTTGGACAAGGTGGACTCGGATTGGCATACTTTACAAACTACCATTGGATATAATTCCAGGCCTGCATACTTGGATACCATAGAGCCAGACACTTTCGACTTAAACCTTATGATGAATGCTACAATCAAGGGAATAATATGTAGGGTTTTTGTTGTTTTACGCATTAAGACAAAGGATGGAGAAGAAATTGAGGTATTTGACACTCATATGCCTTAAACAAATAAAATCATGATATCTCAGCCTAAGAGGAGCTGAGAGGATTCCTTGGCTGAGGAAGAAGAATAAGAGGAGTTTTTGCTTGATCATAAGCACAGAAAAGAGATACACTACAAAAGAAGGAAGCAAAGTGAGGGTGCAATATCCTCTCAAATAACTAAGGAGAGTCCACTAAGGACTAAGAAGGGGCCTACAGGAACCCAAGTAGTCTCTAATGATGAAGAATTAGAGGAAAAGGTGGCATAGGAGTTAGGGCATGAGAGATCCATGTAGGAAGTTGAGATATTTTTGACTAGGTGGAAATACTCAAGTAAAAGCCACGTATAGAATTTTTGGGCATGTGTGAGGAAAGCGTGAAGGGGTGCATGGGAAAGGATTTAGAACAATGCATGGGAGGTTCACATCCAGGAGGACATAGTTCGGGACTTAGACTATTTCGTAGACTATGGGCTAAAACATAGAAAATTGAGATAGAGTGCTAACCAAGAAAAGGATAAAAACATGATAACTTGGAGGCTAAGAAAAGGCTATTTTTGGATAATGAACATGTAGATCGAGCACCGTATGGAGGATATTAATAAGATTAAAGAAATTATTATATATAGGATAGTCTTTATTAGCTATTTTGCAAAATCATGCATGTAGTTTATTTTGGGCACACCTATTATTAAGAAAGTGCATGGGTGGTGAAGGGAAAGTCTCCACCCCTATATATCTATTGTATATCATTTTTTTAGTACCAATTATTATTTCTGAGTTTTGAGAGTCTTGTTACGCAATTATGGTCTATGGTTTTGATGCTTGTGCATGCTCCAACACCTCAATGTAATGATGTATTCAACTTATGTTATATAAGAATTTAATATAATCGATCATGGAGGATGGATTATGATCATTAACATGTCTAAATATGGTGAATTCATGGTGCATTTTATATTGATTATTATCTGATATGTTATGCTTCTTGCTCTATGTGTTTTCATAATAACATATATGTAATGGATTATGCTTGAATGGTTAATGGTTATTATGGATGGGTATGCTAACATCTTGTCTAGAAAAAAAAAAGGAGGGACCTGGTAGCTACACACGCTTCGTGTGAGTGTTTAGTGTTGACTGAATGAGGTGTCAACACGCATAAAATACCACTGAAAATAATGGCTACATTTTGGTTCAGTTTCCGAGACTTCTTTTTTAACTTTCTGTCAGGATGTTGCATATAGATGGTATATCAATTAACTCTAGAGAGAATTGAAAGTTGGTAGAAGACAAAGAATATAATTTTGTGTAGAGGTATAGCATTGGACCTGATTTCAATGCATGACGATGGGTGGAAGATAATATTTATCATGATCTCTATGAGACTTCTTCAGTTTCTTTCCAGTAGAATTGTATGATTGGTTGGCAACCTATGCATTAGGGAAATGTTTGGGTCCTAGGCCAAATATTTGGATGTAGAAGGATTACTCATACTCTTTTTGATGTGGATGTGGAGTGGACTAGAGTGTAGATATCGTTGGTGGGCTGGTGTGTTGCACAATTATACATTGGAATACATTATTTCTACTTATTTATGTCCAAAGGAAGTTGAATTCATATTCTTACGTGAGCCTAGAGGATCTTATCTACGCGTTATGCCTTTAGCAATTAAAATCTTGATCATAGAACTGGATTTAGAGAGCCTCCCTATGGCTAGCTAAACCCCTACACATGTAGGGTAGGAGAAGGTGTGGAGAAGGATGGAAAACCTATGGCAGAAAGATAGAGAGAGGAAAGATGACTCAAGTTTAATGAAGCATGAGAGAGG
This sequence comes from Taxus chinensis, assembly GCA_019776745.2. Taxonomy (NCBI): domain Eukaryota; kingdom Viridiplantae; phylum Streptophyta; class Pinopsida; order Cupressales; family Taxaceae; genus Taxus; species Taxus chinensis. The sequence continues at coordinate 623,197,043 of CM034155.1, forward strand.
GACATGGCACATGTGCAAGACATTGAGGAGTTCACTCAGTTGAGGGAATGATGGCTCGTGAAGGTTTTGAAGCTCTCATGGAAGACAAGGAGCCATAGCATCAGGTACTCCCAAATTTGGGAAAGTGTAGTAGAGAATCCCTTTGGCTTCATATGAGAGCAGTGTCAAAAGAAATTAATAGGACCGTCAGGTGTGCATCTGATCCCACTTTAGCCACCTAGCCCTTTTGCATGGTGTTTCAAATCTAGAGGTAGTTATTGAGAAGTAGGATAGTGTAGGTAAGAAAGAAGAGATGGGTAGATATCATTTTATGTTGAATCAATAAGTACATCAAATTTGAATATACCTATGGCAGTGTAATCAGGCACCAATGTTTGGGAGTACACTTGGAGGATTGTTTCCAGGAGCATCATCAGGACAGAGTATTGGCACAAACTATTGGGAGCACTTATGTGGGTGTTGTGTATGCAGACCATAGGTGTCTAGTTTAGTACTATAATTAGGACATAAGAGAAGTTCATCAACTTATGTCATAACCCATAGTAGGGGGGTGTGAGGAGGGCTCATGAGGATCAGGTCAACCACCTAGAGGAAATATTGGTGGAGGTTCTGGTTCTGGATCTGAAGTGGATAGGGTCCACATCCACAACAACCACCTCATCAACCTCTACAACCATAACAGAACACCTCATGTCTACTATGAGATGTCTCTCCACTTACTAGAGTATAGAGGTATTGAAGATGTAACAAAGCATGTGCATAAGTGTGAATTATATGGTGTGCTAAGGGAATTACAACTTCATATAGGAAGGTAAAGTCTCAATTTTCCACTACTCTTCAAGGGCGTGTACATAGTTGGTATAGGAAGTATGATCCACATCAGACTGTGGTGGACTACAATGCTTTATCTGCACTATGTTTTTGGTTGAGTTTCACATTCCAAGAGTTTGAGTCAGTAAAGCATTAATGCGCTCAAGGATATCAAACAGGCTTATCTGAAAGCGTGAGGGAGTATGATGTGTTTTAAGACTCTATTGTCTAAATTGTCTTATGACATTCATCAAAGTCATCATGCACAATGGTTCATTGGAGGATTGTTGACTCTATTTCATAGAGATTTATCTCATAAGATGTATATTGATCCATGTGTGAGGCCTTGGAAGCATCCCTGTGTGCTGAGGTGGTTGGAAGTGTTGATACTAGGGTGAGCCCATTCTTAGAGGCACAAATTATAGCCATGGAAAAGAAATTAGAGAATATTTCTGCCAACTCAGCACATGAGACGTGTAGTGGTATATGGTGCATTGATTGTGAGGTTAAAGGACATACTAAGGATAGCTTTCCCATGTAAGATCAGTGCACATGTTGTTACTAGATTGTGAAGGTTTTCACCTTAGACCATGATGTCTGAAATTTCTCTCTTTTGCAGTGCACGTGATTCAGAAGAAGGTGTCCATGTATTGTAATATTTTTCATGCCCATACCCATGACACCATTGATTGTAGATTGATTGATCATATCCATGAATCCATTGAGATAGGAGTGCACCATACTAGTGTGGTGAGTGGATCCAAGGAATAAGAAGGAAAAATAATGAAGGGCACAACAATGGGGATAATAAGAATGGAGGCTTCTGAGGAGGATATCAAGGACTGAGGTCACGGTGGTGGTAGAGGTAGGTTCACGTGAGGAACTTTTTATACTTGTGGATCCCTTGATCATTATCAAGATGATTTTCCTCAGAATACAATTTTCTCATGGTGTGGGAAGAAACATAAGTTAGAGGATTTCCCAGATCTATATGAGCACATGAGTAAAAAATAAGAAGAAAGACAAGGCATGGGGATGATCAAGGTACAACGTGCAAATAATAATCATTGGATGCCTAAGAAGATTCTCTGATCCTGATTTATAGACAATATTGGTTACCACATGCACTGAGGTTAGCATGTGCACACGTGAGCCTTTGAAGGCCAAGCCACTCATCACAAGGGAGGAAGTGATACATGCAAGTATCCGGATGTTGTGCATAGAAGGAAGTCTACCAAGAGACTATGGGAGTCATTAAGGATCTTCAAGGTGAAATACAATTTCTTGAAAGAGTAGGCACGAGGGAGAGAATGCATGAAAAATGTTGAGCTCCCACAGAAGGACATGGATGAATTGAAGGAGGTGTGTAGGATGTTTCATGCTAGGAGAATATCATCCCATTGCTAGGGGAATGGCTATGTGAGAAAATTTTCACATTAGGAACTGAGTGTGAGAGGACAGATACTTCATGCAAATCTACCACCTTAGAATCATGAATTTGACAAGGAGATTACACTTGATGCAGTAATTGATGGTTGGATTAGTAAGAATTATTATGATAGATACATGCATAGAAGTAAATGTGCTAACTTTGGATGCATGGAATCAAATGGGAAGACCAACATTGCATCCATCTTCAAATGTGTTATATATGGAGAAAAAAACTAGGGATATGCCTATTAGGGTATTGAAATATGCATCCATTACCATTTAGGGAGCCAAGTTTACTAGAGACTTTGAAGGTATTAGAGCTTACTAAAGTAGAAAAATTTCCAGCATTACTTGGATGACCCTGGTGCTATGCAAACAATGTTGATCTACACTTTAACAAGAGGTACATAAGTTTTGAGAACAAAGATGAGCATGATCATACCTCTGCATGATAAGAAGGAAGAGCCTTATGTTGAGCCCTTGAGTGAAGAAGAGATTAATCAAATCTATGCTCAGATAGTGCACTGATCTAGAACATGTGGAACCATCAAAGGAAAGGTGTACTTCAGTGGGAAGATGCATAGTCTGTAAGTGACACTACTAGTGTTTCTTGTGATAACTGGGCTCATGGAACGTATGAGATGGTCAGGTGAACGAAGTTAAAGGAAGAGTCACTAGGATGATTAGGACTGTGCATGGTGAGGCAGGTTAGGTTTAACTCAGGTACCAAGGTATACTAGTGAAGGGAATCCCGATACATTCTTGCGTGCTATGGAAACTCAGTGGCAGAATGATGGGGATAGAAGAAACATGTTGGTCTATATTTGCATGGACAAAAATAGCATTGGTGGGAAACACATAGAGATAGCCTTTTGGAATGGTGAGAAGTGAGAATCACCTTTTCCACCAGGTTTACTCGGAATAATGTACCTACACAAATATGTGAATATCATGGGAAGATCCTCCTCATTCCACATTTATAATTGTGAGAGACTATGGGTGCAAGGCCAAGGAGGCCTTACTGCCATCACTTTGGGTACATAATTTCTATTCCACATTGCATGGATACATGTGTGCATGGTATGTCCATGTAGAGCTAAAAGAGAAACAAAAAATTGGCATGAGATGACTACAGGTATGATTCAAACTTTTGATTACTTTTTCTACTAAGCCTCCAGTCCATGAAGCATTACAGATCATGAAGCGCATCACTTTGGGGGATAGATGTGAAGGATGAAAATCTCATGCTAGAGCTGTTTGGTGAACCTAATCCTGAGGACTCATGCCTTGATCTTGAGACAACATAGAGAAGTACAGATGGGTCATGCTTGGAAGGAAAAAGAAAAGGGTAAATTTGTATACATGATTGATGATAAGGAAGTTGAGAATCCTGGATGTTAGCCATATAGAAGGTGTGTGTGAGGTGATGGACACCATGGATGAGAAGGCATGCACGTACCATGCACCAATGAAGACCAAGAAGGTTAACATTGGTACTGAGATGATGCCCCAAGGAGGCCATTATTGGTGATTACTGGTCAGAGCAAGAAGTAGCCAAGATTATTGAACTCTTGCATGACTTCCAGGACTTATTCCCATGGGGCTATCATGAGTTAAAGGGGGTACACCCTTCTTTAGGTGAGATGAAGATCAAGCTGAAAGAAGGTGCATGTGCCTAGTTAGGAAGAGGCCTTATAGGATGAATCCTAACCTATGCGTGAAGGTGAAGGAAATTGATAAGATGCTCAAGTCTGGAATTATTGAGCCTATTGAAGAATCTGAGTGGGTTAGCCCCATGGTTATAAGCATTAAGAAGGATGGGAGGATAAGGATTTATGTAGACTATAGAGAACTCAATGCTTCATGTGTAATAGATCCTTTTCCCATTCCATTCATAGAATAAATCCTTGAAGGAGTTGCTGGGTGTGAGATATATTCTTTCACAGATGGGTTTTCAGGTTATCACCAGGTGTGCATTGCAAAAGAAGATCAGGAGAAAAAAATTTCACCACTGAATGGGGAAGTTTTACATATACAGTTATGCCCTTTGGATTGAAAAATATGCCAAAAGTGTTCTCGCACATTGTTGTGCATGCCTTCCAGGATTTTATTCACAAGTTCTTACAAGTGTATTTGGATGATTGGACGGTATATGTCTTAGTCAAGGATCATTGTGATAATATGAGGCTCATGTTTGAGAGGTGTAGGAAGTTGAGCATCTCTCTCAACATTAAAAAGTGTATCTTTGTTACACCTTTTGGAACTTACTTGGGCACATCATTTGCAAAGAAGGATTGTTGGTAGACCCAGCCAAGATAGCTATGATCTTGGGTTTAGAAGATCCTACCAATCAAAGTGAAGTGCATGGATTTCTGGGACATACTGGTTACTACAGGAAGTTTATCAAGGGATATGAAAATATTACTGCACCCCTAGGAAGAGTTTCTCAAAGCTAAAGGGAAATTTTATTGGGGTGACACAACAACATGCATTTGAAACATTGAAGGAGAGGCTTACCACCACACCAATTTTGCGCTTTCCTTCATGGGACAAACCTTTTCATGTTCATGTTGATGCCTCTGGCATGGATATTGGTGTAGTGTTGGCAACAACCAAGGGAAGGAATTGTGGATCATCCCATTTTTCTTTATAAGTAGGAAGTTGACACCCACAGAGAAGAATTACACAACTACAGAGTGTGAAGCCTTGTCTATGATCTACGCACTTCACAAGTTTAAACAATACTTGTTGGCTACCCCATTATCTTCTATAAAAATCATATGGCATTGAAATAACTTAGTCAACAAACTTATTTTGCAAGGGCGCATCTGTAGGTGGATACTTCTATTTCAGGAGTTTGACTTCACAGTTGTTTTCAAAACTAGGAAAGAGAAATTCAAGGCTTGATCATTTATCAAGAATCAATTCTGGTGAGGACACATAGAGCATTGAAGATACTATTCTGATGCATAATTGTTTAGGTTAAACCACACACCCACATATTTGGAGGACATATTTATTTTTGCACACTGGTTGGCGCCTGAAGGAATGAAGAAGCTAGAGAAAAATTAGCTTGATTATACGCATGTTGTACCTTATCAGCTGATTGGGGGAGATTTTGTACAAATGGGAAGATGATGAGGTCTTGTATGGTTGTGTTCTTAAACATGAGTGTGAAATGCCATTATGGAGGAGGCTCATGGTGGAATAACAGGAGGACATTATGCAGGTGATGCTACAACATGCAAGATCCTTATGGTTGGAACTTTGGTGGGAGACCTTATACAAGGATACCAAGGAATATGTGAAGGCATGTGATCATTTCAATGCCTTGGAAAGCCTAGACATAGAGATGAGATGTCTTTGACCTATAGCAAGTGCAAAGCCTTTTGAAAAGTGGGCTATTGACTTTGTAGGACCTATTGCACCACCCACATGTAGGACTGGAGTGTGCTATATTATTACTTGTACATACTATCTAACAAGGTGGGTAGAGGAAACACCTACAAAGGATTGTACAGCAGCCACAATAAGCAATATTCTTATGGGAAAACATTATTAGCAGTATGGCTGCCCATTAAGCTTGACAAGTGATAGAGGAACTCATTTCTTGAATGAGACAATAAGAATCCTATTGGAAGAGTTTATGGTGGCACACCATAAAACAACTCCTTATCACCCTCAAGCTAATGGCACTGTAAAGGCTTTCAACAAGATTTTGGGACAAACATTGACAAAAATATGTGATGTTGGAAGAAAAGATTGGGATGATAAAGTGTCAGCTTGTACTTTTGGCATACATGACCACTATAAAATGTTGAATAAGGCCACACCTTTCTAATTGGTGTTTGGCATAGAAGTAGTGGATATTAAGTTGAATTCATGTTACCATCCATGTGTATTTGCATGCACAGGTGGATTAGATGATGAACAGTTTGTAGAGGAGTGCATTGACAAACTAATGCAATTAGATGAGTGCACGTTATTGTGCATTAGAGCCAGAAGAATGAGAAGGTTGATAGAAGGCCTGACATGATAGGCACATTAAGAACAAGACATTTACAGTTGGTAAGATGGTCCTTCTCTATGACTCCAAGTTTCACGCACCACCCAGGGAAATTGAAGGTGTCATTGGTTGGGACCTTTTGTAGTAACCAAGATACTTGAATCAGGTGCATGTCAATTGTAGGCACTGGATGGCACCATGTTTCCCTAGTTACTTCAATGGGATTAGGTTGAAGCCCTACTATAAATAAAGCTTCTTGGTGTTTGTAATAAGGAAGTATTTCCACTTAGATTAGGTTTCCTTTTCATATGTTTCTTTTAGTTGTTGCTATATTTTGTTATTGTTTTTTGTTTTTTTGTTATAATAAGTGTGCTTGCGCGTAGGAAGTTGATTACTATCTATTGAGTTCATGCATAGAGGACCACACATAATTTTAGTGTGGGGTGAACCAGGTACAAGTGCATGAAAAAGGAACCTTGGCATTGATGATTTATACAAGGAACAGTTGGGAAAGTGGATGGAAACAGTGTGTCATATGCTAGAAGAATGGTGTGTACTCTTGTAAATGAGTGTGAAGAAAATTGAGAAAAGGTGTCATAAGAAATGAGAGGTATGATGGTGCTCAATAAGGAAATTGCTCTCAGGATAAATACCACACATGAAAAAATTCATGCACAGTGTAACATGAGGTAGGTAGTGGACATGATAAACTACTTGGTATGTGTGCATAGAGGATTACGTACAATGCACATAGGAAGCACACACAAGGAGGTCTTGTGGCCTGGAAAGTAGTGAGTGCGCCAGAAGGTTATGAATTGTACACATGCAAAAGAAAGTAGTAGAAAAATCATAGAAAAGTGAAAAAGCATAATTAAAGTTGAGTACAGTGGTAGGTGAAGAGCAATTAATGTGGGAAAATCATGAAAAATATATAAAAGGAGTGTAAGAAACTTCATTCTTACCTTGCATGTTAGAGTGTTTGAGCCTTGAAGAGTGATTGAAGTGTGAACAAGTGTGAAATGCAAGTACAGAAGAGAATCTATCAAACCTATAGAAAATTTGGCATGGACTTAAAGTGGAGATCCTTTGTGGGAAGTGTGAGAGAATGAAAAGGCATGAGGAGAGTAGAGGTTCGAGGGTTCGACTTTCAGAGTTAGGGTTTGAGAAGTGGAATTCACAGCTAGGGCACACTGGTTTGAGAAACTAGAGGCAACAAGAAGGTGAAAAGTGCAAGAGTAAGTAGTGGTGAGTAACTTGGCATCTAGGGAACCTTATAAGTTGAGAAGAGTTTATTTTTGTTAGCAATGGCACTAAGGAAATTGTGAACAAGAACAAGAACCTGTCACCAGAGGAAGCACTGGAAGAGTGGTTTGTAGAGATACAATATCTAGGTGAGGTCATTGAGGGAAAGCCATGGAAATCATAGTTAAAAAGTGAAAAATAAGTGATTTCAATCATCACTTATGAGAATAAATTGGTAGACATTGAAAAAAGACACCATAAGACAGAAGAATGACAGGAAAATATATGATGATTGATTTGAAAAGACTCCTAGAAGAGTGTTGGAGTGCTTCAGCTCTATGAGATGCCCTTCTTTGGAAAACCATAACACCTGTACCAGTGGTTAGTATCATGATGTCCATAGAGGACTACTTTTATTTGCAGACAGGAGAATGCACCTCATAGGGAAGTTGATCGGAAAGGTGACAGGGTTGCACAACTCAAGAGAAGAGATAGAGTAAGATCTAGATGATGATGTTGGGGTAGAAGCTAAACCTAATTCACGCTTAACTACCATAAAGGAGGTCACACAATAAATGTGTCAGGAATCAAGGACCTTTCAACAAGAGTGGCCACATGCTTGGTGAGTCTGCAAGTTAGGCACGTCGGAAAGGTGGAAAGAGATAAATAAACATTGGCTACATATTGTGAACAAAATGGTGGAATAAGACTTACTATAACATTACGAAGTACATAGTTGAAGGAATAATTAAGAAGAGCACGTGCAAGGCTGATAAAGGTGAGAAAATTACTATGGGGCACAATATTACTTCTGTTGGTATTTTGTGAGATTGGGGTACCAGATGGGCCTAGAGCTAAGATGTGGGTGTATCCTTTGGAGAAAAAGTTGCCAGCCCAAAGGTTCGCTCAAATTTACTTGCATGAAGGTAATATCTTGGGTGCCTATAAGCAGTATGCATAAATAAGTGGTACAGAATGATGTGTGAAGCATTTGAAGGAGAATGGTGCATACCAAGAGAATTACCCTGTGGTTCTAGATGGAAAAGTGGAATTTGCATCCTACCAACACTTCTGTTTGGGTAGGTTCTTTATGAAGGACAAGGAGAAAATTCCCATGGTTTAAGTTACCATTCACATTTACCACGTGATACTTCAAATACTCTATGAATAGGTTGTATAATGCAAGAAATTTGAATTTTGATGTAGACAAGGTGGATGCAGATTACCATATACTACGGAAGACCTATGTCTATCCTAACAAGACACCTTATGAAGAAATGATGGAGTCAAATGATATCGACATCACTCTTGAGTCCATGGAAATTGGGAAGAAAGAAGTTGTGCACATATATGTTCACCATAGGCCTAGGTTCCATGATGGGAAGTATGTTGGTGGAGAAGATACAACACTTCTAGATACTCTAAAAGGAATGAAGATTATAGGCACCAAAAGGACGTGTGAGGATGCTTTTCTAAGGAAGGAAGAGGAAGAAGTACAAATTGATGTTAAGGTTGAGGAGATGGAGAAGGAGGACAGTGGCATGCTTGACCAAAGATATAGAAGAAAGTTGAGAAGAAAACATAAATATTATAGTAGTGGCACATGGACCTCGAAAGTAGTTAGAAGGTCGTCAAGGATGACGCTGATCAAGCTGATCCCTGAAAAGAGAAAGAAGAGAATGTGTAGCTCATGACACAAAGCATCACTGATGAAGAAGGGATGTCAAACAAGGTTGCATGCAACAATGAATCCCCACTTTTTCATAATGTGGAAGGACAAGAAGATCCCAGGGATGAGGAGAACCGTCTCGACACAAAAGTTCCCAGTGAGCACAAAGAAAAAGGTCCCACTAGAGAAGATGAAGAAAAGGAGAATAATAAGAAGATCATGGAATGGAAAATCATGGAGCTTGAATCTTTATTTCAAATGATAAAGAATACTTTTAAGAAGGTGGGATGGGCCTTTGAACATATTCAATACCTCGACCCCATCCTCAAAACACACACAACTAAGGAGGAGGTAGATTTAGTGAGCACACAAACTGCAAGGAAAGCAGGGAAGCTCATGCGAGAGGAGCTCCTAGAAAATATTACACTGAAGAGGGATTCCCTGAAGACAAAAAGGGAAACATATGAAAATAAGCTTAAGGAGTTGGGTTCCCTAATCGCATAGAAGATATATTTCTTGGAGAAGCTGATCTCGAGGCTAGCAGGAGTAATAAGGGAGTTGAAGCATAAGGGTGAAACCATGATTCATGAGGAGATAATGGAGGAAATAGTTTTAATTCCAGAGACGACCACAAAATGTTTGGTAAAGTGGGGTGAGTTGGAGAGAAACCTTAATAACAATTTCCTTAAAAATTTTTAGCCAATTGACGAGCAAGAAACTAACAGACACTGAGAAATTTTTTTATTCTTTCTTCCTTATTCTTTGTAACCTCATTTTTTATTCTTTTCATTCTTTGGAGGGATAAGTCAAGAATCCCTATTGCTGAGGGTGGGAATGAAATTGATGTGGGGTAGTGTTGACCAAGTGGAAATACTCAAGTAAAATCCATGCATGGAAATTTTAAGTACAGATGAGGAAGGCGTGAAGGGGAACTCAAGAAAGGGGTTAGAACAATGCGCGGGAGGTTCGCGCTCAGGAGGATAGAGTTTAGGACTTATCTAATTTCACAGACTATGGGATAAAAATAGAAAAGCAGGATGGAGTGCCGACCAAATAAAGGATAAAATAACGATAACTTGGTAGCCAAGAAAAGAATATTTCTGGAGAATGAACATGTATATCAAGCACACACATGGAGGTTATTAATAAGATTAAAGTAAGCCTTATTTATAGGATAGTCTATTATTAGTTGTTTTGTAAAAGCATGCATGTAGTGTTTTTTGGGCATGCCTATTATTAGGAGACTGCATGGGTAGTGAAAGGAAAGTCCCCACCCTTATATATATCTATTTTACACCATTATTTTTGTAACAATTATTATATCTAAGTTCTGAGAGTATTGTTATGTAGTTATGGTCTAGGGTTTTTATGCTTGCGCATGTTCCAGTGCCTTGATGTATTCAACTTCTGTTATGTAAGAATTTAATATAATGGATAATGGAGGATGGATTATGATCATTGAAATGTTTGAATACAGTGAATTAATGGTGCATTTGATATTGATTGTTATCTGATTTGTTATGCTTCTTGCTATATGTGTTTCCATGATAACATATATGTAATGTTTTATGCTTAAATGGTTTATGGTTATTATGGATAGGTATGTTAACATATTGTCAAGAAAATACAAAGGGGTGACCTAGTAGTTGTGTGCACTTTGGGTGAGTCTTCAGTGTTGACTGAATGAGGTGTCAATGTGCATAACATACTAGTGAAAACAAAGGCTACAGAGAGAGCCCCTATTCGACATAAATTATATCCTAGAGAAAGGAGATGAAAGTGAAAAAACATAAAATCTCGTGTAGTGAAGAAGCATCATTGCATGAAGAAGAAATATGCATCACTCAAGAGGACCCTAAGGAATATAAGGAGGGAAATTACTCATATGTTATAAATGAAGATAAGGGTGTTGTAGGTGAAACCAGCATGGGGCCATTTACACCAAGGAAGCCACATACAAAGGAAAAAGTAGTAAGGAAATGAATACCTCCCCAATCACCACATATGGATTTTGTTGATGATCCTATGAAGGTGTTGAGGGTGAGATTTAAAATAATGGATAGTACGAAGAAGTTTTTTGGATGTGACCTAATGGACAAACAAGGAGGGCTCTCACGAACGAAGAAGTTGCTATCATAAAGTATGCATACACATGCAGAAGATCTAGAGTTTGAGATCAACAAAATTTCTGCTCCACACTGGAGTTGAAGAAGGAGCTAGGGAATAAATATACACATGTGGACCCCATGTATCTAACCAATTAGTAGGCATGCAACACCTTGAAAACACTATCTATTGAGGTTACATGCAAAAATTTGGATAAGGGGGATACCTGAGGATCATGGTAGAAGATAAAAAGAATAAAGAGTGTGAAGTAAAATCTTAAAAGATGATATAAAGGGAGATCATAAGTGCATAAAGGAGGCCTATGAAAGGGCAAGGACATTGGTGAAGAAAATAATAGGCACTTGCCCCACCTAAGTAAGCCAAGCTCAGAATGAATACAATGATGAAATAGAATACCTTGAGAACTTAGTTTGGATATTTCTCTTATATATCAAAAGTGACGTAGGTCCCTCACTAAAATAATTGGCTAAGGAAAAGGAGAAGAATAAAGTGGTATTGGAAACTAAGATAGTTTATCTTGAATATTTATTCACATAAATCAGGGAGGCCAGTGGTAAGGCTGATTTGTATTTTGATAGGTTCTAGAAGAGTGACCCTATCGTCAGTGCACATGTGGCCAAAGAAGAGAAAGGTCTCAACGCAATATAAGAAAAGATGCCAAAAAACAAACTTGAGCTTGCATAGGTCATGGAAAAATTAGCAATGTAAAATGAATTAATAAAAGCCATGAGGGATATATTGGTGTTCCGGATCAAATATATCTAACATTTGGTTGTAGAATGCATGGATATGTTAGAAGGAATGGCTGCAGAGATAAGTGTAGTCATCAAGGAAATTAAGGGAAGAGTGGATGAAGTGGTGCTTGACCAAATTCTAGACATTGACCAAGTTCATATAGTGGAAGAAGTTCAAAGATTTGTTAAGTGTAGAGTTCCTAAAGATCCTCCAACAAAATGAAGCGTGAGGTAGATTGCACATGAGTTAGAAGCCATTCTTTGGTTCATTGTATTTTTGGTCATATTATTTATTCTTAAACATTCTTTAATTTATTCATTCTTTAGAGAAATAAGTTGGGTGACACATTAACGAGGACGGGAAATGAATTTAGTGTGGGGTAATGTTGAACGGGAAAATGGCTAAGTACTATCCATGGATGGAGGTTTGTATCCACATGCAAGGGGTGGATGAAGGGGCACACACACATGAAGGATTTATGTGTGGAGGTTCATGCACAAGCAGACAAAGATTGGGACTTAGTCAATTTTCTAGGATTTGGCTAAAAATAGAAAAGAAAAAGTTGGTGTAGTGTCCAAGTAAGATGTAAAAAAAAAGCAGGATGACTTGTGACACACACAAAGGAAGCTATATTTGGAAAAAGGACATACAAAGATAGAATACAAACATGAACATGCCAAGATAATACTACGATTAAAGAAAGTCATATATATTTAGGTTAGTCTATTATTAGAAGAGAATGAAAAAGCATGTAAGTTATTTTTACATGCATGCCTGTTATTAGGAGAGTGCATGGGAAGTGAAGGGTAATTCCCCACCCCTATATATATGTGTGTGTGTGTGTTGTCTCGAGGATTTGCATGGGAAAAATTCACCTAAAAATAGGACAACTATACCATAGTGTTAAAAAAATTGAGAATCATACCCTCCAAGACAAACCCAGGTCATTCCATCCTCAACACCAGTCCTATCCTATCAATCAAATTATCCCAATATAGCTATACTCAGTCCCCCCTAGGTGATTTAGGAAATTAAAATTTTTCCCCGAGGTGATTTAGGAACTTTTGGAACGTTCCAGCAATTAAGCAGTTTTGGGAAGGGCTACCAGAAACCTTCTTAGAACTAGTGTATCACCCCTAGAGAATATCAGGTGAATAAAACTTATGTTAGAGGAGTATCCAAGTGCTAGGAACAACATGGGAATGGTTTTGAAAGATCTAATGAATATTCAGAGGTTTTGGATTGATTCATCAGAAGTGGGTTTTCAGGCTTGAAGGAGCATACACCATGAAGGAGGCCCTGAGATTCAAACAAATATTTTTTGATCTTCGTAAGCATTTGAAATCCCAACAAAGTACCTATGGAAATTATTTTCCATTCCCTAAATTTTGGAAAAGATGAGACATCATACACTTTCCGAGGCAACTCATTCTTCTGGCGCATAATTGGAGGTCCAGAGAAATAAGGGGAAATTTTGAAGTCTTTCTGATAGATTAAAGGTTTTATACCCTCACCAATCATCTCAAAATTATATTTCTAGTCAGAATCATATAAAACAATTCCCCAAAATTCATCAGGGAGCTCGAGATATCACCTTCGCAAGTTCGTCCCAAAGTGTGATTTCTCATACTCAGCCATTTCCAAGTTAGACACATGGCAGTATGTGGTTAAGGAGGAATATCTTGTCCCCTTTGTCCCTTTAGAAATGGGAAAAGGGAAATAAAATTCCCCCTCCCTCCATTTAGACTTCAGGCCACTAATATGACCACCAACTTGTCTGTTTAGCCCCCAATGACTTATTTGACCTCTCTCCCTCCTAGCCATGCATGTCTGCCAAGTGTCGCCACTAGGATGAAGAGGAAATTCATGTACCTTTCATCCCTTTAGAAAAGGGAGGAAAGGGACACAAAAAATTTCCCAACCCTCCCCCCTTCCATTTTTGCATTTAAATAACGAAAGTTAGCCTTTTTTGTTATTTTCTCCCACACACCTCTATACCTTGCCGAAACTCTGGTGAAAATATTGTAGAATCCAGAGCTTCCATATTTGCATCCAAATGAGATCATGCAAACCTCCATCATATAAAGGAAATAAAAATCTAGATTCTATGAAAGAAGAATGAGCTCAAACAGAGAAAAAATGAAGTTTTGCTTTAAAAACCCTCATAGTGAAAACGAAGAAATCCTCATATCTCACCATCTGGAGCACAGATTGAGATGAGATATTTTACAGAATACCTAATTTTTGAAGGCCATCATGATGTAAAAAACAGGAGATCGAATGATTCCCTAGATTATTTTCTACAACAAAAACTCCCTTTTGTGTCCTAGCTCACACTCATCAAATTTCCTGCCAATCCGGTAGTTGGATCGAGTTAAAAATTTGCACATAGATTTCAAGTGAAAAACCTATCCCAATGGAGCCAATTCCATCACCATCAGAGGTGAAAACCAAACCTACAAAAAATCTTCATGACTCCATTAATGGCTGCCATGGTAGCTCCATACTCGAAGCCCTTGCTAGGTAAAAATTTTGTTTTTTATTTCTAATCATTCTGGTGGGCGAAATCAAGTGAAATTTGAGGGATAAAATCATGAAGACAAGCTGAATCCAAAAATATGTGTTTCATTGCAAACCAAACATCATAGACCCACTTTCCAAATATAATAAGATTTCTTACATAGGTTTGTTATTTTTGGTTAGTCTTCATCAGAATTAGTGGCAAAAAAGATAGGGTGTATCGAAGATAATCATGAGGTCAAAATGATTGTTCAGAGTAGAAAACAATGAAAAATGACCACTTACTAAAAATAGTAAGTTTCTATATGGGTACCTACTAAAAATAGCAATTCATTCTAAGAAGTGGTCGAGATGAAGGCAATATACAAAGGGGTAAATAAAGAAGCTAACCTCATCAAGATGATTCAGAAAGGCAAAAATTGGCATTTACTAATATAGTAAGTCTCCCATCTAGGAACTTACTAAAAATAGTAATTCATAGCTGGAAAGCAATTTTAGAGGGGTAGTATACACAAGGGTGATCCAGGAAGTTAATTTCACTTGTCAGAATGGAGAAAATAAATTTTTTTTTTTTTTACTAAAAATAGAAAATACCTCTTTTCAGAGTAGAGAAGTGTTTCATAAGCCATGGAATTCAAGTTCATAGAAAATACTTACTTCACTGTCAACAATGTTTGTGCCTTTTTTCTCAGTATATACGTGAGATCTCAACAATAATTTCATGATTTATGTTTGTCTTTATGTAATGTGTAAGGTGAAGTTTGCGATTAACATCGTCAGACTATGCATAGTGTGTTTCATCAGGATGTCCAAATCAGCATAGCAATGTGATAGTGTTGCAGAGAGTCATGACAAGGTCAGTTTCAAGATTCAATCTTTCCAGAGGGGATTGTCATGATAAATGCTCATGGTCACCAAATTTTTCATTCAACAGTGTTTCTAAACACTTTGTTCACAGTGTTTTCACGTCATCCAGAGGATATTTCTCATTGTATGACGCGTTCAAAGGTTCACAATTCACCATTGCATCTGATAATTTCACCAATTAATTAGGGGAGTTGAGTTAACTTTCATTAGAGATGGGGTGTTCTTTGTGCATGTTGTATAACATCTTCTTTTCTCCCCTTCTCCTTTTCTCCCTCTTCTTTCTCTCTCCATTCTAGTTCTTCATTGGGCCTCATCATTGTCTTTTTTCTTATTCACTTGAGTGACTTATTTTAATATTGTATTATTATTTTCTCAAAATTATAAGAGAAATACTTAATTTATGGAAAATGAAAAGTCACAAGTGGAATATGAAACACGAAGAGTCATATGAGTGAGGTGAAGGGTCAAATTAAAATGGTTATAAATTGGGATGGCTTCTCCATTCCAAAGGATTCAAATTTTTGGAGAAAGTTTCTACTCTGGTAGCATTATGAATTGTAGTATCTTGATTAAAGCTTTGTATTCATCACTACACATGAAATAAAGCTAAAATTTCTTCCAATTCTCCTCTCTTGCATATGTTTCCTCTTTTACCATACTATGCACAACTTTGTTGAGATGTTAAGAAATGAAAAAGTTTCAGTTTTCTGAGATGTATGAATGTGTGCATATTTGTATGCATGGTTTCCTCTAGTCAGTAGCATTAATACATCATTTTCTTCTTTCCATAAATATGTGTGATGGTAACTTCTAGTTAACAGTTCTAGGACTCTAATTTTCTACCTACAACATTAATCCCTCTTTTCTTATTTCCCACTCCCCTTTCCCCCCTTTCAAGCAAGTTTCATCTCTTGCAAGAAATTGCAATCCTTGCCATAGGATTAGTGGACTGTTCTTGTTGGATCCATAGCTTTTTGGCCACCCACAAAGATCATTTTACCCACACATAATAACACGGAGCTGCATTTTTCAAGCAGAGGTATCTAGAATCCCAAAGCGTTGGCAAGAAACCCACAGATTTATCCACCCAAAAAAATTTCTAGCCAACAATCTAGTATGTATTTTCAAGGAGACCCCATGTAATTGTATGATGGAGACTTCTGACTAGTGCTAGGGTCCTTTTTAGTGTTGTATTGAACTATGACGAACACAAATTTCTTATTATGAATTAATTATTGTTTATACTTGTGGCTGGATAATTATGGTTGATGTGACTGTAGATAGTGTCTTCGTAATTCAGTTGAGCTTAGTTATTTCTTTCATGGATTAAGTATTTCCCTTGTAATATGTGTTTTGGAATCATCATCTTGGTTATGTTAATTCTCTGTGCATAATTGGATATCTTGGTTATAACTATGGTAACTACGCATGCTAACCTTCTGATAGGCATAACAAAGGAGAGACCTAGTGATTGTACATGCTTTGGGTGAGCATCTAGACTTGTTTGGATGAGGTTCCAACACGTATAACTATTTAGTGGGAAAACAAAATACTACACAATGACAAGCTTATACATGTCTACCATGACACTTGCAGCTACATAATCTAATAAAAATGTCTTATTTGTTATGCTTTGAAGGGAATCCAAATGTGTAGATAAAGATTATACTGGAAAATATGAATTGATTAGATTTTTATGCCATCCATAAAGAAGACAATACAACAATTTACAACTCCTATAATTTTTTCAAACCTTGAAATCAAGGAAATCCCAAAACCCACACATAAAAGCGGTAATATTTCTATTTATACCACCATACACATCCAACAATAACTATGTTACTTGAGGTTGAGCCAAGGAAAGGTTTTTCTTAGAAAGAGGAAGAAACAACTACCCTAATACGCATGGGATACCCACCCATCTCTTGAAGCTCACATTTTTTCATACATGCGAGTATGGAGGGGGTTGAGAAGGCCATGAAACTTGGATCACATATATCAAAAGCATATCCAACCTTATATCCATTTCCTAAAATAAATGCCTTGAAATTTTGTCAAAAGGGAAATATTCCATCTATTAAGTTACAACTATGAGTGTGTGATAGAGAAAAAAATATCTTCATTGTTAGTTACACATATGCTAATGAAATTTATTTAGCAGGGCTTAGGAGGAGGCAACTATAGTTGGAGATTGTCCTTACACCTACCAATTTCTTGTCTCAAAAGAATATAAGGCTAGATCAATAAGTTCCCATGCCTTCACATGGATTCATTGACCTACTCTTACACCCCCATGCTAGTTAAATACCATTCCCCTATTATTGATTAATTTTATTTTATTATATATTTCATTTCATTTTGAATCTTCATTGTAATAATTATTTTTATTTTATAGTATTATATATAAATTAAAAATGGGTAAAAATAATGATATTGTTATCACAATTTTAATTTTAATTTTTAATTATTTTTGTTGATATTGAGAAAATTCAAATTAATGTGATCACGGGGCCTAGACACAAAGCATGTAAGATGACACTCAAAATGTTGACTAATGTGTGGTGAGATGTTTACAAGTTTGATAAATGTGTGATGATGACCTTTATCATTACCTGACGACCACCCATAGGTGACCATATGTCAAATATCATTATGAAATTCTTAGAAAATTGTCACATCTTCCAAATTGATCGACCTCTCTTGGGTAGAGTGTTAAGAACTAGTATTTACATTAAGGTAAATTATTAATGTGTATAAGTTACCATATTATTAATTTGGTAATATGTTTATATTGTTATCTGGTTGGTTGGTCAGATATATTGTTATAAGGAAATTATATCATGAATAAATAATAGGTTTGGGTTGGTGAGATATTTAAGGGATATGATTCTCCCTATTTACAAGGAAGAAATTTCCTAGAATGTGATCTTTGTACCAAAAAATTTGTTAGCAATCATCATATTGTGATCCTTTCACAGTCTTGCACCTGGTGTATTTAAATGTTAACTATCTTTGAAAATTTGCTTAGTAGACCTTATAATTTGTATGGTTTTTGATATGTTTTGATCAAGTAAAGGAGGATGCATTTCAACAAAAAGTTTAATATATATTCCTGTGAATTCACTTGACATTCCTCATTCATTTGCATGAAGTTATGTTTATTGATATCTATTTCCATGATAACACATGCATCATCTTTGATTTGACATGTAAAGTTTATTGTTGTTTCTATGCTTATTTTTGGAAGGTCAACATATTTTGGATTTCTCCTCATGTTCGTAATTTTCCTTTCCATGCAATCTATGTGAATTTTAATTTAATTTGTTTTAGTTTAGTCTAAGTTTTAATATTTTATGGATAATTTACAATGTTATTTTTTTCATTATGTGGTTGGGAGTAAATTATATATCGTCATGTTTTTTTATACTTCTTTATATAGTCTTTGGATTATACAGTAAGTCTGTTTCTACTTGTCATTATCAAAGTGTTTTCAAATTAATATGTTTCAAAATAATGTTGATATAATCAAGAGTCAAAAAATTATTGACTCATTTGTTGTATTATAAATGAGTTGAGTGTTGTTGTCTCCACTTTTTTATTATTGTGTGTTATTGAAAAATTTCAAATTTATTGTTTCGTAAGCATTAGAAAATTTAAAAATTTGCCTCATGGACGCATTTTCGATGGAACCCAACATCCTACAAAATAAATTCTTTCATATTGTGGGAGTGAAGAAAAAGAATAAACCCAATGTGGAAACCCATGACCCTCATGTTCACATTTGTTGAGTAAGCAACAACATTCACTAGAGTACGAAAAATAATGGACAATGGAGGGTGATCAACACCTCTCATTAGTCATCAACATTGGGGATTTTGATTTAGTGGCACTTTTTTATATTATTTCACTTGTTTACTTTGAGTGGGGTGTGTACAAATAATGTATTCATTCCCTGATAAAGTTTGAAATGAGGAGAATGTGCATTGTATATGTTGAGAACATTTGTATAGGAGGTTAGCTAACTGTTGAGATTATCTAACTCTCATACTTCTTCATCAGTCAGCAGGTGAAAGAGAATTCACTGGAAGTGAAAGAGGGAGCTATTAAGTTCTTGTATATACGTGCATTGGTGGAAGTGTGATCATTTGGTGATGGATTCACTATGGTGAAGTGGGTGATCATGTATAGAAAAATTCAGATAGCAAGATCTAGATGGAAGTATCCGGACCTAAAAATAAGCATTGGCATACGATTATGTTTCTAGTTCTTGATATGTACTACCTCCCTATGTAAAAAATATAAGGGGAATGTTATGAATTAGTATTTACAATGAGGCAAATTACTAATGTGTGTAAGTTACCATATGCTTCATATGGTAATACAATTATATTGTTATTTGGTTGGTTGGTCATATATATTGTTATAACAATAATATATCACAAATAAATTATAGGTTTGGCCTGGTGAGATATTTGAGGGATGTGATTCTCCTTATTTAGAAGGAGGAAATTTCCTATATATGTTTGTATTATGGCCGAATGGTTAATGCAATGAGAATTCAATGTTTTTTGCTCAACAAAATAAAACATAGGGATGGAATTTAAATTACTTAGCTCACATATGTTAGCTTGCAATAAACACATCAACCCACTTTTTGAAACTTGGAAATCCATGTCACTTCACAAGAAAAGGGACCAACATCTTCTCCGACTAGCCACAATGGTATGGGAAATTATAGAATTATAGAATTATCTTCATTGATAAGATTAAAATTAAGGTTATGGAGTTTTTCATCGATTAGTGCAATTGTTTCATTATCACTATCGGTAGTACAATCATGTCCATCAATAAACTAAGTATCATTATATAGTATATTATGAGCAAGAAGTGGTGGTGAAGTAGATGATGAAGGAGGTACATTGGAAGTAATATATATGAGTGTATCAGTGTGAGGGGGTGCTAGAGGCTCAAAATTATTGCAAGCTTCACTAGCAATATATGTATCCAAATTGTCCATGGGAATAGGTTGTGATGGGGGGGATGACAGAAGGGACCTGTAAATTGGACCTATCTAATTTATAATATTGATAAGGATCTAGATCAACAAGCATGGTATGCTCAATTTCATTATGTAAACATTTGACACAATGATGGAAACTATATGAAATAGCATACATATCATGAAGCCATGGACGACCCAAAATAAAATTATATTGAAGATCAATATCCATAATATGAAATGTAGTAGGTTTTGTTTTTAGAGTCAACTATCAGATCAACAGAAATATCTCCTAATGTAGATCATGTAACATCGTCAAAACATCACACAATAGTAATTTCATGATTAATTATAAGAATATAAATACCCATTTTGATGAGAATTGATTCAGGACAAATGTTAAGACTGGATCCATTGTCTACTAGAGACCTCTTGATAAAGATTTCTTAGTTATGTGCTATAATAAATAAGGGTAGGAATTTTTCCTAATTAGCATTTGAAAGGATATCAAATGGGCCAAAAATAATTGCCTTATCAAGATCCTTAAATGTATTCATAAGATAAGAAAAGGTATATGGATGAGTATCATTGGCCAAAGTGAAAGAGTGCAAGGGTGTCTTGTAAGATGCCTTTATAAACAAATAATTTTTGAAGCATCTCTAAGAGAGATATCTTAGTGTGGGTGTTACTAAGTTCTCATAATAAATCATACCCCTTATATAGGATAGTATTTTCAGCCATAAGATTATTTTGTGGGGGAGGAAAATATAACATCCCATTATTTGACCCCAAAAATTGACGTTCGTATAGGCTTTCAATAGGTCGTTAATAGTCTGGAATATGTTATTGAAGGTCATGGTGTTATACTAATCTTTAATTAGTGTAAGTTGCATTAATAAGTTTTCTTAACCGCCAGGAGTCTTAACTTGCACCGGTCTCACCCATTTGAATATATGAATGATGGCATAATGTAAATTGTTGACTTGGTGTATGCACTATGATTCCTCCTTAACACAATGATTGCGTGAGTTGTGGGTGAAGTCACAAACTAAGTGGACCCTTGTATGAGATTATGTAGAAACTATTAGAATGAATATTTCATATGAGTGGATTAGGCCCTCGGTCCTATATAGGATTAAATATTTGATAAGCTTGGCATTATAGTGTAAGTGTTATTTGGTTGTTTTGAGATATTATTATAAAGAGGCATATATAAATAATTGTTTAAATAATAATTATGTTGGTTTATTTTGATATATGGATCATGGACTAAACCTATAGAATAATAGGGGAGTATAATGGTTGTTGACTTTGGTCATTTTAATCATTGTTAAATATTACGAAGGTTATTGGAAAATTTGGAAACATAATGATTGAAAAAGGGCATTATTATTTTTGTGGGAATTGAAAGGAATTATGTATGGTTATTGATTGACTTGGGTTAATGATTATGTTTTTTGTTATAAACAAATCCAATAGAAATGCAAGGTCACAGACCTAGTCGGAACTTAGAATGGGGTTGATAAATGTTTGAAATTCATTTTAAAATGGGAAAATTTAACCTTGTAAGTGATCATTATATTCTCTTGGGAGAGTTCATAAGGGAGTGTTAAACCCTAACTAATGGTGGAGGTGGCATTTTTGTATTTACATGAATGTTTGTGATGTTTTCTTGGGTGGAACTAGTTGTTCTAAATCTGCATGTAATATGCATGGAAAAATTTAACAGAGAGTGTAGTTTTAGTGGATGGTAATTTTTAGATGAATACATTTAAACTGGAGTTGGAAAAAATTATAAAAATTCCTAACCTGGGTAGAGTTTTGATTAATGTTTTAAGTGGCATGACTTGTGTTAGCTGAGAAGGGATTTTGAAGCTTACTGGGATGTAGGCAATGACTTGTAGCTCATTCAGGGCACATATGTCATTCTAGATAATTCAGGCATGGATTTCTTTCTCTAAACCTACGTATTCTCTTTATGGAAAAATGTATCTGTCATAATAGTATGATTTCCTGGTTTTTCCTTCACTCTCTTTATGAAAGTAAAACATGGGATTCAAACGCTTTAAACAAAATACCCATGTGGGTTAAATGTGTTTTCCCCATATCTTCTTTTGGATGAGGATTTTCTGTTACATTTTATGTATATATACATTTATACTCTTTCTTTGATAGGAAATAGATTTATATACACATATACACCCATAGGTATGCATTTTATCAATCCTTGAATGATTATCTTCTAGTTTTATATATGGAATGAAATGAATATGATAAGATATTCCCTGTTGTCTTGAATGCATTCATGGGAAATGAGTAAGGTTTTGTCTATTGGACTAAATGGCATATTATGCTATTTTTCCGTTGGTTATTGATGTGATTCTCTCTTTGATTTAATTCGTTGGCCATGAAGGCATTGGAATGAAAAGAAGTAAATATGAAAAACTTAATTTTTTCTTCTTGTATCTATTTGGCCATGATGGCATTGGAATGAAAAGAAATAAATATGAAAAAGTTACTTTTTTCTTCTTGTATCTATTTGGCCATGATGGCATTGGAATTAAATAAAGTGAACATGAATATATACACTCTCTCTCCTTGAATTTTTTGGATGCTTTGCATATAATAGATTATGCATGTTTATGGTAATGGAATTCATTCTATCATTTTATGTTGACCCAAATCCTAATAGGGTTTTACAAGTGTTAGCGGAAATATAAAGAAGTAAAGATTTTCTATTTCAATATTATTTTCTTAAAAGAAGTGACGGTATTAATGAGAATTCGGTCATTAATGGTCTTATTTTGTTTGGAAAACAATCTTTTCATGACCGTTGAAAAGAAAGAGTTAAATTAGTATATGTGATTTCTACTTGGGTGCAAATTGTAAAAGTTGATTCTCTAAATAGTCATTTGAGTTGATTTTTTTTCCTCTTACAGGACTGTTGAAAAATATGGAATAATATATGTTTGACTATTTTCTAACTCTGTTGTTGAAGTTTTAGATAAAAATAAATTTTGGGTATTAGCGGAAAGTTTATGAAACCTTGTTATATTTTATAAATGAATAAGGAAATAATTAAGTATTATTAAATAATAAATTTGTATAGATTCTTGAAATAGACCTTATTCTTATTTGACAAGTTTAGTAATAATTGTAGAAGAGCTTTGAGATTGAGATCAGTATCACTGATAAAACTCTTTTGGGCATCTAGTTATAGATCAAAATAGGTTGCTTGAAATATTCTCTTTGTTTATGGTAGTAGGCTTGTAAGACTTATCCTAAGGCCTGTAACCTAGCCTTTGTAACATACTAAAGCTATACATAGTCATAGTACTTGTTAATCTAGTCTTAAGAAACACTAGTCTATAAATGAGCTCCATAATTAATAGGATATACTAGTAACCAATAAGCTGAATTTGATGTCAAGAATTATAACATGTCATGGGTATATGTTGGTCCATTATTACCAATGGAAAAAGGGAATGTGAATATGGTCCTTTGTTTTCCTTGTGCATGAGTTGATGTTATGTTGCATGATAACACAAAAGGATTAATATCATTAAGTTGATATATTACATCTGAACTATTATGTGTTATATTTTTATTATGATTTATCTGAAGTGATTAGGAGTTAAGGTTTATCTTGTAAACTTTAAGTGAAAATCAAGATATAAATAGTAGGGATTTTAAGTTTAATATCCCATAATTGTGGTTGGCTAATTTAAGAGCTTATATTACTTAATTAGTAATTATTAGAGCCTTTTCAGAGGTTTTACCACTCATGGTTTGGACTGTCTCAAATTTATAAATGGAAAACTTGGGAGTTTTTAACTTATTTTCGTAAAATAATATTTTGGTAATGATATGAAATAAAGCATTAGAAGATAAATTTCATTTATGTTCGAGATAATATGCTATATATATATATATATATATATATATATATATATATATATATATATATATATAATATATATATATATATATATATATAAAAGCAAATTGAATCCAATAAGAAAGATACTTTCTGTAGATACTAATGGGATGGGATAGTTATGAATATATGAATTGTTCATATCTTGAAGATATTAATTTAATGGATTTGAATTAACCCTTAAACAATAGTAAGACATTACCGATATGTTGGGAAATCCAATACTAGGTCTTTATGTAGTTAAATGATAGTACTGGTAGTAAATTTTAAATGAAATGGATAAGGGAAATTATGACATGAGATTAAGTTTGAGAACTCATTATATGGAACATTTTTGTTCCCATCCTTAAGGAATGATGAAATGAATTAATTCTTACAAGTTCAAAGAGGTTATACTAATATTATAAGGAAAGACCATGGAATTGTTAGGAACGAGAAATGTAAGTTTAAGCCTCCCCAGCATATTCATGAAGGAATGTTTAATGAAATGATAATCATATTAATAAATATTGTGTCTTTTTCAATAGCAACTATGGATGATCCTTGACAATAGTTCTGAAGTTGAGGGAATTAATTAAGTAAATATAACAAATGAGGAAAATACTTTCCATGTAATATTTGGCATTCTCTTCGCTCTAAGGAATCAATATTCCAAAAGTTGATTATGAGATAAATAGGAATAACTAATATGAATCCTTACAGAATTGAGTTATATAAAACAAAAGAAAACAAGTAGTTTATGATATTGGTTATGAGCTTTATGCAGAGTGAAAATCTTAGATATAAATTGATTCATTTTTATCAATGTGAAGATATATTTACAAAAGAAAGACTTATAATGTTTAAGTCTATACACTTGAATACTACATTTGATATCATAATTGTAATTTTTATGGAATTATTGTCTAAGAGAACATTTTTTTGATATCAAATAGGAAGAGGAGTAAAATTTATGGGAAAAATCCTAGATACATCATGAAAACATCAATATTTTGTATCAATGAGCTTCTTTTGATTTGCATATGAAGGAAGTGAATTCTTGACTCATGGACATGATAGTTTATTCATTCTTCTATCATGGGAGCTGAAAATGAGTTAGGGGCTTGCTGATAGGTATTAAAAAATGCTCTCATAACTTGTAACTTATATCAATGTTATGATCCTCATAGAAGAACCAAAGTGTGAATATCATTAGGTAAGACTTGAAATGGATATTTTTGTGGAAATAAATGAAAACAACAAATTAAATAAATCATTATAAAAAAATATCTTTGCTAAATTATTATGTCAAATAAATCAAAAGGATCATATAAAGTACAATGTTATGTGGTTTGTACAGTTAATTTTTATATACAACAAGCCTATAACAAGGTTTTCTGTCGGAATAAATTATCAGTATGAAAGGATAAGTAGCACTTGTCTTCTGGCAGGGATCAAATAAAAAATTACTCATATTTTCTAGGAACTGGAGGACGGGTCATTAAATTTTGGTATCAAAGCAGGAGGTTTATTAGCTCTTGGACTCAATGGGTTCATAACACTAATGGACATCTTATCCTTTCATTAATAGGATACGATGGTTAGAAGAAGGATGGACCATGTAGATGGAACTAGTTAAACTAATGATGAAGGTTTGATGGCTGATAGGTTAGATGAAATTCCATGGTCCTTCAAGAAACCCATAATCTGATAGTTGTCTTGGAGCAGCAGGTAGGGTTGAAAATGAAGAGCATGAAGAAGAACAACCTAAGAAACATGACGATGATAATGAGCAAGGGGATAAAATAGCTCTCTTAGTTGTTGAACTATCTAGAGACATAAAAAGGATCAGCCCACCCAAATTTGATGGTACTACCTTAATGAATAGTGCTAAAAAATGGTAAAGTGAGATGGAGAAGTACTTTGAAATAAGGGATTTTTCCAACTCTCTAAAGAAGCATATTCCATGGTGAGGTAATTGTAAGATGGAATTGGGAGTAGATACTTCCTCCATCGCTTGGGAGAAGTTAAAAGTATATTTTCGTCAATGTTGATTGCCTTAACTTTATTTTGATCAGAAAAATGTTAGAATTTCTTAACTTAACTCAAGGAAAATTGAGTTGTATGGATTATTGGGAATGTTTTACAGGGTTGTTAAATTACATGCCCCAATAACAAAAATATGACAAGTTTACGATTCTTAAGTTCATCATGGGATTAAACCTAGACACAAGAGGTGAGGTGGATGTTCACGGGAATCTCCCTCTTCTTAGCTAGTTCACCTTATTAAATTAAAATAATCCCAAACATAGGAGGTGAGGTGGATGTTCATGGAATATCCCTCTTCTTAGCTATTTAATCTTATTAAATTAGAGTTTCTCAAGCCTAGAGTCCAAAGTGTGAATGTTATACCAAGATCATGTCTTAAGTCCTTAGTAGGACCCTCACAATTTTGTTACATGCTAAACTCTCCAAGAAATACACAAATATTGCTAAAAAACTAAGACAAAATGCCTACAAATTCAAATTCAACTTTTTGGAGGGAAAAGGCAAAATTCAAATTTTGTAAAGGCATGAACCAAACTAAACACACCTAATGAAGAACTAAGACCTACAAAACACTCTTAATCCCTCCTGACACACTTACAAACCAAAATTGAGAAGAGAAACCACAATTTTAAAAATTGGAGAAGATGCTCATATCACACAAAATGGGAGAGCATATCACACAAATACTCCCACAAACAAGTTAGTTTCCTCAAATAACTTAAATCAGACCTTTAGAGCTTGCAAAATGAGCTTCTTCTCAAGATTAGTAAGCCTTCAAACATGAAATTTTGACCTCAACTATTCAAAATTTCATGTTTTTTGAGCCATTTGGGAAAACTTTCATTGTTTCAAGGTTTAATATATCCTTCCTTAGGCAAAATTTCCCCAAAAATCTTAATTTTTGTCCTCAATTAGGCCTCTAATGTGACACTACAGTTTTCAAGGGAGATTTTCAAAAAAAATCTAAATGCAATGGTTTCTTTATAAATTTCTTCTTGAATCTTGGTTATACATATATGGAGTTGGTTTCATGAAGTTTTTTAGCCTTTAAAAATGAGTTTTAGGTCATCAAACTTCTTATTTTCTTTAAACCCTAAAGGTTTTGCACAATCATCCTGAGAAGGAAATTTCACTCACTTATTGATTTATTCTTGTCTTCAAAGCTTAGAATCACCTTTAACATGTACGCACACTCCTTATAAATCCTTATATTATAACATTGATCTTGAATGAACACTTGTACATCAATAATGGTCTCTATTTGAATGTCTTCAGTACATGAACATGGGTTTCTTAGTGCTCAGTCACGTTTTTAACTAGATATAGTATTTAGTATCATGGTAAGGTCACTAAAGGTATTTAATGCCATGAGTTAACTATCGTACTATTCCTAAAACACCAAATTTAGGTCTTACTTCAAGCCTCAAGCTAATTTCTTCAAACTCTAACTGTGTTAAGTTACACTCAGCAACATGGTACTTAATTGATGTAACACCAACTAACACTAAAAATTGAAGAGATGTATCTTAAAATTTGTCTTACCTCATGATATAGTATACTAAATAGTATTCTCTCGTGAAGTTATTTTTTATTCAACAATACTCAGAAATTGGATGCATTCCAAATCTCTAAAGTATCAACACAACCTTATACAGATACATAGTTTTTATGCACACAAAAATCCTTCAAAATCTTCGTAGATATCATTGTTCTCCCTTTCTCATTCAAATGATGAGATGAAAAATAGTTACAAATATTATTGTATACCTCTTTGGCTCTATTTTCTTCTATAACTTACCTCTAGGGTCACAAGATCAAGATTTCATGGAGGTTACATTTTAAGTAATGAAGCTTAAACAAGGTTTAGGAGTTACATAATCAAATATAAACATCGTGAAGGGAATCCAAAAACTAATAAGTACTACCACAACCTTAAACATGCTATAAGTCACTTTTAAGACCCCCTCCACCTTAAAAATTCAAAATTGGCTCAAAACTAGTTTAAAAATTAAAATTCTCAAAAAGGTGGGAAAATGCCAAATTTGAATCTTTCAACCTCTTGATCCCAACTAAACCACTTCAAATGAATCCAAAGAATCCTAATGAATTTAATAAAACCAAAATTTTTCATGACATGACTAGAATAGGCTCGATAGGTATGCTCTTGCATCACGTAGGGAGCAAATAAAAAATTAGTCATAATTTCTAGGAACTGGAGGATGAGTCATTACATTTTAGTATCAGAGCAGGAGGTTTATCAGCTAGATTAGACTCAATGGGTTCATAATGGTAATGGAAATCTTATCCATTTATTAACATGATATGATGATTAGAATAAGGATGCACCATGAAGCTAGAACAATTTTAAGTATTGATAAAGGTTCGACAACTGATAGGTTGGATGAAACTTCACGATCCTTCAGGAAACCTGTTACCAGATAGCTGCCTTGGAGTAGAAAGTAGCGATGAAAATTAAGAGCATGAGGAATAACAACATGAACATCATGAATATGACAATGAGTGAGGGGCTAAAATATATCTCTTAGCTGTTGAACTATCTAGAGACATAAAAAGGATCAACCCACCCAAGTTTGATGGAACCACCTTAATGGATGGTGCTGAAAACTGGTTAAGTGAGATGGAGAAGTAATTTTAAATAAGGGATTTTTCTAAGGAAAATAAAGTAGTACACGATGTTTTCATACTCTTTAAAGAAGCATCTTCATGGTGAGATAATTGTAAGATGAAATTGGGAGTAGATACTTCCTCCATCACTTGGGAGTAGTTTCAAGTATATTTCCATTAACGTTGATTGCCTCAAATTTATTTTAATCAGAAAATGTCATAATTTCTGAACTTAACTCAAGGAAAATTGAGTTTTATGGATTATTGGGAAATTTTTCAAGGCTATTAAATTACATGCCCCAATACCAATAAGATGACAATTTTAAGATTCGTAAGTTCAACATGGGACTAAACCAAAACATAGGAGGTGAGGTGGATGTTCATAGACTCTCCCTACTTCTTAGCTAGTTCACCTTATTAAATTATAATAAATCCATATAATTGTATTGGGATGGTTTTGTGGTGATGGAAGAAAAATTTTGTAGGCTAGTGTGTTGTCATTGAACTAAGCTTGCAAATCAATGTTTGAAACTTTGGCCAAAGTAATGTATTAGCTGAATACATTGTTTGATCACCAATCCCTTAAATAAGTAGTGTCAAATATTGTAGGGAAGTTTCACAAATATATTTTAGGTAGGCACTTAGGATATGCACATAGTTATCATAACTTGTAAAAGGTTAAACTAAGTATACAAAATCGTACACACTCAGTTACAGTGACTTAAGGGAGATCATAGAGATCTAGATATATCATTACAAATACACATGGTTATTATATGTTATCATATGCATTATGAATATTTTAATTATGTTGGATTATTTATCAATAATTTAAATAATAAATTTAAACATTGGTAGCATTGAATGTATATTAAGGGTATTCCTTACCAAAAAATCCCTTAATTTGGTTAATCATAAAAATTGTGTTGAGCAAAGAAAGTGGCTAAGTACAAGCCACATGTGAAGGTTATAGACCACACACAGGAGGGTGTGCATTGACCGAGAAGATGTACCAAAAGAAAAGGAACATGTGAGAGGATGTGTAAGGACAAGAAATAATGCAAGTAATAATAAATGTGCAAAGTTGTACACAAGGAAGTAAAGACAAAAAGGTGTGCAAATTTCCCCGCAATGCAAAGATGGACTACATGACTTAGCTAGAATAAAATATAGGATAAAAATAGGAAAATAAAGATTGGTGTAAAAGATAAGAAATGTCTAGAAATATACTTGGAAAGGGAAAAGCACTAACCAAGGATAAAAGAACATGTAAAATAGCGACAACCATGTATAGATAGAGCTAAATATAGGACACATACATGGATGAGATGGAGCTATGTATAGATCGAGATGAAGATTAAAGGAGTTCAAAAGGTGTGCAACCTATATTTAGGATGTTTATTATTAGGATTAAATCATGTAAGTAGTGAAGGAAAAGTTCCCACCATATATAAATAGGTGTTGCATTCCTTTGTAAGAAAGACAAATAAATCAACATGCAAGGGTACATAGACGGACATAGTGTTATATGGAGAGTTATGATATAAGTAGTGTATGAGTAATGGGTAGTTTTTCATGTACACACGAGTTGTAAATATGTCTTGAAGTCTGTAATAGAATTGATCATGTGTTTATAATGGATGACTATGTATGCATTGCTACGGTTGGTAGATATGATCATTGAGTAATGGGAATCCACATTTTATTGTTAATTTTCTATCTTAATGAATGATTAGATTTTTTGTTACTTATTGGTGTTGTTATCTTTCATCTATGATAATGATTAATACATAACCCATATCTTGGAAAGTGAGGCATAGGAGGAACTTAGTAGGTTATGCATGCTTTGGGTAAGCGCTTAGACATCTGTCTAAGTGAAGTGTCATCATGCCCAACTTAGTAAGGTGTTGGAAAATAGACTCCAACATTTTGGTTCTATTTTTGGGACCTAATTTTATTCTTACCTCCAAGAGTTGACATGTGCATGGCATCTTGGTTGTCTTTAGAGAGTATTGAGCATAAGGTGAATGATGGCTAGGACGATTTTGCATAAAGATACATTATTGGTAGTAACTTCGATGCATGTAAATGGGTGGAAGAAAAATTATATGATTTATTATATGAGATGTTTTTCATTTTCTTTCTAGTAGAGTTATATGAATGGTTGGAATCTTACACATAAAATAGGGGTATTCGGCTGGGAAAGACATGTTGAGTTGTGGAGCTCAATTACTTCATTTTAGCATGTAATTGGAACTTGTTGGAAAACACAGTAAATGACATCGGTTAAGTGCAGACTGACATCGGTCAAGGGCAACTAGGAACTGGTGACGGTTAGGCAGAACTCGGCAGTTGGCTACCTGTGTGACGAAGTTTTAATTAACTCTCAGGAATCATATATCTATTTTTAGCATTAAAATAGATTTATTAATTGTAATTGCATGGCTAAGTTGCCCTAAGGCTAAAAATGACTATATGAAGTTTAAATTTAGGGTTTAGAAGTAAGTGGTGTGGATCATAATTACAAGATAATTATGTGAGAGAGAATTCTTGGTAAAGCAAGAAAGAAAATCTTGAAGGAAGAAAGTACTAAACATCTAGAGAGGTGTGGAAGATTGTAAATATTCATTGTACATCTTGTCAAAGCTTTGGATAATAGATTGGCTTGTTTCTTGGTGGACGTAACCCACACTGAGTGAACCACGTTAAATCTGGTGTTGATTTATGTCTCTTGTTTTGTATATTTATTCTGGTAGAATATCTTTTTTTATTTGCATGTATGCTTAAATCTGATATATTATCTGTACAACTAGTGTGCTAACCCCAACAACTGGTATCAAAGCTTTGTTTGAGGGTTTTGTGTGTTGACAGATTTACTCATAGAGGGTTTTATGATTGAGTGGGAGCTACAGCAATGGCAGAAGATAATAAATACAAGGTAGAGAAATTTGACAGCCGAAATTATCAATTATGGAAGATGCAGATTGAGGATTATCTGTATCAAAGAGATTTGTACTTACCGTTGGATGAGAATTCTAGACCTACGAAGATGACTGATGAAGAATGGAAGATTCTTGATAGAAAGGCTTTGGGATCTATAAGATTGAGCTGGACAGCATCCGTGGCTTCCAATATTACAGAAGCTGCTTCTATGATAGACTTAATGAAATCTCTTGCTAATTTATATGAAAAACCTAGTGCTTCAAATAAAGTTTATTTGATGAAGAAACTATTTAGTTATAAGATACATGAAGGTGAATCTGCCTCTAGTCATTTGAATGATTTCTGATCTATAGTAAATCAGTTAAAATCGGTTGTTATACCATTTGATGATGAAGTAAAAACACTTTTATTCTTATGTTCTTTTCCTGATAGTTGGGACAACTTGGTAATGGTTGTTAGTAATACATCATCTGCTAATAATATTTTGAAGTTTGATGATGTGGTTAGTATAATCTTAATGAAGAAATTCACAGGAAGAGTACATAGGAATCATCATCTAGAAATGCTTTGAATGTAGAAAGCAGGGGCAGGCAAAAGGAGAGATCCAAGAGTAAGAGTAATGGGAAATCAAAGTCAAGGGATAGCAAATCTAAATCCAGAAGTAAGGGAATTACTTGTTGGAAATGTGGAAAGAAAGGACATGCAAAGAAAGATTGTTGGTTAAAGGATAAAGAGAATCAACAACCAGACAAAGGTAAAGAAGAAAATCTTGTGCATCAGAGGTAATGCAAGATGCTCTTATTCTTTCTTTAGACAATAAAATTGAATCATGGGTTTTAGATTCAGGAGCTTCTTTCCATGCAACCCCTAATAAGGGTTATTTCAGAAATTATGTCCAGGGAAATTTTGGGCATGTTTATTTGGGTGATGATGAACCTTGCAGTATTACTAGTAAAGGGGAAGTTCATCTAAAATTACAGAATGGAAATACATGGGTATTGAAAGATGTGAGGCATGTGGCAAGCCTCAGGAGGAATCTTATTTCTGCATGGCAACTAGGTGAATCTGGTTGCATGGTTACTTTTACAAGAGACTCTTGGAAAGTCACCAAGGGTGCTTTTGTTGTGGCAAGAGGTAAGAAGGTAGGAACATTATATTTATCTACCTGTATTACTGATTCATTTTCTACATTATCTACTTCAGATTTAGATGCATGCATGTGGCATAATCGGTTGGGTCATATGAGTCAAAAAGGAATGCAGATCTTAAAGGCTAAGGGTAAGTTATCAGATTTGAAAGATTTAGATCTTGATTTCTGTTAGCATTGTATCTTTGGAAAGCAAAAGAGAGTGATATTTCTCAAAGTTGGGGCAACTAAGAAGGAGCAAAAATTGGAGCTTGTACACTCAGATGTGTGGGGACCAGCTCAGGTAGCTTCTCATGGAGGATCCCAGTATTATGTTACTTTCATTGATGATGCTACAAGAAAGGTATGAGTTTATTGTATTAAACGTAAATCTAATTTTTTGAGAATTTTAAAAGATGGAAAGCCCTTATTGAGAATGAATCAAATTCTAAGTTAAAGTGCCTTAGATCTGACAATGGTGGTGAATATTGTGGCAAGGCTTTCAATGATTATTGTTCAGTGAATGGGATACGTAGAGAAAGAATAGTTCCAAGAACACCACAAGAGAATTAGGTGTTACAGAAAGAATGAACAGGACAATCATGGATTGTGCTAGAAGTATGAGGATACATTCTGGATTTCCCTTGCAGTTTTGGGCAGAAGCAGTCGATACAATGGTTTATTTGATTAACCGTGGGCCTTCAAGTTCACTAGATGGAGGAATACCAGAGGAAGCTTGGACCGGAAAAGAGGTAGATCTTTCTTTTCTTAAGTTTTTGGTTCATAAGCTTTTGTGCATGTTGATAAAAAAAATAGGAAAAAGTTGGATGCAAAATCCAAGAGTGACACTTTCATTGGTTATGGATCTGGTGATTTCGGTTTCCGTTTTTGGGATTTAGATAATTCTAAAATTATTAGGAGTCATGATGTTGAATGAAATGAAAAGATAATATACATGGATCAAATTTTGGTACCCAAGGATGATAAAATTGAGAAGTTTATTGATGAAAATGAACTCTCGAGTTTTAAAGAAACACCTACAGAAATACACAGTAACCGTGGTCAATTAGTCCTTGACTGGTATCGGTCAGATGAAATGCTGACAGTTACAGAGGATCATAACCGGTATCAGATTAGCAGAACCGACGTCAGTTAGATGTGACTAGCGTCGGTCACTGTCAGAAGTGGATACTAATGTTCAAGAGGCCCAGATTGAGCCTCTGGTACCCCAAACTCCTGTGAAAAGGTCACAAAGGGTAAGTAATCCTCTAGAAAGATTTACACCATATCTCTATTTTATTTATTATTGAATGATAATGGTGAACTGAAGAAAGTTTTAAAAGAAGCAATGCAGAATGAGACCCACATGTAGTGGGAGCATGTCATGGATGAGGAGATGGACTCCTTGGAACAGAACCAGACTTGAGATTTGGTTAAGTTTCCAGCAGGTAAGAGGACATTGCAGAACAAGTGGGTTTGCAGAATTAAGGAAAAAGAGGGTGGACATAAAAGGTACAAGGCAAGGCTTGTAGTAAAGGGATTTGCACAGAAAGCAAGTATTGACTTTGGTGAAATGTTTTCTCCTATTGTTAAGATGACTTCTATTCGTACTGTATTGAGTTTAGTTATAATAGAAGATTTGCATTTAGAGTAACTAAATGTGAAGACGGCTTTCCTTCATGGTGATTTGGATGAAGAAATTTATATGCAGTAGTCACTTGGGTATGAAGTCAAGGGTAATGATAAACTAGTGTGCATGTTGAAAAAGAGCCTATATGGGCTCAAGCAAGTTCCAAAGAAATGGTACATGAGGTTTGATAGTTTTATGCATGAGTATGGTTACTTGAGATGTGAATCTGACCATTGTGTTTATTTCAAGAAGCTTGAAAATGGGAGCTATATTATTTTGTTACTGTATATGGATGATATGTTTATTGCAGGATCTAGTATGTAGGACATTGATGAGCTTAAGAGAAATCTAGCTCACACATTTTCTATGAAGGATTTAGGAGTCTGCAAAAAGAATCCTTGACATGCAAATACATAGAGACAGGAAAAACAAGAAATTGTATTTGTCTCAGGAGGATTATATCTACAAAGTGTTAGAAATATTCAACATGCAGAATGTAAAACTTGTTAGCAAACCTATGGCTGGACACTTCAAATTGAGAAAAGCTCAGTGTTCCTTCATCACATGAGGAGGTCAAATACATGACACGAGTGCCATATGCTTCATCTGTTGGAAGTCTCATGTACACTATGGTTTGTACCAGACCATACATTACACATGCAGTGAGAGTTATGAGTAGATATATGGACTAATCCAAGTAAAGAGCATTGGAAAGCAGTCCAATGGATACTCAGGTATTTGAAAGGGACATCTAGCATGTAGTTATGCTATGGAGGTCCAGATATTTCATTACGTGGCTATGTTGATTCAGATATGGCTGGAGATCTGGATGGTAGGAGGAGCACTATTGGATATATTTTCACAGTAGGTGGAACGGTAGTTAACTAGATTTCAAGATTGCAGACGGTTGTGGCTTTGTCTACTACAGAGGTAAAGTATGTTGCAACTACAAAGGCTAGCAAGGAGATGATATGGATGAGTAGGTTCATGGAAGAGTTGGGAAAGGAGTAAAGTGATTGTAAATTATTTAGTGGCAGTCAGAGTGTAATTCATTTAGCAAAGAACTCAGTATTTCATTCAAGAATGAAACACATTCAGTTGAGGTATCACTTCATACAGTAGGTATTGGAGGATGGACAGTTGAATATGGAAAAGATTTATACGAGAAAGAACCCTGCGTATATGCTAATGAAGCCCTTAGCAAAGGAGAAGTTGGAGCTACACTCCACTTCTGTTGGTCTTCAAGTTTGAGACTTGAAGAGGAAGAAACAAAGCTAAGGAAGAATCCAAGAATGACGTTGTACAAGTATGGTGCAGTAATTAAACTCCAAGTGGGAGATTGTTGAGTTGTGGAGCTCAATTACTTCATTTTAGCATGTAATTGGAACTTGCTAGAAAACACAGTAACCAACGTCGGTTAAGACATCGGTCACCCAGGACCGGCAAATGACATCGATCAAGGGAAAGTAGGAACCGACGATGGTTAAGCAGAACCGACATCGGTTACCTGTGCGAAGAAGTTTTAATTAACTCTCGGGAATTATATCTATTTTTAGCATTAAAATAGATTTATTAATTGTAATTGCATGGCTAAGTGCCCTAAGGCTAAAAATGACTATATGAAGTTAAAATTTGGGTTTAGAAGTAAGGGTGTGGATCATAATTATAAGTTAATTATGTGAGAGAGAATTCTTGGTGAAAAAAGAAGAAAAACTTGAAGGAAGAAAGTACTGAACATCTGAGAGGTGTGGGAGATTGTAAATCTTCATTGTATATCTTGTCAAAGCTTTGGATAATAGATTGGCTTGTTTCTTGGTGGACGTAGCCCACACTGGGTGAACCACGGTAAATCTGGTGTTGATTTATGTCTCTTGTTTTGTATATTTCTTCTGGTAGAATATCCACGTTTATTTGCATGTATTCTTAGATATGATATATTATTTGTACAACCGAGTGTGCTAACCCCAACAAGATATAAGTTGCTTGAGCCAAGATTAGTATTAAGAGCTATAACTGATATATATGACATTATTCCCTTCTGTTGTAGATTTCACTAATGGGACAACTAAAAGGCGAGCCCAAAGTTGTACAAAGGTGACTCATGTAAGTAAAAGAGATTCTGTAAAAGAATTAAGATTAAGTGGATATAAGGGGTAATTATGGATGCGCTTAGCTAAGGTTGGTCAGATATGTTCACCCAGTAATGGGATAGGAGTGCCTAGACGCTATCTGTACTAACTGGGTGCTAGTGTCCAAGGCCATAATTAGATAAATAAGTTAAGTACCGATAGGGTTGCAAGATGTTGTAAGGCTTTCAATAAAAGTATAATGAGACAATAGATAAGGCACATGTTGGTGAGAAAATTTGTCAAGGGGACAAATTAGTGGGTTTATGGACAACGAGTATGGAACTCTATGCGTTCCTTTGCTTGGGTGATTGCAGACATCCACTTTATTGTGAAGTGACAATCACACCCAAATTAGTAAGGTGTTGTCAACTAGACTCCAACATTTTGGTTCTATTATCGAGACCTTCTTCTATTCTTACCTGCAAGAGTTGACATGTGCATGGAATTCTAGTTGTCTTTAGAGAGTATTGAGCATTAGGTGAATGATGGCCAAGATGAGTTTACATGAAGATACAACATTGGTAGTAACTTCAATGCATGTAAATGGGTGGAAGAAAATTTAAATGATTCATTATATGAGATGTTTTTTAGTTTCTTCCCAGGAGGGTTATATGAATGGTTGGCATCTTATGCATAGAATAGGGGTATTCGGCTGTGAAATACGTAATTTTATAGCCAAGATAAGTATCAGGAGCTCTCTGATCTAGATGAACCATGGACATGTGTTGTAGATCATTGGTGGGAAAGTTTGGTGTGGAATTATACCTTAGAATACAACAATCTCAATGTATTCATTCCTGGGGGAAGTAGAGTACTAGTTCTTATGCAAGAGCCAAGAGGATCATACTTACACACACTATCGTTAACAACAAAGATATTAATTGATTTAGCTCAAGATGGAGAATTTACCCATGGAAGGATAAAACCCCATTACATTTAGGGGGAGGAAACAGGTTTGGGAAGGATGGCAACTAGTTCAAAGTGGAAGAAAGAGACAGAGAAGAGAGACTTTGTAGATATAATGATGCACAAAAAAGGGTAGTGTAAGAGGTGGTAAGAGTGAGAGGAATGGGGCCAATTGGAAGTGATGAGAACCCTGTAGAAGGTGAGGGACTATAGGATGATGTCCCTCAGATATTAGGGAATCCTAGAAGAAGAACCCCTTCGGCATCTGATGAAGATAGATTGTTAAGGAAAGGATGAGAATTATTGGAGTGCATCTAACCCAACTTGGACCCCTAGCCCTTGCACTTGGTGTTTGGAATTCAGAATTTGTTATACAATATCATCATAGTGACAATGAGTAGGAAGAAAACTGCAGAATCCACTGATGATTGGCTTGAAGATACAGGAAAGCACATTTTAGTGTCAGTACAAGAGGCACACTCTAATAAAGGTAGTGCATATGGAAGTGCATCAGACTCCATGAGGTACCTTGGGATCAGAGTTTGCTTTGGAAGTAATCTAGTAGGCATGACATTAGGACTAGAAGCGATGGCACATTAACCATTAGAGGTATCCTCCTATAGGTGGAATAGTAGGTCAGACAGTTGGGGTGAAATTTAACACTACTACTTTGACCCAAGGTAGTACTTCTATAGGAATTTACATGTCATGGATAAAGGATTGGGAGGCTCAGGTCCTCCCTATGTTTGGAAGAATAGCATGGTGGAGGCTCGGTGTTCACCTATTCTGGACCCACCCCAGGATAAAGGATCCCCTTTGTAACAAGCACAACAACCTTAAAAACCCTTTTAGCAAAAAATTTGAGATGTCCCTTCATTTTGAGAAAAGTATTGGGGTGTGGAATGTTGCAATTTAGAGCTCTTTTCACATGAGTGATGAAATTTTGTTAAGGGAGAAAGGAATACTGTATACCTAGGCCAAAAGATAGTCATGTATTTCTACTACACCATAAGTATGTGCACATAGTTGGTAATAGGAATGTTATGATCCACACCAAACAACAATGGACTATGATGCACTACACGCCGCTTTCATGTTTGAATTCCATATACCTGAAATTTGAGCAACAAAGCATTAACACCCTAAAATATATTAAAGAGGGGTTGGCTAAAAGTATCATGGGAGTACGATTTGCATGAATTCAATACCTTATTGTATTAAGCTTTCATATGAAATTCATCAGAGTCAGAACATGCAATGTTTTTTTAGGAGGCTTGCTGACACTGTTCGAAAGGGATTTATCACATAAGACATTCATAGACCCATCAGGATAGTATTAAGGCTTTGGAGGCAACACTGCTCAAAGAAGCAGTTGGAAGCATAAACATTGTATGTAAGCACCATTTTTTGAAGCTCAATTTAGTATCCATGGCTTCTAAAAGTTAGAAAATTTACCTACTAATTTATTCAGCTCAATCAATACTCACATTGTATTATGGTGCAACCATATTTTGAAGGGTGTTCAGACATTCAAAGGATATATGTTTGTGTAGGAATGTATGCTTTTACTACTGACATCAAGTGAAATTTTTCATGAAAAACTATGATGAATTCCATAATTGTCCACTTTTGCAACGTGCTACGTAGAAAAAGGTTTTTTTATATTGCAAATTTTGTGATGCAGGTAGCACTCATGACATGGCCAATTTTCATTTTATTGATCATATTTATGAGGCTTATGAGATAGGGTTACGTAAGAATAGCATAGAGAGTAGCTACCAGGCGTAAGAGGAATAAAATAAAGAGGGGCACAATAATTATAATAGAGGCTTTAGAGGTTGGATAATGATGCAGAGGCTATGAAAAATGGCTGATGAAGGTTCACATGGGGAACAGATTACATTTCTGGGTCACCTGATCACTATCAGTGAAAGTGCCCAAAGAATCAGACTTGAGAATATTGTGGCACGACACATAAGGTGGAAGATTACATAGATGGTGTATGCCCAGATTGTGGTTATTTTATTCCAAAAGAAACTAAGAAGGATAAGGGTCTAACCATGATTTATATAGAGTTTACCAAGTAGGGGAAATAGATGCCCAAGAATTTGGATTTTCATAGTGGAACCCAAACCATTATTGGTCACTCAACGTGCTCACTTAGGCAACACACATGAGTGAAAAAGGATAAATAATACCACTGTGCTTCAGAGGAGAGGATGTTGTGTCATACAAAGTATCCAGATGCGGTCCAGCAAAATGGAAGTGTTACCAAGATATCATAGGAATCATCAGGGCTCTGAAAATATCCAAGGGGAGATACAATTGGTTTTTAAGGAGCTAGCGCGCAAGAGGGAAGGTGCAAGGAATACTTAAATTACCTCAAAATGATGTATATGATGTCAAAAAAGTATGCAATATTTTTGAACAAAAGTGAGAATATCATACCTCTATTGGGAGAATGGTTACGGGAAAATGAGTCACCAATATTGAGTGCAAGTGTAGAAAGGGAAAATCATATTCTGGGCTTGCCAACTTACCACATCAAGATCATGAGTATGAAAAAGAAATCACGTTAGATTATATGATTAACAGATAGCTGGTAAAAATTAGTGCTAATTGATACAAGTGTAGATGTTAATGTACTTACATATTGATGCTTAGAACCAAATGGGGAGGCCACCATTACATCACTTCCTTAAGTGTGTTATACATGGCCAATAATATAAGGGCTATACTCATTAGGGTTATGAAGCTATGCTTCTATCACCATTCAGGGAGCAAAGTTTAAGGGTGACTTTGTTGTCCTAGATCTCGCTGAGGTAGACAACTTCCCTGTGTTATTAGGTCATCCTATATTATGACTCATACAGACACAGACCTAACTTTATGACAACTGCTTAATGTGAGTTTTGACAATAACCATGGGTATGAAAACCATTTGCAAAATACCATGGATGTCAAAATATTGGTACCTTACATAGATCCCATGTGTAAAACGAAAGAATGCCTCATAAGGATATACATGGCATACAATGTATGGGTTAGATAAAATACCACCCATGAAAGTTTTGCTTCGAGGGCTCAATAGCGACAAGAGCCCCCTTCCAAAGGGGGGCTTCGCCCCCATTGAACAAGATAAGGATTGCATTTTTATGATCTTCATGCATTGATTAGTCGATTGGGCTGATGTTGGCACCACCCCCATCTGCCACATTTAGGGATAGTGACTATTGAAACATTGTGAACTAAATTTTGACCGTTCCTTTTTAGATCACAGGTCTAACGGAGAAATGGCTTTATATGCATTCGTCCATAGAAAAATAGGGATATAAACCCGAATACTCTTTAAAGGATGTTGAATGTTTTTTGCTAACATTTACTTGTTGGATTGCACTGTTTGAGATTGATTTCCAGAACTTGGAATATTATAGTAGTAAGGCTAATAATGGTTTTCAGTGGACGTAGCTCTTTGTTTAGTGATTAACACATATGCATGTTGTGTCATCAATGTTTACAATGCAAATAAAAAATTTATCGCATGACGAGCGTTTATGTAAAAAATCCCAAATAAATCCATTGAAATAATTAATCCATCCAGTACAACTGGTATAATGATAAACACTAGTATCAGACGTACGTTATCAGATTACAAGGTTGATGAAAGTATACCCACAAAGAAATTTCTATTTCAGTGGGAGCTTAATCATGTCATATGGCAGAGGAGAGTAAGTTTAGAGCATGAGACCTTCAACGATGGAGGCATTTTACCAGCTATAGAAAATCCAGGTGGAAGATTATCTAGAGAAAAAGTTTCATGCTATATCTACTCACCATGATGATAAAATAAATAATATTTTCAGCTCACCATTCACTACTAGTACCAAAGAAACTTGAGTGGAAGAAGTTTTGGTAAACAAGAAGGCTAAAAATGTGAAATAAAAATACAGTCTAGCATCAACCATAGCTTGTAAATCATAAGATAGAATGGGAAAAATACGTGCAAATTTGAATGAAAACTCTAACTAATTTATAGGAAAAGACCTAGTGCATCTAGGATAAATTTAAGTGTGGTGGTGATAATATTGTGAACAACTGTCCTCATCCAAGAAGGTGGATCTGCAACCAACCAACATAAGGATTTCCATGTTGCAGTTTTAAATAGGCAAGCTAGAAAAAGTTAAGCCATCGCATGTTGAAGTACTGGGTAAGTTAGTATGGATTACCTATAACTATGTATTTTTGCCAAATAGTTGGTGACTACTTAGTAATGGAAGTTATTTCCAATACAGTTAACTACTTCTCTTAAATTTGAAAAGATGGAGTATAGTGTCATCTTAAATCATGGATTGTGCAATATGAGAACAATATTGTCCATAGAGTAAATAAATCCCTCTTTTGGAAATGCGTTGAATATAGAGAGCAGAGGGAGGAGCAAGGATAAATCAAAGAGTAAAGCTCATGGGAGATCTAAATTGAATATGGGCAGATCCAAATCTAGGAGTAGAGGCATTATTTGTTGGAACTGTGGAAAGAGAGGACATGCTAAAAAGGATTATTGGCTCAAAGGAAACAAAGAAAACCAACCTAAAGGTATTAAAGAGGAAAATTCGATAGGTAATATTGTTCAGGATGCTCATATACTTTCTCTTGATACTAGAGTATAATCTTGGGTAATAGATTCAGGTGCCTCTTTCCATGCAACCCCTGATAAGGGCTATTATAAAGAGTATGTCCAGGGAAATTTTGGACAGGTTTATTTAGGCGATGATGAGTCGTGTAATATTGTCGGGAAGGGAAATGTACACTTGAAATTATAGAATGGAACTACATGGATATTGAGAGAAGTGAGGCATGTACCTAGTCTCAGGAGAAATCTCATCTCTACAGGACAATTGGGTGGTGAAGGTTACATAGTCACATTCACTTCAGATGCTTGGAAGGTTTCCAAGGGTGCCATGGTAGTGGCACAGGGTAAGAAAGTAGGCACTCTTTAGTTATCTACTTGTATATCTAATTCTTCTACCATATTGTCTACTTCAGATAAGGATGCCAGCATGTGGCACAGTAGATTGGGACATATGAGTGAGAAGGGCATGAAAATTCTACAAGTAAAAGGTACACTTTCATGTTTGAAGCAATTGGACTTAGAGTTTTGTGAGCATTGCATTTTTGGGAAAAAGAAAAGAGTTAGATTTCTCAAGGTAGGGAATACCAAGAAAGATAAAAATTTGGAGCTAGTTCATACAGATGTGTGGGGGCCGGCCCATGTTACATCTCTTGTTAGTTTTCTGTACTATGTCACATTCATAGATGATGCCACAAGGAAGGTATGGGTATATTGCATTAAGCATAAGTCTGATGTCTTTGATACATTTAAGAAATGGAAAGCACTTGTTGAGAATGAATGTGGTTTTAAATTGAAATGGTTGGAAATGGAAAGCACTTATAGTAGGGTCTAATATGCAGGAAATTGCAAAGCTTAAGGAAAAGCTTGCGCAAACATTTGAAATGAAGGATTTGGGTGCAGCAAAGAAAATCCTTGGTATGCAAATCAAGAGGGACAAAATAAATAAGAAATTGGTGTTGTCTCAGGAGGAATATGTAGAAAAGGTGTTAGAAATTTTTTAGATGCAGAATGTGAAACTAGTTAGTACACCTTTGGCTAGGCATTTTAGACTAAGTAAAGAGAAATGCCCAACAACATAAGAGGAAAAAGATTATATGGCACAGGTTCCTTATTCTTCAGCAGTTGGGAGCCTTATGTATGCCATGGTTTGTACTAGGCCAGACATTGCCCAAGCAGTGGGAATTTTTAGCAGGTATATGGAAAATCCAGGTAAAGCACACTGGAAGGCAGTCAAGTGTATTCTCAGGTACTTGAGAGGGACCACCAATATGCACTTATGCTTCGGAGGGTCAAATTATACTTTACAGGAACTTTTGGATTTAGATATGGTAGGAGATGTGGATAGTAGTAGGAGCACTACTGGATGTGTGTTTACAGTTGGTGGTGTAGCATTGAGTTGGATCTCAAAGTTGTAGAAAGTAGTTTCTCTATCTACTACAAAGGCAGAATATGTTGCAGTGACTGAGGCAAGTAAGGAAATGTTATGGATGAGCAGGTTCATGGAGATGTTATCCTGTAAAATTGACAAGGGAAATTTTGCAGGTAACCATACTGAAATTTTGTCGTAGTCTCCTGAGGAGATCTGTTAACGTTCAAAATGGCCTATAAATCCCCTTCTGAAAATCAAGTTGTAAGGACTTAGCCATTTTTCATCTCTTTGGACTGGGCGCAGTAAAATGTGTGTTAACATCAGAAAATGTGTGCCCCTTTTAAGGTTTGGCTCAAGAAATTTCATGTCAACAATCCAAATGTTGCGCCATCCAAAAGTGTGCCCTTTTATAGCTGGGCACAGAAAATTTCCTGTCAACACTTACAAAAGTGCGCCCTAGGCGCAAGAACTTTCATGTTGACATCTTCAAACCCGCGCCAAAGGTGCGATTTCTATCATGTTAACACCCTGGAAAATGCGCCACTAAAAGGTTGGTGGCACAATAAATGCATGTTTTTCTATATATAGGTGTGC
The DNA here is from genome assembly GCA_019776745.2 of Taxus chinensis. Classification (NCBI taxonomy): domain Eukaryota; kingdom Viridiplantae; phylum Streptophyta; class Pinopsida; order Cupressales; family Taxaceae; genus Taxus; species Taxus chinensis. The sequence continues at coordinate 623,241,366 of CM034155.1, forward strand.
TCAACCTGTCATTTTCATGAATTAAAAAATGTGAAAAGTTATTCCTCTACACCTGTCGTTATCCTTGTCAGCCCTCGCATGTCATTTATCATGTGTGTGGACCCCACAACATTACTTTTCGCTGCATACATACTGGTAAGTGATTCTTACCATCCTTCTTGTTATTTTTATGGCTTTTGTGTTAGGTGATTAGGTGTTTGGGATGTAATAACAATGAATCTAAAAAGATAACAAAATCCCAAAATTAATTTGCAACCAACCTGTGAACCCCCTTTCCCCTTTCCCTCCCCTCCCAGATCTACAAATTTGGAGGGCTAGGCCTCAAAATAACTCATACCCATTTACCCATTTACTCCCTACCTTGCTATATTTTCCTCCTTGGTATCAAGATCCAAGAAAAAGAGGAGAAAATCAAGAAAATTGATGATCAGCCCAAATAGCGGACTGTTTTCACTATGGCACGGTTTTTGATCATGTAACACTAAACACAGTCACGCCTTTGGCGCATTGCATGCCCATGCTACATAAGACCTTTCTACGCCAAGCTAAAATGAACTTTGCAAACTCCTAAGGCATAGACGCAGACGCTAAAACAATTACATCAACATTGCATGTTGTGTAGCCCAAACCTACGTTGTGTAAGTGTTGACCTTTGGCACATTTATTCTTTATGTAACATCTTCCGTTGTTGCACTTGGCACACCTTGAGACCCTGTAACACTAATCAAATTTGCGCCTTGCTAACACCCTTCCTAAGGCACTGGCACAATTTCCTAAACACTTACATTGCATGTTGGTTGTTGTAAACCTACGCCCCGTGCCCCTTTGGCACTGCTTTCTCCCATGCAACACTTCCCAAAAGTGTGCCTTGCTTTTTAAAGCCCCTGCAGCCTGCAGTAAAGTTGCGCCCTGAACCCAGAGCCTCATAAGTTGCTAATTTTTCATTCTGCAAGCTTTTTGGGCAACTTGATGGCTAACATGGCCCTTCTACGATGGACTTCTCTGATTCTTCTTGCAGAACAATAGCTAAGCTCGGATCCACACATGTCTTCATCAAGTAAGAAGCCAACTAAGTCTAAAGGCAAAGCCAAGGTGACAGAACAAGAAATGAAATACAAATACCAAAGGGTCAGGATGCTTTGACTCTCTCGCAGAATGTGGTCTCGACATCAGAGACTCAGAACTTGGGCATATTGATATGGATGATTTTTGGGCCCGAACCAAGAAGGTCACCGACAGCCCATGGATGGATAAATTGATCGGTAGTGGGCTCCACTTTGCTGCAGGACTCCCCGTGAGCGCCATAAACAACGAGTTCATCATGTTGGTGGGCCGTTTGCTACAACAAGGACACAAGATGTGTTGAGAATGAAGAGGCCAAAGTGATAATCAACCTCATGGTCTGACTCTTTGAGATTATGTTAGGCATCCCCCACCACAGAAATTTTGTGGTAATAAGCCAAGATGACTGCATGAAGACTTGGACCGATAATGAGGACAAGTGCATGCAGATGATGAACGAGGTCTACTTGAAGAATAAAAAGGTACCAACCAGATGGCCTCAGCTCATCCACCGAAGTGATTTCTCAGAGGAACTAAGTGACACCATCACTTTCCTCAGCAGGGTATTCGGGCTTCCTGATGCCCACTACTTTCATAAGTGGATGCTCAGGTATTTGGAAACAATGAGCAAGAATGTACCCGATCAGTGTTTTGGCTAGGGTGAGATTATCAGCGATACAATCTCAGAACAACTTCAACAACTTTCAAAAACTGGGAGGTTCTATATGAACTCCTATGTATGGTATGTTGCTGCCTCATAGAGGGATTACCCAGGATTGAATCAGTATGGGGTATGGCCCCAGGTCAAAATATACGAGTATTATCCAGAATTGAGGATTGAAAATAGTATAGCCCAGTTCAGCAAGGTCAATGATGTCTTCTTCTATGGCAACATCTGCCTCTTGAGGCCCAACATGACTCATGGCCGAACAATGAAAATCGTGATCACCACTACACAGGCTTGGGGAGAATTGTTTATGCAATTCCCCATTTTCACTTATCTCAGGGCTACAAACTTCTTAGGAGAGCCCACGAGATTGCCAAGATATGCGGGGCCCAAACTGATCCTTCTAGAGCTGTCAAGGTAGATAATCACCTACCATGAAAAATGTATGAAGAGGAAGAAGGGAGGAACTCCATTCCCCCTCACAGTTGGCAAGTACATGTGTTCCTCAATCAGTAAATCCCGGGAGATGTTTGCTGAGCTAGAATTGTTGAACCTGAATCATGATTTCTTGGCAAGACCTACCTTCGATTGCCGAGGCTTCCTCCCTAAGGAAAGGATCGATCCCATTCATGTTCCTCAGATTGAGGATATCTACATCGACTTAAATCATGAAGTTGAGCTTAGACAAAAGGATCACTCCTGGTTGGCCATGGCAGAAATCATTCACTATGGGGTTTCCATCATCTCGCAAGATTTCTAAGAAATTGGTCAAGATATTGATCAGGTTTACCTAGACACAAGTGGGAATGATTGGCCTTTTGTAGATATTGACAGGAACAAGGCACCCCAAAATATTGAAGAAAGGGTCAAGCCTACGCTGCAACGCACTGAACACTGGTGCAAACAAAATGGTATCATCTATCTTGGAGTAGATTTTACCACTTCTCCCCTGGGCAATGCACCCACAGCACCAGAAAACTTGCCTAAGGGCAAAGGAAAGGAAAAGGATGGAGAATCAAGCACTCAAGAGAAAGCTCCTGAGAGCCCACCTGCTACCGCACAAGAGCATGTAGTGGACTTAGTGTCCCCAAATGAAGAAGAAGTGGCGAGTGTTCTAACAGACACATCCACTCAGGATGTCGTCACAGCTACAACTGGTGAAATTCCAACTGTTCCATCTCTCGTTCCTCTTCCCCCTCCTCCTATCACTCTAATAACCACTCCTTTGGTTGTACCTTCCCCTCCTCCTTCTTCCATTTTCTCTTCCCTCGTGGATCTATCTCCCAGTATTTCTTCCATCATATTGCAGATCCCTTCCATCCCCATATCCTCCCCTCTTGTAGTGACTCCAGAACCTATGAGCATTGGTGTGTCGGCCTCTTTTTCCATGCCACCACCAAGTGTCTCGACACTTTTTTCCATGTCCACTACAGTTGTTCCTCTTTCCACCCCCGTTTCCTCCTCTTCCTCTGGTCCCACTCCCATAAGTCCAGGGTGGATCTCCAACCACCTAAGCCAACACAAGAGGAAGGTCCCCATTGCACCCATGGACTTCTCCACCATCCCGACAATAGGACCTAAGAAGAAAAAGGTGATAACTCACTTCTCGTGAAATACTTCAAGCGAAAGGGTCATGGAGATCACCTATCCTGATCCCATAAAGGAGAAAGAAGATTTGTCTACCACAGATTTTACAGTGACCCAGGTCATAATGGGAACTTCTCTGAAATCCTACAAGGAGGGGATTTATCTGTAGTGGACTCCCTTTACAAAAATATTCAAGAAACAAAGGAAAAGAAAAGAATATTAAAGGAACAAAATAAGCATCTTCTCTAAACTCTGCAAAGAATGGGCAATGCCCCTCCTATGACTGCCACCGAGTCTCCTGAAGTTCTTAGTCAGGACAAAATAAATGAATACGCTAAGATCAGCGAGCAAGGTACAACAGTGTCCTCCTAGAGAGATCAAATCCTCATGAACAATGAGGAAGTAATCACGAAATTCACAGACCTCTATCAAATAATAGATCTGGAAAACAATGAACTCCAAGCACTGGCAGGACTTGTCTCCGAAGAGTTGGACCATGCCAGGTTGCAACATGAGACATTCTAGAAAATGGTCAAATGCTCAGTCGACGAATTGTTTAAAAACTGGTGTCATTGATCACCCACAGGCACACAACAAAGCCCTTGCCACTTTAGACTATCGGGTTGATCAGATGGAATTTATCCTGGAAAGGATAGACAAAATCAAGGAGGAAGCCCTAGATGAAAAACATCAAATGGAGTAGATAGTCATGAGGATGTCTCCAGGGCTGATTGGAAAAAAAATTTCTTTAAGGGAGGTAGATGATACTATCCGTCTCTTTAAGGAAATTGCAACACAAGGTTCGGCGCCAGAGGTCACTTTTGACCGAGAATCTATTAATAACCTTCTGGCTTGTCGTGATTTCATTGGCTACTTGATGGAGGTGGGAAACAAATATATCAGACTCCCTGATAAGCTTAGAACTGAACAAGAAACTTTTCAAGTCATCAGAGACCACACCAAAGGTCCCAATCATGGACAACTTCAGACGATGATCAACGAGTTTATGGAGTATCGAGATCAGTATCACATCACGTCTCCAGAGCAAAAACAAGATACTCCATTCAAGAAAAGGGACAATGATGAATAAGCTCCTTCCTCTAAGGACATATTCCATTTTTGTAAAATGTCTAAAAGTATGTTGGCACATGTGATGACATCATCCATGTTGCATCATGGGATGTTGCCATCCTAAAATTGCCCCAAAGTCAACATTTGACTTTTAGATATTTTGTAAATATTTTGTAAAGTGGTTGGCTCCTTTTCGTCTTCTTCTCCCCTCTTCTTCTATAAATACTTGGATACTTGTTGTATTTGGTGTGGACATTTTTTAGATGAAAAATAGAAGTGAGAAGAGAAAGACTTTGTACTTTTTGTAACAGAAAATTATTAATACAAAAATTGAGACTTTGTGCTGAATTGATGTGTTATGTGCATTAGATATCTCTTAAGTTAGATCTGTGTTACTTTTCTATTAGATCTCTCTACTTTTTTTTCATTTGTTCTTCAGTATTGCTTTGTTCGTTTATGCGAGTAAGTTTGGCTCTGTTTACTACTAGCTCAAAGCGTAAACCCTCTGACCTTTCTATTTTGGAATTCATTTCTTTTCTTCCTTCAGATCTATCCTTCCTCCATTCTTTCCCTCCTACCTTTCTGTTCACAGTCAGAAATAGCCCTACTGGGATGACATCCCAAACCCCTGAAGTTAGAATAGTGTAGATTTGCATAGATTCCTACTTTATAGAATAGCAATAAACCAGTTTCGCTTTGTTGTCTCAAAGAGGGGATTTTCCCTGCACACTGTTGGCCTATCTATCCATAGATTTGCCCACCTGATAGATTTTTGGACCAATAGATTGTAAGTTACATAGTGATAGTCAAAGTGCAATTCAACTGGAAAAGAACTCAACCTTCCATTCAAGAACAAAACACATTCAACTAAGATATCACTTCATACGACAAGTGTTGGAGAATGGGCATCTTGAGTTAGTGAAGATTCATACAGATGATAATCCTACTGATATGTTTACTAAGCAAATGAAAAAGGAGAAGTTGGATTTTCATTAACTTCTATGGGTCTTCAAGATTGATCTTGAAGTGGAAGAAACAAGCCAAGAAGAGAAGTCCAAGTAGGTGTTGTAGTGGTGGAGTTACAGCAATCAGTCTCCAAGTGGGAGATTGTTGGTTGTGGATCCTGATAGCGATAGGAGTTGAAAAGGGGGGCTTCACCCCCTTTGTGGGGTACAGGGGCCATGCGCCAAGGCAGGGGGCTCAAGGGTAGTTCCCCCATCTGCTACATTTAATATGTATTTATGCATTATGAAATCTAGACTGTTCCTTATTAGGTCACAAATCTAACGGGTGGCTTTCTATGTTTCCCCAAAATGATATAAACCCGAATATCGTGAAAGGGTCGAATGAATGAGGCTCACTATAGCAGTTGATGCACTGTAAGAGAGTTTTTGTTGGACTAAATAAAATGATTGGTTGTTTCTGGTGGACTTATCCCATTTTGGGTAAACCACGTTAAATTTGTGTCTCTGTTTTATTGCATTTTATTTCTAATTTACATTTCCCGCATTATTCATTGCATGCTTGTTTATCTGTACAACTGGTATAATCCTAACAAAATGAAGGTGTACTTCAGTGGTAAGATGTGTAAATCATAAGTGACACTACTAGTGTGGCTTGTGATAATTGGTCTCATGGTACTTCGATATGGTTGTTCATGAGGTTCGTGGGAGAGTGACAAGATCGATTACACTACAACTAGTCAGGTGGTTGGGAAAGGTCATTTTTCCAAAGTACACTAAAGAAGAAAAGTCTGAATCATTATTGTGTGTCATGGAAGAACAATTGTGCAATGAGGGAGATAGAAGGAATATGTTGGTGTACTCATTGATAGGGACATAAATGCACTATTGTGCTGCATATACAGACAACTTGTTTGGTTAGCGTGAGATAAGAGTGGCTTTCTTGAAAATAATTATTAGGAATAATCTCCCTTCACTGATACAAGGTTATGATGGGAAGAATTATCCCATGGCACATGTTCACAATTGTGAAAGGTATTATAGGAAGGGTAAATATGTTCTTCCACCATCACTATGGGTGTATAATTTCTATTCTACATTGCGTGGGTGTGTGTGTTTTATATATATACATGTTGAGCTAAAGTAGGGAATAGTAAATTAGCTCAGTTATCAGCCATACTTTTGATTACTTTTCTAATAAACCACCAATTCATGAAGCTCTATAGATTATGAGGTGCATTACATTAGGTGATAACACAAGGGCTAAATAACTCATGAATTATTTGTATGATGAGAAAGACCCCAAATAAGGTAATAACACACACGTAGGGTTGGAAAATGATGAGACCCTATTGGAATTCGCTTGGAAATAAAAAGAAAAAGGAAAGCTTGTTTATCATATAGATGATGAAGAGGTCAAGGATTGTGACATTGAACACATAGAGGATGCACACGAGGTATTGGACTCTGTAGATGAGCAAGCGTATGTCTAACATGTACCATTAAATACCTAGAAAGTAAACATTGGAACTGAAGACATGCCAAATGAGGTAATAATTGGTGACTATTGGTCTAAACCTGAGTTTGTAAAATTAATTGAGCTATTGCATGAATTATAGGATCTATTTCCCAGAGGATACCATGAGTTAAAGGGTGTTCATCCATCATTAGGAGAAATAAAAACAAAACTCAAGGATGACATGTAATTGGTTATCAAGAGGTTTTACGAGATGAATCCTAATTTACTTGTCAACGTGAAGGATTAAATTGACAAAATGTTGAAAGTAGGAATTATTGAGCCCATTGAAGATTCAGAATGGATAATCCTATGATTATCACCATTAAAAAGGATGAAAGGATAAGGATTTTTGTTGACTATAGAGTTCCAAATGCTTTAATTTTGATTGATACTTTTCTCACATCATTCACCGAGGAGATCCTAGAACGTGTTGCAGGGCGCGAGATCTATTCTTTCAATGATTGATTTTTAGGATATCATCATGTAAGAATCACACGAGAAGTGGGAGAAAAACATTATAACTGAATGGGGATGCTTTTCTTACACAGTTATGCCCTTTGGTCTTAATAATGTGTCAATGGTGTTCTTGTGCATTGTTATTCAAGAATTTTAAGATTTCATTCAAAAATTCCTCCAGGTATATTTGGATGATTAGAATGTTTATGGGTAGGTTAAAGACCGTTATGATTGTTTAAGGTTAATATTCAAGACATGAAAATAGCTTATCATATCATTAAACATAAAAAAGTGTATTTGTATGCACCCAAAATTACACGGTGCTATATTTTTTGGAACAGTGATAATCCCCAATGATGAAAATTTTCATTTCCAAAATAAATGATGAATATATGTCCCATTTCCTTACTTTAGGCTTACTTATGAGCATTCGTATTCTTTTCTTCTTAGTTTCCTAGCCTCGCGTGATTTTGCAATTATTTTTTTCCCTCTTTTTCCTTAGTTTTTTCTTTAAGTTACATAACCATCGCAGAAGTTGTGTAACTGCCATTCTACGCAGACTGGAGGTTCTGTGTGTATAAATCTGAGACTTAAACAATGTGTTATGTACGCATGTTTCTTGCTTCCAATTCATTTTCTCACACATTTCTCAACTAATTCCCCTAATTCAAGGTTCATTTTAAGAAGCCTCTGGTAAAATGGAGGTGGAAAATCCCCGGTGAATATATTAGAACCACTTTCACGTAAAGGTGAATTTTCCAACTTTTTTGAACAAAATTTTTACCTAATATTATTTGAGCAAGAGTGAGCACCCTGAGGGGAAAAATTTATGCAGACGTAGAAAAACAAGTATTTTTCATTATTAACGCATAGTTATCGCTTGACAGCTAGTGTTGTAAACTTTTACGTCTATTGTCACATGACAATAACTATAAGATTTGCTGATGTGTGACAAAAAATAATCGATGTCGGTTGACAACAATACTTGTTTTTGCATGTTAGAAATTTTTTTTTGATGTGTGACGATAACACTTACTGTCATGTGTCAGTAAATTTTGTTGATGCATGATAGCAATGGTTGATGTTGCGCATTATAAAAGTTTTTTGACGTGTAATAACAAACCTTACTATCGTACATAAAAAAAAATTGTTGAATCGTGACAACAAGTATTGTTGTCGTGTATCAACAAACTTTGTTGACATGTGATAATAAGTATTGTTGTCATGCGTCAACAAATTTTTTGACGCATGACAACAAGGGTTATTTTCGAGCGTCAAAAAACTTTTCTGACGTGCAACAACAAGCCTTGTTATGCGTTCAAGTCTCAAAAAACACTAATTTTGTCCCATAAATACCCCACCGCCCATCATTTTAACATTTACACTTCTCGGATCCCAAATTTTCTACGTTCTCCCGGTACTTTCTGCTACAGGAATCATACATCACTCCACCCGTGGCTACTCCAATCAAAATCAAGTACAATGGATACTACAAGTGTAGGACAATCTCAAGACCAAGATCCAACAGAAAATCAGGTTAACAGGGCATTGGTTAACCCACAAGTCCTACCGAAGGGCAAGATACAATATAAGAACTTGTTGTGCCCCCACATTCAAACAATTTTTTAAATGAATACAGAATACAAGGATTTTCTAGATGCATGTGATTTTGATGGGCTCGTTAAGATGACCTATTTCAAGATTGATCATGACATTCTAAACTACCTTCTCTCCTCGTATAATACAAAATATGACCTAATTTTACTGTTACTATGGACGATGGTCATATATTCCAATTCAATGTTTATCTAGATGATATCCATTGGTTGACAGGCCTTCCATTCAAAAATTACCCCATAGTAAAAACGAAAGCAACCCACTTTGAAAATGATAAGAAGTATCTCAAATATACTTTCTGTTTTCATGTTGATTGTACATGTAATTTGTTTTCAATTTGCATTTGAAAGTTTTTTGTTTTGATACAATTCAAATTGATATTAATTCCAATTAATTTTTGCAGCTCATGTCAGTAAATCAAGACGAGGTGTGGATATGTAAGGAATTGCACACCACATTCTTGCTGCCATGATTTCTTTCTTTCAATCTAGAATTGTTTTGCAACGTCAAAAAATGGATATACTAAATTGGGCTATTAAATACATTCTTGTAATGATTAGAAAGTAAAAATTTGGTTGTTGCACCATTTTATCCAAAAAAATAAAATCTAACATTACAAATGCATCACTTTCTAAAAAACTAGTTATTCAATCCACAAACTATCTCCTTGGCCTTTATTACGAAGCTCTTTTTAATTTAAAAGAAAAACCAATTCCTACTTGCATAGACGAGACAATGAAGAATTTTTCAATTCCATTTCAAGAACAACATGTATATAGTTTATATTTCGACATTAGACTTTACTATGGTTATTGTCTTGATTATGTACTTGTGATTGAATCTTTATGCAATATTAACATTATGTACTTATGAATATGATTAAATATTGACTATGTGTAGAGAATATTTTTGGAGGCCCTTCCGCGAAAAAAATTGGCATAAAGAGGAAGAGGCCAACAACACGCTGAGGTGTTGGCATATTCACAATCTGAAATGAAATTTCACTCATCGCAGAACCCCCAAGAATTTACATTAGTTAAATGACAAAGATGTAATACCCTAACATTTACTATTTACAAATTACCGTTTACCATATTGAATTGACATGCAATCTACTGTTGTTGCACTTGTAGAGACTTTGGACTATACGCGTGCTTCTCAACCATCTTCACCAACTCACTTAGTTCAATTAAGTGCAATTATCGATTCTCAAGACCCTGCTCAAAAATTCCAGCCACACATAGCTCAAAAACAACCAATAACTACTCCAACACAACCACCTCAAGTACATGAAAGGTTACCTCTCAACAAAAAGGTATGATTTTATTACTTTAGTACAAGTTTCGAATATTTTTTCATATAATTTCATAGTTTTTACATAGTTTAACAATTTTTCATATGGTTTAGTGATTTTGTTGATTTTTCTTGGACTTTTCACTACATTGTAATCCTTCACCATGTATACAAATAGCGGCACCTGTCATCACCAATCCGGCACTATGATAATTCTTCACCGGGAACTCCTCGTGCTATGATTATTTACTAATGCATAGCCTTTAGTTTGGTGGATGTAATCTGGAAACACAACAACAAACATAACACAAGAATACCATAGAGTTTGATAAGAAGGAATGATGATAAATCTGAAATATCATAGTAAATTATAATATTAACATGAAATTGTTACAATCTCACCCATGAGGTACTTCAAGTGTTATTGACTTCACTTGCCTTTCACCAAGACTATGGGAGAAACTTTACAATTACACCTCTTAATGGCTTCTGCAACACACCTTTAAAATAATGGCTTCCTTTACACACTTCATACAATATTTCTCACTACTTCCTTCTATGCTAAATGAGGGGGGTGGCCTCTTTATTTATAGAACTTTCAGGCTTATCCATCTTATCTCTAAGATAGGATAAGAAATCCACTCTGAAAAATCATATTCCATACCTTAACTCTTATCTGTACATGTAAGCTTATCTTTTAAGATAAGATAAACCTTATCATTTCACATGGGTTCCATATTTTTAGACTTTTTACAAATAAAATACACAAAATATTTATGACCTCACTCCTTGTCCTTATTACCAATATAATATTTCTAATTCCTAATCATGTAGACCCTACTTCTCTACTTACCCCAGCTTTGACATTTTAACATTACCGGACCACTTACGACAAATATTTACTTTTTAACACAACATTCCTATTGTACTTTTGACTATTACCGTACTATACATTATTGGCGGCGTCGTACTAGCAGTGCCGTTATCTTCTATCGGACACTACTACTAATTATACTTAACAACATCCTATTCCTAATACATACATTAATGAAATAGAAATTACGGAGGAAAATTTTAGTGTCGACACACTGTCACATCCTCCACAATTATGATTCAAAATGTCAACCAAAGGTTCAGGAAAAAAGAACATAGGTAAACGCATGCCAATTCATTTGGCCCCTAGCAGGACACTAAACATTGCCTCCTCGTTTTGAATTCCAACCCTCTCTCTCGATGGCTTACCTAGCGCAACTGGTGTATCAGTTTTAAATAATATAACTTTATATGAATATTACTTGGGCATTGATAGCAATGACCCAATATGATTTTTCATTACACGTGAGATGATTCAAGACCAACAGGTATATTTTTATTTCAACATAATTTATTCAACATTTTTTACATTTTATTTTCAATTTTAATATTTGAATATTGATTTATTTTATTGCAAATAGGATCAGGCCACCCAAAGGCAAAAAGAGGTAACATACGATGATCAACCCAAAAGCCTCCATACCTCTCCATCGGCATCATCTTCTTTGGATACCAAAGGTGAACAGTTTTCATCATTTCCTTTAGACAACTTGATTGGTTATTATTGTCAATCCCGTATCTGAGAGTTTATTGTACCTCATATCAGTTAGCTCACAGAATGGGAGAGAAGGGAAAAAGTATGAATCAATGAGATATTAGGTTGTTATGAAAATTATTGGCAAAGGGACAGTTTATACGCTACAATCCAGAATCAACCAGTGAAGATGGATTCCTTACCCAAGAAAGAGGTGGAACTGTCACGTATAACAACAATTATAAAGACAATATTTTAAATAAAGCATTAAACAAAATGGAAAATATTAGTGCTAAATCTTACGCATATTTTAACAAATGGTCTAGGGACAAGGATCTGGTGGCAATTGCAAATGCCGAAAGAGATAGAGTAGTTGTAAGTATTATCACTTTGAAACAATATTTATTGTTAATTTGAATTTTTTTATTTTAGTAATATGTTTAATTGAGCTCACTTTTTTTTACAGCCGAATTATGAAAATTTGAAGAGTCAAGCAAAGATGTTCCAAGTTCACTTGGAAACTACGAAGAATAGTGTATTGTCAACAATGAAGATGAAAAAAAATTATTGTTTTAGTTAACAAATAAAACAATACACTAAAGTGGATAATTAAATAGAATGGATTCGACCCAGATATTTTTTTCAAAACAAAGGCAGTTGCATATGCTAGTTTGGTATCCCATGGAGATGCGACAAAGGAAGAACAAAAAATCTTAAATAATATAAACAGTGATGCGGAAGATCTGATTATTTATGGGATTATTCAAGCAAAGAGTACAGGAGGGCAAGCCATTGGGGAAAGGGGTACAAAAGATGCTAGTTTGTTTGGAGAAAATTTTCATGATTGAGGGTTGGAAAATTTAAAATTTAAATTTGAATATTTGAAATACTTAATCTATTGAAGTATGAAACTTGAATGTGACAGCTTTTGAAAATTTGAAATACTTTATATATTTAAGTATGAAACTTGAATGTGATGTTGTTTCAAATTTTGACATAATTTATATATCAAAGTATGAAACTTGAATGTGACTACGTTTCAAAATTTGAAATACTTTAGAATCTGGGATTTTTATTTCTTGTTGTATATTATATATAGAATTTCTAGATTTTATATGGTGTTTGTGTTTTATATGAATGTGATGGCATTATGATAATGGTTAATTATTTATTTTAATAAAATTTGGAATGTTTTATGTCAGAGACATCTTAATAGAGTTAAATCTTCTTCTCTATATTTGTAAAATTTAAACTCTGTATTAGGTTTCTTCACATTTAAATTTTCTCATAAGCTTCTCTCTACTTGTAATGATGACTGCATTGGATGTGGATGATGAAATTAAAATAAATATGGATTATGATGAATTGTATGTGGATGTAGATCATGGAATCTGGATGATGATAATGGATAATTGTTTTAAGAAAATTTGGAATGTTGTACTACAGAGACATTTAAACCTTCTCAAAATCTTCTTCTTTCTACTTGTAATGATATGATGAAATTAGAATGGATATAGATGATGATGAGTGATTATAATAGATGATTTTTTAAAGAAAATTTTGAATGTGTTAGGACAGACATCTAAATACAGTAAAATTTTCTTCTCTCTACTTGTAAAATTTTAACTCTGTATCAAGTTTATTTGCATTTAAACCTTCTCAAACTATTCTTCTCTCTACTTGTAATGAATCAATGATATGATGACATTAGATGTGGATGATGATGAATTGTGTGTGGACCTAGATTTATCTTCAAACACGATCATGGATGATGATAATGGATAATTGTTTTAAGAAAAATTGGAATGTGGTACGACAAATACATTTCAACATTCTCAAAATCTTCTTCTCTCTACTTGTAATGATATGATGACATTAGAATGGATATAGATGATGATGAATGATTATAATGGATAATTGTTTTAATAAAAATTGGAATGTGTTAGGACAAATATCTTAATACAGTTAAATATTCTTCTCTCTACTTGTAAAATTTGAACTCTGTATTAGGTTTCTTCACATTTAAACCTTCTAAAAATATTCTTCTCTCTAATTTTAATGAATCAATGATATGATGACATTATGTGTGGATGATGACATTAAAATAGATGTGAATGATGATGAATAGTGTGTGGACGTATATTTAGCTTCAAGAACGATCATGGATGATGATGATAATGGATAATTGTTTTTAGAAAATTTGGAATGTGTTATAACAGAGACATTTCAACCTTCTCAAAATATTCTTCTCTCTACTTGTAATGATATGATGACATTAAAATGGATAAATATGATGATTAATGATTATAATGGATAATTTTTTTAAGAAAAAATGGAATGTGTTAAGATAGACATCTTAATACAGTAAAATCTTCTTCTCTCTACTTGTAAAATTTAAACTTTGTATCAGGTTTCTTCACATTTAAACCTTCTCAAAATATTCTTCTCTCTACTTGTAATGAATCAATGATATGATGACATTAGATGTGGATGATGACATTAAAATAAATATGGATGATGATGAATTGTTGTGTGGACGTATATTTATCTTCAAACACGATCATGGATGATGATAATGGATAATTATCTTAAGAAAATTTGGAATATGTTATAACAGAGACATTTAAACCTTCTCAAAATCTTCTTCTCTCTACTTGGAATGATATGATGACATTAGAATGGATATAGATGATGATGAATGATTATAATAGATAATTCTTTTAAGAAGCATTGGAATGTGTTAGGACAGACATCTTAATAGAGTTAAATCTTCTTCTCTTTACTTATAAAATTCAAATTTTGTATCAGGTTTCTTCACATTTAAATTTTCTCATAATATTCTCTCTACTTGTAATAATGATTGCATTAGACATGTATGATGACATTAGAATAGATATGGATGATGATGAATTTTATGTGGACATAGATCATGGAATCTAGATGATGATAATGTATAATTGTTTTAAGAAAATTTGGAATGTGGTACGATGGAGACATTTCAACCTTCTCAAAATCTTATTCTCTCTACTTGTAATGATATGATGACATTAGAATGGATATACATGATCATGAATGATTATAATGGATGATTTTTTAAAGAAAAAATTGAATGTGTTATGACAAACATCTTAATATAGTAAAATATTCTTCTCTCTACTTGTAAAATTAGAACTTTGTATCAGGTTTCTTTGCATTTAAACCTTCTCAAAATCTTCTTCTCTTTACTCGTAATGAATCAATGATATGATGACATTAGATGTGGATGATGACATTAAAATAGATATGGATGATGATGAATTATGTGTGGGCGTAGATTTAGCTTCAAGCATGATCATGGATGATGATAATGGATAATTGTTTTAAGAAAATTTGGAATGTGTAATTTTTACAAGTAATTTGATATTTATCCCAAAAATTTCAAACACTTCATCAAAGCATTTTACAAATACAAAAATAAATTAAACATAATTGTAAAAACTCAAGAAATTTCATATGATAGGGTTTAAGCTACCTCTTGTCTTTTAGATGGCTAAGATAAAGCATATGGAAGGAAAATGAGAAATCATCCTTCATAGCATGCTATACGACATTTGATTCAAGAAAACTCAACACGAAAAATGGAATAGTATATAGATGGGTGAGTTGCCTAACATTGTTAGTCTTGAGAAGTGAGAGCTTCCTCAGATGGATGTCAACCCACATTTTCAAGAAAAAATATGAAATAATGATTGAGTGGATTAAGGAAGAAACATAAAGATAAAATAAAATGTAAATGATAACCTATACATGTATGGACAATGCAATCCTGGAAGTCTGGAAGAGTATAACAATGAAATAATATACAGATCTGAACTCTGAAGGCATTGAAAATTAGTATTTGACAAATACATGTAGCAAATTCTTAAAACAGAAAGATAAAAAAATGCAAATAAGAACCTGTGCATGTCTGGACAGTGGAAATCAGGAAGAGTATAACAGTAGAAGAATATGCAGATTTGAACTATGAAGGCCTTGCAAATTAGTATTCGAAAATTGCATGTAACAAACAGATTTTTAAAATGGAAATTGGTATTTGACAAATATAAAATAATAATTATATAAATTTAAATATATATACATTTAAACATCTTTAATAATAACAAGAGATGAAACAAAATAAGTTAAAAATCCTCCTCAGTCAATATTTGCATCTGTAGAGTTACAATTGTGTTCATTGTTATGTCTAACTACAAACTATTATAGTCGAATCTGTTAATATGAAATTGAATAAATAAACACAATTAAAATGTAAGGTGAAAAACAATAAAAGTAAGGTCAAGGAGATACCTATTTAAATCTAAAACAATCTATTATCAATAGCTTCTTCAAAGTCGATGTTCTCTTTTGTAGAGTGTGATGACACACCACTTCTAGTCTCATCGTCAAGAACATTTGTACTTGTAGCTTTATAACTTACACCTCTTCTCTTAGAAAGGGAAATCCAATGCGTAATTTCTCTGTCGAAAGGAAAGGTTTCCAAGGAGTAGTAAGAAACATGACATCTCATGTAACTTTCCAGATTTGTATCCAACATATTTCTCAGTTTTGATTTTATAAATGATAAAGCACTAAAAACCCTTTCATCCTCCATAGACCCCAAAATCATTGTTTGGCATAACTCATATAATCTAAAATATTCACTGATGTCTTCTTGCAAGACAATACTTTGATAGATTCCTCGACAAAGCCTTGTAATAGCACCACTCTTAGAAGGTTCGTCTAACTTTTTAAATTGGTTTCTCATTATTGTTGCAAAATTTGTTGATTGAGGCTTTAATTAATCAACATTTAGTATAACTTTGATTTCCATACCCTTGACCTCTAAAGTATTTATGAAATGTTTCATTATTGTACCCATGGATTTATGGAAATGTTTTATTACAAAGTCTGCACGAGCACCTTCATTATTCCAAAAATTAGGATTCATCACACCCATTGCTTCAAGAAATTTATCTTTGGAGAAAGGTTCTCTAATTTATGATGATAAGGATTCTGAATTTTTTTAAAGCTTTATTCTTGTTTCAATTGTAACAGAATCAAAGATATTACATGTCACAAGAACTTCTCTTTCCAATCATGTAATAGCTTGACATTTTTACAAAATGTGCAATGGTATGTCCCTCCCATTAACATTGATGCAGAGGTGATTGTGGATATTAATTCTCAAGATTCTTAAGATCTAATAAAGATTTCCAATTATCGAAAACAAGTGTATCAAAACTATCTTGGGAAGTGTACAAGATATCAAGATTTTGACATACCATTTTTCTCATTTGTATAAAATCCATAATATATATTAATCTCCCCTGTGCATGCTTCATCAGTGTATTGATCTCCTGCAACATTGGAATAATACCAAGAGATGTCTCTAAATTAGTTAAACAAAACATCAAATCCCTCTCCTTGTCAACTTCATGACAATATTTGTGCATGAAACCAACCAATGAAGGATACTGCTCACGAACTCTGCATGCAGGTTCATACAAAGAAATCCATTTGTAATTCCAATTACAAATTTTTGGAACTCAAGAAATTGCTTTGGGTTGCTTTTCATATAGGCATTTAGTTCTCTTATAATGTCTTCTAATTTAGCAACATTTTCATAGTTGCTTACCATTTTATATGCTAAATTCATTCTGTGAGCCATACAATGAATTGATAGCATATAAGGGGCCATTGTTGTTTGCAATATAACACACAACCCTATTTGGTGGCCATGCATGACTGATGAACCATCTGCTCCAACGCATACCAAATTTGTAGCAATTTCATAATCAGTCATTCCAGCAATATCTTTCAAATGAGAAACAACTATTTTATGTAAGTTTTCGGCATTACAGTTTTCAACCATTTTCATAACACCTAGCAGATGAGGTGTCCTCATATGATTTTCTAAAGTATAAATGTGAATACGTACCCATACAGTGTTTCTGACTGTTGTCACTTCATCAATTGTAAGAGAGAAAAACTTTTTTTTACATACTCTTTTAAATCTTCCTTCTCTATCATTGAAAGGCATTTTTCCATTTCCCATGCACTACTATCAGACTAATGAGACTGATGAATGTTGTGCATTCCATTATATTGATACAAAACTTTGAAACTGAGGAAATCTAAAATCAATCTTCCTTTCTTAAGTATGTGAAATAAAGTAGAGAATTGTATGATTTTTGCATCCATATTTGATTTATTCATCTTACCAATTTACGATGTGACCGTTCCTCCCTTTTCCACAAGATTTCTACGTTTTTTTTCTCTTTGCTTCATACTCTACTATGTATTTAACATGCATGCATTCTTTTTCATTTTTCCACCAGTGTGTTTTGATTTTCTAACCATCCTCCCCCGTTACAGTCAAATATTGTTTTCCACGGTGTTTTCTATAGTGTTCAACGTCGATTGCATTTTTTGATGCTTTCCTAATTTCCACGTACATATTGTACATGTACATTCAGATGGGATCTCTTTTGAATTAGCTAGTTGTATAGGTTTGATAAATGGAAATTTGGAAGCCCAATCAAACTTGTATTTCCTCCCAAGTGTCCACATATTTTTGTTCATTTTCAATGTTTTACTTTTATGATTAGAATTTTCAGCATTACCACAATCACATGCTCTTTTCTTTCGTGAACCAGAGGTAGAATTTGAATTTGATTTTTGAGTTCCATTTTGCTGAGTATTTGTATGTGTGATATCTTAATGTAATTTTGCTTGCAGCTCAAGAGGAATATCTTCAAGCTCGGGCATCCCAATAGGTATATCTTTAAGATTTGGCATGGTATCATCATAGGTTTCATTTGGTTGATACTATGTAGAATGTATGTCCACCTCAATATTACCTTCCACACAGTATATACACTGATTCCTTCCAGTGGCATCTATGTGGGTGCTGGTGTTTGCGGTATCTATAGAAGAAGAGTTTGGGTCTTATCATTCTAAGCGCTTGCACCTTCCATTTTTTTGAATGGATAAGTTGAAATTTTGTCACGTGTTAGAAGCTTTGAGTTGTGTGTCAATAGTAAGATCTTCATGGATCAATAGTAACATGATCGTGCGTCAAAAATAGTTGTGTTAGTCATCAACAACATAACCCCTGTCGTGCATCAATAATAGTTGTGTCAGGCGTCAATAATATAACCCCTATCGTACATCATTTGAGTTTCCTTATCGCATGTCCATAGAAAACCATAGTTGTGTGTCAACAAATACAATAAGTCATGCATTAATAAATATCGTTATTGCACATCAGAGAAAAAAAATCATGCATTAACAACAATATAATCGTGCGTTAACAAAAGCAGTGTCAAGCATCAACAACCAAAATCTTATCACACGTCAGTTGTATCTCCTTTTCACTTGTCCTTAGAAAAACCTTTGTCGCGAGTTAGCAAATATAATAAGTCATGCTTCAATAAATATTGTCGTTGCACGTCATAGAAAAACTCTATCATGCGTCAATAGAATTAGTGTCGGGCATGAAAAACCAAACTCTTGTCATACGTCAGTTGTATCTCCTTATCACCCATCCACAAAAAAAACTTTGTCACGCATCAGCAAATATTATTAGTCAGGTGCCAAAAAATAGCACCTGTCACCCAACTACAAGCTACTAAATAGTAAACAAATCTGATTTGTGCATTGATGCTTAGAGTATGCAAGTTCACAATATTTGATATGTCGATAACTCAACTAGTAGTAAGGTACTGGTGGTAGGATACTCCTTGGTGAATCACCTAGGTTATTATAGGAGATGCTTTCAAATGTAGGTGAAGCCAACCCCTAAAAAAAATATACTATAAATTTTAGGTGAACATGAAAATAACCTACTCCGAAAAATTCACCTTTTCAAATTTTCCTAAAATGAAATTTTCGCCATATTACGAATATTCGTCACTAAAATTATCCCTGCCCTAATTCTAAAATTTTTAGATGCATATTAATCTTTTCTTCCTCAATTTATATTCTTAGCATGATGACTACCTCTTCCCATGGTGATCTGGCACTTCTTGATTGCCAAGTGTGCTAAACCATTTCCTTGCCAACTTTCTATAAAATCCAAGATTTTTCCCAAAGCATTGGTTAGATTCCATTGAATTGAATTACACCATTACTTTTCCAAAATCTTTCCAAGAAACACACAATCAACTCATAGCTTTGCCTTGTTACTTCCTTTCTTGCATTTGAGACCAACTAGCCTAAAACCAGTCTAATCCAACATCTACACAACTTCTTCTATATACCAGCTATCACAGCTCCCTGGACTATTTGGATTCATCATTGGAAAAGAAGCTGAGGGGATCAAAAAGAGCACAACTACATGTGGATATTGTCATAGTTCTACATTTCTAGGTTGGGGATGTAATTTGAATTATCTAAATCTTTATTTTATCTATAGAACTTTGATTATTTTATCAAATCAATAGATTGTTTTTACGAGGTAGAATTAACAATTATTCACTGTAAATAGCTTCCATTGTTAATTTCTTCTCATCTTATCCCTGTGGATTTGTATGGGAAGGATTTGGAGGAAGTTCTTGTGCACAGATCTTTTCATTTATTCACTATCAAGTTACCTGTAGATTTCTTTTATTCCTTAGTTAGATTTAAATGTGCATACAAGAAAAGATTCTCTTGAAATATTCATCCCTACATATCCATGTGTATCTGCAAGGGAAGTAAGTTTGAATAAGATTTTGTGTCTGTGCATCTTGTGGAATTTATTCATATTAAAAATATTCTATAGAATTTTATTATTTTACCAGGGAAGTTTCAGAGAAGAAATTTATTCTGATAAGCTTTTACTTCTTCCCATGATTGTAAGGTAAATCCAGTAGAAGAAACACAATCCACATTTACAAATTAGAATAAATCCTATGTTTAAACTAGATTATAATTAATCAATCTGAAACATAGGAATAGCCAGATTCGGTTATTTATCATGGTTTACTCTGTTTTGTTTTAGCATTGAAGTAGATTTATTTTACTTAGAAGCAATTTGTCTTCATTGGTAGATTAGTTTTATTTTTATTAATTAGTGAAAGATAGATGTTACTTTTGTTTAGTTAATTTCCTTTATTTCATTTCCTTTCAAACAAATAGATTAAATTGTTCATTTCATTTTGGTTAGTTAATCGGGAATGAATTTATCTAATTAGGAGATTATATCACACTTGTCTTTTAATCAAGCTATATTTTTTGTTCTTAATTATCTAAAACAATCCTTTCAACATAGCTTAACACTTAAATTCAATCAAACCATAAGGAACTTATGCTACCCACACATAGCCTCAAATTCACATTTGGCTAGCTCAACTACTATGAACTCACACTACTCGATCTTAGTCCCTAATTTTCTTATAGTTTCCCATTAGTATTCTCGTAATCTCACACATACCCAACTATCCTCACATGACCTCAGGAGCTCGAGTGTGTCTATAATCATGTGTTGATTCTCAGGTATATAGTTTCTTCACAACATCATTTGGTAATTTTCTTGGACACATTATTTGTAAGGAAGGCTTGTTGGTAGATCCCACTAAGATTGCAATTATTTTAGGGTTGGCGGATCTAACCAATCAAAGTGAAGTGTGTGGATTCCTTGGGCATACATGATACTATAGGAAATTCGTCAAGGGTTATGCCAAGATAGTTTTGCCACTACAAGATCTGTTGAAATCCCAAGGAAAATTCTATCAGGGTGGCACGCAATAGCAAGAATTTGAGACGTTAAAGTAGAAGCTAACCACCACACCTATCTTACATTTCCCCTCTTGTAATAATCCATTTCATGTTCATGTATATGCTTTAGGAACTACGATTGGTATTGTTTCAGCACAACCAGGGGAAGGTAACGTGGACCATCCCATCTATTTTTCAAGATGGAAGTTGACACCGGCTTAGTAGAATTGCACAACCATAGAATATGAGGTGTTTTCAATGGTATATGCACTTCAAAATTTTATACAATATCTACTAACAAAACCATTTATCTTCTCTATGTATCATATGGTATTTAAATATTTGGTTAACAATCCTTTTTTGTAAGGATGCATTTTTTATTGGATCCTTTTATTTCAATATTTTGAGTTTTTAGTTATATTCACGCCTGGAAAAATAATTTTAGGACCAGATAAATTGTCATGGATTAAATTTGGCAAGGATGTGAAAAGCATATAGGACATTATGCTATATTCTAGGCTATTCAGACTACACTGTGCACAAAAAAAATAGAGGACATTTCAATATTCTTGTGCACAAGATTTGTACATGAAGGAATAAAAACACTAGAGAAGAAGCATCCCAACATTCACAAGAAACCCTACCAATTGGTCAGACAAGACCTATACAAAATGGGTAGAGAGGAAGTCTTACACACGAGTGTGTTGGAATATGAGCATGAATCCATAATGGAATAATTACATGGTGAAATTGTAGGAGGTCACTACATAGGCAAAGAAACGATGCGCAAGATATTACTAGTAGGATTATGGTAGGAAACACTCTATAAGGACACCAAGGATTTTTCAAAACATGTGATCATTTTCAAAGCATAGGAAAATTAGGAAACCGAGATGAAATTTCGTTGCAACCATAGCAAATGCATTACCTTTTGAGAAATGGGCAATATAATTTTTTGTCCCAATTACACCAGTTGTGCGGAGGGAAGGTGCATGTTACATTATCACATGCAAAGGTTACTTGACAATGTGAGCAAAAGAAGCACCTAAAAAAAATTACACTACATCTATAATAACAATATTCTTATGGGCAAACATCATTAGTTGGTATGGATGTCCATTGAGCCTTACCATTGATAAGGGAACTCATTATCTGAATGAAAAAATTAAGATATTATTAGAAGAGTTTATGGAAGCCCATCATAATACTGCCCCTATCACCCATAGTCCAATGGTACTAAAAAATATTTCAGTAAGATCATGGGATAAACATTAAAGAATATCTATGATGTAGGTAGATAATATTGGGATGACAAAGTTTCAGCTATGTTATGGGCATATGGAACTACGTATAAGAGGTTGAATAAGGATACAAATTTTTAGTTAGTGTTTGGCATAGAGGCAATGATCTGGAGGATTTTTCAAGTTTTGGAAAGTTTCCTAAACCTCCCTAAACCAAGACCACATAATAGAGAGTTCTAAGACCTTTTCGACGGTATACAGAACTCCCAAAACGGAGTCTGGACGCAGAACATATCACAGGTCAAAATTTGGCATAAAATTTGGTCAAACTTGGTCAATTGTCCAATCCGAACGTGACATGTGGAAAAATGGTACAAAAGGTTGAAAATGAAAATTTCATGTGTGAGCACCTCTAGTCTTCAACGAATGAAAATTTTGGTTGGCCTCGGGCCCTCAACCAGGTTCAATACACTCTTTTGTAGGAGGGGTGCCTTTGCCACCTTTACTTCATATTATCATTATTGACTTTTTTATTATATATGCCACTTAGTTTCCTAACTTTGTCAATATGGGACTATATGATTTGCAGAATTATATTTGTGCATTACATTGTAATATATTGGCTCGGGTGAGCTATTATTTAGCTCGGTGGGGTGATCAACTCCCCACCGAGTTGATCACACAGAGCTACCTCTATATTTGGATCAATTTATATATATTTGGATCAATTTGCTATATCATCCAAAGCCTATCTATTTCCACATTGTTTGGGAATAGCACCACAATAAATGAGTTGATTACATCCCCTATTTCTTGGCAATCCCACTGAATGGATTATTAATCGGCGAGCTGACCATATAATGATTAGGTTTATCTATTATATCCTGAGAAGATCAATGTTATTAGACCACACAACTCGGCCCATCTGGGCAGTTCAAATACCAACACACCAACAATAGTCATCTCAGCCCAAATCAAACATGTCATAGTTGGGAGTCAAAACAAAAGGACAACACGTGTCCATGTGCCACGGTTAGATAGGCCTAAGGACCTATTTTAAACTACACCCCCGCCTTATACACCATCCATGTAGGATTTACCCCATGTCAATGAGAAGAGGTCGCAAATGTAAAAGGAGCCATATGAATCAAAATTGTGACCTCATCACTACAAACACACTCACCTAACCAAATCACCGAAGGATTTGGTAGAGCTGTCAAACAAGCTCGCAGGGTTTTGCAGAGGGGACATTGAAGGTATGTGTGGCAGAGATAAGGAGAAGTTTGCATTTAACTGGATTTTTGAGGCAATTAGAGGCAGAATCAGAACTTGGAGTAAAAGAAAAGTTTCTAAAAATTTTGATACAAAGAAAGTGGTGTCTTAATTTTTCATGAAGTGTAGTAGATTTTCTGGTGTAGGTGTTTTTCGATCCATTTTCATAGGAAAAGCACTGTGGATTGTCTATGAAGCCACAAGTAACTTTGTGAATAGTTTTTGATAGGAAATCAGAGTTCCCTAACCTATTTCTAAGCTTCATTATAGGTATAAAGGTATTTATTGTCATTATTAAATGTGATTAAGTTGTACATCTTTGGACATTAATAGATTGATTCACGATTACGTGGATTTGGAGATGTAGCCTTCGGGTGAACTTCGTTAAAAAATTTCTTATGTGGATTTATTTCAATTTTCTGAAGATTTTTAGTAGATAAAAATGAAATATTTGGATTAATTTGATAAATCAAACAATTTCAACATGAAATAGGATTGATTGGAAAATATCCCTAATCCACAATCAACAACAGTCAATTGAAGGCACATTCCAATTTTTGGATTTTAATATCAAATTGAGTACATAAAAGAAATCAGCTTATTTTCAGAATTAAGGAATTGTTCTATTTCCCTTTGATTTAGTTAACTTGATTTTAAAATGATTAATTGATCATTAAGAAATGTTTTGAAAATATGGGTTTCAAAACACCCAAAATATTTCAAATTTGCACTCTTGATCAATTTAAAAATCTACAAATTTTAGTATCTAGAAATTTTGATAAGTGTAGTTTGAAATAAGTGTCATTTTTAGATTAGGCAGTATTTCCTACAGAATTCATGTTATCCTTCCTACGTATGGCATGCACAGGAGGATTTGAGGATGAGTGCATTGATAAACTAATACAGTTAGATGAATGACGTGCAATTATGAGGTAGATCTAGAAGAAAGAAAAATCAATACATAAGGCCTCACATGATAGGCACATCAACAAAAAAATATTTCACAGTAGGGAAGATGGTGCTATTACATGAATAAAATTTTGTCATGCCACCCAAGGAAACTTAAAGTGCATTGATTTAGGACCATTTCTAGTAACCAAGATATTGGAATCTAGTGCTTGTCAGTTTCATGATTTGGATGAAAATCTCTTTCCTGGTTACTTAAATGGGAGTAGGCTAAAGACCATACTATAAATAAGATTATTTTGTGTTTGTAATAAGGTAGTCTATTTCCATTTAGCTTAAGTTTCCCTTATGTTTTGTTTTGTCATGTTATTTTTTTCTAATACAGTGTGTCAGACACATAGACACTGATCAATCTATTTGAGACTGATGCATAAAGGAATGCACATGATTTTAGTGTCGGGTAAGTAGGTATAGGTTCATGTCAGTGAAAAATGGGAGGATAGTACTTGATGAGAGGCTAGTAAATGTGTGCGACAAGGTGAGATAATGGTGCACGATGGAAAAATGGAATTTTTGGTACATGAAATAAAACGTCTTGATTGGCTGGATATGTTGCAAATGTATGCTATAAAGTTGATGATAATTGTCTCACATAAATACCACATGAATAAAGAGGCATGCAGTGTAATGTGAGGGAGGAAGTGTAAAGGTAGATACTACTTGGAAAGTTGTGCAAAAGGATATGTGCGGTGCACAAGAAGATGCTTGTAAGAGATTCATGCAGCCTGGGATGTAGTAGCACTGCCATAAGGTTATGATACTGCCACGTGCAGGAGATGTACTTTCGATCTAAAAATAAAATGGTGAGAAGATGAAATGTGGGAAAATAGAGAGAAGCAAAAAAATTATTTAAAGGGGAAGAGTGGTAGTAGGTGAAGTGTAATTAATACTGGTTATAAATTACAAAATCTATAAAAGGGGGAACAAAGAGTGGAAGTCATTCTTACCTTTACTTTGAAGAAATAGTGTGTGAAAGAGATCAATTTTGAGAAGTGAAAAGTGTGAAGAGTGAACCATAGAGAATAACTGGTGAATAAAGTGTGAACCAAAGAAAATTGAAGAGTGTAGAGAACGATCATAGCATGGAACTCTGAAAAATAGAAAAATCCTTTTAAGAAGTGGAAACTAGGTGAAGAAGGGTTTAAGGAGAGGGTTCAAAGATGAAGTTGAGAGGAGCATAGGGCTTGACACAGGGCACAGAGAGAATTACAGGGTTACAATTTATTTGGAGGTTAAGCTGAGGGCAAAAGGTGAATTGAGATCAAGGGATATAATATTGACTATCCGGAAATGCACGATTATAAGTGAACACAAATGTTGGGTATTTTAGTCACTTAGGGAACAAAAATCATCAGGTTCAAGTGTGATATTGAAGACATACAATGGCACCAAAGAGAACACCAAAAACTAAAAAGAATAGAGAGGAGTCACCCTGCTGAGTGGTTCTCTGAAATGACATAGGACACAAGAAGTGATTATAGGGCATTCAATGGGGTAATATAAACTCTGTAAATGCACAAGTGCATAAAGAAGACAATCACCACAAGGTCATGAGATGGACATTATGAAATGATGGTGTGATAATTGAGCACAAAGGATAGTGGAGGGACATAGTCCTTGATGATATAGGTGCACAAAACCTTGGAAGGGTATTGGGTGATTCAATTATATGAGTTACCCTTATTTGGAAAGCCCATGTGCACCTCTTTCAATGGCTTAATGTCTGTGCGTGCATGAAGACTATTTATACTTCGTAGGAAGAAGGATGTGATTAACTACACAAGTTAATTGGTAGGGTTACTGGGTTGCATGACACTAGGGAGAAGATAGCTCTTGACCTGTGTGATGAGATGAAAATAGAGGTAATAACCACCAAATTACAATATAAGAGGAGTAAATTGAGCCTTCAACATTGATCAACATAACTTGACCCCGCCACAAGAGTGGTGTGCACCTCGTTAGTTGTAAGTTGGATGCCTCTAAAAATGGACAAAGGTAAATAAGAATTCTTCCATATCACACATAAGATGGCACACAAGACCAATTACAACATTTCACTATATATAGCTAAAGGAATCATAGAAGAGGAAAAGATCCAAGTAGAGATAGGGAGATAAGATTAATTGGGGTTCTATTCTATTTTAATTGGTATTTTGGGAAATAGGATGTACCATAAGGTCCTGAGGGTGACAAAATATGGAAGAACCCCATTGAAAATAAGTCACCTAGTGAATAGGTTTACCAAGTATACTTGTAATGGAGCAATTTCTAATCCTTACAAAACACACCTGGAAAAATGGTATAAGATAATGTGTGACGCCTTCTGAGAATGAATGGCGTCACTTACCTAGGGAGTTTCCATTGGAACTATTGAATGGTTAGGAAAATTTTGTTGTGATACAACACTTCATCCTTGGAAGATTCTTGGTGAGCAATGGGGAAATGGGCCATGGTTCAAACTGTCATTTACATTCACAACTAAGTACTTCAAGTGCATGGTGAAAAAAATAAAATATGCACAACAATTGAAGTTCAATGTAGAAAGGGTAGATGCAAAATATCATACACTGTGTAAGAGATAGAGATATCTATCAAAGGCAATATATGTGGAGACCATGGAGACAGATAACATGGATTTGAGCCCAATCATGACTTTAGTAGTTGGAAAATGAGGCTTGTAAAGTTTATGTATACCTCTAGATGAAGCTTAAGGATGGAAAGGAGGTTGATGTGCATGACACCGAGCTCCCCTAGGCACCAAAGAAGCATACGGTGAAAATCCCCAAGTGACACCCGCAAGCCCACTCCAAAAGAGGAGGAGGAAGATATAATTGAGGGGTAGTTAAATCATAGCAAGAGTAAGAAGATGAGAGGATATTTTCAGGAGCAAGTGCCTCGCGCACACTTAAAGAACCCCCAATTAAAGAAGAGTGAAAGATGAGCCCATCACAAGAACGAAGACCCCCACATCATTTATAATCTGGACGAGGAGGATGAAGAATAACCGGTACAAGAGGAACCATGCATGTAGAGATGGGGGCAGGAAGAAGAGGTGAAGTAAAATGATGAAGGCCCTCATGATGAATAATTCCATGAGGAGGAACATAAGGAAGATCCCATGCATGAAGAAAAGACCCAAGATGAAGAAGATGCACAGAGGAAGAAGCACAAGGAAGAAGGGAAAGAAGAGGAACATATAGATGTATACGATGAGGAAGAGGCCCATGGGAAAGGAGGTGAAGAAGGGATAGATGTGGTGAAGGAACAAGCCATACACGTAGTCATAATGTTGTGTAAAAGACACCATGAGGGCCACGTACAGGAGGAAGAAATCCAAGACATCCCCTCAAGCATAAAAAATGTCATACATAGATGATCCCTCAAATACATTGAGGGAAAGGTTTCAAAGCTCGATACCCACCTGGGGATTTATTCTGTTAGGAATTGTTTTACAGAGTCTGAATCCCATCTTCTCACAATGAAGAAGCTATTTTCTTAGAACCTATAGACCCATATAGAGGAACTGGAGTTTGAAGTTAGCAAGGAGTCAATTCTAGAGCTGAAATAAAAAATGGAAGCTTTCCCGATAATTGACTCTACCAAAATCTACCAAACTCTCAGATGAGAAAGAAAGTAACACTTTGAATAAGATGGCCACCGAGGTTAGGAGAAGGAATATCAATAAAGGGGCCATAGTGAAGAGGATGCATAGGGATATAGAGTGCAAGGGTCTAAGAAATTAAAAACTTTTTGAAGAATTGGTTGAAGAAAAGAACATGGATTGCTGATGCATATAATAAGGAAGTTGATATTGTGAATAATATCACATGTGCATGCCCAGATTTGGTAGCACAAACCAAACCATCCCATGATACAAAAATGGAATATTTGAAGGATTTAGTACACTTGTTGCTGATCAAAGATGAATAACGAGTTGACACGGCCTTTAGGAAAAGAGTTGGCCAAGGTGAATAAGGATAACGTAGAGAAGAAAATTGAAGAGTATGTATCACTCAACACAGAGCTGAAGGAGGCCGCAAAAAATGAGAATATTTTTGATAACCGCCAAGATTTTGCAGTCGATCTTGAATGTGTGCAATGTAGATGATGAGGTAGAGTTAAAGAAATTACAGGCCACAATGAAAAAAATAAGGCCGAGCAGTGATAAGTTGATGCAAGAAGTTGTCGAGAAGTGAGAAATGATGAAATCCAAGGAAAAAACTATTGAGGAAAGGCTCAAAGAAATCCAACCTATAGTAATGCACATGATGGATAGTCTAGAGGGTCTTACCTCAAAATTATATGTGGTGATTAAGGAGCTCCAGGAGCAGATTAAGGAGTTGACTTTAGAGAAGATTCCAGACATTGTTGAGACAACAGTCAAAGAAGGAAACTAAAGAGTTTGGGGAATGGAATCAGCTAAAAAATGTAATAAATAGAGAATTCCCATAACTCCTACTATCACCACAGGCTTGAAGATTGGATGTGTATGAAGGAACTTATTCTTTATTCTTTGATTCATATAGGAAATTAACTTATCCTTTATTCTTTCATATTCTTTATAAACATACTTCAGTTATTATTTGGATATCTTTATATTTATGAGGACATGAACAATAATTCCTAGTGTGGGGTAATGTTAAGCAGATGAGAAAATGGCTAAGTACAAGCCATGCATGTGACGGTTGATATATTACACACAGTAGGGTGTACATAGGACCATCAGGAAGATGTACTAAAGGCCATAAGGAACGTGCAGGAGGATGCACAAGGATAGGAAATAATTACAAGTATATAGTCAATGTGTGAAGTTGTGCGTGAGGGATGAAAATCAATGCATACTGATGCACAAAGGGCTCTAGGAGTTCTCAATTTCAAAGATGGGCTAAAAATAGGAAAAGAAATAGAGTTGTGTAAAAGACAAGGACAAGTCCAAAAATAAACATGGAAAGGGATAAGCACCGACCAAAGATAAAAGCACATGCAAGGTGGATAGTGAACAACCATGTATAGAAAGAACTAAATATAAGATGTAGATATGGATGAGATGGATCAATTTATAGCGTGAGCTGGAGACTAAAACAGGAGTTCAAAAGGCATACAACCTATATTTAGGATGTTTATTATTAGGATTAAATTATGTAAGTGGTGAAGGACAAGTTCCCACCATATATAATAATGTGTTTCATTCCTTTGTAAGAAATATAGAGAGATTGACACGTAGGGGTACATAGATGGGCAAAGTGTTAGATGGAGAGTCATGAATATAGTATTTATCTAAGTAGTTTATGAGTCATGAGTAGTTTGTAATGTGTGCATGGGTTGTAATTATGTCTTGAAGTCTATAATAGAATTGATCATGCTTTATAATGGATAACTATGTATGGATTTCTAAGGTTATTAGAGATGTTAATGGAGTAATGGGAATCCATATTCTATTTTTAATTATCTATCTTAATGAATGACCAACTTTGTTGGTACTTATTAATTTTGCTATATTGTGTTGTTACCTTTCATTTATCATAATGGTTAATACATAGCCCACTTCTTGACAAGTGAGGTAGAGGATGAACTTAGTAGGTTGCATGTGCTTTGGGTGAGCACTTAGACATCTGTCTAACTAAATTTTTAGAACACCCAACTTAGTAAGGTGTTAGCAACAAGGGTGTTTCAGTTTGGGCATTGCAACACTTGGCCTAATAATTCTTTTAACTTTATAAAATCTTGAGATCAACATAAGGAACTTTAGATCAAGATAAGGAACTTCATTTATATGTGAAGTTTGGGTGTGGACATGATTATAGGGATTGTAGACAATAATACCATGTGAATGTGAATCCCTAATCATAGAATATATATCATAAACTTTGTGATGCAATGACATGATGATATAAATAAGAAGTATGAAAAATGTAAGGAATAAAAACTCCAATTATTTAAAGGGACGAGATATGATGTTTGATTCAAGAGTCAAGCTCACCAAATGTTTTCACCTGTTTTATGTTTGATTAGGGTTTTCACATTGTAATCAAATAAGGAATGAAACAAGATTTATAGGGGGCTATACTGACTAATTAACTTCTAAGAAAAACCATTTAATATCATAATAATGCATTAATACTTGTAACAAATGTATAATATGCAATAAAAACTCACAAATACAAGGGATTAAGTGAACCTAACTAATTATAGGTGTTTCTAGGAAAATATAGGTTATTTAGATGTTGAAACATAGGCATATCAACCTGATAATGCTTCAAAATTGAGACTGTGATCTTAGAATCTCCCACACAGGATCGTACAATAGGGGTAGTAACATTTGTATGGTATTGATCTATTATAATTGTGCACAAGCTAAAAATGGTGGTCTATGAATTTTTGGGTTTGTTTCCTTTTTTATTTTCCTTGTTTCTTTTATGGGTCATTTTCAAACACACTATGAGGGTCTCTAAATACTCTGCTTAATCTTTCAAAACCCAACTATGGATGATGTCTTAAAAAACAAACATTATTTGGGTTGTGGGAATGCCTATGCACTACTGACATCGAAACTTCTCCAAAGAAACCTCAAACCACAAGGCATTATCCACCTAGCATGTTATATCTAATTGTAATGTAATCATATTTGCAATCATTTCTTTAACAATGCTTGAATTGAGTTTATCTCTTGCAAATATACTTGACTAAGTTACTTTGAGTGCTTTTAAATGTGGGAAGCAGACCACTAGACCTAGTGGGAAGCTTCAAACATGTAGATAGTGTTTCCATAATGAATTTGTAGATTTATTTTTGGAGTTGATGGTGACATAATGTTTTGTGTTGCAAATTATGAGTTTCCACCAACGGTCACAGGGATAAACCCCTCATTGTCTATGGAGAGGCTCCCACTATTAAATGTAAACTATCCTAATTTTATGGGGAGGACAACAATAGGTCGTGGATCACACAGGAACATTTCACTAAGCATGTGGAAAAGTGCTTTTATGGAATACAAGGGAGGAATTTTAAGTGATGAGGGGTAAAGGAGAGTTGGGGAAATTATTGTTGTGAGTAGGCACTAGAAGAATTCACACCCAATAACCAGAGTAGGTCCTAATGCAGTGCACATTCACACTCAACCACCCCACAAGGTTAGTACAATCAAAATATTTCAACATTGTCCTAACTTTGCAAAATAAGACACTTTCTCAAACCAAGAAACCCTTCAATACTTGCAAAATTTGGATTTAAATCACAAATTGGCTTGTGCTAATTTTTTACCCTATTATTAGGATCTAATCTATGTTATATCAACCACTAAAATGAAGTAAAACAATCAAAAACGTCAAACTCTCTTATTTTCACAAAAGTTGTCTCCTTTGGCTTCTTAAGGGCAAAGTTGATGGTTGAAACTGGTTGGGAACAACTCATAAATCCCTAAAAACAACTAAGACCTGATTTGGATACCCAATAGGGTCCTTGTGCTTATTTCCAAATTTTATTCCTATACTCTCAAGGAAATTCACTTTTCTATCACCTTCTTCTCAACTAGTCAACATTAGTTCTAATAGCCCTTCCTTAAGGGTTTTCCCTGACTATCTCTTCCAATACTAAGTTTCAAAGTTTAATGAGGGTATATTTAAGTACCCTTTATCCCAAAACAATGCTTGAAAAAGTTTGGTCCAACAACTTAACTCCTAAATGTTCCTTTTCAACTATGTTACTCTCTTTTTAAGCATAATTAGGATTCTTACTCTCCATAGGTTATAGCTCAAAGTAAAGTGGGAAGAATTGTAACAATCTCAAAGATGCTTCGAGTGCCCTTTTCATTGTTCAAGATTTAAACAAAATTTGGTGTTCCAATTCTTCTTATAATCCCTTCAACTGTTAACAAAAAAAATTGGTTTTAGGCCTCAAATCAAATCCTACAAGCCTGCAGACCTACTGGTATAAAATATGGGATTTGGAAGAAACCTCAAGCATTATAACCTTAAAAATATACTTCCTCACACTCTTAATATATTTGGTATGAATTTTAAAGTCATAATATTCTCATTAACCAACTTAACCCTTTATTTATTTCACTTGTCTCTTTTGAGTTTGCCAATGTATCCTATAGACCTCTAATAACAAGTGTCATAAACAACAAACTTATGGAAGGCTTGTGATGGTCTAAAACATTAAGGATAACCTTTAGTACTCCCTCTAGATTATAACTTACCAATATTAATGTTGGCATGTATTCCTATTAGATGTTGTCATTGATACAAAACCAAATTAATGACAAAGTGTATGATGTGTTAAGGGAATATGATATTGTGGATGGTGTTGACATGCATGTTCAGAGGTGTTCATGATGATATAGGTAGATTCAATGAGGATTTCTTATTTTTGCAAGCCCATTCAGGTGACTAGGAGATGCTGCATAGTTGTATGAGATTCTTGGATGCTTGAGAAGCATGTTGGCATGATGGGTAGAAGGTTTGGAGGGTTCTTAGGTACTCACAGTAGGTGCATGATGTAGATACAAGTGATTCATTATGTTACAGGTACTTATTTGAACTAGGTATGGTAGCAACGAGGTGTGAGATTGGTTTTTTGAGATTTATGAGATCATAGATGCATGTTTTCAAGTGTATCATGGCATATCATGTATGTTTGGGTCATTTTTAGTTATTTCATGATGAGTCATAGCATTCTTTCAGTTGACCTTAGCTTTTACAGTGAAAAACCTTAAGAACTAGCTATGCAAGTCCTAATTGCTAGAAAGTTTGATGTTTTATTGTGACTTTTTGATGATGGGAGATATTGGTAGGGTGTGTCCTTGTGTTGTGGGAAAATTTTTAGGTTTCTATGATGAGCATTATACATGATTTGAGGTTTTTTGTAGAACGGGGTAAAAAACAAGTCAATTTCCAACTCGAGTTTGAACTTCTTATGCTCACCATGATTTTTCAGCTTTGCATGGGACCCTATGGATTTTAGGGATTGTTCTAAAATGACTCTATAAGGTTTTACAAAAATAATCAGGTCATCTCATCATCACATTTTTATGAATTAAAATTAAGAAGACAAAGTGCTTTAAAACCCTAGCTATAACCAATTTCAAAAGAAGAGGTATAATGAGCTAATTTTTATTGTTTAGGAAAAATTAATGATTGGATGTTGTAGAGAAATCTCTTAGATTTTCATAAATTTATGGTTGAGGTCATGGTGATGAGTGGGCCCCACTCAAATAGGTCAGTTTCTGAAGAATAAGGTTTTGAGACAAGGTTGTCCAAAGGAGTAACATTCTAAATTAATGGTGCATGATGTATGTTATCTAATATTTATTTCCATGTAGGTTTTAGGACATGTTCATGCATGTACATGTTCATTTGAGGTTCATTCAGGTTGACTGGTCAAAGGGAAATTTTAAGACCTCAAAAAGAAGTGCTCAGTAAAATGGCCATAATGGGAGCTACAAGTGGAGTTTGAAGATGATTAAAGTTTTTTTGGAAATAATATTTAGAGATATTTCTAATGGTATAAGGTTTCTTCATGATTAGGTCATTTGTTGTAGTTTCTAGGTCATTATTTAGACAGGATGATTTTTTCCAATGCAGGATAGGATGTGTTTTGGTGTAATTATGGCGTTATTTAAAGCATGATATGGATTGGGTGAAGCTTTCTATCTCCTGTAATATAAATATGGGTTATTTTTTCATATAATTAATATATTTTTAGGTCTTGAATATTTTTATAAATAGTTTTATCAACTGATCTTGGGAAACAGAGTTTTGGGTAGGATAATTTGGTAAAGACGAAAGTTACTATGGTTTGATCCAGAGATTGATTAAAGGATTATAACTTGCTTAAAAGTGTTCTACATGTTCTGGAATTTCCATAAAAATATTACATGGCATGTTTTGGATCAGTTGAAGTCATTTGGTGGCATAATGAAGTTTCCAGGGTGTTAAAGGGGTGTAGGAATCAATTGCTTTGAGAAGTACAAAGAGCATTGGAACCAGTAAACGAAATAATTTGATTAGTTGAGATAAATTGAGAGCATATATAATTTTTAGATCTTGAATAAAAATAGTTTTGGGATTAGGAGATTTTTGTCATCCCAAATGCAAGGTTTTTTGGGATTTTTGGTGCATGGATGAAGTGTTTTTGCTAGGCCGACCTATATGGGTCAATTATGAATGTTATAGTGATTCTGATGGGATATTTTAAGGCTTTTATGGTCATGCAAGTGGGGGGAAACTAACCTCTTTTTAATTTGAATCAAGGAGATGCTATAAAATGGAGTTTTTTGGTACAATGGTGCTAATCTTTTGAAACCCTTTTTATCTTCTTTTGAAGAACCCTTTTTCTGAAAGAAATTTTTTTTAGGCCTAGCCTAGAACCATTGGAATTTAATTCTAGGACAACAACTGGTTGTGTTTTCATGGAGTTTATTTGAGCAAAGAAAATTTGTTGTTATTTCTTTGAGAGCGAGTTGAAGAAGGAGGGATGATTTGAAGACTTGAGGTTGGATGCTATATTCTTGTCATAGTGATGTTACTTACAGGTGTCTGAATTATTTTTCAAATCTGATATTGAGTTGTAATAATTTGGAAATAAGTATACCTTCTTGGATATTTATGTGAAAATAATTTTCATCTTGATACATCTTCATTGTACCTTGTTGTTGAAGACATTGCTCCTTGTGATCTAATTTGAATATATAATGTATAAGTGTGTGGATCTAATTTTATTATCAATATAAGTGTATTTATGTGTTTATAATTTTGATCCTTGCATTGAGCATATTTCATTATGAATACTATATGTTTTGATATGTGTTCTACATGATTTTTTCTGATTATGATTTGAATCACAAGTGTGAAATTTTTATCTGGGACTAATTCACCCCCCCCCCCATAGTCCTTGTCACCTATAACAATTGGTATCAGCTTCAATCCTAACAAGCTAGAGGGATATATTTTGTGACAAGATGAATCAGGTGAAGCCTCCATCATTGGAGATGATTCAGTATAATACTCACATGAAAATGAAATTGATAGTTGAGCATGGTGACCATATCTACAAGATGTCTAGATCTCATGATGAAATATTCAAAGTCTTAAAGACACATATTTAGGAGGCCCAAGATGAGTTGAATATCAAGAGAGAAGAGTGTCTCAAACATAAGGCTGAAAAAATGAAACTAAAGAAGGAGCTATCTGTCATTATGAGTAAGGTATTATCCTTTCAAGAGAGTTCAAAAAATATTGGTAAGATGTTGGAAAAAACAAAAGGTTTATGGTGATAGAACGTGCCTAGGTTTTAATGAGGATTCATCCAAGTCAGAGAAGAATGAATAAGAATAAAGTCAAGGATATAATGAGAAAAGGCAACCAAGCAAGGGAGAGAGTTAAAGGCTTCCACCTCATAGAAGATCATCTATCAGGCAGCCAAACACTTATAGGTATGGTGTTTTTCATGGAAATTTCCATAAGTGTGGTGTTTATGGACATAGAGCTATCATGTGTAGTACTAAGGTTGAAAAGAAGAATGATTACAAAGGAAAGGAACATTGTGAAGAAAATAAGGAAGAGGGATGTCAAGGCAAGAAAGAAGAAAAGATAGGTCAAAGATATGGAGCTGAATGTTATCTTTGTCATGAGAAAGGACATCTTGTAAAGTATTGCAAAAATGATCCATCAAACACTAAAATGTATGTAGTTAAGTTCAATAGATATTGTTATTCTTGCAATGGTTATGGACATAGGGATTTTGTGTGCAAGAAAAGACAAGTGGAATATTTTAGGTACCACAAGGTAAGTCACATTGCAAGGTTTTGTGATGTAGGTCATTTAAAGAAAGAGATTCAAATACCTAAGCCATAAGTTCATAAGTTCAAGAAGAAAGAAGAGGCTAGTCAAATTGATCAAGATGATTTCAAGATTGTGTCTGATCAAAAGGAAGAGTCTACTGTGACAAAATAAGAATCAGAGAAGAATGGATCAGTCAAGGAGAAAGAAGAGGGTTTGAGACCTTCTTAGGTCTCTCATCTAGCTCCTTCGTGGTCACATATGCCTCTACTAGGATTCTTAAAGGTGTATAGGTGCAAATGAAGCATTGGAGTGAGGAGGATATGTCTAAGTCAATACGAGTCTTCTCTATGGTGTTGAGGTACATCTCTACATTTTATGTGTCATGTCTTGTTGTTATACAAAGCATAGAAGTCTGTGATGAATACTTGTTTGAGATCTTGTGGTCCGAGTCTATTTCATCAAGATGAAATAGTATGTCAAAGATGTCTCATAAATTCTATGATTCTAATTAGTATCTCAAAGGAAGCTTTTTGTGTCTTGTTAACTATGTCAAGAGTCCAAATATTGTCAGGGTATATATCAAAGTAATGGTAGTCTTGAATATAAGTTTGTGGCATGTCATAATATCTATTCTGAGTAAAAAATGAGTTAAGATATTTTCATGATATTCAATAACATGGGTCAAGAGTTGTTCAAGTATGTATAGTGTATGTAAGTACTTCAGAGGCATGTTCGATTGTTTAAGAGTCTTAAAGGGTACATTCACTTGAAGAATTTTTTTCTTGGTCATTATGAGTTGTTAAAGGTTATATGTTTGTATAATGAGTCTCAAAATATGTAAATACCCATCAAAGTATGTCTTAATATATCCTTGTATCACCAAATGTGGTGATCTAATCAGTGAAAGATCTTCATGAGGTTTGTGCCAGTAATGAAGAAGATTTAAGCATAATATAAAAACATGTCAGGTATGTTAATGCTTTTCTCACTTCACGGTCATGTCCAAGAAAGGCTCAAGACATCAAGTGACATTTTTACAAAAAATTTAGTCAATTTTGGACCCATCAAATAAAAATGCATACATCTTTTATGGTATCTCAGTCATATTGTTTTTGTGAGTGCATAGTAAGCGGTATACATGGAAAGTCAAGTTTGAATGAGAAAATAGTGGAATTCAAGGATAATTTTTGGTATGTATGATCTAGACAAGGCTATATAAAGGACAATAGTTATTTGAGGTTTTTTGTATGTCTACAGTCATAGGAATGCATGACAGAGTTCAAGCTAACTATCATTATGCTTAAAAGACTTAATCAAGAAGAAGTATTATGCAAGTTGTGGATACTCCACTTTGGTATGAGATTTCAAGGTTTTTGATGGAAGGTTAGTCAGATGGGTGTCTCTATCAGGTAAGAAACCATCATGAAAGCTTATGTATCAAATGATATGTATGTGATTCCAGGGCTAGAGGACTATAATAGATCATGATTAAATGTGAAAAGAGGGTGTTGAGAATTCCTAGTTGATTCTCATAATTTTTTGGCATATAAAGGTGTGTTAAGGTCTTCCTATGGACCTTTGATAGTAAAAATATTAATAAGGTGCATCTAGACCTTTTGTAACTTATGGTACCTCTGATTATGTTGAAGAAAGTTGCAAGTTATAGTGAATTTAGTTTGAATATAAGCTCTTTCAGGTCTGGTGTTTGCTCATTAAGCAATATTGGTGTCTCAAGTCTCTTCTACGCTTGAATATGAGTTTATATATTAGTGAGTGAATCCCTAGATTTTTTTCAAGTATAAATCAGAGCTGCAAAACTGTATTTTTTCATTAAAGGCCCCAGAATTGCAAAAAGACGTGTTACAAGTTCATTAAGAAGAAATGAGTCAAAAATGAGGTCTATATGAATCTTTTCAGTCATGCAAGGGATTGAGGAATTGTGAGGAAATGCCAAGTCATTTAGAACAAAAATGTGTTTGAGCTACAACACTTCTAGTCCAAATAAAAGGTTGAAGCAATGATTGGTGTTACAAGGATC
Source organism: Taxus chinensis (assembly GCA_019776745.2). Lineage (NCBI taxonomy): Eukaryota > Viridiplantae > Streptophyta > Pinopsida > Cupressales > Taxaceae > Taxus > Taxus chinensis. The sequence goes on from CM034155.1 coordinate 623,280,184, forward strand.
TATATATCCAAATGATGGGATTTGCTAAGTTAAAAGGTGACTCATAGGTCAAATTTTTACACCTACAGGTTTGGGATGTGGTATGGTGATGTCTTTGATATTTTATAGCTTCTAAAGGTCACAAGACTAAAATTTGATTCATGATAGTGGTTGTGAAAGCATGGAATAGCACTCTACAAGTCACATTGTTGCTCAATGATGCATTTATAGATAATGTAACTATACAAATGCATCGTATGAGACTTCACAGGTAAGTAGGATTTGAAAAGTTCATCCATGACATGATGAGGTGTTCTTCAAACTTGTCTACATGATCTAGGAGATGTTTAATGCTTGTGTATATCAAGAAGTGTTAAATGACTGTGTAATGCATCCTTTGTTTTTAGCATGATTAGTGATCTATGTGAGAGTTCAATGGTGTCTCCAAAAATTTAGGAATAACAAGATTGCCTAGAAATGCAATCATAAATAAGATCATAAGGATGTTTGGTCATGAATGTATCAAAGTAACTTTAACTCCCCAAGAATCAATAGTTATGCACAAAGATGTCTATGTGTCTTGAAATTTAGTCCAGGGTCAGTTCATCGGTCATTAAAGTAGTATCTTCACAAGTGGAAGAGGTGTCAAGAATGTAATGAAGTCTTATGAATACTTTGAGTAGGAATAATCATCTAAGTACAATGAGTTAGGACTGTGAAAAATGTATTCAATTTTTTGCCAGAATTCTCTGAAGGCTAAAACTGATATGCTAAAACTTGAAGTTCATTAAGATCCATGTCAAAGTATGAGGTCTCACAGAGTTTTCTGTAGGTAACCATTGGTGATCAAGATGATGAAAAATATTTCAGGTAATAAGGTAGTATTCTCATGATTGATAAGACAATGTATGTTCTAAGAAGAAGGTTTGAGTTTTTATAATGATTCATACAATGCTACAATTATCTATGAGGTTGCATCTACAAGTAGATTGGTGTGTACGAGTCTACCAAAGTTATGGGAGCTTGAATAATAAGTCTAGAAGGTGAGATGATTGTTTTCAAGACATTTGAGGTGTGTATTGAGTGTCAACACAGTGATTCAGCAATCTTTGGACCTTAAATGTGTAATTCTCATCTAATCATGATTGTTATAGACTGAAAATGAGCTTTAGGACTGGGACTAGGTGTTTGAAGGGATCCTAAGCCAAGATAGAAAGGTAAGATGCTTGAAATTATGATTGTTTACTTTAAATAGGTGTCTTAAGTCTAGGGGGAGTGTTTTTTTTGTTGAGTCAAGTGTTATATGAAGCTTGAGAAGGCATCAAAAGTGGTTCTAAAAGCACTAAGAAGTTTGTTTAGGGCCATTTGTCTTGTGCATGGTATGAAGGGAAAGAAAGTGCTTTGAATTGCTAATTCTAAGCCTATACAAGATGGATTTTCATCAAGAAAGGTTGATTGATATATTTATATTCTTGTTCATGACATTATAGGCATGATCATAGAATGTATGGTTCAGTTAGTGCTCAGCTACAATGGTTTCTTGAATATCAAAACATGGTTGAGGAGAAATAACTTGTTTTTGCATGCTTAGAAGGAGTATAGTGATGTGTTAGCTATAAAAAGGTATGATTATGTTTCATTTATGATCTTTTGATGATGATCAAATATTTTAGATGCTTATGCTAGAGGGGCATGGTGTTTGCGTGCCTAAAAAGAAGGCAAAAATAAGTTTTTGTGTAAAAATTAAGGTATCGAGCTAGTAAGAGACCATTGGTTGATGTTTCTAACCAAATCATGATGGTATGATGCTGAAGAAGATAAATAATATGATGCCACATGTATGAATTTTTCATTAATGTAAAAAGTGGGATAAGTTCAGGGTGTTTTCCATCAATGACATAGGGGGAGATTGTTGTCATGTGGTCCTATTAGGTGTTGGCATTGATGAAAAACCATATTGATGACAAATTGGATGATGTTTTAGGGGCATATGATACTGTGGATGGTGTTGACATACTAGTTTAGAGGTGTTCATGATGATATAGGAAGATCCCGTGAGGATTGCTTGTTTTTGCAAGCCCATTCAGGTGCCTAGGAGATGATGCATAGTTGTATGAGATTTTTGGATGCTTTAGAAGAATTTTATCATGATGGATAGCAGGTTTGGAGGGTGATTAAGCACTCACATCATGTGCATGATGTAGATACAAGTGATTCACTATGTTATAAGTGCTTATTTGGAGCAGGTATGGTATCTAAGAGGTGTGAGATTGAGGTTTGGATCTTTATGAGATCATGGATGCATGTTTTCAAGTGTATAATGGTATATAAGGTATGTTTATATCATTTCCATTGATTTTATTATTATTTATAACATTCTTTTAGTCGACCCTAGCTTTTACAATGCAAAACCTTAAGAACTAGTTATGCAAGTCCTAATGGCTAAAGAGTTTGAAGTATGATAATGAATTTCTAATGATTGGAGATATTAGTATGGTATTTAATTGTGTTGTGGGAAAAATTTTAGGTTTCCATGATGATTATTTTTCATGGAATGAGGTTCTTTGTAGAACAAGGTAAAAAACAAGGCAATTTCCAGCTCAAGTTTGAACTTCTTATGCTCACCATCAATTGTAGGCTTTGCATGGGACCCTATGGATTTCAAGGATTGTTCTATAGTGATTCTAGAAGGTTTCAAAAAAATAATGAGGTCAGTTCATTTTCACGTTTTATGAACGAATCTTAAGAAGACAAAGTGCTTTAAAACCCTAGCTAAACCCTAACTAGGAACAATTTGCAAAACGAGAGGTATAGTGAGCTAGTTTTGATTTTTTATGAAAAATTAATGATTGGATTTTGTAGATGACTCTCTTATATTTTCATAAATGTATGGTTGAAGTCATGGTCATGAGTGGGCCCCACTCAAATAGGTCAGTTTCTGAAGAAGAAGATTTTGGGAAAGGGTTTTAGAAAGGAGTGTCATGCTAAATTGGTGGTGCATGATGTATGTGAGATAATATTTATGTCCATGTAGGGTTTAGGAAATTGCCATGCAGGTACATGGTCATTTTAGGTCCATTCAGGTTGACTAATCAAAGGACATTTTTGAGGCCTCAAAAATTAGTGCCCAATAAAATGGTTATAATAGGAGCTAAAGATGGATTTTGAAGATGATTCAATTATTTTTGGAAAGACGATTCAAATATTTTTGGAAAGATTATTTATATATATTTCCATTGATATTAGGTTTTCTTCATGATGAGGTCATTTGATGTAGTTTCTAAGTCATTCTTTGGATAGGAAGGTTTTTGCTAGTGCAGGACATGATGTGTTTTGGTGCACATTTGGAGTTATTTGAAGAGATGGATTGGGAGATGATACCCATCACCTGTAATGTGAAGAGGGATGAATTTTTCATCTAATGAATCTATTTTGAGGTATTTAATGTTTGTATAAATATGTGTATTAGCAAATCTTTTGAAACAAATTTTTGGGCAAGATGATTTGGCGAAGGTAAAAGTTACTGTGGTTTGAGAAGGAGATTGATTCAAGGATTATAACTTGCTTAGAATTTTTATACAGCTTCTTTAATTTCCATCAAGTTGTTACATGGCATGGTTTGGATCAGTTTAAGTCATTTTATGGCATAATGAACTTTCTAAGGTGTTGAAGGGCGGAGGAAACTACTATTTTGAGAAGTACAAAGAGCATTGGGTCCAATAATCAAAATAAATTGATTTTTTGAGATAAATTTAGACCATATATGATGTTTAAATATTATTTTAAACATGTATGATGATTTTTTAGAGCTTGAATAAAAATATTTTTTGGATTAGGAGTTTTTATCATCCCAATGCAAGGGTTTTTTGGGATTTTTAGTGCATGGATGAAATGTTTTTGCTAGGCCTACCTATATGGGTCAATTTCGAATGTTCTAGAGATTCTTATGGGATTTTTTTAGGCTTGCATTTTCATACAAGTGGAGGTAAACCAACCTCTTTTGAATTTGAATCAAGGAGAGGCTATAAAATGGAGTTTTTGGGTATAATGGTGCTAATCTTTTAAAACCCCTTTTATCTTCTTTTGAAGAACTCGTTTTCTGCAAAGCAAAACCCTTTAGGCCTAACCCAAAACCCCTGGAATTTCATTATATGAAAAAATCTGGTTATTTTTTCATGGAGTGGATTTAGAAAAAAAAAGTTTGTGTCATTTATTTGAGAGCGAGTTGAAGAAGGAGGGATGATTTGAAGACTTGAGCTTGGACGATATCTTCTTTTCATAGTGATGTTACTTGCAGGTGTCTGAATTATTTTGCAGATATAATATTGAGTTGTAATAATTTGGAAAGAAGTATACCTTCTTGGATATTTATGGGACAAGATTGTTCATCTTGATACATATTCATTGTACCTTGTTGATCATTGTTGAAGACATTACTCAAAGTGATCTAATTTGAATATCTATATAAGTGTGTGGATATGATTTGATTATCAATACAAGTGGCTTTATGTTTTTATCATTGTGATCTTTGCATTGAGAATATTTCATTGTGAAGACTATATGTTTTGATGTGTTCTACATGAGTTTATGTGATTAGGGTTTGAAGAAAAAGTGTAAAAGTTTTATTAGGGATTGATTCACCCCCCCCCCCTCAGTCCTTTTCACCTCCAAAAATTTAGTCTTAACTTACTAAAAAAATCCTTCATTCAAGAAATTTTTTCAAAACCCTAGTGATGGTTTAGATGACTTCCCAGGTGAACCAAAAGGTTTATAAAATGCAATAGATACCAAACCAAACTCCCAAATTTAAATCAAAAGTCCTCTTTACCCTTCTCCATGTTTCTATTTTAACATTAAGGGAAAAATAATGAATATTCTTCATAAATAACACATTTCTCACTCTTATTGTACATTGAAGAGAGGTTTTCAAACAATCTAATAGTTTATCCATCAATCAGAGTTGTTACAAAAAATTACCTTATATAACTTCAAACAAATTTGTTACACCCTTCATTAGGGTTCCAAAAAAAGAAAGAATCTTTTCTTCAAGTTAAAATGCCAAGACTAATAAAAATGAGCACTTTTCCATCCTGCAATAGAGTTCTTGAGAGATTTCAAGGAAAACAACTTAACAAACTATTGAATATTCCTCAAGATCTAATGAAAGCAAGTAAATAAGTCACTCATACAATTTATGAACTTCTTTCAAGATTGGAACTATTAGTTTAATGCTTCATAAATTTCCTAGACATAGATTCAAAATTGTCACATATTTCTTTGCAAACAAAATTCCTTCAAAAAATTCTTGGAGATCCTCCTTCTTTGTGTCATTTGAATTAATCCTCCTAAAATATTAGTTACAAAACATATTTATCTCCATTTTCCTATCAATCCACCCATAACTAACTGTTATGGTCTTAAGGAAAGGTCATGTCTTGTAGAAAAGGAGCTAAAACAAGCTTTATGAACTACATGACCAAACAAAACACTATGAAAAGTCTCATGAAGACACCGCAATGGTTCCAAATCCCCTAACATGTTTACTACCACATCCTATACCCTTACACATCATGCTAGAAATCCAAAAAGGCTCAAACAAATTCAAATATTCCAAAATGTGGGAAAATACATAGTTTAAATTTTTTAATACTTAAACTCAACTAAATAACATGAAATGAATTCTAAATACTTCCTAAGGAATCCTCACCCACCAAACAAGCCAAAATTTTCATGAAAACCCTAAATGTATACTAGGAGAGATGTTATTACATCATAATCCCAAGGTCATAAGTTGATTTCCCCATAAACTTTGGTTTTACATGTTTGTCTTATTTTTTCTTCTAGTTGAAGATGATCTTCTTGATGTGGACGTTGATTGAATACCATGCTTGCTTTGTCTTCATCAACTGCATCATACCTTATACAATATTTTTTATCCTTTTAAATGGTCATGTTCTTGATCAAGGAGATATTTCTAGGACTATTTTTTATGTTCTCCACCTTGTGCCTAAGAATAAACACCTGATTCAACTTCATATAAGATGAATTTTCATTATTCATGACTGCTAGAGTATCCCTTTCATCTTATTTTTTTCTTTCTTGAGTCATCTCATCCTTAAGATTTGAAAATACTAACTTTTTCTTGACATAATCTTATTCTTTTGATTTCTCCATTATCTCAGTTGTCCAATCCGCATACACAAAACTTAGATAAAGATTAGATTGAGAAAATTGATACTCATCAACCTTCTTAAGCTCTTCTTCCATCTCTTGTGTGTTTCCTTCAACTAAATTTTCTTATATTTCTTCTATCACTTGCAACTCATTGTCTTTTTGGACTGTTTAAACCCATATTTCAAGACTGTTTTCACCTTGCTCAAGATTTGTTTTCTTCTTAGCTTCATCATGCTCTGTATCTTTTTCATTCTTTCTAATTTTTTACACTCCTCAGATCTCTTTTGTCTTCTTTCCTCATGTGGTCTACAGATTCACATACCTCACCTTCTTTGCTCACTCTTCTTTGTAAATTTTCTTGGTATTATTCTTCTCCACTAATATATTTCCATATTTTCTTCATTGTACCTTATTTTCCTTTCATCATTCCATCTTCTCTATTAGTTATACCTTTTATAGTTTCATGACCATCTTCTTTCCTTTTTTGAAATTAAGTTTCCATACTCATTAACATAATTCTAGGATAGTTCTCACTCCATACTAGGATTTCATTCTTTGGGTTCAATGTGTGTTTAACTCCATCCTTCATGAATGTATAAGTGCTATCCCATCCATCATGAATATATCTTCTATCAAAATTGCACATCCTTCCTAACAAGAGATGACAAACATCCATAGGGATTACATCACAAATAACATCATCATTATACCTACCAATCTAAAAATTAACCAAAAACTACTCACTAAGAAACATTTGATGATTTCTTTAAACCCATTATACCTCATATGGCTTAATATGCTTCAATCTTTTTCAATTTCAAATTTTTAACAATTTCTAAAGACACTAGATTGTCTGTGTTACCATTATCAACAATAAGATTTCAACACTTACCTCTAGACTTGAACATGATCCTGAATATAGTTATTATTTGAGATGATTCTTCACTCTCTTTATTTGCAATCATTAGCACTCTTCTCATCATTAATTCTTCTCATATTTTAGGTTCATCTTCTTGTGTTATTGAAACCACACTCTCCTCTTCTTCACCTTCCACAATTTGATTTCTTATTTCTCTTCTACTGATACTTGTTTGTGAATTATTTGGAAAATCATATGATTTATGACCAACATACCTATTGTACTGAAAACATCTTCTTGTAAACTCAACTCTTCTTCTCTCATAGTTCCCTCTTATAGCACCTTGTGCTTGTGAACTTGTTTCTTTGCATGCTTTTCCTTTTTCTTGTTGTTTTTCCTTACTTTCTCTGTTGTCCTTTACCTATGATATCCTTTCCTATGTACTCTCTAACATGTTTCATTCTTCTCCTATTAAACTTATCTTCAACCTTTAAGGCCAATTGATAACACTCCTCAAGTGTCCTATGACTAGCAAGACTCAACTCATCTTGTAAATTATATCTCAAAAAATTAAGATATCTAGCTATATTTTCCACATCATCCTCTATATTACATGATCTAATACTCAACATTTAAAACTCTTCAATATACTCTTTGAAACTTATCTTTTTTTGTCTCAAATTCTGAAGTTTTCTATACAAACTAGTCATATAATCATTAGCAAGGAACTTACCTTTCAACTTAGTTACCATTATGTCTCATGATCTAATCTTAAATTTGTTTTTCTTCACTCTTTCCTCTTGTATGTAATCCCACCATAAAGATGCATGACCCTTCATCTTGGTTCTAGGAAAATTCACCTGTTGTTTTTTAAGTATATTCTCAAAATCAAAGTATTTTCCTAACTCACCTAGATCCAATCAAGAATCTCCTCACCATCTAGGTTTCCTGCATACTCTGGAATCTCCATCCTAGGATTTAATTCTTGTCTTTATAATTCTCTCAAAAACCTCTCAAAAATTTGTTCTTCAACATATCTCTCTTCTTCAACAACTTCAAGTGGTATTTGAACTATTTTATCTTCTTGGTCACTCAAATCACCTATATCTATTCCTCTTATTTGGTTTTATTTAATGGATGAGATCCTTGCATCATAATTCACTTTTATATTCCTCAACTCCTGTAAGGCTGCTCAATTCCTATCACATTCCTTCTTGGTGGCAATTTGGCTCTTCTAAACAATCACAAATATATCCATTTCTTCTTCTGTAGTGTATCACATTGTTTCCAACTTCTTCAAATGCATAACCAAACTCTAATACCAAATTATGTAGTGCACATTTACACTCAACCACCCCATAATGTTAGTACAATCAAAATATTTCAACATTGTCCTAACTTTGCAAAACTAGACACTTTCTCCAACCAAGAAACCCTTCAATACTTCAAAGATTTGGATATAGAGCCAAAATTTTCTTGTGCTAACTGTGTATCCTATTCTTAGGATATAATCCATGTTATAGCAACCACTAAAAGGAATAAAAACAATCAAAAAATTAAAATTCTCTTACCTTCACCAAAATTTTCTCATTTGGCTTCTTAACGACAAAGTTGATGGCTGAAACTAGTTGGGAACAACTCTTAAATCACCAAAGAAAACTAACACCTGATTTGGATACCCATTAGGCTCCTTGTGATTATTACCAAATTTTATTCCTATAATCTCAAGGAAAGTCACTTTTCTATCACCTTCTTCTCCACTAGTCAACCTTAGTTCTAGTAATCCTTCCTTAAAGGTTTTCTTGGCTTATCTCTTCTGACGAGTTTAAAAATTTAATGAGGGTATATTTAAGTACTCTTTATCCCAAATATATTATTGACAAATTTTTGTGTAACAACTTAACTCCTAAATGTTCCTTTTCAACTCTGTTACTCTCTTTTAGGCCTAATTAGGCTTTTTACTCTCAACGGTTTATAACGCAGACTAAAGTGGGAAGAATTGTAAGAATATAAAATATGTTTTGAGTAATTTTTTATTTTTCAATCTTCACACAAAATTTTGGGTTCCAATTCTTCTTCTAAGCCCTTCAACTGTTAATAGAAAAAAAAATTCTTAGGCCTCAAATCAACTCCTATAGGCTTGCAAACCTACTGGTATAAACTTTGTTCTTTGGGAGAAACCTCAAGTCTTATGCCTTAAATAAAATCCTCACACTCCTAAGATATTTGGTATGAATTTACAATTCATAATATGCTCATTGACCAACTTAACCCTCTATTTCTTTCACCTATCTCCTTTGAATTTGCCATTGTATCCTACAGACCTCTCATAGAACTTTTCATGAAGAACAGACTTATGGAATCTTATGAGGGTCTAAAAATTTAATAATATCATTTAGGAATCCTTCTAGATTATAACTCACCAATATGAAGTCTTAACTTACTGCCAAAATCCTTCATTCAAGAAATTTGTTTAAAACCCTAAGGAGGGTTTACATGACTACCCGGGTGAACCAAAAGGTTTATAAAACACAATAGATACCATACCAAACTCCAAAATTTGAATCATAAGTCATCCTTACCCTTATTTATGGTAATGTTTTAACAATGAGGGGAAAATAATGAATATTATTTAGAAATAACATATTTCTCACCTATATTGTGCATTGAGAACAAAGGTTTTCAAGTCATTTGATAGTTTATCAACCAAACATAGTTTTTATCTTCACCAAATAACCTTATATTACTTCAAAAATAGTTTTTACACCCTCCATTAGGGTTAAATAGAAAGGAAACAATATTTTCTTCAAGCTAAAATGCTAATACTGATAAAATTGAGCACTTTCCCATCCTGCAGCAGAGTTCTTAGGAGATGCCAAGGAAAACAACTTAAAAAACTATCGAATAAACATTAAGATATAATGAAAGTAAGGAAATAAGGAATTCATACCATTTATGAAATTCTTTCAAGATTGGAACTATTAGTTTAATGCTTCACAAATTTCCTAAACACATATTAGAGACTATCACACATTTGTTTGCAAATAAATTTCCTTCAAAAAATTCTTGGAGCTCTTTCTTATTTGTGTCATTTGAATGAATCCTCCTCAAATATTAGTTAAAAAACATATTTATCTCCCTTTTCCTCGAAATCCACCCATAACTAATTGTTATGGTCTCAAGTCAAGGTCACATCTTATAGAAAAGGAGCTAAAACAAGCTTTATGAACTACATGAACAACTATACACTATAAAAAAGTCTCGTAAAGGCACCACAATGGTTCCAAATCCCCTAACATGTTTACTACCACCTCCTACACCCTTACACAATATGCTAGATATCCAAAAAGGCTCAAACAGATTCAAAATTCAATTTTTCCAAAAAGGTAGGAAAATATATAGTTTGAATTTTTGAATACTTGAACTCAACTAAACAACATGAAATGAATTCTAAAGACTTCCTAGGGACTCCTAACCCACCTAACAAGATAAATTTTTCATGAAAATCCTAAATGGATGCTAGGAGAGATGCTCCTACATGAGGTCCACATTCAATTATAAGAAAACAACAATGTAAGCAATTAGTGTGACTAACAAACTAGAGACACACAGTTCTTTCGATTCATCAATAAAGGACACAAAGTTCCTTCTTGGTTGTTCAAGATCACTATGCTTGAACTTTTGTAAAATATTGAGAGAATAGAGGGAAAAATAAGCAAAGTAAATGGAAGAAATGCAGTTCTTATTTCTTTTGTAGTGGTGATACAAAGCTCAAAAACCAACAATAATCCACAATTAGTATAGAAATAATAACTTTCAATATCCCTTGGAATGGAGAAGCCATTCCAATTTATAGCATTGCAAATTGTCTTCTCATCTACCCCCCACATGACCTTTCAAGTTCTTATTCCACTTGTGACTTTTCATTTTCCTAGGAAGTGAGTAAATAAGACCCCTTTTTATAAATCAAAAGGGACTGTTACAATGCAACATTAGAGAGTAACTTAAGTGAAAAAGACAAAATTTCATGATTACATACAATGAGGAATTAGAAAGGGGGGAGAAGAAAGAGAGAGGAAGAGAAAAGAAGAAGGGATTTGACTAACTATTTGATGTAGAATCTCCCTATGATGAATAATAAACTCCAAATAACTTCAGTAGAAGATACTTGATAATAAAATTTGTGCCCTTGACCTCCTTGTTATATCGAGCCACTACAAATGCTACCTTCTCAGAATGTGGGATGTGCACATGTTCCAAAGTATTGAGCCAAGTCTCAAGAATGCTACCAAGCCTTATGCACTATGTGAATCAATTCTCATGATATTTTCCAGTATTAGAAATAGAGCCTCTAATCTCTCTAAGGGATTCTAAATTATTTTCATTGAATGAATCAGGTTCTTCTGTAGCTATCTGGACCAACTCTTGAAAGGAAATCAAGAGTATTTCTAAGGATGTGTTCTCACTGAGTGAAGGTGTTCCCAATTCTTGCACACTTTGTTACAATCTCATATGAGATCCCAAATACATTTTATTTACAAGCCTTAAGCTCAGAAATGACACCATTATTCACATCACACCTTGCAATCATTATGCGGGACCACATGGGGGACAAGTTCTCAGCAATGGATGAAAACACATTATGATTCACTAAGAATTAAGAGTCAAGAGAGTTCATATGAGAGACAAATGAGAGAAGACTTTCCCAATTGGTATTTTCCTTCTCAATATTTATCCTAGTATATTTTATCTTTGACATAGTATCTGAGACATATTGAAACAATGAAAGCACCTTAGGCAGAAAATTCTTCCCCTTTTTAATACTAATGTCCACCCATTTATCATTGGATCTACCATGCATGGTGAACACCTGAGCTCTCTTGATTGTCTAGGAATCAAAGCTATAAATGGGAAATATTTCTTCAATTGGAGGCAAGTATGATGAACCCGATTTAAGAAATTATTATACATATGAAGAAAAATTCCTAACATGTTCCTCCAATTAATCAATGGTTTGCTTATATTCCTCATTCTGTGCAAGGATCTGAGTTGAATATTCCTTGAATAAGTGAGCATAACCCTTGTGGGTATCTTGACCCAAAGATACATTCATCATCACATTATCATCAGGTGTCATTTATTTCACGGGCTTATTTACCTTCAAACGTGTCACCTCCACATATTGAGCTCCATAATCCTCGGTGTAGAAACGTGAAGTTGTTTATGATTTCTTACCCTATTTGGCCCTTATATATATCGATATGGCATCAAGTTTATGTGTCACTACTTGTTGCACCATCCTTTATTATTCTCCAAGTAATTCATTTACCCATGAAAAATAATTAGTATGTGTGTAAATGAAACTAGGCATCTCACGTTCTTCGTAAGGGACCAAAGCATGACTGAGATGAGCTGATTCAAGACCTTCAGTAGGAACACCTAGATCTACCAAATTATTAGGATACTGAGAAGGATCAATCTCACCTAGTTCAAGTTGTTTTGTAGGTTTTTATTTTACCTTAAAAATATTATAAACCTCTAGATAAGGATATACTTCAACATCATCAACTTTCTTCCTCATTCTCTTTCCCAAATGAGATGAACCTGCATCCTCATCAGAGACCCTACGAGATGAAGTGAGAGGAGATTTCTTAGGAAATAAAATTGGTTCACCCCCTTCAATTCTTGAAACCCTATTATTTTTGTACTATTTATTGGTCCTCTGAATGAAATTCATGGTTCCTTCAGCATCCTTGTCATCAAATCCTCTGGGTTCAAATGTGCCACATCAATATTTCCCACATTCGGGTACTCGGTGGCCAAGATGGATATTGGCTTGAATTTGGCATCTTTGATAGGGATGGATGGATATATGGATATATGTGTGAAATTTGGACTTGATATAGATACTTACTATTTTTAGTAAGCCACATCCCACCCTCAGATTCTATTTTTAGACAATTTTCCCAATTTTAGATTTTTCCCAATCTGTTAAGTTCTAGACTTGAGGAATTACATAGAGGTCTTAAAATTATATATTTTTTATTTTTTGGTTTTCAAAACTTAATATGTTTATAATGGATCTAGTTTCAACTTACCAAAAATAGAAGTGTGCCTTTTGAGTTTCAAATCGGGCTTAAATAAATTTTACTAGATTAGGTTTTTATTCTAATCTCACGCTCCAGATTTTAGGTGTTTTCAATCACAAGAACTCCCGAGATCTGAAAAGGAAAAAAAAAAAATTTTTTGTAATATTCATGTGGCTTCCATAAAAAATGTAGAGCATCAATGGGAACAATTTTTGCTTCATCTCCAAAGCGTTCTAGAAAGGAAGCTTTAGGAAATGTTTCATGGCAAACGGAGCTAGGATTTGAGAGTTATGAGCAAAAAGGTGTTTTCACCAATGGAGGGTTCTAAAAAATTTGGGTAGCATACCAGCAACAATGGGGGTTGTCAAAACATTACATAAATTAGTTAAAATGTACTAAGTATGAATATTATACTCACCCCTCCTTCACAAATAGCTAACTCACTTTTAACCCACCCTTCTTAACCCAAGTTAGATGAGATGAGAAGATGGGTTAAAAATTACTAAATGGGTCTTAGATCCCCTCATGTACCTTATTTAGTGAGGGTAAGGTTCAAAGGGACTTCATTGGTTTAAAAATGCATCATGGGGTCTATCATCATGAGAAAGGGGTCCGAAATGAAAGAGAGTGAATGGATAACATAACATAGGCACTAAGTTTTAATTTTTAAGTGATGCAACCTTCTCCTCCTCCTTGGTGGAACATTATAGTGTCCCCCATGTACCTTTAGTGAAGGTAAAAATGGACATGATAATGCTCAAAAGGTAAAAAGAGTTATCTCAACATGAGAAAGGGGCCAAGTCTTTAAGTGAGTTGAAAACACATTTCTAACACCCAAAGTTGTCTTTTAAGTGATGAAACTTTATCCTCCTCCTTGGTGGTGCATTCTTTTCCCCCATGTTCCTTTTTACTTTGGTAAAATGGAAAATGGGAAATCAGGGGTCTCTAATTGTGCATTTTCCACTTTTAGAAGCTGGGTGTCTCCATTGCACTGCTGAAAAATAGCCTACTATAGTGTCTTATTTTCTTGAGAGATTTCCTTGGTGTTTCCTAGGCCAAAATGATATCATTTTGAGTTAAAAAACCAAATTAATCCAATTTTATCAGTTTTAGCAATTTATTCTACCTCCTTGAATTTTAGGCCATATTTTAATTCTGGTCACAGGTGTTTCTCGAATACTCCAACTACCACCAAAGGAAAATATGCCATTTTATCTAAATCAACTTATGGTACATGTAGAGGATCCCATTTTATCCACTTTTGCATTTGAATCAACTTCTAAATTTTCTTGGAATTCCCAGAATATTCAATTAACTCTTCACCAGGATCAAAGGTCTTTATTTGCACTGTCTGAGCCAATATATGAAAAATATCCTCCTCATAATCCCTTAAAACCTTTTTGCATAATGAATTAGAGAATATTATATTTACAATGATTATTTTATTGATTTCCAATTCCTCCCAAGGATTTTGATATTTCTGGAACAAGCCAACTGAATTTTTCACGTACTTTCATTTCCTTATACCATGCTACAAATAGCCCAGTATTACATAACGTGTTCCTAAATCTGATTTTTATTCCATAAATTTCCTAAACTACCTCAAATGATTGCATATATCTACCACACACTTCTTGGAATATTTAAATTTTCCTAGTTCATTCCCGCATGGTGCTCACCATGTGCAAAAAGGCCAAAATAGCACTTTTGGAGCCTCTAGAAACACTTATCTTCTCCTGGATCTAGAGATCTTAATGAATCAAATTGAATTGGATCTCGTGTACATGAAACACACTTTAAAATCATAGTATCACATTCCTCCTAGCCATTGTGATGGTAACAGAGAAACTAAGTTGGCCAAAGGACATGTTTACATTGACTGGGATAGGGATTTTCAATTGAGGATTAGGTTGTCATGACAAAAAAAAATTAAATTTTTCATGCTACACATTTTGCATGACAATAAGAGTGTAAGGATATTTTGGTGAATGAGGTGAGTTTCACTTGATTATTTATGATTTTGCAGGTGATTTAAGTTATAAAGGTTGACTAAGGAGGAGTAAGTGACCCAAATAATAATGTGTAATGAATATTTTGGGACCAAATTGAGCAAGGTCAAAACAATACAATAGGGTTAGGACCATACGAACATTCCTTACCCTACTATATTTTTTACCTAAGATTGATAATCTACAATGTGAAGTTTGGAAGTTGATAAGTGGTGTTTTTTATTGTATTTCGTGCATTCAATTCTCATAAATTGTGAGTAGATGAGTGTTTAAAATCAAGCAAGCTAGACAAGAGACCTAGGTATGTGCCAAATGAGAATGGGTAAAGTGCACTTGTTTGAGCGAGAGAGAAATATCAAGAACATCATTTTTAAAGAGTATAATTATGAAATTTGAGTGTGTACACAAGGACAATATTCCCTTGATCAATGATTTTTTCGACAATGAGATTTTAATTGCATGCATTGATTGGTCGAATGACCATTGGTGTGATTGAAATCACAATAGTGGTTTTCTTGATACTAAGATGGTTTTGGTGTTTTTTTATCATGTGGTTTTATTGGTGGACGAGTGATCATGTTTACAATTTTCAATCAATGAAAAAATGGTGGTTAGGGATTCACCAAAGGGGGTGAAGTGTCTTCACTTAGTTGTATGTTTATATTTCCCCTAGCTTAGTGTGAGGTATAATATAGGATTTGTGTGGAACATGGGATGAGTCAGTTGATGTTTATGTTATAGGGGTTGAATTATATTGATGTGACACATGGGACAAATTGGATTGGTGTGGTGTAGGAATTTAAGTAGGTCGATGTGGCACATGGGCCAAATTGGATTGGTAAGGGACAAGGGCTAGGTTAGATTGGCTGGGCTCAAGGGTTGCAGTGGATCGATATAGTGCAAGGGATGAACTAGACTAGTTAGGCTCAAGGGATAAATTAATTTGATATGGCATAGAGAATGGATTGATTTTTAATTAGGTGAGTTAGTATTGATAGGAAGTTCAAGGTGTTTGAAGAGAAATTCAATTGGGTGAGGCTCATGGGCTTGAGTAGGATTGATTGGTGGATGGGATTGATTGGGTGATGAAGGTTGTGAAGTTGGAGGGATGTGATTTCACTTTTTTTGAATCTATTTCATTCCTTTTCAATATTTAAGAATGTTTAACATATATAAAAATGATGAAATAATGCAACATGTCAATATTCTTATTTAATTTCAAAATGTGGCTTAAAAGAAAAGATGTATACCCATGCCTAAGATGTTGAGAATATTGGAATAATTTTCATTGACGTCAAAGAATTAGTTTCTATTGTCTAAATCTGATATGGTCATAGTTTTTATCATCTGGAGATAGGAATATTAATGATTTGGAGCTTACAATATAGTAAAATCAGATCTCACCTAACTGATAATCGTCTATTATCCAGAGCTCGCCTAAGAATGTCTATTGTCCATATATCACTTAAACTTGGTCACAATGCTTATCATCTAGAGCTCAGAGTGAATGGTGTTGATATCCCCTAATGCTTATCATCCCGTAGCTAAAATTATAAATGGTCTAAAGCTCATAAGTATAAATGGTTCAGAGCTAGTTAGTATGATTGGTTCTAGAGATCGAAATGTAAATGGTTGGAGCTCGATGAATATGTTTCTCGTTTAGAGATTAATGGTATATTTTCTTGTCTAGAGATCACCCGAGTTGGAATTATGAAGCAGGCTCATTCCAGAGATAGTGTTAGTATTGATTTCGAGATGCACTTGAATAATCAGGAGTATTATCTATTAATTCATTTAAAATAATAAGAAGACAAGGAATTTGAGAATAAAATATACATTAAGTGGTGAGGGAATGTCAAAGGTCAATAATTGTTGGCATTATTATCTAACTATGGAAGGCCAAAGGCCACTAAGCATCAATGATATTTTTTTTAGAAGACCTAAGGCCACAAACTGTTTTCTAGATAAATCAGTTTTGAATCTCCATCATTAAAAGGAATATTTCTCATTCTATGGAAGTAAAATAAAATATTATAATAATTAAAGGATGATGATTTACTCTCATATTCCTTAACATCAACATCAAATCCTACCCATCCTCTATTTTTGTGTTCATATTTGAATAATGGTCCGAATCATGCTCTAATGCCCAAGAAGATTAAGATTTGCATAAGAAGTTATAAAGGCATAAGAAGTTGAAAGGATAGAGTGGGTCTACAAAAATTTTATATATATATAATTTAAAAAACTTAGGCATAAGACAATGTAGCTGTAGAAGAAAAGATAAAGAGATATCATTCATAGTAGACTGCTGAAAATTGTACAACAAAGAAGAGAAGGGGAGAGTGATTTCTGGAATAGTATATAAAGTAGATTTCTAGAACAAAAGTGAAGAGTAAGAAACAAGAACAGATATAAATGATAGATTAAGAAATTTGATTTCATTATTTGCATATGCATCTATGTTGAAAGTGTGATCTGATTTTTGTATGAAGACAGGAAGAAGGCACACCAAACAAGTATTTTACATTGTCAAGCAACTACCATTTTTTGAAGCACATTGTCTTAAGGCTGACAGAGTTCGTGGTGGAAGAAGTGACCTTACAAACTTTAATAGGAAAATATGTGTCATGTACCATATCAATACACATTAACCATAATTATCTTATTATGCATGATAGATCCATTCAATGGATACCTGATACAAATTTCGATAGTAGCACACTATCTCTTCACCATGAATATCCATTTTTTGCACTATAGGGAAAGTAAACCCACTAGTATATGTTTCTAAATTTGCACCACTTAAATCCTATCAATGATCTACTTCGGGATTCCATATTCATTTGAGAACTTACTCAACTTAGAGCACCAACCCCAAATAAGTTAAGCACCTACTTAACTAGGTTTTAGCAAGCATCAACTTGCAAGCAATCACAAACTCCCTAAGTGACTTAGCACCAACTGAATCACATCTATATTTTTGGCACTTTATGTTTAAGACAACAATTGACACTTGGAAAAATAAGATTGGAAAAATGATAAAAATAATTAGTAATCCCTTATGAAAATTGATAAATAATGACACATTAAGTACAATGGTGTGTCCAATCTTCAACCAAGTCAACAATCATCTTAAGACTTGATATAGGCATGCAAAAATGTAATGTTCATAGGCTGACCACCTATCATGAAAGATCAAAATGATCCCTCTGCCACATGGTTTTTAACACCTTGGTACTAATCAAAGATGCAATATCTTTTTACTCAATCACATAAATATTGCTCACCGTATGATCTTACACAACAATTGAATCCCTGAAAGATCTCTTTTGTAAAAAATCAAATAAATATGCCTTATATATTATTGAGAATTTACTCTCCCCTTGTTAAATCAAACAATTGACACTTGGCATCCACCTGATACACACGCACCTGTCATTCTACTTAGAATATTCCTCTACCTTTTCTCATACTCACAGCTCAGTCCATTCTTCATAGTCAATCTTTTTATAGCTTACACATACTTGATTGATCTTCATTTTCTCCATGTTTAGCTTAAATATTTTCTTCCTATTCAATAGTCTACCATTCCATATATCGGTTGATAAGAAAATAAGATTTTTTTACTAATGAAAAATAGTTAATATGCTTACAAAAATAATTCAGCCAATTCAAAAAATGAATTAAAGTTCTCTCTTCTTTAAAAGAAAATCAAATATTTGCCTCCTTTATAAAACTTTATATTAAAAAATTAAATGACATCTTCTAAAATAAAACTTGACAAAGCATAAATAATTAATTAGTTCTATTAAAGGCTATAATATCTACTCTTCGGCAGTATAATAACATCTAAGAGTCAACAAAAATAATATTCCCTATGTGACACTTCAAAAACCTATGAGTCAGACTCTTTCAAATTAATATTTTCATTGACTATTGTCTGTTGGCATTCCATATCAATTCATTACATACCTACTCCGCGGACATTGCGTAATGGTTATGTACTAGATGTGTTCTAGCTACATATTGGCTACGTACTCATAGACAACTTAAATTATTCCATACTATTTACACAAACACTAATCTTTATGATACATCTCCTCGACATCCTTCTCTACTTGCTCTTAGCAATTTGTTGTTTTCTCCATAATAGATCAACCATACTTTATTACATCCTCTCCACAACTCCCTCTAAACTTAGTCCATTTCTCTCCTCATCAACGTATACTTACAATATTCATTTTGAATCTCTTTTATATCATATTCATTTCACTAAAATATAGCATGAGTCAACTAAATGTAAAACAAAATATAACACCAAACACAATCAGCCATAATCTATAAAATTTGTTTCCACTTCCTTGGAATAGTCGGCATGTACCTTTGCATCTTCAACATTTTCTTGACATGATTTCAAATCAAATTGCAATCAAATAACAACTTCTATAATAATTCATATACTATCTTCAGACTGAACACTCTACGAGCTATGTCTATCTCACCAAAATATACATCAAGCTCCACTTTGAGCACATACCATTTTAGTTTTTTTATCAATGAATTCTTCAATAATTTTTTTGTTTCTACTATCCTTTTCTTCATCTTTGACAAACATCAATGATCCATAACCTTTTATGTCTGTAAGATATTTGATCTTTCTTTGACATCATTGACAATTATTCCAACAATCTCCCCCTCTATCATTGATGTAAACCAATATCAGAAGCACTATGGAAACCACTCTATTTCTCTCCCAATATGAATATTATACACCATTATCCCCCTTTGAAATTAATTACAAATATATATCAGAAGCTTCTTGATTCTCCCCTTTTAGATATCACACTTAGAAAGTACCATATTAGAAGCATAAACCAAACCTTCTCCCCTATATACAACACAATACTTTTTTGTAGGCCACTGAGTTGCTACCCCTTTCTTTAACTCTCCCCCTTTGACATCAATGGAAAAGGATTTAAAACTCTAAAAAAACTCCCCCTTAGATTATGCATCTGTTGATCTCTATCTAACTTGTTTGCACTATGACAAGGAGATGATTTTCTCCCCCTGATTTTATTCTTCTCTCTTAAAAATTATCTACACCATGATACTGATGCAATTTTATTTGCTTATGCTTTATAATACTTACTTCTTTTGTATCTAAGATATCAAATTTTTTCCCAAAATTAATCAACACAACCAACTCAATACACTTCTTACATAACTTCAAATGACTCAGCTCCATGAGTCATCCAAGTAACCTCTTTTAGCACTCTTCAATCAAATTTTCATGTGCCTCTTCTTCTCATATTTTGAGCCCAAACTACTCATTAACTATTTAAAACTCTTGATATAAAATAATCACTAATACCATTTATCTACATACCTTGAACCTTGCATCTTGTCTAAAAATATTTTTTCTTTATCATGGCATCTCTTGGTTATACTATACTTTCGTAAATTCCTCTTTACACTTTCCCATAGTTGATTCATAGCTTGAAAATGGTCTTATTATTATTATATCTCATTCTTGTAACTTCTTTAGGGTATTAAAAGCTTTGTTACACTTACCAAAAAAAAATATCAGATATATGTTACTGCAAACACTTCTTCTCCTCATTGAATACTGGTCTCTCCATAAGCTTTCAATTTCAATCTTTAACATTTAATTGTCCTCTACATCTAAATACTTTTTATCTTATTTTTTATCATGATTTCCTTTTTTCCACTGAGGTATCTTACTTTCTTCTACCAACTAAAATGCATCACAATCTAAAAATACATACATACATACATACATATATATATATATATATATATATATATATATATATATATATATATATATATATATATACATATATACATATATACATACTTATTACATTGTTGACAAAACAATTCATTCTTTTACATTCATTTTATTTTCACCCTTGACATTGTAGGAAAATATATCATGTGCTTATTATCCAAGTATAGATTATTCTTTCTATAAAAACATCTCACCCTCATAACTATATGAGGAATCTCCTTCAGATTCATAGATAACCTCATCCTAATTATCACCAGCTTGCTCAACTTTCTCTTTTTCATTCTCATGATAACCATCCATTTACAAACCCTATAGAGACTCCTCTTTTTGAATTTCATTTTGTTCTAGCTTAACATCATTAAAATATGCTACCATCCCTTGGCCAATACATTCTTTATATTTCCTTTCCTTATTAGAACTCTCATGTTTTTCTTATGCTTCCAAACTTTTATGCATTCACCTTTGAGTTTAGCACATTCATCCACTTTCTTGCTTTTATTTACAATATTGCTTATTTATTTTCTAGTCTTATGTCCATAGTTTTCACAAACCTTCTTAATGTTCATCACCTTGTAAAACAACTCCATTGTTCTTTTGTTGAGTGATGAATGCCTCTATGAAGCCTAATAAAGACACCTCATTTCACAGAGCTCTACAAAAATGTGAATTTAGTACATTCCCATATCTCCACTCTTTTCTTAACCAAATTGCAATAATGAGGCTAATATTATTTATTTATGATCCTATTGGTCTTTTTTTGTACTTCTATCTTGATGTCTACATCATCTTTCTTCTCCTCTATCTGAACTGATATCAAATAGTCTTGGAACTCTTCAATATCTATCCTATGATATACCATAACAAATAACCACTTTAACTTATAGACTAATAAGGACTAAAATTTCCTATATTTGGATTCCACACCTTCGTTTGTCTTCTTTCTTGAACTCTAGGAGCTTCTATCTTCTTATTCTGTCTTGGTGATTCATGATGACAAAATCTTGCAATATGACCAATGTTATGAAAATTATAGAAAATAACATCACTCATACATCTTGATTGATGTGGAACATGATTTCTTAGATAGTCCCATGAGTACTTACTATTGGAGGGTCTTCTATCACTAGTTCTCATTTTGTAAGCATTAAAGATTCCTTGAAGCTCATCCATCTGTAATGTGTTTAGATCCTTAATTTCTTCCACAACAGAGACCTTTGAATGAAAATTAGATGCCGTATATCTCAATACCTTTTGTACCACTATTGATTCTTATAAATTTTCTCCTAAACCTCTTATGAAATTTACCATTTCATCTACTCTCAGTAGATAAGAAGCAATGTTCTCATTCTCCTCCATTCTCATACTTTCAAACTATCTTAGGTGGGTTTGCAACTTTTCCAACTTTACTTTGGTGTATCATTCGTATATGGTTTGTAACTTTTCCTAAATCCATTTGGTTGTATCATAATACATGACCTTAACAAATGTTTCCTCTGAAAGACCACATAAAATGGCAATCAAAGCTTTATATTTACTTTTACTAGCATTTTTTCCTATTGAATCAATTAGGGGTGTAGTAGGTATAGTGTAGCCATTGACCAATAATTGCCATATGGCATAACCTAATGAAATTAGATAAGTATTCATTTTGATGCTCCATAATTCATAGTTAGAGTCCTATTAAAGAGAGGAGCCTTATTGGTTGAGAAACATCCTGGAACCTAATTAGACATAATTGTGCTTCAAGGATCTCCTTTAAGTTATTAGGCCTACTCCAAAGGACCAATCTCTAATACCAATTGTTAGAAGAACAATTCACTGAGAGGTGGGGTGAATCAATGACCTTAAAAAATTTAATTCAATTATGTTCTACCATTCAACACACATTAACCATAATGAGCTTACTATGCATGAAAAGCCATTCATAAGAACATGAAATAAGATAGAACACACATATATGAGTGGGAAATCCTAAAGGTTAAGAAAACCCACTGAGAACTTATAAAAATAGAATATTTTCCTATAAATGATTACAAAAGTTCAAATTCAGTTGAGCACCCCACTCAAATTGGAGCACCAACCCCAAATAAGTTAAGCACCTACTTAACTAGGTTTTAACTATAATCAACTTGCAAGGAAGCACCAACTCCCTCAGTGACTCAGCACCAAATCACCCACCTCTGTAAATTTGTCACTTTCTTAACCCTGTGTTGCTTAATCAAAAAATGATGACCACCTTTCTTCCCTTTTACTCTTGATCACTCTTCAAACTACATGTTATGCTTCTTCACTCATCAATCTTCTTAACCTTGATATAGGCACGTAAACATTCACTCTCAGGTTGAACACCTTCTATTGGTGTCAGTAATTTTCCATGCCACGTGAGAGGTAATCTCACTTAGGTGAGGTCATAGGTCTAGGTGTCACTTAGGGTTCATCATGAGATTCCTTACACATCAGTACATCATATGGGAGTTACTTCCCATTCCAGGAATGTAACTCTTCTTCTCTACTTGAGAGGTCATGATTACTACACTAGGGGTTACATAAAACCCTCTATATGTACATCGACCTTCATTCAGATATATGAGATAGTACATGATATTTTTCCCTTGTTGAATCTTTACATGCACACTTGGTTGATGCTCGCTCCTCCATGAAACCTCATCACATTGTTGGAGAACAACTTGGTTGATGTTCACTCCATCCCACATGATCCTCATGCTTCGTTGTTTTGCATTCTATCTCATGGTATCATATCACATGTTGTGGGATTCATGTTACTTGTCATCTACCAATGCTCTTTAGCTCTCTGTTCATGTTTTTCAGGTTTCATGAGCATCCATCGTAACGATTATTCCAACCATGTCTTCATTGCATTGATTCGGGATTCAAATATTTTTTGTGGTTTCTAGTTTACGTTTGTTTGTGTTCATGGTTTTCTGGGGTTCGCATGTTATTTTTAGGACTTTAGGTTGCAGGTTCATAGTTTTTTATTAGTGTTTGTTTATGTTGGTTTTATGCATTTATAAGGTTATTAAAGTTTCTTTTTGGGTCCAACTCGACTTCATCTCACTGATTTGGTAACCAATCTTCCCCCTATCTCACCACCTTGTACATCATCCAACTCACTCATGCATTATTTTTCAACTCACCCTGCATAGTGTTCTCAACTCGGTCTGTATTTTTAATCTCTACATAGGGTTTTTGTTTGAGATTGGATTGGTCTTTGACTATTTGGGGTTGCACTATGATTATTATGAATCAATGTTTTGAATTCCACTCAGCCCTATTGTGTTGATGTTATTGCATTTATAGTTGTCACATACTCCCTACCAACTAAGCTCCCTCTACTGTGTGCCGAGTTCATCCATGTTGTGTTCGATCCCCCAAACCCTGCTCGACGTCCTTACACCTTCAATCACTTTTTCCTTGGAATTTAAATATAGTTCGACATTGTTTTCTCAAGCTCCAACCTCCTACATTTGAATCTTCCCTCACTTAATTGGTTTGTGCATGCGGACCCCTACTCCTCTATCACATGCAACTTGAAGCTCGATACACCATGACCACCTACCTCTGCATCAACCTTCGTTTCCACCCCGGTGACTTCCGTTTAATTCCCTTTATGGCTTAGTATCCATGTGGACCTTTCACCCTTGACACTCTAGACTCATCGCCTTACAACAAACCTGACAACCACCTACCTCTTGGTATTAAATCTATCACCTGTCCCAATGGTCACCCCATCTCGGTTCTAGGTTGACTCGCTGACTTCCTACTCGACTCGGCCCACTGATTCATCCTAAATCTTTCTACCTATATCCTCCCAAATTTCCAAACTGAGCTTCTAGGACTAGATCAACGAGATTCCTGAGCCAACTTACCAAGCTTCCTGCTCTATGTACCCTTTGGCCCCCTAGGACCTACTCTTTCACACCCTTTTATGATTTTTCACATTTTTCCTGATTTTTTCAAATTAGTGCATCTAATTAAGGGGGAAAAACAATAAAAATTCATTATAATAAGGGGGGATTATATTTTTGTAGACCTCTTTATATATGGTTATTGGGTATTTTAGGCCACTTTTCTGGATCACTACACTGTAGTACTTCTCTTTTCCTACAGCTAGTGAGCATGTCTGCCACAGCCTTGTGGCAAGAGAGAATTATTTTTTACGATGTAAGATGAATTTTATCTCACACTAAGTAGTTTACCCTTGTTCATGATTTTTCCATTTCATGCTTGATTTTGTGTCATTCCTTTACTTTCAACTAGGAGTTATTGTGTGCCTCCACTCTCATGTGACTCATTGCCTACTGCGAGGTGAGTGGTCAACTGTTCAATGTTGCATAAACACACCCTAATGTAATCACGCACTACTTATAAAGTGCCATAGACATGGGCTTATATTCTTCTAGGGTGTTGTATGTATATAAGATGCATTCTCGGTTGAGTATGACATCTTGAATTATTGCACCCTTCTTCTTGTGCACCTTGCACTTCTTGCTTCCACTTCCACATCATCGGAGGATGCTCTTTCCAGACTTGAGCATCCCAAGATCAATTTACATCCTTCGATACTTTTTCTTGTGAGAGAGAAATTTTATCTAATTCCCTCCACCACGCGCTAAAATTAGATAAAAAGCATATTACTAAATTTGATTAATCAAGAAGCCCCCTAAGTTAGCTCAGTTGTGCAGGAATGAGCTCATAATATTGATTGATGGTTTGTAGATAATAGGGGAAATGGATAGCCCTGCTAACATGACAAGTGGTGTATTTTAGAAAATGTGAAGATATTTTTGAGGATCAGGGACTAATGCGAGATGAGTCAAGCCTTCGGTAATTTTTGTAAGGACATAGCCAAATCATGGTAAAAAATGGAGGAAGGTGACTCAGCGAGTTGAATATGAGCCTCATTACCGAACTCGTGGAAAAGGAAAAGATCCGTGGAAGGGGCCACGTGTCATCTCGAAAAAATTCCAGAAATAGAGAGGGAGGAATAAAACCCCTCAAAATCCTATGGGACTTCCACATGGGGTCAAATGGTGAGGGCCCCACCGAAGAGAAGATCCTAATATCAATGTGTAACGAGCCTCATTATGAACTCGTCAAAAAAGCAAAAGAGTCATGGAAGGTTCCACATGTCAGCTCAGCGTACTTCCAAAAGATATAAGAAAAGTGAATACCCTAGAGATGTGTTTGGCCTCCACGTGGAGCTCGGCACAGATGGGCTTCGAACCTGAAGTAGGTTGCAAAATACAACACGTGAGAGTAATAATGAATCCCACCAAGAATTTTTAAATACTTAGATATTTTAATAAGATATGGAGAGGGAGAGGAAATTATTAACTTGTAATTTTAGCAAAAGATTTAAATACACAATCCCGTGTAGATGAGCAAGCTCGTGAAAACTCAAATTATCCACTTGAACTCAAATACCCATAACTTGAGCATCTCTTAGCAGAATCACACAAAATTGTTCTTGTTGGAATCATGAATCCATTCCTATTGCATAGAAATCAAGAAATCTATATCTTGATGAATATTTGAGGATGTATCTCTTAGAAAACAAGCTAAAGTCAAGAAGAAAAATGGAGAATGCTTGAGAATGCATTAAATGAGTATGGCCTTCATTATTCTCCAATGACAGGTCATGGGGGCAGTGTGAGGGAGATTTGTTAAATCCATTTCTATCACTTCACCCTAATTTATTACAACTTGTAAGTGGTTGAAGGGGAAATTTGGGGATTTCACTCTTATCTTCTTCTCATTCTATATATTGTAATCTGGAGCTCTATTCTAAGGAGTTAATCATTGATCCTTTAGGCCCCCTATTTCTTCTCTATTAGGGTTTGAACATGGAGCTCAAAACTTCTTCCTAAGCTTTGTAATGGAATTTTTCTTACATCTTATCTATTTTTTTTGTACTGTGCACATTTTTTGGAGCAATATAATATGTCTTGCGATGCATTTTGTCCATCCTTTGCATGTTTTTTACTTATCTCTACTAGTCTTTATTCACTACAGGTATATTGTGCATATTTCTAATGTTCACTTACAAGTTTTGGGAGATGTATTTAATGGGTTTGAAGTGGTTTTTTGTGTGAATCTATCTTTGGAGATGGATGGTGTGCTCTTTCCTTTTATACTCTTTCACATCCTCTAGTACACAAGAGGACATTGGAAGGCCTATAAATACGTGAAAGGAAGTTGGATTCATGGGGATTCGGAAGATCTTCTATTTTGAGATAAAGCTTCAAAGTTTGATTCAGTTGAGAGCTAGTGAACAAAGATTCTCTCTAGTCCTTGGACCTGGACATTGTAGGAGCAAGGAGTCTAGAAACTTTAAAATCTAAGTAAGTTAACTTAGAGGCACACGTCCCACCTCCCTAAGGTATCCCATGACTTTTTCAGTTCTATACACTTATTGATAATCATGTAATTGTTTTAAAATTGGCCAATGCCTGGTGGGACTCGAATGGAGAACAGTTTTTCCCTGGCACTGACCTGGTGGGGGATCCTCCAATAGAGGTTTCCAAAATATTTTTTTTGGTGTTTAGAGTTTGAATGTAATCTTCAATTATTTTCAATTTTCATTTCTGTCGCACTAGATAATCAGTCACTAATGCTGACTAATGTTTCATCCAAATGATGTCATTCTCTACAAAGAGCATACCTTAGAACTAACAAATTCCAGTTGTGATTTTGTGAATTTCCCAAAGCTAGAAGTTTACAGATCAGTATATGAGGTCTTATCAGAGCATGACTTCATATCCCTAGGACAGTGGTATTCAAATATTTCAGTTGTACCATCATCCTGTAATGAAAGTGGGGTGAGTGATCCAAATCAGCATTAGGGGGCCAAAAAGTCAGATACCACTATGCTGACCCCCATGAAAAATGCCAAAACATGTATGTGTTTTATTATAACGTGATCACGTTTTATATTCTTAGGTTTAGGATTTAATAAAGCATAATGTGTACGTGTTATGTCTGCTATAAAAGAAAAGAATGGAGGCAGGCATGGTTCAATCTCAGGCTACAACATATCAAGCTCAAAGGATCATTTTCGGATCGCCAGGAAGATCTGAATCGATGATGGCACCACGAAGAAGAGATAAGCACAAATATTTTATCAAAATTGTATTGAAATATGATAATTATAGATTAAAATTTGAATTCAATACATATTTTTTATTGTTACAGTTAGAGGTCGAGGGAGTCAAACACAACCAAACCTTGTTATTCATGTCATCCCTCCTAACACTCCCACAATTTCTCAACATCCCCTGGGTAGTCAACAAGATTTAGCAACCCACATAGTTGAAAACATAATTGAAATTGAGGATTTAATCAAAAGAATGAGGGAATAACAATCTACAAAACCCCCATCGTGCCTCTCTTGAAAACACATTGGAGGCATTACTTGTTCAATTTGACGCGGCAACGGGGCAAATTGATTGTTGGAAAACTTACAGAGAATGTTGTAGGGTTTATTATTCCAAAAAATTGTCATATGTGGATGTAAAGAAAAAATAAATTTCAAAAGACCTCATATGTGCCTTATTCACAGACCCCCGCACTAATTTTCCTATTCCGTTGTCATGTAAATGGTTTCCCATCCATTGGTGCAATAATAATTTTATTAAAAAATAAATTTGGAACTGATGGTGGATGGTGTTTTATTTTCCACCTTGCAATAACAACGAGGTGCCACTATACTTTCTAAGGAAACTCTATCGTGAGTTTATCCTCAATGAGATCCCAAATTATATTGATTTCTGAGATTTCCAGGGACGAGGAAAAGGATCTGTATAAGATCGACCAGGTGCACAACGTGCACCTATTCAACAGGGTATATTCCCTACACAGAAGCCCCCTCACCCTGAGATTTTCCCTCATGCAGTGAAGGTGATACTAGAGATTGATACACTCCACGCACTTTAGAGGCTATCTGTGACCCTTTTTTGACATACGAGGGAGATTTCTGAGCCAGATGCTCATGGAGGTACACAGAGTAATCCCCTAAGGAGTACTAGCATGAGGCCACATATTTTCTCATCATGTTGTAGCATATGTCTGGGGTCCAAGGAGGATGATACTTTCATGCGTACTAATTTTGGTAGCATTTGGTGCTAGTGGTGCAGACGATAATGTCACTATGTCAGATGTCTTTTTCAGTGAGATATTTTGATTACAGTCATTGGTGTTACCTTCATAAGTAATTTTGTTATGTTTTATTATGTGTGTTATAAAAAGATTTGGAGTACTAGATTTACTTATATATGTTAAATTTTTGAAATAAATGTATTTGTACATGTACATGTATTGATATTACAGTGCATACAGGAGGCCCATCTTCATCCCAAGCACATAGGCAGCAAGCACCATGCGTACACATACATTCACAGAGGTAATTTAGAATGTTAATTATGTAAAAATGTCACACACGTGTGTGTGTGTGTGTGTGTGTATATATATATATATATATATATATATATATATATATATATATATATACACACACACACACACACACACACACACACACACACACACATATTGGTTTTGAAGTCAAATATATGCATGTTCTTGTATGTCAATCTAACTCACATGATATACATATTTGATAAAGATGTTGACTTCACTAGACACCCCCACCATCTCTGCGACAAGTAGAGAAAGGTGTTGCCGCTACGATTTCATCTGCACAACAACTCACTGAGATATTCAAACAACATATAAATTTTGTTAAATTTCTCGTGTAATTCATACTATGTTAAATTACATCTTAGTAATTTCTTTCATTGTAGGATTATTAAATTATGTTAATAATGTCCTTCATTGTGTATATGCAGGAGTTACCTATAATAGGTAGCAGCCCTATTCATTTGATTCATAGGCATGGCGAGGTAGAAACAATAGTTCTATATTGATAAAATTAGTTAAAATATTTTCATTATGTACATACATGTACTTAGTTCTATTTTCGCTAATTATGATGTTAGAGTTTCTAATCTTATGTGTATAGAGGTAACTTCAACCCCCTCCATTTTGACTTCAAAGGCATGGACTCCTCCATCTTTTCATCTTTGTACCCCCATTCATACTCCAGGAGCTCTCGATGACTCATCTGACCTTGAGATGCAAACTTCACCTTGATCGACAACTTGCAGTAAGTTTTTGTATTTAAGTAAATACATTCATTCTAGCATGCTCTTAAATACATGTCGAAAACATATATAAATTAAGTTTTGACAAAAAAACATTGTTTGCATTTACAGGCTCATCGACAAGTGAGTATTCAATGGAAGAGGACTCATAGCATGGGCTCGGATGATCCAAAGTCTATCTCATACATCTCCATCTTTGTCTAAGGGAGGGCCTTCTTCAAGAAAGACCAAGAGAGGGATAGATTTTGATGACTAGGAAATATATATGTCTTACATGGCATTTTTTTTTGTATGCCCATGTGCAAGGCATTGTATGTACACCTATATGGCATTTGAAATTGATGGTATATGACCTATTTGGGCATTTTTATATGTATTATGTACATTAAAATACTATTTGGAATTTGTTATTTTTGTATGAGACCTTACATTTCTAATATTATTTTTGCATGAAACTAATATGATGTGCACTTGACAATATTTAAGACATTATGGATTATTTTTTCAATTATTGGTGATGTACATGTACTAGAATTTTCAATGTATAATACGCATAAAAATTTGGAAATCAATATTTATATAATGTATGTATATAAAGAGTTACCTAATCTGAGTAATTATTCATTCAATTTATCAATGTGTATATGTGTATTTACCTTACTTGTGCTTCTTCTTGCTCATGGTCTCTTTGTATTGGTTCCTATCTTATCATGCACTTACTATATTATTATATGCTTCTTAGTCTTCTCCCCTGTTAAAACACCTGAGAGTCATCACAATTTGATGCCTTCCATCTATTGATATTTTGATAATGTCTCTCCATATACATTACTCCAATGCTTGAGAATGTCTCTAGATACAATGACATTCTGATTCAGACACTCAATGATTCTTGATTATCTAATTATGTCTAATTCATGTTATTACCTTTAAATCTGTAGGCATTTCAATTTATTTGGAAAAAAAATCACACCCTTCACTAGGCTTGATGACTACCCCTATCCTTTTAAAGGCACTTTTGAAAGCATCCATGGGTTTATCATAGCATAAATTATCAATGAATGGAAGGTCACTAAGTCGTAGGCCAACCGACTCCCATCCAGAACTAAACAAGAAACATTTACTAGGTGATTAATAACTCCCGTGTGTTCTTAGACATACCCCTATCAAATTCATTCTTAAGCCAATCTAGTCATTCAGGGCTCTTAAGGGACTACACCTGGACGAGGTAGCCCGAAGGCACGGGTAGCATATGAAACCAAAACAAAGCCTCCAATAGTGTTCACCTAACCACCTTGATGGGTTCACGTAGTTGGTTCTGTCCCACGAGCTTTTGTTTGTAAACTACAGCATCTGGGATCCCTACACTGACTCAAACTACAATATTTCATGCGTTTGTAAACAATAGGACAATGAGAGAACTGAATGGATATGGAGAAAACCGGGAGAGGATTTCATAGAGGGATTCAACATGGAAGTTTTGGATTTGACGAGACATCTCTAGGTTCCATGGTGTTCGAGAAATAACATGTCGAAGATATAACATGTTTTGGTCTCAGGGCTCTGAAGAGACTACGCCTTAACGAGGTAGCCTGAAAGCACAGAGAGCATAGGGAACCAAAACAAAGCCTCCATTAGCATTCACCTAGCCACCCTGATATGTTGGCATAGTTGGTTTGGTCCCACAAGATACCATTTGTAAAATACAACATCTAGCAGCCTTACACTGACTCAAAATACAACATCTAGCATCTAGCAGTGAACAATAGGACAACGAGAGAACCGAACGGAGATGGATAAAACCATGATAAAATTTTATAGAGGGCCCTGACGTGGAGGTCTTGTATCTAAAGAGACATCTCTAGGTGCCATGGAGTCCGAGAAATCACCCGTCGAAGATATAACGTGTTTTAGCCTCAAGGCTCTTAAGGGATTGTGCCCGAATGAGGTAGCCCAAAAGCACGGGTACCATAGGGAACCAAAAAAATCCTCCAATAGCATTCACTTGGCCACCCCGATGTGTTGGAATATTTGAATTGGTCCCACGAGCTTCTGTTTGTAAACTATAGCGTGTGGGAGCCCTACACTGACTCAGAC
This sequence comes from Taxus chinensis, assembly GCA_019776745.2. Classification (NCBI taxonomy): domain Eukaryota; kingdom Viridiplantae; phylum Streptophyta; class Pinopsida; order Cupressales; family Taxaceae; genus Taxus; species Taxus chinensis. The sequence continues at coordinate 623,312,385 of CM034155.1, forward strand.
TGCAATATTTCATGTGTTTGCAAACAATAGGACAACGAGAGAACCGAATGGATATGGAGAAAATAAGGAGAGGCTTTCATAGAGGGATTCAACATGGAGGTATCATATCTAATGAGACATCTCTAGGTGCCATGGAGTCTGAGAAATCACCTGTCGAAGATATAAAGTGTTTTGGCCTCAGGACTCTTAAGGGACTACGCCCGAACAAGGTAGCCTGAAAGCACGGGTAGTGTAGGGAACCAAAACAAAGCCTCCAATACCATTCACCTATCCATCGTGACATGTTGGCATAGTTGGTTTGGTCTCACGCATTTTCGTTTGCAAACTATAGCGTCTGACAGCCGTACACTGACTGAGACTGTAGCATTTCATGCGTTTGTAAACAATACGACAACTAGAGAAAAGAATGGAGATGGATAAAACCACAAGATTATTTTATAGAGGGCCCCTACATGGAGGTCTCGAATCTAACGAGATGTCTCTAGGTGACACGGAGTCCGAGAAATCACCTGTCGAAGATATAACATGTTTTGGCCTCAGGGCTCTTAAGAGACTACGCCCGGATGAGATAGCCCAAAATCACGAGTAGTGTAGGGAAAACAAAAATCCTCCACTAGAGTTCGCCGAGCCATCCTGACATGTTGGGTAGTTGGTTTGGTCCCACAAGATTTTGTTTGCAAACTATAGCATCTAACATCCCTACACTGACTTAGACAACAATATTTCGCACATTTGCAAACAATAGGACAATGAGAGAAAGAAATGAATATGGATAAAACCATGAGAGGATTTCATATAGGGCCCCAACTTGGAGGTATCAGATCTGAAAAGACATCTCTAGGTGCCGTGGAGTATCAAAAATCACCTGTCAAAGATATAGCATGTTTTGGCCTGAGGGCTCTTAAGGAACTATGCCTGGACGAGGTGGCCCGAAAGCACGAGGAGTATAGGGAAAAAAAAAAAAACCTCCACTAGCATTCACCTAGCCACCCCAATGTATTAGCGTAATTGGTTCGATCCCACAAACTTTCGTTTGCAAACTATAACATCTGGCAATTGTACACTAACTTAGACTATAATATTTCATGCGTGTGCAAAAAAATGAACAGTAAGGGAACCGAATGGACATAGATAAATCCGCGAGAGGATTTCTTAGAGAGATTCAACATGCAGGTTTCAGATCTAATGAGACATCTCCAGGTGCCAAGAAATTTGAGAAATGACATGTTGTAGATATAACATGTTTTGGTCTCAGGGCTCATAAGAGACTACGCCCGAATGAGGTAGCCCAAAAGCACAGGGAGAGTAGGGAATCAAAAGAATCCCTCCACTAGCATTCACTAGGCCACCCTGATGTGTTGGCATAGTTAGTTTGGTCCCACGAGATTCTGTTTCCAAACTATAGCGTTTGGCATCTCTACACTGACTCAGACTACATTATTTCATGCCTTTGCAAACAATAGGACAGCGAGAGAACCGAATGGAGGTAGATAAAATCGCAAGATTATTTCGTAGAGGGCCCTAATATAGAGGTATTGAATTTGATGAGACATCTCTAGGTGCCACAGAGTCTGAGAAATCACCCATCGAAGATATAGCGTGTTTGGGCCTCAGGGCTCTTAAGGGACTATGCCCAGACGAGGTCATCTGAAAGCACGAGGAGCGTAGGGAACCAAAATGAAGACTCCATAGCATTCACAAAGAAATATAGACATGTTGGCCTAGATAGTTTGGTCCCATGAGCTACCATTTGCAAAATATAGCGTCTAACAGTCTTACACTGACTCAGACTACACTATTTCGCACGTTTGCAAACAATAGGACAACTAGAGAACCAGATTGATATGGATAAAAATGTGAGAGGATTTCGTAGGGCCCTGAAAATATTTCCATGTTAGTACTGCAGAGATTAAAACTTTCATTGAACGAATACATAAATCTAACCTAAATAGTCAGAGTAATAGACTAAATCAACATTCTATTTCTCACATATAAAATGAATTTCTTCCTTCAAAAAAGAAACTATTGGTGAATGCTCAATCAAAAAATAAATTACAATTCTAAAAGGGTTTCAGGCTCAATTATCAATACTTTATTGCAGTTTTTCTTGCCATTATGTTGCTTTTGGAACTACCTGGTTTGATTTGTGAAGTTGAAGCAACTAGGATTAATAAAAATAATCAACTTGGCATGTTGTCCTTAAGATTATCCATTATTCTATCAACAAAATCACATAGATCTTCCATTCTATTTAATTTGTGATCCTTTCATGCTTCCCATTTTTCCTTTTCTTTTGCTCGTATCTTCTCTTTAAGTTCTTCCAGATGTATTTGGGTAAGAAAATTGACTCTTTATGACTTTCAGGAGGCATTTCTTCTTGAATCATAGTGACATCTTCACCTAATTATTTTTCTTCATGATGTTCATTGTCATCTAAAGTTGAAGAATGAGAATTTATATGGCCTTTGGCTTCTTTTTGGGCACAAACAATCTTTTTTAATGTCCAAAAAAAATTAGGCTCTTAATTTTCTGTTTGATTGACGATATTCATTCTTTCAAAATGAACAGTTAGAACATTGGTGGTCTCCCCAACAAAACTAAGTTCATAGTCTTCATAGTTGTATCCTGTGGCAAAATCATTGAACATTGGTTGTTTCCTCCACCCATGCTTTCGGGATACCTCGTCCGAGTGTAGTCCCTTAATAGCCCTGAAGCCCAAACACGCTATATCTTCGATAGGTAATTTCTCGGAATCCGTGGCACCTAGAGACGTCTTATTAGGTCTGAGACCTCCTTGTTAGGGCCCTCTATGAAATTCTCTCATGGTTTTATCCATCTCCATTCGGTTCTCTCGATGTCCTATTGTTTACAAACACATGAAATAATGTAGTTTGAGTTAGTGTAGGGCTGCCAAACACTATATTTTGCAAACGGTAGCTCATGGGATCGATCCATCTTCCCCAACATGTCTGGATGACTTGGTGAATGCTAGTGGAGACTTTTTTTTGGTTCCCTATGCTCCCCGTGCTTTTCGGGCTATCTCATCCAGGCATAGTCCCTTAAGATCTCATGAGACCAAAACACTGCTATATCTTCGATAGGTGATTTCTCAAACTCCATGTGACACCTAAATACATCTCGTAAGATCTCCAAACCTCCACATGTCGAGAACCTCTACAAAATCCTTTCACTGGTTTTATCCATATCCATTTGGTTCTTTCGTTGTCTTATTATTTGCAAACACATGAAATAGTGTAGTCTGAGTCAGTGTAAGGTTGTCCATTGCCAATCACCTAAATAATATAGGTGGTTCATACAATAGAGGTGGTGAAATGAGAATTTTGATAAGATATTTTTACAATATAGGTGGTGAAATAATAATTTCTATTTGTTGTTCCTTTCTAATATTTAATTTCTCTTAGCTTCACTTGGACTTCGAGAATAATAAATTCTCTACTGACAATGCCAACTAGGTGAAGGTGGAAGCTTTTTTGGCACTAGTAACCTACATAAACATGTTAGTAAACAATTAGATATAATTTTAAATCATACAAAATTTAAACAAAATCATTCAAGTAAATATTCAAACTAAAATTCATGAAGAAAATACCTTTGCAAATTCAATCCAATGAACCGCAAGGATCAACTGTACTCTATTGACAGTAGCAAGAATTACTTCATGATCTGATTCATGAACCTTCCACAGATTCTTTTTTAATGGATGACCTTGATATTTTATCAATTTAATATTTGTTACAAGAACCAAATGTGAAAAGTGAAGTATCTTTCGATGTACTTCATAGTCTTCCAACAACCAAATGTTTGATTTTTTGATAGGATATCATCGAAGCCAAGTTCCAGTGACTACCATTGACCTAGTGGGATACTCAAGGTCTTCACCATCAATGACTGTGGAAGTCAATTTTTTTCCCCCTCTACACAAGGAGACAAGAAGTAGTATGTTCCCCCTTCGTTAAATTCCATCGCAATAACTGGAAAAACGTGCCCTACCTATCACAAAGTAAAACTATTCAGTCAAATTTAAAAATACATTAAGAGTTGACCATTTAATAATTTACAAATCTAAAACATGGCATGTACATATATGTATGTACTTTGTTGCACTAAATCAAAGACTTGGTCAAAGTCAGGTGATGTTGTCATTTGATCTGAAGACCATGTAAGTTGTAATGCTCATGGAACTTGATGTGTATCAAGTGGAATTATGAGGTCTACAAGTCCATTCATCCACCCACTACTGTGACTCACATTCATTCCATGACAAAATCAATGCATGATATACAAAAACATGCCATGCACCTAGTATAAATAGTCCAAGTATTTGCATCTGAACTACGGAATCAGTGTATATCACTTGATCCTGCAACTGTCATACAATCTTCAAAGTTTTTCAGATGTTGTTCCTCTATCAACCAAAAATATCTATGAACCGTTGATCTCTCTTGAGATTCATGGCCAATATTCATGACACACCAATCAACAATATTTTTTGCATCTGTAAATTTAACACCATCCTTGAACTTTAACTCTTCTCTTGTAACTGCTCTTTTCACACATGCTCTTGCACCATCATGCTCTCTTTTTCCATGCCTTGCCTCAGTAAAAATTTAGATATGTTATACATTTGTTTTATTTGTGCATCTTTCTTAGCCAATAAAACTTCTGTGCATTCTTGAATTGTGATATGCAATATGTCTGATCAAATGTAATGGTGGTCAAAACTAATGTTTCTCTCATTCAAGTTCATATAAAACACCTAGAAAAACCCTTGTAAATATTTTGTAGAATGTGTCTGATCATCAATGATGTAGAAATGATACTCTCTTAATATTTTTTGATCTTTCTCAGTGCTTTCTAGGAGAGTTCATGAATGCTATATGCACGAAAATAGTAACTTTCACTGAGTTATAATATTGAGGCTGAACCTCCATTTGTGGTTGCAATGTGTAATTCTCTGCGAAGTCAAATACGAAAAAAATATTACCAAGTGGGAATGTTTCCTTTCTTAACTTGAATTTTTCATCCAACCATCGAGTTCTATGTGTGTGCCTTGCATACTCATAAATAATTTTCTCTCTGAATTTGACCATATATTCTGATACATGTAATTGTTTTGTAACAAGCTCACACGTCTTAGATTCTTTTCCATCTTTTAATTGATATGCCACCAATTTATATTTTCTGAAACTCAACCAATTCTTTTTCTATTGAATCTATACTCTCCTCAATGGATACAACTTTTTATATTTGGCAAGCCACCACATACATTGCACAGTTCCATCCAAACATGCTTTGTTATAAAAAATAATTGTCTAGTTGATTTTTCTCAAAATATTGTCAGAAACAAATTCCCTTGAAGATTATTGGTGGGACATTTAATCCACACTCTTTCAACATGATGTCAGTATGCAAAACACGACGTATTTGACAAAAAACATCATAATGCATTGAAAATTCAACATGATGCCTGTAACAACAAGTGGTATGTGAGTAATTGATTTTTCACATAAAAGGGTTTTTTCATTTCAAATAATATTTGGCTAATGTTAAGTTTGTGGATTTTCATTCTTAAAATTAAAGAACAATTGTGTTTGAGTCATATCTAAGAAATGTTTTTACACACGATTCACGATTACGAGAAACTATTCTTCTTTTTATTGTATCTCTTCTATTGGGTGGCACCCTTGTGTTCTCATTCCAAAATTTTACAATTAATTATTTTAGAATATCAAATGTATTCTTCTCTTTCCATTGAAGTCTGCTAGATAAATCCCAATAGTCAGTGTTATTGACTGACTCAAGATGTTTACGTCTCTTTATTGCTTTCATTAGTGTTTTTCTGTTTAGCTTTAAAGTACTGCTTGTTTTTCCAATAAAGCATTTATTAAAATGTTTTATGACTTACTATACAATTAGTAAAGTGCACGCCATGTAGCATTACTATCTTTGGTGTGCATCTTTTTTCACCTATAGTTTGTTATGCTTTATGTATGTTTTCAGCAATTGATGCATTTTGATTAGTAACATTAGATGTTCTTAACCCCAGGGTATTCATTATCGGTCTCATCTTAATTAATTTCATCAATGTAACAAATAATTGACATCTTTATGTGTCATTTAAATTCTCAAAGTAATTATCCCAAATTCCACTAGATTTTCTTCTCGTATTTCTTTTAGACATTTTGTTAGGCATTGGTTTTACAATGTTTTCATCAATTTCAATTAAGTGAATTGGTTTTCTTCACAAAATGGAAGGAGGTGTTCTTAAAGGTGAAGATTTGTTTACAAGGCTTACTTTCTTCATTCAGCGCTTTCATACAAAATTTGGGGTTAACATTTGGATTCTCAGGTAAGGGTTCAACAATTGGATTCATATCAATTTCTTCATCCATACCAAAATTATCATTCAATTCAATATCATTATTCATTGCAAAATCATTATTCATTGCAAAATAACTATTCTCTACATTTTCATTATGTATTTCATCCCCATTTTCTAATACATTAGCTACATTTGATATAGTAGATGTATCTTGCCCTGCACAAAGTTTTTGCATTCTCTTTAATTTCTTTATTCTCATCATCTTCGAATTGCTCCGATGTCTTGTTCTTGACTTTCCATCTTGTCCTTAGCTTGAATTTTATCACCCATGATTTGAAAAAATCAACTAGTGGGGTAGGGGGACAAAATGTAACTACTAAAAAATCATGCAAGAATGTATAGAAAATTGTAGACCAAACAGAAATGTATGTTAGAAATCCTGTGAAAGAGATGAAAGGGACATTGGGGGACCACAATATATAAAAAATAAAAGCATGTACGCATTATAACACGTATTCGTTATGATATTTTCTCCTTTTCCAATCACATGCCTCAAGGCTTGGGATCCAGTTTGGATCCCCAAGCCTGAGGCATGGACCTGTACACAAACACAAAAAACCACATGTGTTTTTGTACAGAAAATGCAAAAATGTCAACTTCCGCCATGATAAATCAACATCAAATGATCGATTTGTTTAAAAAAATTATACCACGACGTAAGAGCAAAATGTATTCTTTGTACTAAAAATATTATTTTTCATTTTTTTCTGACTAAATATAAGGTTTCCATATTATTTATTTTCTAACTATGCCTTTTTATAGATATTTCCTTGAAGTTTAAACATGTCTATCTTTCATGTCATGTATCTTTTTCATGACTCATCGAAATTGAATAAAATTTTTTTAGGCACAAATTGAGTGTATATTCTATACATACTAAAAAATATCTAATTTTTGATATTTTTTGAGGTAGTAGGGGGGGGGGGGGGGGGGGGGAGCATGGTCAGAGCGGGGGGGATTTTTCAAAACATAAAATTTATGTACTAGAAAAGTCATAAAAAAATTATTTTTCAAAACATACAAATTTTTGTAATAGAAAAAACAAAAATAAAAAAATATTCGCTATAAAAATATTTTTAAAAATGGATCACAGACTAGATGCTCCTAGCTATCTTTCTACCAAAGCTTTTTTAAAAGTACTAAATGGTGCTCAAAAAAATGGTGAGGGGCACGAAATTCACTCTATTATGGTTTTTTAACAAAAACAGGAGCACCTGTTGTTATTTTAGTTATTTGACCCACTTAAACTTATCCGTTTTCAATAAAATTTAGTTGCTTAGAAACTAGACTCAAAATGATACGATTGATATTTCTACAACATCTTCCAATTTTGAGTGTAATTATTTCGAAAAACTTGTACAAGTTGAAGCTTTTTTATTTTTTTTTAAAATGCGTCCACTTAAGACCCCCCTTTTGGCCCCCCAACTTGGTGCTCTTACCCTTGTAGAAGGGTGATTCTTTTAGGCGATCTCACGCCAAGTGCATAGATGAAACACAACATAGAGAATACAAGTGTACAAGGTAAAGAAAATGTATAGCATATAATTGTATGAATAAAACATAGCATATAACATAAAAGTACACAATCCTGAATTAGAAAATCAAGTTTCATCAAAATTTATACAAGTTCATATAGAAATTAAAAAGTGAAATTATCACATAGTAGTCAAACCTATAACCACACAAGTGTACATAGCATTCCATGTAATAAATATCACACAATAATTAGAGTATGTAATTAACAAAGTGCATAGAGAATCCAAATCAATAAATATAAAAAATTAAATCATAGAATGTAATGCACAAGTTTGTATAATATTCAACTAAGTCAATATTACAAGAAACCATAGTACATAAAACAAAAATTCATAGAGTAGTAAGATGGCACGATATGGAAAAATAATCAATGGTGTAATAAATTGTGTGGGGTAGCCAAAACATGAGGAGAGGGTTGATGGTAGTGACTAAGTGATATAAATATATAATGAAATAAAAAAATATAAAGCCCTTTATGAGGAAAACGCATGGTAAGGGTACCCTTGGGAGGAACACTTGGAATAGCTCTATGTTTCAACCATAAAATTTACATATGGAATATATTTTAAGTACTTATAAAAGCTTTGGAAATATTTTTCCATAAGGATATACTTTGATTATAAGCAATTTCCAATTTTTTGAGTTTTTGGACATTTTATGAGAAAAAGTGCCCATAACACCCTTAGGAGGAACACTTGAGTTATTTTATCTAGCCATAACATTCACATACATACTCCAATTTCGGTCCCTTTCAAAGTGTTTGAAATATCTTGCAACAAGGATAATATTTAATCATAAACACTTTCCAAAATTTTGTGTTTTTGTAACCTTTGTGAGAAAATGCACCTTTAATACCATTGGGAGAAACACTTAGAACAATTCCTTGAAATGGCACCAAGCATGCTTTGGTATATGACATAAAATTCATAATATTGTTTTTTCTATAAATTTCACATAAAGACTCTAGTTTAGGTTTCATTTGAAGTATTGTAAAGCTTTTGTAATTAGGATGAACTATGATTGAAAATATTTTTTGAAATGTTGATATTTTTTCCCTTTAAGAGAAACAAAATGCCTATCCCACCCCTGGGAAAAAACTCCTTTTTCTGAAGATATCTTTTGCATACAAAATTTGATTTCAGTCCCATTCAAAGGAATGTAAATATATTCTAACAAGGACCACTATTTTGAAGGTTTTTGGACACTAAATATGACATATTTTACATGAAAACATTTTGGATATATATTGTAATAATTGTGAAAGATAAATTATGTAACTCAAGCTAAATTAACATGAATTGAAGAGGTAGGTCATGTTTAAGGTAGTTAGTTTGAAATAAATTATAAAATGGATGATGTTTCTCTCACCTCTAGAGAAAATTTGTTGCAAATTTTTGAGTATATTTTATTTTCCAATTTTGTGAATATTATGAATACAAACAAGAAAGATGATTTTCATCCCATGGGTTTTAATACCTTCTATATGCAATAGAAATTAACATAAAAATGAAGATAAAGAAATAAAACACAGATATTATACCTTCTCTGTAATACTTACAAACCTCAAGTTATATAGAAGAAGCTTTTAAACTTGTTTAATAGTGTAGAAGATTGGATTTCATATTCTCTTTAATATTACTCTCTAAAGGGATTTGAAAATGCTACAGGTAGATTTCACAAGGATGTAGATGTCAAATTAGTAGAATTTGTACGTGATATTTTCAAAGCTCCAGAGATATTTTACAAAGGAAATGGCTTGCTTTTATTGTTGAGGGTAGAGCCATGAAAGGTTGATGAAAGATTGGCTAATCTCTAGGTTAATTTTTGAATCATCCTAGTTAGCAAGTATAATTAGCAATAATAGTTGCAAATTTAGAGGGGCAATGGAAATTTGGAATAACAGAAGTTATATCCAGCAATTGAATTGCACGTACAAATCTATAGCCCCTCATTTCTAGGAATTTAGAAGTGGAGTTCAAGTTGAGTTGGCTAAGAGAAGAATTGATTAAATAACTAATTTAAATAGTATTTAATTGTGAGGGAGTAATTAGCCATTTATTTAATTAAATATTTAATTATATTAGCTACAAGGGTGTAGGAATTAATTTAATTAATTCCAAGGCATGTTAGAATTAAATTATTTAATTCCAAAGGGTAAGAATATAGCTTAGGTAATAGAATTAATTTAATTAATTCTAAAAGGGTGTATTTAAATGGTAGAATAAATTTAATTAATTCTAAAGGGGTGTACTATGACAAGATAGAATTAATTTAATTAATTATAATTAGATATAAGCGAGACATTAATATGTATGTATTTGTAGGGTGTCTACATTTTCCCCTCTTTAAAGCGCTATTACAAAGTCATAGTGATTAAAGATAGTAGACAGATGTAGATCAGCGAGTGAAAAACAATGAATCATTTGGATGCCCCAATGACTATAATAGTAAAGGAATTCCCCTTTAAGTGGGTGGATGAAGCAATAAGGCAGTCGATGGATGCTTGATAGGAAAGAGACTCAGGAAGTTGAACAATGAGGATGGGAGGAATTATTCGCAATGCATGAGCGCCATTTGGAGAGTGTTAATATACGATCAACCTTTAGTTTACTGTTGCAAAATAGATTTTTCACCATGATTATTAAGGAATACATATGGCTAACCCAGATACGTGTAAATAAACACACACACACACAAAAAAAAAAGATAAAAATGAAAAAAATCCCAATATGATAATTAGTATGCAAGCATCAAGGCTATAAAGGAACCAAGATGTTATCAAACTAATTGCAAATTGTCCAAGAAGTTAAACATCAATAATGCAACACAACTTTGAAAAAGAAGACAATCAACTATGCCCCGAATCCATTCCATAATGAATGATTATATAGATCTAAATGCCCGCATGGTGGGAATATGATCAGACTTGAATAGTAGATTATACTTAGAAAATCCTCATGACACTGTTGTTGGATCTGTTTGGAAAATGATCTAAGAAAAACTTCCCCACCTTAAGTTATATCATGAAGGGAAAACAATTTTGTGATTTTCCCCAAACAAAATAAGGAATCATGCAAAGGGAAGAATGTGATAGTTGTAAGAATGGAACAATCACTAGGCTAGTAGATAGGAGTAGGACTCTATCAATATTGTAGTGAAAATTTTAAATATTCACTTCAATAGTTTTCCAATTGTAGGATTTTTGTGAGAAGTGAATGTTTGTTCGATTTTTTTCATGATTTTCTGTTTATTTTTTTATTTTTTAATATTTGATTTTTTTATGGTTTTATAAATTTTTGAGAAAGATTTGAAATATAAATATATAGAAATGTAGAAAAATTGAATATAAATATAAAATAAAAACACTCCATCATTTATTTAATAAACCAAGAGGAACACAAAACATGAGTAAACGACAAAAAGATAGGAAACAAGCATTGTAAACAAACCCAATATGAACACAAAGGAATGACATCATAGTTATTTATGAACTAAGATGCCAAGAATTATCCTTCAATTGGTCTACAATAAAGGTTAAAAAAAAGTACAACAAAATAACAAACTCAAAGAAGTAAAAACATCATCACAATGCTGACAAATCACAACATTATAACAAAATTTACAATAAAGAGTTGTAATCGCACTACGAATGTATTTCACATTGAATAAATTAACATATATGAATGCCCCTAAGAGATAGATTAGAATGTGATAGGGTTAGATCAGGTTGAAGAGTAGAGTGATACTTAGATACTCCTACTAACTCTTGTCAAATTCCATTGCAGTTTGATCTGTATTGGATTTAATCCAAGGGTCCCCAAGAAAAGTTATATTTTGAAATGGTAATTGAATGCCTTGAGCATAAATATACACCACGAGAAAGAGAAGTGATTTGTGAAAGATGATTTGGAATGATCATGAGGGGCATCATCAAATGGCGGAAGTGTTGAGCTGTGTTATTCGGTTCCTAAAATTTGGTCAGACATTAATTGAATGTTTTGCTTTTACCAACTTTACATTGTTTGTAATTTTTGGAACAATTTTATATTTTTTTTGGAGTTTGGAACAATTTTTATTTTATTTTATTTTATTTTTTGAAACATATTTGATTGCTTTTGTAGTTTTTCGAAACATATTTGAATGTTTTAATTTTTAAGTCTTGCTAAAAGGGGTTGTATATGTTGAACACAATTGCAATCAATTAGAATAATTCCATCCCATTGGCAGAAATGTAGATGATGTAATGATAGGATGTATTACTCCACTCGTGACTCCATGTAACTATGAATATGAGAGGGATCATCACCGAGAGTGAAGAAGGACATAAGAATGAGGTGAAGAGTCATATGAAAATGAATATGATGGATTATAAGACACAAGGTGTATCAATGATCCACATGTGAAAAATTTAACGCATATCTAGTTACGATTAGATCACCAATTCAAAGATGATTCCAATTTATAAGTTTATAATTGACTTAGATCCATAGATGGCCTACTCATTAACATGATCCGGTTGAAGGAATTATTTTTTGTCTTAACATGAGCAACGAAATTACTTCTTGGGATGTAAATTATCTGTTAGAAGCACAATGAACTAAGAGAGGGGCCGTGAATCAGTCCTTACAAATTAACCTTCAATTTAAAACCACTCACATAAACCATTAGACATTTATCCATCCATTAATGTGTGCACAAAAGTCATTCAATAAACCAAGAGCAAGATAAGTAACACCATAACACAAGATATGAGTGGGAAAACCTTAAGAGGAAGAAAACCCACTTAATTTTTTTTAATATCACCCACAAAAATACTTAAGTGAAAATTACACATCACAAGATATTTCTTAGTGATGCACCAACCCCACCAGGAGCACCAACCACTAAACCCTTATTGATATCACACACAACAAGAGACTTGCATGAATATGAATCATCACACAAGATTTTTATGAAGTATGAACACTAAAAATACAATTATACCATAGTTAATAGTGATACACATATTTAGCTCCAAACTCTTCCAAATCCTTTCTCAAACCCTAGGTCTTCAACTTGCACAATCTATCTCTTTCTTCACTTCTCAATGCTTCAAATTCTTGCACACAAGCTTGTTTATAGTCCTCAACCTGTAACTCACTTGATATAACTTCAATTCATGCTTCAACACCTAAAAATTTCACCCTCCTAAGTTGCACTTCTCATTCACACCTTGCACATACTTCATTTGTTCACAAAAGCACCCAAAAACACTCTTTTATATGCTTCTCCTCTTTTAAAATTCAAACACAAACTATTTCCATCCTTTGGTTCTACCCATACATCAAGTAAACATTCTAAATTTTAATTAAAAAATTCACAAGTGACCCAATTTGGTCGTACTAGCTAAAACCCACATTACAAGTGCCAAAAATAGCTCAAAACCCCATAGGCACATTCTTAATAGTGCCCTAACATTAGTACCATAATTTTTCATGAACCAAAACCAATTAAACATGAATAAAATATCATAAAAAATTCATAAATTTTCTCAATTAATATCAACCAATCAAATTATTTCATTTACATGGCCCAATTCCGTTTACAAATCTCAAAACAGTTGTTTCTTGCACCCTTCAGCACCCTAGAAAATTCATCTAATCAGCAAATCTATTTTACTTCACCAAAAAAACTCAATGTTACAACTCAAAATAAATGGTATAACTTGTATAACACTTCTAAGAAAAGTTACAAGTCAAGAAACATTCTTCACTTCAAACCACATCAACATTTTCTTCACCATATCAACCTGCCAAAAACTCTGTTTCCAAATATTAGTTCATAAAATCATTTATAAAAACATTAAAGACCTCAAAATTGATTCATTTTATGTCTAATTCATCTTTATTCACATTATAGGTGATAATAATCATTACCCAATCTATATCATGTTTAAAATAACATAAAATTTTCATCTAAACACATGTTATCTTGAACTCCCAAAAAATATTCTTTCTTAAATAATTCCCTAGATCCCCTGTCAAATGACATCATCATGAGGAAATAAATATATCACTAGAAATATCTCTAAATATTAGTTTCAATTCAGCTTGAATCATCTCACAAATCCACTTGTATCGTAAGTTATGCTCATTTTATTGAACCTTACTATTTGAGATCTCAAAACTACCCTTTGATCAGTCAACCTATTTGGACCTCAAAACACCATGAACCTGAAAAATCCATGGAAATAAATAAAAAACAGATATATCATGAAACATCAATTTTTCATGCTACTCCTTTGGACCGTTTTTTCCTAAAACCATATTTTCCAGGAATTGCTATTTTTAAGTGGGGTCCACATATCACCTTGACCTCAACCATACATTTATGGAAATATTGAGGAGTATTATAAAACATCCAATCATCACTTTTGATTAACCAATCAAAATTGGGTCAGAATACTTCACTTTCTACCAACTGCTCCTACCTAGGGTTTAACTATGGTTTTAGACCACTTTACTTTCTTAACATTCGTTCATAAAAACCTGAAAATCAACTGACCTCATTTTTTTTTTGAAACCTTATAAAATCACCATAGAATATTCCTTGAAATCCAAAAGGTACCATACAAAGGACATTATTCACAACGAGCATCTAAAGTTGAACTTTGAGCTAGATCTTGACTTCTTCTTCACCCTATCGCACAAAATCATTCATATCCAGCGAAATACACATCATCGGAACCTGAGATTTTTATGATAGAATCATGACTCACTCCTATAACATATACAATCACAATAATATCAATGTCAATTCTAAAATTCTTTAGTCAATAAGACTTACCTATGTTTGCATGCAAGATCCTCACCATAGAAGTTAGGGTCAACTGAAATAATTCAATAACTAAACATGAAACTTTAGAAAATGACCTTAATACCTCATATGTCATGATACACCTAATTTCATGATTACATGAGCTCATATAGCTCCAAACCACTATGTCACATCTCCAAGCTACTATACATTCTCATAATGAGCACATGTATCAAAGTGAAGCACTTGTACTTGTAGAATGCCGCTATTGTGAGTGCTCAAGAACCCTCAAATCATTTTATTCACCATGACAACATGCTTCCCAAGCATCCAAGAACCTCACACTACTAAGATACACATCCTAGGTATGTGTATAGGCTTGCAAGAGAAAGCACACCTCACTGAATCCAACTGTAGCAGCTAATACACATCTAACTCATTATGAAATCATCATACATCATTTGCTTTGTCATTAATGTGGTATTAAATCAATGACAACACATATTAGGCCTACATGCCAACAATCTTCCCCTTTTTCATTGATGGAAAACACCCTGAACTTCTCCCCCTTTTTTCATTAATGAAAATTTAATACATGTAGCTTACCTACTTCACCCATATCAGCTTCATACCACCATTCTTTGGATAGAAACATCAACCAAATGTCTTATACTAGCTCAAAATCTTTATTTTTACAGAAAATCTGATATTTTCCTTCATTTCAAGCATGTAAACTCCATGCTCCCCCTGGATTAAGCACTTCTAACATCCAAAAACCATCAGTAAAGTATGAAAAATCATAATATCACCCTGTTAGGAGCTAAAACATCATATCCAACCTTCTGGGCATGCAAACTAGCATATTTTCACATTGTACCATATTTTGAACTTCTTTGCAACTTTGTAGCTATCTAAAACTAAGTCATACACATCTTCATCATGCCAAAAATGTCATTAAACATCATGTCCAAAATTCATACATTCATCCTTGATCAATTTCCACCTTTCTTAGTCCTAGTTTTGACATTTACAATGCATCTTTTCACTCTTCATACCATACCTTGGTATTAAATCCCTAAACAACCTTTTTAGTGCATTTGGCATCATATTTAATAGGCTATAATATGGTATTCATACCTCATCATGATCAAAAGGGACTCCCCCTAGACTCAAAGCCACTATATATAGCTCCCAAGCCCATATTGATGTAACCTACCTTGCAATAAAGGCTTATAGACATCTTGACAACTTTTGTTAAGATCCAAACCATTTTCTCAGCTCAGACATTCTCAATTAGATAACAATATGCATTTGTGACACTTAAATAACATGATCAAGGAGGAGAGACTTTATAACATACCTTGTTAGGCTTGTTATCATCATTTCAACATCTAGGAGTTTGACCAAGCACCCCACCTATCACTTAGAGCTCAACCACACCTTGAGAAATAATTTTCTGTAATGCCCAAAATTAGGCGCACCAAAACCACACTGTAACCTCATTAATCACTTAGGAAAAATTACATGAATTTTTTAAATACATTTATATGTGCTTGGTTTTCTTCTCTAGGCCCACATCAAATTTATTTAATTAATCCTCCAATTAATTTTATTTATTTTTAACACTTAGTTGTGTTCACTCAAACTTTTATTATATTTATTAAAAAATCATTTCCTAACTTGAGATTAGTTTAATTTCATTAATTAATAATGTCCATGCACATATCTATTTATTCGACTACACATTTACTTTTAATTATTTTAACCCCCTTTAAAATTTATTTAAATACACAAGCACAATATTTATTTAATTAATTCATAATCACATTGCCATTTAATTATTTAATGACCCATATGGATAGGTCACAACACAACCTAACCCAATAGTTAGATTACCCTAGGTGGCCCCATTAATCGAATACCCATACACTCAATTTTAAAATACCCATTCCCATTAATTACCCATAACTTAAAAGTGTAGGGTCAAATCTCCACCCTTAGATTAGATCATTATGAGCCCTTAGATCTAGATTTGATTAAAAATTCCTAATTTATCCTTATGATATCTCTTTTATTCTTTTTCTTTCCCTAATCCTCTCATTTGCACATTTAGATTTGCAGGTTAGAGGAGGAGGAGGCCATAGAGCTACCAGATTTACTGCTTATGTGTATTCATTTACCCTGATTATTATTATGAAAAATCCATTGATTTGAGCAATACATATACATATTCATATACATATACATTTAAAAAAATACGTATTTATATGCAGTCATGGAATGACCCTAAAAGGGATGCGCAGAGTAAGTTTGGTTTCAGCCCCTTACGGCTATGTATGCATGTTTTACACCCTCCCACCATATTTATATTTTATATGTTGGGGGGGAGAGGAGAGCACCCCCCTTCTCACTTAACATTGTTTGAATAAAACAATCAACCCTATTTGAGCTTATATATATTTCTTAAATATTTTATTAATATGAAACAATTCTTTTAATATATATAAATATTTATATTTATATAAATATATATAATCTTATAAATACTTATATATATAATTCTTTTTTCTTTCTATTATCACAATGGCATTTAGGCAAAATATTTTGTATAAGTAAATATATATCACATATATATTTATATATTATATATTATATAGATATACATATTCATTTAGATATATAGTTGTAGGTATTTTTTTTCAAATAAATAGATATATAGCTAGAGAGAAAATAGATTTCTTTCTTTGATTTAAAAGGAACTATTCCATACTTTTAAAAAAATAATATATATTGTTTTATATAGTACACAATGATAATTTAATCCAAAATTTTCCAATGAAATTAGGAAATCAAAACCACATTAAGATCTTCAATTTCAATTATTCACACCCCGGTCCAAAACAACAAGACATACACTTCACTATACTTGTGATTCAAGCACAAATCAATCAAAATATAAACTTTGAATTAAGTATTAGGTTTACATTATGAAACATATCCCAAATCAAATAAAATGCCACTTTAAAGTAAGTTGAAGGCTTATTACAATGCAGATTTAAATGGAATGCCATATCAATGAGATGGAACCTTTTAATGTCCTCCTTTCAACCATTCACATTTCATAACTTAATAACTCATCAAATTTGAATAATTCATTTATAAGGAGCTCAATCTTATAATACAAATATAAAATCCCTCCACACCAAAAGTGGGGAAAACGTGCTAAGATGTTACACCATTTTACTCTCTCTTTTGGTTCCAAATGCACATATATCTTCTTTAAAGAAAGTAACTTGCAACTCCTTCTCTTTTCTCAATCTTCAACACAATAACAAGGAAGGGAGCATAGGAAAAACTCATGTCCCAACTTCTCATTGGACCCTAAGCCCCAACTATGAAGCAATAAGGGATGTATTACAACAATGACAACTTTCACATAAGGCTTCAACAATACATACAATGATGGCAACCCATAGACAACCACTATAAATTCTACAACCCTTACAAGCACATAAGCTCAAATCTAGAGACAAAGGAGAAGAGAAATATGGAAACCACCTCCTTTTACCTCCCAAGTGAAATAGGAGTCCACCCAAAACCTCCAAGTGCACATTGTAACACACTCAGAATATTGTTATCTCTCCACATTTCAAAATACACAAAATGTAGAAATATTTTCCTTTTATCTCCCCATAGGTGGAACACCCTACTCACACTCCCTCCACAAAGCCTCACAACTCCATTTTATCTCCCTAATGGTCCCATTTTCCTTCTCCCCAAACCTTCCTTAAGGTAAAAATCTACCCAATCCCGTACATATTCACATACATTCATTCACATTTCAACACAACACACAAACAAGGAAAATTGGCCTTATTGCATAGGCCCCTATAAAAGAACTTGCATGGTATCATCTATTTATTGCCAACTTCTCACATTTATCTATCCTGACACTCTAAAACCCTACATAAACCTTCATGCATGATCGATCCCCACCACAAAATCCTTCCATAATATCTTTTTCATTCATTCCATCCTTAGAAAATATCAAAGTGTAATATTTAATTTTTTTTTCCAATGATTCTTATGCCAAATGATATATATACAATGATAATAAAACTAAAACTAACACTTTTCCTAAACTAGTTCATCATTATGCTAACTTTTTATCCATGAGAATTGTTAACATTAAGAATACAAAACCACCATCTCAGAACATTTAAAGTCGGCCTAGAATTCATAATCCTATATATAACTTAGGAGACCAAGGAGAATATTAATATATCCATGTTTTTAATTATCCTCCTACCATATAAATATCTCCTCAACAATTCCCTTATTTTGTAATAGAATCACCCAATATGTTGTAAGTTAAAAATTATATTTATAATAATTTTGATTCAAATCTCAATCATTTTAATCCTCCTATAAGTAGAAAAAAATGTTGTTGCGAATAATAACACTACCCCTCATTCAACTAACCATCCTACTCAACTCATTATACAACTTATCGATTACTTAAACCAACAAAAAAACTAAAAAATGCAATCATTTTTTATAAATACAAAACTTAGATTAGCTTATTAGTTATCAAAAAATAGTCTCTTGGGGAAAAATAAAACCAATGTCATACCTTTCCCCTACAAGTTTTTATCAATGGTGAACCGATTTCCAAACCTTCCATTCATAACAAGGTCATTTAATTCATTCAACAAGAGCTTCTTGCTCCACACATTGCTTCCATATATCTATAAGGGAACACATATTTCATTTCTTATGATGCATCTACTAACCGTAATCTTCTCGTTCAATCCTTATGCAATCTTTACAAATATTAGGCCAAAGTCAATTCTTATGAAGCAACCATGATGTTTTCAAATTTAGTTATGAGAGATGCTCTAGATTGGTATCCTACAATCTAGGCCAAATACATTGTCAAAATTTAAAGTTTGGTGACGGTCTTAGTACACGAGTTTTAATATTATGATATCCCTCAAAACAACACCAATAATTTCATCAACCAAAAATAATTTGTAAAATTATCTTCTCAAACTTTCAATAAGTGATGGAAAACGTTATCCGCTAAGGTTTGATATAATATGCCTAATGAGAGTCTAAGTAAGTTATTCCTTAGAGCCGTGAAACCCCACCTTCAATAGGATGTTAAATTCTTCTCCCTTACCACAATAGAATAATCATTTGACTATTTAAAATTCCAAGACTACCTCATCAAGGAATTCGAGAAGCCTACCATGAACAAATAACAACCTAAGAATATCTATTTCTCATGTGTACTAGAAATAAGAACTCTAATGATGATAGAGCCACATACATTTTTCCTCAAGGTACTTCTTCTAATATGACTATTCATAGCATTGATCATTATATTCCTAAACCACATGGAAACTCTCAATCACATTCTTCTTTCTTGATAAATTTCATTAAACCTCTTTCTAAAAGGAGTTAAGACGTTTTCTACCTCAACCACTGACCATGGTGGTCAACATTTCTCAATCTCTTCTTCAATGACATGATGAAATAAAAAAAATTTGTGGCATGATAATTAGGGTCATTCTTATTAAAATTGTCATTCCCTTTGATATTTTGCCTACACATTTTTCATTGGAAAAACCTTGATCATGAAATCAATACTTGGGAGAGGTTATATGAAAATATTGAGGCATGTGATAAAATATAATAGCTTGATTTTCATAAGGTGTATTATTAAGCCAGTGAATGTCATAAATTCTATAATGATCCACTATGTGATCAATCTAAATTTGACCAATTTGTGGTCCTACTTAATTAAAACAATAATGCAAACACTAATGTTGTTTTCAATTCATATCCATTTATTACTAAATCTATAGAAAACATGGTGAACATGCAAGGAGCTAAGAACATTATTTAGTATTGATAAAACATATCTTTCCTCTACTTAGACCATAAGTTACTAAACTATCTACCCATATTCTCTAGAAAAGACATTCCATGAATTAAAACCAATCCTTGATAGCAAAGTCTAAATAAACACCATGGGCCCTTATAAAATTATTCTTAAATGATCGATCGTATATGTTTATTCACCGTAAAATTTAGATTTCATTGACCATTGTGTCCTGACCAGGTTGATCCTTTCAAAATTCACTTATTTTGTTCCCAATGCCATCGTCATCTTTAAATATTCCTCTAACTTGAATGAACCTATAACTATATTAAAAAAATCAAACTAAGAAGCTCTTTAGAAATCCCAATCCATCAAAAAAAAATTCATAGTGAAACCCCACAACTTCAAACTATTGCAAATTTTATCTATAAAGATTAGGAATCCCTTGCATACCTATCTAGACTACCAATTCAAACCCCATCTTTAGAGCTAATTCATATCTCACCTAAACACTGTGAGCATCTTATGTCATCCCACTTTGCTATGAGTATTCCTCTTCCAACCTCTTTGTGGGTAGGTATATGCCCTACATGGTTTGGAAGTGAGAATCTTATGCCAATGTGAAGAGCTGTCTATTTAATTGACCTTTCTATGATCCGTTCTTTGTATATTCATTTCTCCTAGATTCCATGATTCCCAACAAGCTTCCATTCTTCATGGAAAACCCTCCAATATTTATTTTCATACAAATTGGTCACATTACAATTAAGAGAGCCCTCATAAATGAAAATTTTAATACTTGTGTTGCTTCCATTGATATCATTAAGACACTTGGTTATTCTATTAATAATCTCAAATTTACTAGGATTCCATGTCAGGTTAGGATCATCAAATGATGCCTTGTATAGGTTGCATTTGGCTACTTATCATTTTTTCTTGTTCATACCATCCAAGTAAATCTCATTATCTTCAAGTTCCCCTTATTTTATAATATCCTCTTTTCTCAACTGTGGATCCACCATATCCACACAATCATGTCATCCACTTTCCAGTGCATTAAGTTTGCACACATATAGGGGGTATTTAAAAATTACAAGATGAAACTAACCCTTTAAACTTAGCCCTCTTTCAAAAACATAGGAAATTCAACATTACCCACTTTGGAATAGCTCCCATATGTCCTATTTTTTTGAATATGAATATTTTACCTATCCTAGTGGACCTCCCTTTATGGATATAGAGGTCATCTCGAGGTCATGGGTCGTACCTCATCCAATCTTGTTAAATCTAATATTGATGAACATGATGAATGAAACCTTATAATCAAAACTTCTAATCTTCCTAATAAAAGAATTTGAAAATTAGTTTTGATTTAATAAACTCTAAAAATTAAGTATGATTGCAAAGTCACTACAACAATTTACACTGAAATACAAAAAGTAAGCGATCTAAGAGTGCAACAGTGTAATCAAGTGAAGGAGATAAAGTACTTACTCGATTTTTGCTTATCTCTAAAAAGAACCAAACTGGAGAAACTAATGAAGAGGCTAGGAAGGATGTCATAATTTCTCTTTGTGAATTTTGGGAGTTGTAGAAAGATTAGGACATGAGCTCCTAGGAAGGGAAGAGGGTGCCTGGGGCACCCGAGACCTATCCTAAACATTGGAGACTGTGAAAATTCTTAGAACCTAATTTTTCCTATGTTGTTGGGGTTTCACACTTGTTCACCTTTGATTTCCAGTGTTTCACAATTGAATCACCGATGAAACTATAATCTGCAAAACAAAACCTAGCTACCTTCACAATCTTAAGAACACATCAAATTGGAGTAAAAATTCAATATGTGAATTCAAACTGACCTCGTCGGTCATCTGAAGGATGAGCTTATGATCAAACGTTACACTACATCTCAGACGCCATGTAGTTACATGTTCTTGTGTGTGTAATATTTCTCCTAGGTTTTCCTCATGCCAATGATGCCAAGATAGTGGGATAAATCTAGATATAATAAAGATGTGTGGGATGGAGTTCAACACTTCCCCTTTCTATGTAGTGTATTCAGAGTAATCTGCCCCAAAATGTAGTCCCTTTGATAGTTTGTAGATAATTTTTTTCCATTAGAATTTCCCCAATTAATGGTATGTATGTTGTGTTTATATAGGGATATCTTGCTTGGATTTTGACAATAGTGACACGACATGATGACTAGGACCTCGAGATAGGAGTAAGAAAAATGAAAAGGCGGACTACAAATGTCAAAAATGTGAGCAAGAATAAAGGAGAAAGGAGTGCCTAAGATGGTCAAGAGTGCCTGGGCGTTGATGTCCAAGGACAATTGACAACAAATGTGAGAATATTGAAGGATAGGGATCCCTGTGACCTAACTAGAACTAGGTGTAGAAGTGACAAATGTGAGAGATAAAATAATAGAAACAAATAAAGCAAGTAGATGGACTAGATATTGTGTCACCAGTGAATACTTTTCTTATGCAAGATCATATATAAGACAACATACTTGGTCGTATAGTAAAATAGAAGTCTATACATGATTTTGTTTCTACATTTTCCCCCCTTGGTAGAGGAGTACTTGGTAAAATTGATGATTTGATTTGGAGATTTTTCATATTTTTCTTGTTGTTAATGAAGATTTGGTAGGGAGTGATTCATTCCCAACCCAATTTTGTATGTTTGAAATATTGAATGATTTAGGAATCCATCTGTTAGAGGAAGATTGTTAGGAAGAGAGATCTACTTTTACCCTCCAACTATGAATACATCCCCAAAAGTTCCACCCATTGCAGATGGATGAAGAAAAAATCTTATTCTATTTCGATATGTTTTGATCCACGATTGAAAAACCCATGTAAGAGGTGTATAGGAAAGGTAATGAAGTCTCATTATGCACACTCCATGGTGTTTGTGATTTTGTATAGCGCGAGATGGCTTCAATGTTAGGTCATTTAGAAGTGATAAAAAATGTGGGATGATTCCCAAGTTAGGTCATCTGGGATAGATAATATGTTATGTTACACCGATCGATTAATTTGAAATTACATGTATGCAATAGATTACTCGTGGTGATATTTTCACTTCTTGTCCCTAGATTAGATCATTAGAAGGAATAGATAGAAATTATTTGAATAGATTTATTTTATTTGTTCCATCACTTGTTTGATGTGAAAGAAAATTTTCACTAATGGTGTATTAGAAATGTCAAATGAGTGTATAATAGCCTAAGAGGCATCATAGAGTCATCCCAATTGTATGCCCCCCCTTTCAGAGAAAGGGTGAGGTACAAAGATAATGAGTATCGATCTAAAAGTATATATGAGAAAGTTGTAATGATAAACAAAAGGCAATATAGTATAGGTTGCACGATTGTATGTATATAAGTACAAAATGTATATAGTATGATGGTAGGAGAAATTCTAAACCGAATGGCATAGATGGGGAAGAATAAAAAGTAGTGAAACTCAAGATATGAATGGAAGCATGTAAGGTGTATTAGTTATAGAAGTGGGTACAAATAGTAACTATAGCATAGGAAAAAGTAGAATTATTATATATAGTATTAATGAAAAGTGAATATCAATTTCATTTAAATCATGATCGAGTAAGAGTTTGAGCTCTGATCTTATGAGGATGCTACAGATTAGAGAAATGAGGTTGAAGAGATTTGAGATAGTATCCACAGTCGTGGAATCGCAGACGATATATGAGCTAGTACGTATGACTATTTTTGAAAAAATTGGTTAAATTTATTTGAATTTTTTTATTTTTAAAAAAATTGAAAATTTGAATTTCTAGTCATTTTTGACATGGGCGAGAGTGTTCAAGGCATTGACATCCTTCGAGACACAAGAAATCAATTCTAGGCACACATGTCTTACTCTTGAGTGCTAACAACCCAGGAGGGTTATTTGATAGTATAATGTGAAAATTTGGAATTTTTATGATCGGTGATGGCTTGAGTGATTATTTTTGCATATGTATAAGGTAATAATGTCATATTTCTATCATTTTTTATGTTGTGCAAAGGGATATTCATTTGAGGGAGTTTTGTAGGTGTTGACATTTGAGTACATTATCAACTTTAGGCTTATCTGACGTAGAATGGGACATACTAGACCATGCCCGTCTGTGGCACATAATGAGATTAAGGGAGGTACCCCGTAATATGATTACTGGATTATGTGAGTGATGGTGTGTAGATACTTGTACTTTTTGGTTGCTTACCGAGGAGATGACCATGATCCTAGAGGATGCATATCATATATTATAGTTTCCAATTATAGGTGAGAGAGTAAATGTTATGGTGGATGCCCAGAGATAGATTTGGGAAGTTAGACTATACTTTACATGTACATGATTACAGAAAAAGATCCATATTAGCTTGGATGCCATAATGAGATCATATTTTCTACGATTGCGGAAGTTCATCGCAGTGATTATTTATTCATATGTGGCATTAAAGAGTGGTGGAGTAGGCATCTTGTATAAAATTCATGATATTTTTTAGTTTATCAAAGAGCATGGGACGATATTTTCATTGACATGATGTGTATTGGTGCATTTGTATCGAGATATATAAATTTTTACATAAGAGGACCATAGTGGTGTGATTTGAGCTACCACATTACTACATGTATGGGCATATGAGCATATCACTATATCGAGACTATGGCGAGTGGCTAGAGGATGGAGTAGAGCTACGATGAATTTTATATACTATGTGGTTGGAAGATAGATTTCTAGGGGTTGTCGAGCTATTTCAGGAAGAGCGCATGTCAAGATAGTTTGGCATGTCTCAAGATGTTCCCCTAGATCCGTATATATGGGTGAGAACCACTAAGGCATTGAGGCAGCTCGAAGTGAGGCTAGGGACCAAATGAGCACAGTTAGTACCTCTTGGTCTAGATGAGTCCAATGTGGCCATAGGGCCGATAGAAGTGGACCATGCGGGATGTACCCAGACCTATAGTGAGTGGTGGGTAGTGCATAGATGGATATTATTATTTCCATTTATTTTTGATGTGGTGGGTGACCTACCAGTTAGAAGAGCATAGGGGTACGCACCTGCCCCCGATGTAGATGGTATAGTGGTGGCGCTAGTGGAGCGTAAGTATTATTTCATTCTTAGTTTTGAATTGTATCTTAGTTATTGTATATTTGTAATTACGTGTGATAACGAATGTGGTATTGGATGATTGCAGGTGATACTTATTGGTCCTTGATCATTGATTCAAAAATCCGTACATTGACATGGAATATACCTCCAAATGTACTTGTAGGAGGTAGAATGTTGGAGCGATTAGATGCTATTGTGGGTGAGCATGCCCATTTTTTTGATCCAGTGGCAATAGCAGTGGCTACATGTACCATATAGTTGAGCGAGTGTGAGGCATACATGGAGACTCAGTGAGATTGTTAGGTCATAGGAGGAGGAGCCCTGGTTCGGGATGTGTTCACGAATTATGTGGAGTTATAGAACTAATTTACAGAGTAGTTGGTTAAGGTGTAATTATTGTGTGGGAAGGTGGGGAGATATAGGGGCTACAACCAATGATGTAGACTGAGTGGTTAATCATCTAGTTATAGAATTACCACAGTAGTATATAGTGATAGTGATGATAAGATATGATGTATATGCACGTAGGGGTTTTCTCACTAGTGATTTTATTTTTGTAACTATGATGTTTGATGATATATATATATATATATATATATATATATATATAGATGGATGATTGATGCCATTGTATTGTGTTGATGTGTGATGTGATGATGGTTATTCCTATATTTATTTGTGACGTTTGATTTTTATTATTCTAATGGTGATGCGTGATTTGACATTGCATAAATGATTATGTTAATTTGAAATAGATGATGATGTTGTGATACTTAAAATTTGGATTTTTATATATGAATGCAAATGGAGAGTGTTTTTAAAATAGTAATAGATGTATATCATATATGTAATGAATAATAACAATGTCAATGAGATGATACGAAAATGTAGAAGAGTGATTGGTTACTAATTGTAAGATTAAATTTATGTATGTAAATATGTGTAAGTATGATGAAGAAGGGGGAGAATAGCGATGCCCAAAGCTTATGTGTAGAGAGATATTAGGTTAATTTATATAATACCCCTCAACAGTCATGAATGAACCATAGAACATGATTGTGTCATTGGGAAATGGCGTCATAGTGGATCATGAGAAATATATAACGTGAAGCGTAGACGGTGAATAATGAAGGAGGTTTTTATCGTAAAAGGTCCCTTAGCAGTCATGTAAGAGCCTCAAAACATGAGTTTATCATTGGGTAATGAGGTGATCATAAGAAAATCACATACTACATATAAAAAGGCCTGAAATGAGAGGTGAAAACATGTGAGGTGGTAACATCATGAGTGTAAGAGCCTAACTGAATATCAGTTAAAATTGTGCCAATGATGGGAAATGTAGTGGTAGGAAACACAGATACAGACGGCTTAGGAATATAATGTAAAGTACTAGCATTGTGAGGTGCATATGATGATACGGTGATGGAAGCACAAGGTAGAGGGCAAGAATGAATAATGAGCTAAGAATATGGATAAATGGTGACATTAGAAGTGGGTGGAGGAGTTAAGTGAATTGAAGAAGAAGCACGCTTATGTGGAATTGGTGAAAGAGAGCACTCACAAGAAGCTGAGCCAAAGGAAATGACACCCTTATTTTCTAATTGTTTCAACTTGTCATGAAGGGTGCAAAAATCATTGTCATGATGGCCATTGATGTGATGAAAATTTTTATATGGAAAATTGTGCTGACATTACAAATGATAAGGAGGAGGATGTTTGTTAGAGGGTAAGTGAATTAAATTCTTATCAAGTAAAGAAGACAACACATCATGAGGGTTGACATCATGAAAAAATGTAGTGGCTCCCTAGTAGGACATGAAGAAGAGTTAGGTGGAGACTAACGTGGTGGAAGAGATAGAGGAAGCTTATGCGGTGTGGGAGATGGAACATGCTTGCTAGGTGCAGGAGATAGAGACCATGGAATATGCTTGAAAAGTGGAACAGGTGAATTAGTAGAAGATGATGAAGTAGTAGAAGAACTAGAAGAGGGTTCTATAACATGTGCACCAATCAAATCATGTTCTAAATCAATGACCTTATAACATAGAATTGTGAACGATTCACATGTTTCATATTGTAATATATCTTTTAATGTGGGAATCAAGCCATGACAAAAGATAAATTACTTTTATAAATCAACAGGCTGAAATATTAACTAATGCATACACAAATTAAAACACAAGATGTAATCAAGAATAGTTTCTTTCTTTCCTTCATGCAAACTAGGTAAATGATCATGTGTAACTCTAGGGCCATTATTAAGTATAAAAGATATAATAAAATAATCTTCCATGTCACAAAATGTACTAATAAATCCAAAAGGCTATAACGAAAAGCTTTTAGTAATAACCAATCATTAGAATAAGAAGGCATAGCCAAACGATAATGCTTAAGATGTAAGTAAGGATTTCTAGAGCCATTGAAATGTGAAAAGGTACGAATGATAAAACTCTTAAGAAAAGATGAATTATGGATTTTCTTTGGAATATGATTACCATGAGGAGAGTTATTATTAGTAGAAGCATAGTATAATTTGTATTCAAGAGTGAGAGATTTAAATTGAGATCATAATTGACCAACAACATGCATGAGTGATAAAATTTCATGTCAATGAATCATAGAAGATGTGAGAGGCACATTGAGAGGTTGTTGTTTTCCATTATGATTGATCATGGGAACATGACAAACCAAAGTGGAAGATGAAGGTGATATGGGCACACTAGATGAAAATGTATAAGAAATAGAAGGAGGATATAGACACTAAATCGCGTACTTTGAGTAAATTTCTAGGTCTTGATCACATACCACTATCCATATGATTCCTAAGCAAGAAAATTAATAATTGATCACTATATTTGGCATCTTTTCTTTCTTTCTATTTTTCTTCTTGGTCTTACACACTTTCTTTCCCAATATGACATTTGACACTTCATTTTTTTTAATTCTGGACACCAACACCCAGGCAGGGTGCTAGCGCCACGCACCCCTAACCTCTTTGTATCTTGCTCACATCTTTTGCGTAATTTCTGTTGTTAGGAGTATTTATTTCTTATGGGTTGTCCTTTTAGTTTTTAATTACAAAATTCAAACAATGGAATCATATAAATACAAAGCTATGAGACCATTACAAAAGACCAAACACTAAGCATTATCTGTCACCATCTAAAGTTGCACATCTAAGAGCATTACAAGATCATTTAAGCATCCATTTAGCTTCACACAAGGTACAAAGGAATATTATTTCTGCATACATGCATAAGAGGGGAAGTTCATTTTTCCATGCACACATGTATCTACATCTAGTTATTGCTCGCTATTCAAGTGTGTTTGGCAATATAGACACTTAGGGCACGATTATACACATACACAAATATACATGGATTTTGAAATGTAGTACAACACCCAGATCGTAATTACACTCAGTCGAGAGACTTTTGGGATCATTCTGATTGCTCATTTAAATCTTTTTATTCTTAGTATTTGATGTCTTTTGGGGTTTTATCGGTACTCTTTCTTCTTACAGGATTTAGAAGAACAAGAACGAATTACAGTGGAATACATGCGATTAAAGTTGACAACCAACAGACATCTTGAGACCTTATTAAAATTTATTTTCTAAGGTTCTGAGTAGTCACATATGCCCAAAGGAAGTCTATATCACCCCAAGCATCGTTGACCCAATCCAGGTGCCCCAGTTAAGACAGATCTTGCGGTCACACAATTTTATGAGCTCGGGTGCGACACTTCCCTGATCTCGTTCATTAGTTCTTCAGCTTGGCATAGACTAGGATTATTTATGAATCAATTTATTATTCTATCCATTTAATTACAACTAGGGTTTCATAATTTCTAGGTTACTTTCTTGGGTAAAATTTGTATTTTATTGCATAGTTATATCTACATTGTTACATAATTAGTATTTTAGCACTTATATTTCTATGTATTTGTGAAATCCTTTCATGAACCCGTCTCATTCGAACACTTTTTGGGTCTTCATACTTGTATTGTTCATTTGTTATCATCATGGCTATTTTTATTCATGATTTCTTATTATCCAATCCTCAGTGTTGCGCCAAAATTATTTTGCATCCTTTCTAATACTAATCCGGACATAGTTTATCAAACATTTTTGGATGCATTTTCGCATCATCTTGATTTTCATTCTACTATAGCCAACAATATTTCTGTTTATGAAAATGATCCTCCTCTTTATATACGTATATGCATTTAAAAATATGGTATTAAAAAAATCTTAGTTGAAAATGGATCTAAGCTCAACCTTTGTTCATTATTATTCATTTAGGATTTCGGCCTTTAAGTTGATAATTTTAACCCAAAACATTTTTATCTTCGAGCATATGATAATACTACACATACATGCCTCAGTACTATTCTTTTTTGCTAACATTTTTGGGCCAACAAAAATTCTTAAAGTATTCTTTGTCATTGATCTTCCAGTCACATATAATTGCTTACTCAGTATGTCGTGGCTTCATAAAATGGAAGCAATAACTTCTATAGTTCATCGTTGTGTCAAATTATTACATGAGGGCATTTAATATATAGTTCCTATTGATAGCACCCCATTTCATTATTGCAACCCATATCCAAACACTGCATTACTTGTTCCAATTTCTGCTACTTGCCATCTGGC
Source organism: Taxus chinensis (assembly GCA_019776745.2). Lineage (NCBI taxonomy): Eukaryota > Viridiplantae > Streptophyta > Pinopsida > Cupressales > Taxaceae > Taxus > Taxus chinensis. Next base: position 623,342,788 of record CM034155.1, read on the forward strand.
CCTTAATATGAGACCCATGGATTCTCTGACTAATTTATGTCCACTCGAAGGAAATATTTGTGCATTAGATGTTATTCCATCCACTTCATGCTCACAACCTCCATCTACTAATGCTATGGCACCTTATCACGGGCATTTCCATATAGAGAATATCATACCACCCCCAATGTCTCCTCATGAACAACCTACATCCGTGATGCCTCCTTTTACATGCAAACTTTTCATGAATAATACTTATTGGCCACACATTCCATTTGATCCTAATTTCTCTGAAACTATTTCCATACATGATGGATTGACTCAATTTGGATTTACACTCGATTTTATCTTACCTCCAATGCATTCTCCACATCTCTATCATAGATATGTTTGCATTACTTATGCTTATGTCCTACGATTATTCATTTATGATTCTCTATTGCACACAATCCACATATTGCACCACTTACTCTTGGACAATCATGGCTCGACTATATTGGTGGCACATTAGATCCTAATCATATGGACATTTCATTTCCCATGCCCTTTTTCCACGTTTTCATTTGCAATGATTTAGTTATCGGATATTCACAAAATATTACTCGTTAGCATGCACATGGATGTCAACCAACACCTTTCACCAATGAAGAATACACAATGGGCATGTACAATATGCACCGCAATGGCTTGTTACTTGATCAAGCACATACTATTGCTTATCAGTTCTCTGACGCATCTCCATTTGGTTTTGACGATGATAATGGTGATCTCTTCGACAATGTTACTTGATCACATTTATCATCATACACTTGAGGGAATCATTCGTATTCTTCCCCCTTTAAGTATTATCAGTTTTCTTGCATTTCTACTTGTTCACTTTGCACCTTACATCTAGTCTTTCACAAGCATCTTGGACATCTCGATACATTGATATCATCATTACCCTATGACGCACTCTAGTTCCATAGTTCATACTCAACTGTTGAGGGTATCAATCTCAAATGAACCTCATAATACTCACCCAAAATCTTCGTTCTATCAATCATATCTTTCTAGCACACACAATTCAAACCATTTCCTAATGATGCACTCTCGTTATTTGGTTCATTTTTTACTTCTAAGGGGTATTTTATAAATGAACCTCATATCATTCATACTCATTCACATTCACTCAGGGGGCATGTAGATGCTATCACATTTACTCTTCATTCCATTCCATCTCACTCACATCATACTACATATCTTGGTTGTACACTATTCTTGTTTACTTATACTCACATGATACATCTTGCTTACTATGTTAGTTGCATGCATTGTATGTCATTATCTTTTTTATATACACATGTGCATTCACTTCTCTTCTAGTTGTGAGCACATACTTTATACATATCATTACATGCAACATGGATTCTTGGCATTTTACATCTTACCAGTCCCACAACGGCTCCTCGGGTCATCCACTTTCGTACACACTATAGGTGTTATTTTTTCATTTTGTACTATTTTCTATTCTTACTAGCACACTATTATATCGGATTATACATGTTTTGATATGTTTTCTATCTTTCTAACATACTAACATGTGATTCATGTGCAACACTTGTCTTGCAAGAACTCTTCACTACCATGGTTGTCTAATATCTTGTTTGTCATTGTTTGCTATTGTATGCCACTATTTATGCGATATTTCCTCTTTCTTTTATGCCCAATGTATGCTTTTTTCCACTTTGGCATCGTTTTTCTTACAAAATTGTGAGTAATTTCCCATGTATGAAACCCACTTTTCACAGTCTACTTTTTCTGCACTATTGCTTGTCTACTTTGTCTTCTTACATGTTACCATACATTTTGTCTTCTACATGCACGTTTGACTTACTAACACTTGTTTTCACTCACTTTTCTTGCATGTCCCTTGATTTATACTAAGCACATACCCTTCCCTTGTAAGGAATTAGTCATCATTTACGTGTCGGTTCTCTTTGGTTCGTATTCTCCTTGTGACGTCCCATGCACCAAAAATGAGGGGGGAATCATCAGGTCAATTAGTCACCCCATAAAATAGTTCCCAATCTTAGTTCAGTACTGGTACATCAAAGTCTTCAGTCACAACAATGGCCAAGAATTTGACTTTGTTCTTCAACAGAACACAGACACCAGTTCCCAACACTAAACAGTAGTGCAAGGGATCCCTTGACCCTTTCTGGGTACCTATGACCATGGAGTAGTTACAAAGTTTTTCTCAGTTTGACACAGTTCATAGTAGTTTTCACTGTGGAAGTTATAGGATAAACATATTCCTTCAACACTCGGTATGGATGTATTAAACCTTCTTTTATATTTTCATGTTGGATCAAACTGGATCAGATTTGGACACACCATCTACAATGGAGTTTATACTTTGGGAAGTTGTCAAAGGATGGAAAATAACACTAGACATTTCCCCCTAAACTTCTTCCAAACTTAGCGTGAGATCACCCAAGAAATTCATTCTTGGTAGAACTAGCATGAGATTGTCCAAACAACATGTTCTTGGCGTGAGATCTCCCAACAGACTCGTTCTTCTACAATATTTTTTAGATCATTTCTACACTTTTCACTCATCATGGATCAAGTTCACATGTTCCTTTTTGCATTTTACACACTTTTTACTTGTTTTGATCATATTTTTTATAGACACGACATTTGAATTTTTTTTCCTCTTCTCATTTGCAGGTCCATCCTTATGAGAAGAATCAATATCACATCATCAAACATCAAACAACATCGACAATAGGTACAACACAACATGTTATACTCATACAATTTCACTAGGGTCATCATAATTTTTCACTTTCTCTTCTCTAGCTTCCATGATTCACTTTTTGTCACTCTACAGTTTTCATTTTCTCTCTTGGCATGTATTTCACCATCAATCTACATGGTTATCACATATTCATATCTTATTTACTTTATGTTCTCGAGCATTCACTCAACAACATAAAGTGGGGGCAAATGTAGACACTAAATCACATACTTTAGGTATATTTATAGGTGTTGATCACATACCACTTTTCATATGATTCCTAAGCAAGAAAAATAATAATTCACCACTTTATTTGGCCTCTTTTCTTTCTTTCTAGTTTTCTTATTTCTCTTACACACCTTCTTACCTAGTATAACTTTTGACACTTTAGTTTTTTTTAGTTTGAACATAATTGCCCAGCCAAGATGCCAGTTTCACGTGCCCTTGTCCCCTCTGGGTGCCCTGACCTATTTGTATTTTTCTCACATATTTTGGGTCCTTTCTAGCTATTGGAAATCTTTATTTCTTATAGCTCATAATTTTAGTGGTTAATTAAAAAATTCAAATAAGGGAATCGTATAAATAGAAAGCTATGTGACCATTATGAAGGATTAAGCACTAAGCATTATCTATCACCACCTAAGGTTTCATCCAAGAGCATTACAAGAGTATTCAAGAATCCATCTAGCTCCACACAAGGGACAAGAAACTATTATTTCTGCATACAAACAAAGGAGAGGAATTTCATTTTTCAATGCACACATCTATCTATATTTTCTACATCTAGTTATTGTATGTTATTCAAGTGCATCTAGGACAAGATCCACCTAGGGCATGACTCTACACACACAAATGCAAAACTACATGGAGTATGAAATGTAGTGCAGCACCCAGATCATAAGTTCACTTAGTTAGGTGACCTCTAAGGACAGTCTGAATCCCCACATGCATATTTTTCTTTTTTAGGATTTAATGTGTTTTGAGGTTTTGCATATGCTCTTTCTTCTTGCATGTTTCAGGAGAACAAGAGTGAAGTACAATGGAATACATGTTACTTAAGGCGATAACTAGTGAACATCTTGTGACTTTGAAAAATGATTTTAAGAGGTTTTGAGTAGTCACATGTGCTCAAAGGAGGTCTATAACACCCCAGGCACCCTTGACCTTAACCAGACGCCCTATTTCAAACTAATCATGTGGTCACACAATTTTCTGAGCTCGGGTTTGACACTTTCCTCCTCATTTTCATAATTTCTTCATCTCGGCATAGTTTAATATTATTTGTGAATCAACTAAGTATTTAATCCCTTCATTTTCAACTAGGGTTTCATATTATATAGCTTACTTGCTTGGGTCAAATCTATATTTTATTTAATATTTATATCTTTTTTTTTACATAATTAAGATTTTAACACTTATATATCTATATATTTGTTAAATCAGAGGAGTAGAATAACATGGAACATCGATAAGAGCATCAGAATAAAAATAGAAGGGGTGGTAGAATCGTAATGAATGATAACTACTGAAGAAGAAGAAAGAGGTAGAATAAGAGGAGAAGAATATGCAATATCAACTTAAATCGTAGGAATAAAATTGGAACAAAATATGGGAGAGCAATTAATAGAAAAATGAGAATCATCATGAATGATATTGGAAACAACCTCACAAGTAGAAGAAAGAGTTGTGAAAAAATCACATTCAACAACCTTAAGAGAAGTAACATCCTCACTAACATGGTCATGATCAGAAATGTAGTCATTATCAGTATCAGGAAAAGTTTAACGTGTAGGTATTTCATCAAGAAAATTATCAACATACTATGTATCTATGAAATCATTAGAAACATTTGTAAAAATAGAAGCAACATTAGATAAATTTTTATGTTCATCTTGACTATCATTAGAAACATCATCATGCACATGTACATTTGCATCATTGGAAGAAACATTATTTTTGTCTACAATAGCACAATCAAGACCAACCATATAATCAATAATAGCATCATCAAGGGCTATAAAAAAATGGAAGAAGGTGCAATAACCTTATGGATTATATAAAAACAAGGATTGCATCTAGAAAAGTTTGTCTTTTGAAACAATTCCTAAAGTAGAATTGTCAAAACTAGTAGAAAATTTGTGTTCATTAACATCAAGCATTCTTTGAACATTGTCATAAAAATGAACATTGTGATATCGAGCGCTAAGTTTAGCCTCACCAACATCATCATAGATAGGGTTGATACTTTCATGATCCATATCTTACCTAGGAAAGGAAGATCTATTGTTAGCCGTGAGGGTATTACAGATCCTAGGGAAAGGGTTTCTAAGATAGGGGTTCACCAAAATGATTTAATAAAATATAAATAGTAAATATGATTGTAGATTCACTACAACAATATAAAATGAAATAAAAACACTAAGAAATCTAATATTACAACCGAATAAACAAATGAAGGACATAAAGTACTTAAATGATTTTTGCTTATCCTGAAATATAAATGAATTGGAGAAATTGATCACTAGGCTAGGAAGGATGTAAGAATTTATCTTTGTGAACTTTTGAAGTTGTGGAAAGATCAATACACGGGCACCTGGGGCACCCAAGACCTCTCCTAGATGATGTATATTGTGAAAAGTCTCACAACCTTATTTTTCCTGTGTTGTTGGGGTTTCACATTTGTTCACCTTTGATCTCCTGTGTGTCACAATTGAATCGCCAATGTACCTGTAATATGAGAAACAAACCCTAGCTACCTACACAAGCTTGAGAACACATCAAATTGGAATAAAAAATGATATATGAGAAGTCAGACTGACCTCAGTGATCATCTGAAGGATGAGCTTATGACCAAGTGTTGCACTACATCTCAGACTCCATGTAGTTATATCTTCTTGTGTGTGTAATAGTGCTCCTCGGTTTCCCTCACACCAATGACGCCAAGATAGTGGGATAAAGCTAGATATAATGTAGATGTGTGGGATGGAATTCAACACTTCCCTTTTCTATGCAGTGTATTTAGAGTAATCAGCCCCAAAATCTAGTCCCTTTAATAGTATCTTGAAAATTGTTTTCCCTTAGAATTTACCCTATTATAAAGGTATGTATGTTGTGTTTATATAGGGATCTCTTGCTTGAATATCAAAACTAGTGACATGACATGCCAACTAGGACCTCGAGATAGGAGTATGAAAACAAAAAATGACAACTAAAAATGTCAAAAATATGAGCAAGAACAAATGAGATAGGAGTTCCCATGTTAGATAGGAGCATCTCGACGCTAGTATCCAACCCTAGGCATTGGTGTCCAGAGACAACTGACTAAAAATGTGAGAATACTGACAAATATAGAACCTTCCGAACTGACTAGAACTGTGTGTAGCGGTGAGAGATAAAATAATAGAAACAAACAACACAAGCATATGGACTAGACAATGTGTCACTAGTGAATACTTTTATTACGCAAGATCCATATATAAGACAACATACTTAGTGGTATACTAAAACATTAGTATGTGTACATTAGTATGTGTTTGATTTTGTGTGTACACCTTCTGTAGGACCTCTATATCATAAGATGGAAGTGGATCAAGTCCCAATAAAATATTACTAGCACCAAGAGTCCTAATTTACAACATATAGCTTATCCTCAAACTATCATTGACTCATGTGTTATTTAAATTTATCTACATAATTATGAAAAATATTGTACCCTAGATGATTCCTTATTAGCAGAATATTCCTAAGATAAAAAAATGTGAAATTATACAGTTCTATGAATTGTTGCAATCCTCCCTTACTCATAGCATCGAAACTTTCAGTATTTCATAAAGAGATAGGAGCACTAACTCTACCCTAATGAACCTGACATTATGGATGACAAGGATGATTAATCTCACATTAAATCTAAGGAAAATATCATGAATTACACTACTTTGATTAGCAACATGATTATTGATCCATTTGTTTCTCCCTTAATTATCTCCTATGAAACCTCTTATGACATATCCTCCTTCACCTATTTCTTCATCTCCACACATTACTACAGAGTTACCTTCCATGAGATCACCTACATCTCTTCTTTCCATTATGGCTTCAAATACACCCTAGAATAAATTGTATTAGTCATGGCATGAGTCTCTTTGGCATGTGATGTTATGGATTGTAGAGCCTATCAATTACATATGAATAAGATAAAAGATGAAGTTAGCAAAGGTAAATATTGGAAATCCAATTGACCTTCTTTTGTGCCACTCTATTTCTCACATCATGGATTTTAATCACACACTAATGACACCTATTGTGTTTTTCCAGCTCACAAATTCCAAATATGAAAACCTTTTTTCTAATTTATCAAATAAAATATCTTAATATCCTCCTCTATCCCAACCACCTTCTAAACCATTGTATAGATGTCACCCTACTTATTCTTGCCCCATTCCTTCCCTTTATGATATACACCCTGACATTCCCACATAGTTCCATAAATGCATCGATGAGTATCAAAATTATTTCGGATAACTTAGAGGACTTCATGATTCATACTCGACATAAAATTATGCATCAAGTAACATAAATGATAAGTGATGAATGTCAATATATCACACATTCTCACTAATTCACTCAATATATTTGATGTTCGTAATATATCTCTAATATCTCTATGGCTTGAGTTTATCATTCTTGTTTTTGTTCAAACATCAATTATACCCTAACTGGGATATTTTTTAATCTATCTCTCATCTCCCACTTGGTTCTAACTTTTATTAGTTGGTCTAGAACTTTAAGTGGTCCCCATCCCATCAGTCTAAATTTTATCCTACACATACTTCTTACTTTATCATCATATATCAAGACCTTTTATCATTTCTTAGTTCTAGTCCATAAATGTTCATGAACTTATGAAGAAATAAGAAAATTGAAATGTAAAAGTAATTATCCATCAATATATACAAATGTGATCTCATATATACATCATAAAATATAATATGTATTTGCATGAATGGTAATAAGGCGAGATTTATTTATCATGTCCTTGATTTTTCATATTTGATAGAGATAGAAGATATTTTCTCTACCCCGAAAAGTATAGGTTTGGTTTTGCCTCTATTTCTCTATTATTTCATGTGGGGATAATTCGTCAACACAATCTCTGAAGCCTACACAACATAAATTTATACCTAAAGTATTGAGAGTAAATGCTTCTGAATTTATTAAGTGTTTTTCAAAATAGCATAATATATTTTAATTTGATGATTTTTCCTCTATCCTTAATTATTGTGATAATGTAGCCCACATCCCCTCTTACCTGACCTTTATTCTGCTCTCCCCAAGATTGGATGCCATTGAAAATATAATTGTCAATGCATGAAGTCTTGTAATAGATGAAATAAGAAATATTCCCTACCAAAAGAGAATTTTTTCCGCGAGTGTGGAAGAAAAACATAGTAGATAAATCCATTTCTTAATTAATATACTTTATGTCATGAAAGTTTTTCAAAAATTTCATTTGTAAATGTTTTAAAAAATGGACCCTTCACACATGCATAGTTCCATTATCTATAGTATTTGTGATTCATATTTTCTAGAATATTTTCGGGGTGGGATATTACTAGGCTTACTCAAACTTATTTTCATATGTGGTAGATAAATCTAGCTTAGATCATTTATCCAACTCAGACTTCCTTTTTACTTTCACATCAGAATAAATCTAAAAGTGTTCTTTCTAATGGGTCATACACATTATTTTAATTTAAAGTGAATCCATTTCAAAGATGGATCCACACCCTTGATTTCGCTAAATTTAGGAGGAAAGACATCTTCACTATCTCATAACAATTGCACAATATTTGATATTTCTTATTTGGTCTAGTAGTCTCTTAGAGATGACATATTATGTTCTCCCAAGGTAAACATGTCCTCCATCTTTTTTTCCACTAGTTAATCATATACCTTTTTCTTCCCCTTTCCCTATGCCTCATATAATTTGTGTAACCTACCATTTTATTTTATATTGAGATTTCACAACTAAATGTATACTGTATCTCCCACAATCTCCTTGTTTTGGAGGGGATATATTCCATCTAGTTCAAGCATATCTTTAAGCTCCATGTCTTCTTCACTTTTTGATCTTGCATCCTCATTATTATTATTGTTTGATATGTTATAGGGTTTCAATGGGGAATTTTCATTAGCACATGCTTGTATTTTATGATATATTATGTGCACCAATTCTCTTGTATGTTGGTTGGTCATTGAGTTCTAATCAACCACTTTTCATGTCTATTTATCTTTAAGATAAGAACACCTTGAATTTTTATAGATTTTTGTACACTATTGGATTCTCATCCTCATAAGAAAATTATTGTATGATGTCTTTTTGCAGGTGGGACCATATACATGTATTCCTTCTTGTCTACTGATTCATGTAACAAGATTTAGGAAAAGGAGTGAGTGTTTCTTAGAATATGTGAACCCTCCTTCTAGCTTCAATATATTGTTATGTCCATATATCCATAGAAGCATGCATATGATTTTTTTAGGGTTTCCTGTTACTAAGCAAAGGCCATGACTTTTCTAATCTATGAGATAGTGCATACATTTTGTGCAACATTCCAATTGCTTCTTCCCATTCTAGATGCTCTATTCTATGAGTAGTCCACCAATTTCTACAATACACTTTATAGCAGATTTCAACATAATCAGTATAAATTTTATGTATGGTACGTGTTCCTGGAATTTAAACAACTATATTTATAGATTCCTAATGCCAAAATGTTGTGGAATTTATCGTTCTAAGGAATGAACCATTAGCATAACACAAACTTCATGTTTTGTTAGCATCTACCTCCTCACATCAACATCTGAATCCTCATTGATCTAAGTAGCCATTCCGCATGAATGTTTGAGTTTCCTCATTTGGTTATGTGTAGTCCTAATGCATCTATGCAAAATCTTATATCATCCCTATTTTTGACTTGGTAGTTTCCGTGAGACTATATGTAGGGTCTTCATCTTTCAAGGGGTTCATGTATTCCTCATAGATAAGAATCTCCAACGGCTTGCGTAGAGGTTACATAATCCTATTATCTCCCATTAATTTCAACTTGCCAAACATTTATACTTGGTTGTTTTCACTTGGGTCTAAATCCAACCTCGAATCAACTCTACAGATCATGTACATATTGCGAAATGGGCTCCTTGAGGATGGTGTAAGGCCTCTACTCACTAAACTATTCATAGGGATGGTTTATATCCTTGTTCTTTTAATATTTGAGGCACTTCATTTACAATTAAATTCAAGAACCATAAAGATACCACCCCAAAGAAATCATTATATATGAAAATAATTACATATTCTCATTAGAGAAGAATAAAATATGACACCCCTTAAACATACTTTAGAACTCATGTAATTACTAACAGACATCATTTATATAGTCATATAATATGCATGTTTTAATTAGAGTTGTCTATATGTATAATAAACCCAAAATCAAATTATATATTTTTTAAAAAAGATGAATCACATTTATAATATAGTAAATTAAAACGGTACTAACTAATATGATTTTTTTAGATTGGTCAAAAAGGAGGTTTTGAAAGGGACCTCAAACCTTTTACAACACAATATTTAGTATTGAGAGTTTCAATTAATTTATTCAGCTGTTTAACTAATGAATTGAAACGGTACAAACTGGATGTATGCCAAGCTTTGAAAATACACATAAGTAATTTCAATCGACCACAATTTTCTAATAGTTTCATATGTGACGAACCAGGACACAAAAGGTACGAAGGTGATATCCAAGACCCCAAACTCCTCTCCACAAAAATAATGCCCTCCCTTCGACATCTACTTCAGCACCCCTTCTAAATGTTACAAATTCTCCACCATATCCTGCTTGGCCTCCTTCAGAGAATCCTGTGTCATAGATCTGCAAACTAGTATGGCGATTGAGTTCATAAAAATATCTCAAACAAGAAAAAGCATTGGAATGTTGTCCTTCAGGGTTATATTACTTCTTACCTTCTTGTCTACGAAGTCACCCTAGAATCCAACAGGTGCACGATCATATGGGTCGGAGGGTAGAAATTGCTTGGAAGCTCGCAACACCTCATTGATGTATTGAAGAGTTATAAGAGACTCGCAGATAGGTTTGCCATTGTGAATAAGTACAGGTATTTTCTTGTGCGTTGGATTCATTCACAACAGTAAATCACTCTTGTTGATCAAAATATTTTCTTCTTAGTACTCATATTTGACCCCTTTTTCTTCTAGTACAATCTGAATGCGCATATCAAAGGGACTTGGCCAAAAGCTCAACACTTTCACTTCCTCCATCTAAAATTGGTCTTTTAAAAAAAATATCGAAGAGCAAACAATTACAGAGTATAGATGTATTATTGAATTTTACTTATTTGAGGATGGCAAGGAATACAGGGAATGTATATAACAAAATAGAGTCGGCAAGTGTGGACCGGCATTCACTAGTTTTCAAGAAACATCTAGACAAATTGACATACGCAACTATGGAATGTGGAGCATGGTGCATGAATATTGACCTTAGTAGTAAGTTGTTTTAACATTACAATAGGCTCCTTTTAAACTATAATTGCCATGCTTACGGAAAAATAAAATTTAATGTCACTATGTATGTTTAAAATTTCACACACATGTGTAACGATTTTGTGTTCTTTGAAAAGAAGATAACTAGCAATCCCCTAAGATGATGTAATGGGGACATTGATAGTGGAATCGATTGTGAAATATTTGACTAAAGTGAATGGTTGAATATATATATAAAATTTTGAATTGTTGATTTAGAATGAGGATTTGAAGAAATGAGTATTGTAAAATATTAAAGGTTGCATGAAGAGCCCATGTTTATTTGTAGGAGTGTCGCATTTTTATAAAAGAAAGGAATATAGTTATAAAGTCCATCATGTGGGCAATTCTTACAATTGTAGTATTTGAAAGACACAACATTAGAGCCAGGTTCACTCATAATTATGGATGTAGTTGTAGTTGTAGTAATAATCAGTGACCTCTGTACGAACATCTCTCGGCGACCCTAAATGGTCAAACGGCCACAAACCTGTGGTCGATTTGGTGGCCATGGATCTGATGAGGGCGGTGTTGTCGGCGGCACGCAGGCAGAGGTTCTTTCATGGATTGACCAGGTGTTTTGTGGCGCTATGGCGGCCTCTTCATCCCCTTACCCTGGTAAATCCTCTCAATCGACCTCTTTTGAAAAGACACAGCCGCCCTTAGCTTCTTCTGGTGGCTTTTTCAGTGATAAAACTGTTGGCGACGGGTTTCCTAGCCACGTTTCTACAGTGGATCTGCACCCGAAGACCACTAGGACAGGCATTCCGGATTCCAGGGATGTTGTGAATCAGATCTCGAATGATAAATCAAACAGACCAAATACATGTAAGGAGATTTTACAGGGCAGGAGCCTCACACAGGGGATGAGCCCTATCACACCCATGATCCCAGTGGTTACTAACCCTAGCATCTCTTTTGGGGATGAACTCCTCGATTCAAAACGTTTTTACCAGGAGCATACCCTGATCGGGAGATTTAGCGGGCTATGGCCAAACCTAGCTACCCTGCATGACTGGATTACAAAGCACTAGATCCTGATTCTATCTGGTAAGCTAGATCTTTATCCATGTGTGAAAGGTACATTCATTGTTGCTTTTTCCTCTATTAGGGATAAGGAAGTCATAGCTAAAAAACTCTGGGCTTTTCAATCCCACTACCTGGTTTTGAAACCTTGGTTCCCTTCTTTTAACCCACTTACTGAATCCTTTGCTTGCAAGCCAGTCTAGATTAGACTGCCCCATTTACCGCTCCAATTTTGGGATAGTACCTTCCTAACCATTATTGGAAATACTTTGGGTCATATCCTTTTCATTGACCCCCAAACCATTGATTTCACGCACACAACCTTTTCCAGAATCCTTGTTGAGCTTGACACATCCAAAAATCTCCCTACTAATATAGAGCTTAAAGTCCAAAATAGAACTTGGACACAATCTTTAGATTATGAACGCTTTCCTTTTAGGTGCAAAAAGTGTTTTGCTACTGGACACACTGCTGATGTTTGCGGCATGGAAAAGTGAAAAATAGAAAAAACAACTGGTGGAAAAATGCACTCTCAGAACACCTGATTTTCGAAGCCAAAGAGGATTCAAATACTGATACTGAAGATGTTTTTGTCCCAGAAACCCCTCTCTCGAAAATTCCAGTTGACGAAGGCGCCAATAAGTCTCATCTAGTTGGCGATGGAAAGGAAAATACAAATGATGTTAATGATTCCGTTTCCCCAGTTGGATCATTGGAGGATAAGGAAAATATGCCTCCTTTTTTTAATCCTCCAATCGCGGAGGCTTCTATAGGCTGGATAACGGTGCGCAAAAAGAAAAAACTTTTCTCCAAGAATACCGGTTCTCCACCTTGTTAGTTTACAGTGTTGCATGACTGCTTTGCTGGACAACAACAGTCTATTCACTGTGAATCCGTTGTTTTTATGCTGATTTACTGTTGGTTTTGGGTTTTATTCTGAGCAGGTTGTTTCCTGCTACTGGGCTTGCATGTTTTACCATGATCTTGATCTTTTCCTTTGTTTCTACTTTTTTCACATCTGGCTTCTGAAGCCTTCTTGTATAAGGGTATAGTCCCTTTCAAAAAACTATTTTCCTAAAAAAAATAATAGTCTTTGCTTTTCCTTTTTTATATATGAATGTAGGCATACTTTTTAATTTTATTGTATCCTTTCATAAGAGAATGTTGGTGTTATGCACAATTCATAGAGGGACAACACTGTAGAGGTTGTGAAAGTAATCCCTTGTCGATCATTTTTTCTTATGTTGATTGTATCTATCTCCACTTTCAATCCTTGAGATTTTTCAATTGTTTTCACCCATGTCATTTTGAGGGGAAGCTGTTTGCGATTATCATGAGAAACAAAGCAAATTGATACATGATGAGGATTATGGTCATTCCATGATGGGCCAATGTATTTGCTAGATTTGATAATCAAAAAATGATGGTTGTAATGGTGGTTTTGACCCAGTAACATAAAAAATTGAATGTACAATTCCAATTGAACCATAAACTAGTCAAACTTCAAAAAAAGTGACACTGAGCATAACCTTTTGGTTGATTAAAAAAGGTTTTTTTTTTTTGCAATTAGTCTTCATCAACGTTCTTGTTCCATGACATCTATTGTTATCTGTATTTACACGTGCAATGGGAATATTTAAAGATTGTAACATTTGTTCCCAATGCTCATTATCTAATACGCATTACATTATAGGTAGACCAAAACAAAACTGATTAGTTATGCGGACCTGTCTAGGCAGTTATGCAGATGGTATTTGCAATTACTCAACCACTCTCCCTCATTGTATTTATATGCAACTTGGATATGAATAATATTCATTCAAATTTTCTACATCCTCTTTGTTCTGTCATTGGTATCAAAGCGGGATTTATTTGGCGCAGGAATGGGAAGAAGATAGTGGAAGACGTTGTGGCCTGCATATTCTGTCTATTTTTGCATCTTGTGACCTGCGTGACCAGCGTTGCTCGTGCCCAGTGTTAGAGGTTTAAACCATTTTGGCGCTTCTTGTTCTAAAGTGGCAGCGACAACAATATTTTCTTCTGCATCAGTTCTCTTGTGCATCGGTAGTTAGTAAGCAGAAAATCATGGATCAACATTTATACACTTGTTTGCCAAACAAACATGTGATAGGACTGTGGCAAAGCTTGAGCACAAGGGATAAACGTGTGAGCCTCATCTGGAGCAAGAAATTAAAGGAGACAATTCAAATCTACGTGAAGTTGTGGTGTGATGGGACCAACAAACATTTTTGGGAAGAGGTTGTAGGCTAGCACAGTGTTTTGCAAAAATTTGCTTCTCTACGCAGTGAGCATGGAACCAATTAGTAGAGCCTATAATGATGTGGACACTCCCCATGAGGTTTAATGCCATACTTGTAAACCCACGGTTAATATGTCTCCCACAAGTGCCCTCACAAAAATATCCTATTCATTTAGAAGGTAGAAAAACTAACCGTCTTTCACACACCTACAAAAATCTATCAAACTTTTCTTTTCAGGCTGAAGGCACATGAAGAACATCTTCTTTTACAAGTGCTAAGTTCTGAGAGAAATCGGTTATGCCCTTGTTTGTTATAGACTCCTTGAGGAAGGAACATGTGCATGGATGATCTAACACCCAACTCGGCATTTATCTGTTGTTGTGCATGAAGAAACAGTGCCAAACTTTTACGTGTAGGAGATCAGGAGATGTGTGGAGATTTTCTTAATCAATTGGAACTAAATGAGCCTCATAGTTATATCTTCTAACTAAATAACAACATATTAGAGGCTAGAGAATACACAGAGGATGGAGGATAATTGACATCCTCTTGTCATTCACCTACGACGGAGTTACATCATTGCTACGGTGACAATTTTGTTAGTGTTTATTTTTGTTGTGCATATTGTGTTTTCTTGGCGTGTGTTTTTCAATAAAATGCAAACCATTTTCTAGTTTGGTACATCACGACTGAAGAAAATTGTTAGGAAAAAAAGAACTAGTAAATTAGCATTTGGTTCTTGTGTAAAGGATTTATGGAACTCCGAGAAAACCAATGAAGTTTATAGTTGATACCTTCGGTCACCTCCAGGTTCGTGGTCAACCTGTAGTCAGAAAACCATAGGGGTTCATACTAATCCAGGGAAAATGGAGACCACTGAAGATGTTCATAGAGAGACGTACTCATGTCACTTTTAGGTTTGTGGTAATCCTACAAGGAAAAACCAAGGGTGTCACGAAGACCATGAAGCCACAAAGAGGGCATGCCACCTAAAAAAGCGAGCAGGCTACACGGGAGAGTGTAAAAACTTGTTACAATGTTTGAAATAAGTGGGGTTCCACTATATGGAAATATGATGTAATTTTATATACAATGTAATAACGGGGGGAATGGTGGCATTATCTAATATGTATTACATTGTAGGCAGACCAAAAACATAACTGATTAGTTATGTGGACCTATCTAGGTAGTTATGAATATGGTTTGCGTAGTTACTCAACCACTCTCCCTCTTTTTATTTATATGCATCTTCGATATGAATAATATTCATTCAATTTTTTTGCATTGTCTATGTTTTGTCAACATTTGCATATTGTATAAGCCAACTAAAGTATTTGTTGCAAACAAGTGGGTGGAGGAATGGAATTTTTTTTGGAAGAAAAAAAGAAAAATTTGTTTTGAACATTAGAAGTTCTCAGTCCTCAATATTTGCATCTACATTACATATATTGAGCAAGAGATTCCAAAACTTGATTTTTGAAGGATTATATCCTTGTTGCCTAAAAATTATGTGGAGACTCATTGATATATAGAATCATCCTTAATGTGTTGAGCCATAAGAATTTCTTATATACATGGGTATGTCATTGACTCAAGTATTCAATGAGAATCATGGAGAAACCAACAAATTCTTCATTCTTCTTTTTGGGGAACCCCTCCCTTAGGCACAGATTAGTAAAGGACATTAAATTTGGTCCTATGAAGTTCATTTCATCAATTTAATAGTACCTTATGTGTTATAATGACTGTTGGGAAAATGAGATTACTTTCCCCAGAAGTGGCTTCATTAGGTATACGCAAACTTGCATGAATGGTGAACCCAAAAAATGTGAAAGGAACAACACCTATCGGAGTGAGCAATAATAGTGGAGAGGATGTTTGAATTGAAGTTGAGGACAATGCTATTTGTATCCTCTTGATGAGGAATGACTTCCCTATACATTTATTTCCTTGAACGATCATATTTCAAAGGACGATGTTTATTTTGGTGATTAAAGTGGTGAAAAATAATGTGGAGGGAAATTTGATGCACTATTGAAAAGGGAAACATGAGTATAAGCTAGAAGGATTTATCTAAGCGAAAATAGGGCTTTCTTGATTTAGGGATATAAAAGTAGATGTAGATTATTGCAAGGAATTTGGGAAAAAAAAATTGTCTATTTGTGGTGGATGGTAAAATATCGATGCCCTAACAGGTGTACATTTAGTAGAGATCCAATTTCAGGGTTGAGTTGGGATACATCTTGTCATTTATCAAGTTGTAAAGTGTCTTCATTAAGTTCTCCATCACATGAAGTATCTTCTCTAGAGATATGGGCACTTTTAATGGGGGTGTGTTCAACATGCCATTTTTGGTCCTTATGCTCTCCCAATTTTCAATAATATCAAGAGGGAGGCTTCCTAGCTTGATGTTTATATTTTGAAATGCTTTGTACAATAGGAGTTCAATCATGCAAAATTCTTTGTACACGGGGGAATCACTTATAGGAATTTCAGAGTAACTAGGTAGACACAAACAAAAGATGAAGTTGTTCTTTTTAAAAGCTTATAGAAAGCAATGTAAGACTGTTATTGTGGTTCTACATTTTCTGGAGATCTTGTAAGCATGTGATGATAGATCTAGGAGTGTTTCTTTGATTTAGATGCAAATTTTTAATGTATTTTAGAAGTTCACGTCAGTATATGAATAGTCTGTAATCAACATTTTTTTAGAATTAGGGTAAAATGAGGGTTTTAGAAGGTCCCAAAACCTGTTACAAAAAACCCATTTGGCAATATAGAGCAATGGATATTACATTGATGATACCCTTAGAATTTCCAAAAAAAACAAGAGAACGAACAAAACAGAGAAAAAACTAAGTACATAGAAAAAGTAAAGACGATCATAAGAGCTTTTTCATCTCGTTGACAATATTCTTAGCTTTGACAAACCCACATTTTTAAGCCAACAATTCATCTAAGGTGAGAAAATCAGCACTGTCTTTTTTATGGCAGCCTTGGTATTGTCAGTGTAATTTTCCCAACCCTTCAAGACAGTAAAGGCACTCTGGAGCTTAGCAAGGATGGAGGTACCCAAATCAACCTGACTATCCTCTTTCGGCAGATTTTCTTCAATAGTAATTTCTTCACTAACACCGGAATTTTCCCCAGCCTAAGTGTCCTCACCTTTTTGTTAATCTTCATCCACATTATCATGTTAAATTGTATTAATTTCAAACATCTGAACATCCACATTTTCAAGATAGACATCCCTAATCTCCACGAACTACTCTTCTTCCACGATGACAAGAACATTATCAGGAGAGTCTGGATATAACACAGCTAATCCCGGCAGAGCTTTAGAGAGGAGTTGCTATGAGCTGGCTATCGGAAAATTGTCAAGAACAAGAGCCGAGGGTGTATCGCTAGCAGGGGAATCAAGATAGGGTTGACCAAATGAGCGGGAAGGGGATATGGTACCTATAGGGGAACCAACACCTTTAAATGAGGAACCAACAATGGTGACATCCAAGTCAGAATTAGAGATAACTTACAGATAGCATATATTGATAGGAGAGGTTCGGGACATGGGGGATGGAAGAGGGGAGGTGGTGGGAGTGCGGCGATATTTTTCTATCTTGGGAGGAAAGAAAATAAACTTAGTAGGGGAGGAAACATACTAAAATAGAAGATACATAAAGCATTGATGCAGAATAAGGCCTTCTCCTTGCCAAGTTGAATTTATTGATTGTTTTATGGACTCAAACAAGAAAAAAGACAGGTTAATTTTATTACCTCAACACAGATGAGAAAGGATTAAAAAATGCGGTTTGTAGACTAATCTGTAACAATTGTCAATGGTGAAGTAGCGCATTATGACCTCACCAACTCTATTCCAAGGAGGACGAAGAGACTCCCTTGCATATCATGATAGGTAATTTGTTGGAATCTCACCCAGTTGAATGAAATCCTATACCTTCGAATTCAATGAGTGTTTGAAATAAACCACCCCCCGACACTGGAAAACCAGTAACCAAGGAAATGGAGTTGGTCAAGATTGTGAGGTAGGTATTTCTAATCTGAACTTTACCCCTCAACCAATTTGCCAAGACCCTGTACGAAACATTGTCCGAGTAGCCCGAAATCCTCTCTAGGAAAGTGGTGATGCCATTTTCCTTCAAAATATCCCAAAATTATTCATCTTCCCTATAATCGGCACAAGAAACTGATTCGATACGCTTGATTTTCCCACCCATGGTGCTTAACCAATTAATACATGCAAAAAAATTATAACGAGCACTGAATTTAAAGGCCACCTTTTCTTTTTACGAGGTGATTTCATCATGAGTACACCTATACTTGATATGATGACGATTTGAAAAGGCACATCTTACTACAAGATCCACCTAAGTGATATTATGTTTTCCACACATGCCAAATCCTTGTAAGTTTCACATCCTCGTTATGGGGAAATTATGACAATCACCCCAAAAATTAAAGGCTTCCTTGTTGTTGATTTTGCTGACACTCGAAACAGTAACAACAAACCATAGCAAGCTAATGAATAGAAGAACAATCATTATGAATAATTTGTAGAAGATCATTTGGGAAATTCCCAATCCAATTTTGCTGATTTTCTTAAAGAACTCCCATATTTACGAGGTGGTCTACCACTTTGTTCCCTTCTCTGTAAATGTGCTAAAACCTAACTTCTTTAAAGCAGTTTTGAAGGATGCAAATGCCATCTACTATATTCTTGATATTCCACTTCCTCAGATCTTCTGACTTTAGGATCTTTATGATGTTGAGTGAATCACTCTCAATTATTAGACATCCTCTCCCAATTTGAAGAGTTAGTTCAAGGCCTTTAATAATATACAACACCTCAGCCCTATGGTTAGTACCCTCATTAAAGTTAGTTGGAGTAGCAACAAGAGGGGCACCAATGTTATTACGAAGAATAACTCCCACACTAGATTTACGGGGATTCCCTTTAGAGGCATAATCATTTTTTAGCTTGATCCAACTAGGAGGGGGAGGAGACCATAAGACCCCAACAACACGCTACAACTGATGGTTTATCTCTAACTTGTATTGCAAGTTGCTGACATGAATTTTTGTATTGTTGAATATATACATAAAATTTTGAATTGTTGATTTAGGATGAGGATTTGAAGAAATGAGTATTGTAAAATATTGATGGTTGTGTAAAGAGCCCATGTTTATTTGTAGGAGTGTCACATTTTTATAAAAGAAAGGAATATAGTTATAAAGTCCATCATGTGGGAAATTCTTACAATTGTAGTATTCAAAAGACACAACATTAGAGCCAAGTTCACTAATAATTATGGATGTAGTTGTAGTAATAATAGTCTTTTCTTTTCCTTTTTTATATATGAATGTAGGCACACTTTTTAATTTTATTGTATCCTTTCATAAGAGAATGTTGGTGTTATGCACAATTCATAGAGGGACAACACCGTAGAGGTTGTTGTGAAAGTAATTCCTTGTCGATCATTGTTTCTTATGTTGATTGTATCTATCTACACTTTCAATCCTTGAGATTTGTCAATTGTTTTCACCCATGTCATTTTGAGGGGAGGTTGTTTGCGATTATCATGAGAAACAAAGCAAATTGGTACATGATGAGGATTATGGGCATTCCATGATGGGCCAATGTATTTTCTAAAGTTGATAATCAAAAAATGATGGTTGTAATCGTGGTTTTGACCCAATAACATAAAAAAGTGAATGTACAATTCCAACTGCACCATAAATGAGTCAAACTTCAAAAAAATTAACACTTAGCATAAGCTTTTGGTTGATACAAAAAAAGGATTTATTTTTTGTAATTAGTCTTCATCAACGTGTCTTGTTCCATGACGTCTATTCTTCTCTGCATTTACACGTGCAATGGGCACATTTAAAGATTGTAATATTTGTTCCCAATGCCCATTATCTAATATGTATTACATTATAGGTAGACCAAAACAAAACAGATTAGTTATGCGGAAATGTCTTGGCAGTTATGCCGACGATCTTTACAGTTACTCAACCACTTTCCCTCCTTGTATTTATATGCATCTTCAATGTGAATAATATTCATTATACTTTTCTACATCCTCTCTATTCTGTCATTGGTATCAAAGCGGGATTTATTTGGCACAGGGATGGGAAGAAGATAGTGGAAGATGTTGTGGCCTGCCTATTCCGTCTATTTTTGCATCTTGTGACCTGCGTGACCAGCCTTTCTTGTGCCCAATGTTAGAGGTTTAAACCACTTTAGCGGTTCTTTTTCTAAAGTGGTAGCGACAACAATCTTTTCTTCTGCATCAATTTTCTTGTGCATTGGTAGTTAGTAAGCAGAAAAGCATGGATCAACATTTATACACTTGTTTGGTGAACGAACATGTGATAGGATTGTGACAAAGCTTGAGCACAAGGGATAAAAGTGTGAGCCGTGTATGGAGCAAGAAATTAAAGGATACAATTCAAATCTACATGAATTTGTGGTGTGATGGGACCAACAAACATTTGTGGGAGGAGGTTGTAGGCTAGCACAGTGTTTTACAAAAATTTGCTTCTCTACATAGTGAGCATGGAACCAGTTAGTGGAGCCTATAATGATGTGGACACTCCCCACGAGGTTGAAATTCATACTTGTAAACCCATGGTCAAGATGTCTCCCACTGGTGCCCTCACAAAAATATCTTATTCATTTAGAAGGTAGCAAAACTAAACCATCTTTCACACACCTACAAAAATATGTCAAAAGTTTCTTTTTAGGATGAAGGCACATGAAGAACTTCATCTTTTGCAAGTGCTAAGTTCTGAGAGAAATCGGTTATGCCATTGTTTATTATAGACTCCTTGAGGAAGGAACATGTGCATGGAGGATCTAACACCCGATTTGGCATTTATCTGTTGTTGTACATGAAGAAACATTGCTAGACTTATGTGTGTAGGAGATCAGGAGAAGTGTGGAGATTTTTTTAATCAATTGGAACTAAATGAGCCTCATCGCTATATCTACTAACTAAATAACAACATATTGGAGGCTAGAGAATACACGCAGGATGGAGGACAATTAGCATCCTTTTGTCAATCACCTACGACGGAGTTGCATCGTTTCTACAGTGACAATTTTGTTTGTTTTTGTTTTTGTTGTGCATATTGTATTTTGTTGGCATATGTTTTTCAATAAAATTCAAAGTATTTTCTAGTTTGGTGCATCCTGAATGAAGAACATTGTGAGGAGAAAAAGCACTAGTAAATTAGCGTTTGGTTTTTGTTTAAAGGGTTTTTGGAAATCCAAGAAACCAATGAAGTGTACAGTTGAGACCTTTGGTCACCTCTAGGTTCGTGGTCAACCTGCAGTCGGAAAACCAAAGGGGTTTGTGGTAATCCAAGGAAACTAGAAACCACCAAAGATGTTCGTAGAGAGATGTACTCATGTCACTTCTAGGTTTTTGGTAATATTGCAAGGAAAAACCAAGGTGTCACGAAGACCATGAAGCCACAAAGATGGCATGCCACCTCAAAAAGTGAGCAGGCTACACGGAAAATGTAAAAACTTGTTACAATGTTTGAAATAAGGGGGTTCCAGTATATGGAAATATGATGTAATTTTATATACAATGTAATAACGAGGGGAATGTTGGCATTGTCTAATATGTACTACATTGTAGGTAGACCAAGACATAACTGATTAGTTATGTGGACCTATCTAGGTAGTTATGAAGATGGTTTGTGTAGTTACTCAACCACTCTCCCTCTTTTTATTTATATGCATCTTCGATATGAATAATATTCATTCATTTTTTTTGCATCCTCTCTGTTTTGTCAAAAATTGCATATTGTATAAGCTAATTAAAGTATTTGTTGCAAACAAGTGGGTGGAGTAATGGAATGTTTTCTGGAAGACACAAAGAATTTTTTTTTTTGAACATTAGAAGTTCTCAGTCCTCAATATTTAAATCTACATTACATATATTGAGCAAGAGCTTCCAAAACTTGATTTGTGAATAATTCTATTGTTGTTGTCTGAAAATTATGTGGAGACTCATTGATATAGAGAAGCATCACTAATGTGTTGAGCCATAAGAAGTTCTTGTATACATGAGTATGTCATTGACTCAAGTATTCAATGAGAATCATGGAGAAACAAAAAAAACCTTCATTCTTCTTTTTGGGGAACCCCTCCCTTAGGCACAGATCAATAAGGGACACTAAATTTGGTCCTATGAAGTTCATTTCATCAATTCAAAAGTACCTTATGTGTTATAATGACTGTTGGAAAAATGAGAATACTTTCGCCACAAGTGGCTTCATTAGGTATACGCAAACATGCATGAATGGTGAACCCAAAAAATGTGAAAGGAAAAACACCTATCAGAGTGAGCAATAATAGTTGAGAGGATGTTTGAATTGAAGTTGAGGACAATGTTATTTGTATCCTCTTGATGAGGAATGACTTCCCTATACATGTATTTCCTTAAAGGATCATATTTCAAAGGAGGATGTTTATTTTGGTGATTAAAGTGGTGAATAATAATGTTAAGGGAAATTTGATGCACTATTGAAAAGGGAAACATGAGTATAAGCTAGAAGGATTTATCCAAGGGAAAATAGCACTTTCTTGATTTAGGGATATAAAAGTAGATGCGGATTATTGCAAGGAACTTGGAACAAAAATAATGGTCTTATTGTGGTGGATGGGAAAACCTCGATGCTCTAATAGGTTTACATTTTGTATAGATCCAATTTCAAGGTTGATTTGGGATACATCCTGTCATTTATCAAGTTGTAAAGGGCCTTCATTAATTTCTTCATCACATGAAGTATCTTCTCTAGAGATATGACCACTTTTAATGGGGGTGTGTTCAACATACCATTGTTGGTAGGAGGTCCTTATGCTCTCCCAATTTTCAATAATATCAAGAGGCATGTTTCCTAGCTTGATGTTTATATTGTGAAATGGTTTGTACAATAAGAGTTCCATCATGCAAAATTATTTTTACATGGGGGAATCACTTACAGGAATTTTAGATTAACTTGGGTAGACACAAACAAAAGATGAAGTTGTTCTTTTTTTCCATTTATTTTTGGGTCCATGTTTGACATACAACCATGATTTAGAAACTTCAATGAGGGGGATTGATGACAGTGAAGATGGTTACACCTTGTATGCCTCGATTATTATTGAAGTTGTAAAAGGAATATTTGCATGTAAGGAGATACGACACAAGATATTCTTCCCTACATAAAGAGAAACAAATTTGTGGCTACGAATTTAAATTGGTGTATTTTATAACACATGACAAGCCTATGGTGCACTGTTAATGCTCAACAATCCCACTTTTTAAAAGATTCTAGAAAGCAATGTAAGACTGTTATTGTGGATCTACATTTTCTGGAGATATTGTAAGCATGTGATGATAGATCTAGGAGTGTTTCTTTGATTTAGATGCATATTTTATAATGTATTTTACAAGTTCATGTCAGGATATAAATATTTGGTAATCAACATTTTTCTGGAATTAGGGTAAAATGAGGGTTGTAGAAGGTCCCACAACCTATTACAAAAATCCCATATGGCAATATAGAGCAGTGGATATTACATTGATGATACCCTTAGAATTTCCAAAAAAACCACGAGAACGAACAAAAAAGAGAAAAACTAAGTACATAGAAATTTTAAATACGGTCCTAAGAGATTTTTCATCTTATTAACAATATTCTTAATTTTGACCAAGCCATGTTTTTAAGCCAAAATTTCATCCAAGGTGAAAAAATCATCACTAAATTTTTTTATGGTAGCCCTAGTATTGTCAATGTAATTTTCCCAATCCTGCAAGACAGTAAAGGCCCTTTGGAGCTTAGCAAGGATGGAGGTAACCAATTCAACCTAACTATCCTCTATTGATAGATTTTCTTCAATATTAATTTCTTCATCAACACCAGAATTTTCCCCATCCTAAGTTTCCTCACCTTTTTGTTGATCTTCATCCACATTATCATGTTAAATTATATCAATTTCAAACATCTGAACATCCACATTTTCAAGCGAGACATCCCTAACCTCCACAAACTACTCTTCTTCCATGGTGATAGGAACATTATCAAGAGAGTCTATATATAACACAGCTAATCCTAGCAGAGCTTCAGAGAGGAGTTTCTCTGAGCTGGCTATCGAGAAATTCTCAAGAACAAGAGTTGAGGGTGTGTCGCTAGCAGGAGAATCAAGATAGGGTTGACCAAATGAGTGGGGAGGGGATATGGTACCCACAGGGGAACCAACACCTTCAAAAGAGGAACCAATAATGGTGACATCAGAGTCAGAATTATAGAAAACTTACAGACAACGTATATTGCTAGGAAAGGGGTGGGATGTGGGGGAAGGAAAAGGGGAGGTGATGGGAGTGCGGCGATGTCTGTCCATCTTGGGAGGAAAGTGAATAAACTCAAAAGGGGAGGAAACATACTAAAATAGAAGATACGTAAGGAATTGATGTAGAATAGGGCCTTCGCCTTGCTTGGCTAAATTTATCGAGTGTTTTATGGATTCAAACAAGAAAGAAGATAGGTTAATTTTATTACCCCGACATAGATGAGAAAGGATAAAGAAATGAGGTTCGTAGACTAATCTGTAACGGTCGTCAATGGTGAAGTAGCGCATGATGACCTCACCAACTCTATTCTAAGGAGGGTGAAGAGACTCCCTTGCATAGCCCAGCAGGTACTTTGTTGGATTCTCTCCTGGTTGAATGAAATCCTATAGCTCTGCATTCAACGAGTGTTTGAAATAAACCAACCTTGATGCCAAAAAACCAGTAACCAAGGAAATGGCATTGGTCAAGATTGTGAAGTAGGTATTTCCAATCTGAAATTTACTCCTCGACCAAGTTGCGAAGACCCCATATGAAACATTTTCCGAGCAGCCCAAAATCCTCTCCACGAAAGTGGTGATGCCATTTTCCTTCAAAATATCCCAAACTTCTTCATCTTCCCTGAAATCGGCACAAGAAATTGATTTGATATGCTTGATTTTCCCACCCATCGTGCTTAAACAATTAATATTGCAGAAAAATTATGACAAGCATTGAATTTAAAGGCCACATTTTCATTTTGCGAGGTGATTTCATCATGAGTACACATGTACTTGATATGATGACGATTTGAAAAGGCACATCTTACTATAAGATCCGCTCGAGTGATATTACATTTGCCACACATGCCAAAGCCTTTTAAGTGTCACATCCTCATAATGGGTAAATTATGGAAATCACTCCCAAAATTAAATGCTTCCTCGTTGTTGATTTTGCTGACACCAAAAACAGTAACAACAAAACATAGAAAACTAATTAATAGAAGAACAATCATTATGAATAATTTGTAGAAGATCATTTGGGATATTCCCAATCCAATTTTGCTGATTTTCTTGAAGAACTCCCATATTTGTGAGGTGGTCTTCCACTTTGTTCCCTTCTCTATAAATGTGCTGAAACCTAACTTCCTAAACTTTTTTTTGAAGGATGTGAATGTCATCTATTATATTCTTGATAGTCCACTTCCCCGGATCTTCCGATTTTAGGATCTTTATGATGTTGAGTGAATCACTCTCAATTATTAGACATCCACTCCGAATTTGAAGAGTTATTTCAAGGCCTTTAAGAATAGACAACACCTCATCCCTATGGTTAGTACCCTCATTAAAGTTAGTTGGAGTAGTAGAAAGAGGGGCACCAATGTTATTACGAAGAATAATAGCCCCACCATATTTACTGAGATTCCCTTTAGAATCACAATTAGTGTTTAGCTTGATCTAACCAGGAGGGGGAGGAGACCATAAGACCCAAAAAACATGCTAAAACCAATGGTTTATCTCTGAGTTGTAGTGCAAGTTGCTGACACCAATTTTTTTGCCACAAAATTGAATTTTTTATTGATGTTTCTTCCAGAGACAACATTTGATATTGTCTTGGAAAAGAAGAGTGATGTTTTTCACAATTTGTATGGACTCCATGTTTTGTTCTTTGAAAATTATTCTATTTCTTTCCTTCCAAATACCCCATAGGCCATGAGGGAGGATAAGCTTCAAAGCAAGAGAGAGGATATGGTGTGAGAAGGGAGAGTACCATTGTTGGAAAGTAGCCTGAAGAGATTTAGGAAATATCTAGACAACGCCAAAATGTTTTAGATGCTAACTCCATATGGAATGAGAAAAAGAAAGATGTAGTAGCAAGTGGGAGGACTCAAAAACATTACAACATAGAACACAACGAGAAGGTAGTGAAAATCCCCTTATTTTAATATTTTCAGCAGATAGGAAGGCATTTCTAAAAAGAGAGCCAGGAAAAAAATAGTTTTAGGGATAACCTCCTTGGGTCAGATGCTGTTGAGATGGGGCTATGAGCTAATGTGAGGTTTAGAATCATAAGCCACTTTAACTATGAACGATCCAAAAGAAGAGAGAGGCCAGATATGTTCATCCACAGGAAAGGAAAAAGGAATGTATTGTGAAGAGAGAAAGTCTCTCAGACATTTCAAGTGTTGACTCTAGATTTCACTAATGCCCTGCTAGTGAGGAATATGCCAAGAAGGGATAGAGTTGGATCTAAGCCAATATCCATTGAATTTCATCCCATGGCGATTGATAAGGGGTTTTTTATTATATCCCATGAAGGATCCTAGAAGAGAGGTTTATCTCCAATCCAACAATCCAACCAGATTTCTATCAGGCTTCTGTTTCCCAGATGTAATTTGGTGCTTGCACTTAAAAGAGGTAGAGAACTAACCACTGAGTTCTAAATGGTAGAAATACAAGGAGGGGAGGAATGAAGGAAGTTAGCAAATTTTGACAGATATTTGGATCTTGAGATTTGAACCTAGTTTGTCGAATTAGCAGAAGCCAATTCCCATCTAATATTAGCAAACAGTGCTTCGTTCATGTAATCAATGCATGTAAACCCCAAACCTCCCAATTTGGCTGGCTTACAAACATCATTCAAAGAAACTAAGTGAATCCCTTCTTTTCCTCTGAGCCTGACCAGAGGAATCTTTTTGTAATTACTCAATAGCATTAAGAACAGAAGAGGGAATTTTGAGTAGTGATATGAAATATATAGGCAGACTTTAAAGCATAGCTTTCATCAATTGGAGCTTTCTAGCCTAACTAAGAAGATCTCCTTTCCATGCTACAAGATTCTTTTGGTATCTTTCTATTACAGGGTTCCATAGAATTTTTATTTTCTTTCCCTTAAAAAAGGAATGCTAAGATAGGAGGAAGGAAAATCCAAAATGATGCAACCAAACATATTCGCTATCCTTCTTTGAGTTTGAGGTGGAGTTTTTATGAAGGCTATGCTACTTTTGGTAAAATTAATCAATTGCTAAGAGGCATTTTGATAGCATTTAAGGATTTCTTTTAGAGCTCTTGGTTCAACTATAGATGCAACATTTAATAGAAGAGTGTCATCCGTAAACTAACTATGAGTAGCAGTAGGGGAGCGAGTAGTTATTTTGATGCCTAACATAGGAGCTTTTTGCTTGTCCACCTCTAATGCTCTGTTGAGAATGTCATCCATTAACAAAAAGAGGAAGGGTGACATGGGGTCTCCTTGTCTTATTCCTCTGCTATTCTTGAAGAAGCCAACCAGGATCCCATTTATGATGATGGAGAAACAAGGAGTAGAGATACATGAGAAGATCCAGCTACACCATTTGTTTTCAAACCCAAAGCAATGTAGCACATGCGAAAGAAAATTCTAGCTGACTCTATCGAAGACTTTTTTCATGTCTAATTTAAGGATCAAACCAGCTGACTTTGCATGTTGAGATGAATGAATTGCTTCGTGGACTGTAATTATACCTCCTTGAATAAGCCATCCACTGATGAAACCATTCTATTGTTTAGAGATGACACAACTCATTAACGGTTTTAATCTAGTAGCCAACATCTTGGTGATGATTTTGTAGGAAATGTTTCATAGACTTATGGGCTGATAACTAGCAACCGATTTGAACCCAAGAGATTTAGGTGTTAGAGAAATGAAAGTAGTATTCCATTTTTTCATAAGAGATTTTTTGTGTTGGAATTCATTCATTGCTTTGTAAAGGTCTTGCTTGATGATTTTCCAAAAAAATTGAAAGAAGGAAACAGGGAACCCATTAGGACTAGGACCTTTATCAACAGTCATTGTGAAAACAGCCTTGTGGATTACCTCCATAGAGAATGGTTTCATTACATTCTCATTCATTTTGTTAGTGACCAGTTTTGGTATGTGTTGCAACATCTTGTTCATGGAATTTTCATTCAGAGGAGCCTCTCCCTAGAGGAGGTTAGAATAAAAGGAAACCACCTCATTCAAAATATCTAATTCAATAGATAAGATATTGCCTTCAGAAGTCAACATCTCTCTGATTTTATATATACTTTTGTGCTTGGATGTTGTGATATGGAAGAATTTAGTATTTCTATCTCCCTATTCGAGCCATAGGGCTCTTGATCTTTGCCTCCAATAGGATTCTTCGTCTTTCAATGTATTTTGGTAGTCACTTAGAAGAGTAATTTCCTGTTAATTAAGCTGGTCTATTCTATGTTCTTTCTTAATTTCTTCAAATATGCTTGTAATTTCTGAGTCGGCTTCTACTTATGGAGCTTGATGCCACCAAAGACGTTAACTTTCTAGAGTTTAAGTTGTTTTTTTAATTCCTTAAGTTTGCTAGAGAACATATATATTTTAGTGCCGTGTATATTAATATCAAACCATCTCTTAATTAGAGGGTCTAAGTAGTTTTTGTAGAGCCAAACCATCTCAAATCTAAAAGGTGGGTTTTTGGATTTGAGTTTTGTGTTGGCACAAAGAAGCAAAGGGCTATGATCAGATGCCGCTTTAGCTAAAGTACTAAGATAGAAGTCTAGGTAGAGTAAGATCCAATCCATGGATCTCATCTCCCTTTCAAGCCTACTTTAAATATGATTCCTACCATATATGTGGTTAGACCAAGTGAAGGAAGCCTCGTGCAAGTCCATATCAAAGAGCTTATCTCATCGTAAGAATTCAGCTAGTGCTTCCATGCTCATTGGGATAGCAGGGGCACCACCCTATTTTTTAGAGGGGAAGAGAGTACTATTGAGATCTCCTATGATTATAAATGGAATATTATCACAGCTCCTTTTAAAACTTGAGATTTCTTACTAGAGTTGGTCTTGTTATGACTCCAAATTTGGAGCATAAATGTTAATGTCGATCCAGTAAGCAGCAGAGTCAACTTCTTGGAAGAGTATGCTGAAGAAATTTGTATGTTTCATAAGGTAGTCACCTTTTAGTAATTTGGGATTATAGAGAGTGCACAAACCCCCATAGTTACCAGACAAATTTTAGGCCACAAGAGAGGCATTTGGCCAGAGCTTGGAAAGGTTGTCTTCATTTTTAGTTTAGTTTCTTGTAGCATAATTATATGAGGAGAATGATTTAATCTAATATCCTTGAGGACCCTCTTCTTTTGTAAAGAGTTAAGACCTCTGATATTCCAAGAGATAATTTTCATCTTTTAGATTTGGGCTTGCTTCACACCACCATGGGGATAGTACTTTGAGTCCCTTGCACCACATTTAGAGTTGTTTCTTGTTGTAGCTTGGCATTCCCAAGGGTTCTCCCATGGATTTTCTCAATTCCTATATCCAGGTTTCTTATTGCTACTTCTGGTCGTCCTGAGTTTATTGATATCATCAGAAGCAGAAGGAGAGGGGGAAAGTTGTGAATCAGCAAGGAAAAGAGTAGGAGGGAAAGGGAAGGAAGAATTGATAGGTACAGAGGAAGGGGGTGGTAGGGAGGAAGAGGTGAGGGTTCCCACAACAGTGGGGGAATGCGGAGAATCCAAAGGGAAATAAGTGATAGAAGATAACACAAGGATAACCACATAAGAGGGAGGAAGTAGGGAAGCATGAGAGATTATAGTGGGAATCACATCAGAAGATGAAGGAAGAGGGGAATCCTAGGGAGCATCCAAGGGAGACTACAAGGGGAGAAAGAATCCGTGGAGCTAGAGAATCTTCAATGGCTTCCTCGAGAATAATTTTTCCCTCTTGAAGAAGAGAAAAGGGGTTATAGGTAGGTATCACTGGGGATGATTCTAGGACCCCTTTTGGAACATATTTCCCTTTCTTCTTAGGGATAACTTCAAGGTTGTTTTATTTGGATTGGGGCTTAGAGGGATAAGTAGAAGCCCTATGTCCAATTCTCTTGCATATGGAGCATGCTTGTGGAACATATTCAAACTCAATGGGTTGATTCCAAACTCCAAAATGAGAGAGAAGATCAATCAATTTTTGGAGTGGACTACTAACATCAACATTGACACAAAAATGAGCATGAATGAATCTAGTTTTGGCTTTAGTAGATTCATCAATGGCTCTGAGAGAGCCCATGGAAAGAGCGATACCTTTAATAACCGTAGGATCTCAGAACTCCAGGGGAAGGCCTGGTAGTCACACCTTGATTAGAGCATGCGTCATAGTTTCAGTTAGCGGATTAAAACCAGGAGACCATTTTCGTATGTAGAAGCCCCATTTGCTAAAGAACCATGGACTACTAAGTAGATCCTGTGTGAAGTCTTCTTTGAAACTAAAATAAAAGATTATAAATCCATTTGGCAAGGCAACAATCTCCAGAGCACCACAAGGGGTCCTGTTGTATATATCTCCCCCCCCGGGTAAATATAGTCAAGAGCATAAGAATATGAAAATCAAGGAAAATCAAAATCCTTCATTTTGGGTTTTGAAAGCGCATTGCATGATAAAAAACATGACATTTATTGTGTCACCAACCACCTCTAGTGCACATCAAAAGGTGTCGACATGAAAAAATTCGTGCCCTGGAGCAGGTTGGGGGCACACATCAGAAGGTGTCGACATGTAAAAATTCGCGCCCCGGCACAGGTTAGGGGCAGACATCAGAAGGTTTCGACATGCAAAAATTCATGCCCTGGCACAGGTTGGGGGCGCACATCAGAAGGTGTAGACATGTAAAAATTCGTGCCCTGGTGTAGGTTGGGGGTGCACATCAAAAGTTGTCGACATGCAAAAATTCACACCGTAACGCAGGTTGGGGGCACACATCAGAAGATGTCGACATGTAAAAATCTGTACCTTGGCATAGGTTGGGGACGCACATCAGAAGGTGTCGACATGCAAAAATTAACACCCTGGCACAAGTTGGGGGCGCACATCAGAAGGTGTCAACATGCAAAAATTCACGCCCTGGCATAGGTTAGGGGCGCACATCAAAAGGTGTTAACATGCAAAAATTCGCGCCCCGGCGCAGCTTGGGGGCGCACATCAAAAGGTGTCGACATGAAAAAATTCATGCCCTAGCACAGGTTGGGGGCGCACATCAGAAGGTGTCGACATGCAAAAATGTGTGCCCTAGCCCAGGTTGGGGGCACACATCAAAAGGTGTCGACATGAAAAATTTTGTGCCCTGGCGCAGATCAAAAAATGTCGACACCACATTTTCAATGCCTATGGCGCACTTAAGAGTATGTTGACATGAGGATGGATGCACCGAGGCGCACCTTCAGGAGGCACGCTGACACCCCAAACCTGACAGAAGGCAAACCCTGATGTAGATATTCAAATGGCCATAAATTTTCACAGGGAGCTCGGATTCGCCATTTTTTGAGTTTACTAGGGTTCTCACCTACTGCCATAATGAGATGAATTAAATACAACTTAGAGGTAGTTGGGGTAGTTTTGGAATTCCTCTCTCTTCCCTCTCTAATTCTTCCTATAAATTGTAAGGAGGGGCTTCTTTCTAAAGGCTGGACATTCTTGTTTTGCCCCTCCCTTCTTCTCTTTGGCAGGTGAATTTGTTGAGTACAAACCTGCCATTTAAAATTGTAATGCGACTTTGCCTCTTGGCATTTTGTAGTGTATTGTATCAATATTTGGAGAAAATAATGCATGTCTATGGATGATTCTCAACCCTCTCTGTGTTCATTTGCATCCTCTTGATCTTTCACAAAAAATATTTTTATCTGTGCATGATCTTGCATTACATTTTAATGGTTTTTTTTCATTGGCAAGACAAGTGTTTCTTCATTCCTCGGTGCATCACCTTTGTTAGTTTAGGTTTATATTTTAGCATCTTCTTACCCTATCTCCTTGGCAAGTTAGATTAGGTTTTTGAGTAAACCCTCAGCATTTTTATGTGTGCATCTGAATAGAGGAATAGGAACTGGCCTTCATCTGGAGAGCTTTCCCGATTCACAAGGTCCCACACTTGGGAAAAGCTCCATGTTATGCAATCACACTGAGAGTCTCAACCCATTGAGTTGCAGACATTCAAGGGTGCTGTGATTTGCCATCAACAGGTCCATTTCATGAATGCCCATTTTTTAATGTCTTCCAGATGGGGTCTATGCCCCATCAATTTTCCCACTAGAGAAAAATATCTAGAAGCAACAACAAAAACAGTGATGTGTGAGGGGATTTGTAGAGAAAGATTCCCTTCAAGAAGAACAAATGACAACTTCTCCAAATTGGGAGTAGAGGTGGACCCTGCCACCACTTTTTTCCATGCTTCTTTAGGAGGTTGAGGTGACAGCCCCTAGAGTCAGCAGTGCGGGATGCCAAATCAAGACTAGAGGGGTCTGACATCCAAGCAGACACTAGAGGTCACATAAATTTGAAATTTTAGGAGGCGGGAAACCAGAGCTAAGCGTGGCTTAGTTTATACTCTTACTTGGTAATCAACATAGCTCTCTAAATATAAATCATATATGGGTGGTGAATGTTCAAGTGTTCATCATTACATAAGGGAAGGTAATTTTTACCATCATTTTCAAGAAACGTTAAAGAATGAGATTGTAATTCCCAAGGGGCATTGCAAAAACATTTTAGAGAGTTCACTTTTCTCCTCAAACATGTGTATTTAGTACATTTATTGTGCCTTTGAACACGGTTTACAATCTCTTCATATTCATTTTGAGGATTACTTTCAAATATGGCAAGGTTTTCTAATATGAAACTTAGAAGCCCCTCGAATTTACCTGAATAAACTCACCCAAATTTAGAAAAAGCTATGTACACATAATTCTAGTCAAAATATTACCCCCAAAAATATTTGAAGCATATATTTAAATTTGAAAAGCAAAAAATTCTCTAGTCATATCTTTGATCAAACTCTATCCAATACACCACCACACAACTTGACACAAAAATCAGCAATGTTCAACAAGTCAAGAACCTCTAACACCCTTTCTACATTTCCTTGGCATGTGAGCAAGAGGGAAAAAATTCTTTGCCTCTATAAAATGAAACTTAAGAAACTCCAGGTTCTAAAATCCGATCCCCTATTCTACACCCATTTTCCTCCTTTTATGCTTTGCTCCCTCAAAATCAACCTAATCTTAGACTACCCCTTCAACATTAACATGCATAGTTCTCGTACAATTAGTGGTAATATAATCAATTGAAACACTACAAATTAAGATACATATTACACCTTAGTTTTTTTAGATTGAACAAAAAGGAGGTTTTGAAAGGGACCTCAAACCTTTACAACACACTTTATTATTGCAATTTTCTATTTTTTTATTTTTTTTTCAGCCAATCAAGTAGTGAAATGAAACGATACAAACTAGATGTATGCCAAGCTTTGAAAATACGCAATAAATTTTTTACTCAACTTCAATTTACTTCCTTAGTTCTATGACAATCTCCAAAACCCACTCGGGAGTGGGAAGAACTTTGTTAATGCTCTCCCTCTCCATACATTATTTAACCCACGCATGGAGCAACGGATATCGAGTCTGGAATGGCAGCTTAAAATTCCCAATAGTTTCATAGGTGAGGAACTAGGATGCAAAAGGTATGAAGGCAATATTTAGGAACCCAAACTCCTCTCCACCAAAATAAGGCCCTCCCTTCGACAGCTGCTTCACTACCATATATTTGAGCCATATATGAATTTAAGCATTCCTTGTATCCATCCTAATTATATTTGAGCCTTCCACATAGCCAACGTGTGTGTATTTGAGCATACCACATAGATAACATGTGTACATTTGAGCATGCCGTGGGGCCAATTTGTTTGTGACCTTTATATAAACTATAGTGTCATGTAAATTTCATAAACAAGTTGTTCAAATATTTGCAATAGTTTTGATATGAGTAAATTAATGTTATCATATGGTGTCAAATTATGAACTTTATTTGTAATATACATGAACTTGTTAGAATAATCCCACTATCTGACACTAATTTAAGATGGGGACTTTAATAAGGGACCAAAAAGCTAAAAGAATAAAGTGTTGGTCATATCAAGTGTATGGGAAATAACATCAATATTAGAAACCATATATTGTTAACTACCAGTAACATATAAACATTTCAACATAAGTGTTATGTATCATCAAAATAGTCAAATAAGTCATGAGAATGTTCTTTTAGTTCAACAAAATATCATAGTAGCTATAGGAATAGTAGTATGACTAGTGTTGGTACCCAAATTTGTTCTCCTTTTCAAACCAAGCAGTAACACAGATTCAACAAGGAGCTTAGAGGAAGATAGATCATAAATGTATTTTGTTTTGTATTCGAGGAGAAATCTAGTTGTCCCTTTGTTACTTGGATTTGTGGAGGGATGGATAACACCTCAAAAGGATGTGATCTTATCCTAACTATTTTAGGTTGTGCCTTTCAACCAAGGTAAGAGAACCTATTTTGTAACCTCTATTTTTATGAAAGGAGACACAGGTACCTTTCTTTTGCATGAATTTGATAGAGAAGACCTTGAGGAAAATATGATCAACACACCAGATCTAACTCTCATTAGTTGTCACTTCCAGACCATGGAGATACTCTCACAACAAGGCAAAGGTTACTAAAGACATTTTAGATCCTTCTTTCTTCTACATGTTTAGGTGATGAGGATTATGCATTTGTGTACACATGAAAAATAGGGGTAGTATGGGTAGCATTGGTTTTTGTTAAATGAATTTTGGTGGGAGGGGAGACAGGATGGAATTGACTCACCAGATGCTTGAGAGCTTATGCAGAATGGAAATATTCAATAAACAAAATGCCACAAAAAATTAAATTGTTTCCTCAACTAGAATATGAGCTTCAATGGAGGCCCAGATCAACACTCTTTCACACAACCTGTGGGATTATTTCATGAAGGCTCATGTCAAAGGACCCAATGAAGCACCAAGATTTAAACCAAGTCACGCCTGAGGTACACCCAGAGGCTTACAAAGAATCTCTATCAACAAAATGAAATAAAAGTGATTTTAAACCATTTATCCCACTCCCAGATGAAGGCTCTTTTGAGAAATAAAATTACAAAGTCAACTAAACTATCACAATGACTGAGACCTATGTGATTGGACTATATGTTTGAATAAGATTACAATAGAAACAAGAAAAACTACTTGTATGCATTCATAAATGAAATAAATACACTTTACTCAAGATTGACACAACATAACTCAAAGTTTGATCAAATTTGTCAGCAAGGGAAAGTTTCCATAACAATCTCAAAGATTTTCAATAGCTATACACTTGCAACCACCTTGACACGATCAAATTTGACACAAAGAGAGATATACAAGCTTCTCTAGACGGCTTCTCAAAATGGATGGGCTCTGTCAAGATTTTCTGCTGGAGAAAATTGGACCTGATCTTTCCAAAAAATCCCAACCATTTTCACGATGAATTCATTCCTTTTATAGCATTTCCAACATAACCCCTTCCTCCTAAAAGACAAAAACTTTAAATGCACTAGTGTTTACCATGATTCTTTCATGATTCATAGAATCAAATCTGTAGAAGTCTACAAGTGCTCGAGGGAAAATATCTTCAATTTATTCCCGCATTCAACTCCTTTCTCGAGAAAAACATGCCTCCATCCATTCGCCAACCACTGCTACCCTATATCAATCAAATATGTCCCTTGTGTGCTCAAGAGAAGAAAAATGGAGAACCAGATTGGGCCCGAGAGTCAGACTGTTTTAATGGCGAAAGACGTCTCTAGATCTCTCCCACCAAACTATAGATATCAAAATAAACTCATTCCTCTACTTGGCATGTAGAAAATAGAAATAAATCAAGAATACTCACACTCCCAGGAGTTTTACAAAAAAATGGGGGGAAAATCATATTTAGATGCTCAGCAGCAGTTGATCTTTGATTTAAATGTGGGCCATCCACGTGGATGATGCAAAAACAAGCTTGGGGGCTTCCTTTGACCTTTTCTGACCCTTTTGAAAAAATGGAAAAATTTCCCATTTTTCCCCGCACCTCTGCTTCTAAAAATGGGCCTGACACATGTCCTGAGATGGGCCCCAAAAGAAACGCGGAGAAATTCTGCCATTTGACTCTCTTTTGGAAAAAGGAAAATTTTCTAAGTTTTCCCCATAGCTCCATCCTTGAGAAATAATTTTGACACGTGTCCCAATGTGGGTCCTAGCAGAAACCTGGGTCCTTTTATGCCTTTAACTCATTTTTTTTCCCTTCAAAGGGAAAATTTTTCACTTTTCCCCCAAAATCCCGGACCTCCGCTGTTGACCAGGGCAAATCATTGATTATTTCACATCGGGCTCATGGGAAATTTTTGCTATTTTATCCTTTATGAAGCAAAGAGGTGAAAAGTTTGAATTACCTATGATGGTTCACCTCCCCGCCCCCAATGACTTTTCAAATTTCCACGTGTCACACTGGCGTACCTTGAGGCTGCCCCAAAAATTTGATACCTTGAATGAGCGCAGGCTCGCCACATATCCTGCTCCAACAAAGTTTGTTTGAAGGCTTGAAGCTTAGTGGAAGGCGCCACTTGTCAAGCTTTGAGGTAGTCTCCTTTTGGCCATTGAAAAGTCCAAGAAAATATGCAAAGTGAGCAGACGCCTCCACGTGTCAACCTGGAGCTCTTTTAAAATAAGACTCAAGGGCCAGTTCCTGAACATGTGTGGTTCCTCCACGTGTCTCCATGGTGCAACTTCAAGATGGCACCCAAAGCAGAGACCCTAAATGAGTGCAATCTCACCACGTGTCCCTATTCCACCAAACTATTTCCATCTACATAAAATTTTTCTAAGTAGGCAAAACAGTGGAAGCCTCCACATGTCCTCCCAATGCTACTCCAAGGCAAATCCCAAAAGCAGATCTTCAAGATGAGCGTCGTTCCTCCACGTGTCTTGGAATTCCCAAAAACCTTTTGAAATTTTTATAAGTATGGGAAACCTAGCGGAAGCCTCCACGTGTCCCTTTCCTACCAACCCTCCACATATCCTTCAAGTGCTGCCATTCAAAGCCAACCCAAAAAGTTGATTCTCAAACGAGCATCATTCCTCCACATGGATACATTTTAAAATTGAGGCTTTTTACAGAATTTTCGAAGTATTAAGGTGATCCGCATCTAACCAAGAGGTGCCATGTTTCCCTGATACTCGACCTAAATGATGCAAATTTGATTGGGACAAATGCATTTCAAACCGTAAAACACGGAGAAACGTCCATTCGAGCTAGAAAATGAGATTTTCTTCAAGGACAGAGAATTTATGTTGTTGCAAGGCTTAAACATGATCCTTAAGGACACATCAACTCATTTATCCTTGATTATTTAGGGAAAATTAGCAAGGACAACAGATCTTTGACTATGAAAAATGGAGGAAATGGGAAAACGTAAGTTTTGAAGGGACAGAGCACGGGGGACTCGAAATACAGAGATTTTCCAGAGGAACAAAGGAACCATGAGACAAATACGGACCCACACATGATATTCGACCCAAGAGTAGACTAAAATGGCAACAAAGAATGGCCAAACACAATACGGGGAAGGATAAAATGACAGAGGCCATGAATGAATAATTTTTCAAAGGCACGAATGGGGCGAGACAATTCTGAGCACCAACAACAACAACACATGACTCAATTTCTAACGGATCCATAAAGATATATGACATGACATCATACAATAGGATAAGACACACCCATCATAAATACATATGTATGAAAAGACATGACAGACTTGACAATGTTAGTAGTTTTACTTGTTATCTTATGTGTGTAAAATCAAACATGTGATAAGTAGAAATATAAATTTTTGTATACAAGATGAAATGATACAATAATGAAAGTGTAACAGGAAATTGTCATGATTATATTGTAGTAAAACACTATGTAAGCATGAATTGCAACAACCAATGGGCATAGAACCACAATTTGACAACCAAAGTTCCATTAGGAATGTGTAAACAAAAATGATATAATTGTAAAGTGAAATGATATATGGGAATAGATAAAAATATAACAACATTAGTTCCCTAACAAATTTGAAATAACTAACGACCTTAGTGTGAATGTGCTCGAAGCTAAAATGTAAAATGCAATGTGAAAAAGTACGAATATTATTGTTAATCAACCATTGGTCCTCGATATAGAGATGCAATCAAGAAATGTGTGCTAGGAAGTATTTAATAATCCATGTGTTTTAAATAATGTGTTCCTTAAACAATGTGTTTCATATCAATTTGCATCATAAGAAACATATTACATAGATAATTTTTATCTAATGGCATTAACTCAAGTGAGATATGTAATATTCCATAGCATGTTTTTCCCTGTCAAAAGATATAGAAAGTAACATTTTGTGGGATATTCATTCACATCTAGACATATAACAACTAATGTGTCTGGAAAATATGAGGGGTTCTAGTTACCTGATGAGAATAACCATAGCACAATCAAGTAATGAAATATCATGTGTTGATAAAAATAATATCAGAAAATATAACATAGATAATACAAGGAGAAAAGAGAAAATAGATCCTAAAGAATACAAGTGCATAGATAAAACACAACATAGAGAATACAGGTGTGCAAGGTAAAGAAAATGTATAACATACAAT
The DNA here is from genome assembly GCA_019776745.2 of Taxus chinensis. NCBI lineage: Eukaryota > Viridiplantae > Streptophyta > Pinopsida > Cupressales > Taxaceae > Taxus > Taxus chinensis. The sequence continues at coordinate 623,382,335 of CM034155.1, forward strand.
TGTATGAATAAAACATAACATATAACATAAAAGTACACATATGAATTAGAAAATCAAGTATCAAAATTTATACAAGTTCATATAGAAATTAAAAGTGAAATTATCACATAGTAGTCAAACCTAAAACCACACAAGTGTACATAGCATTCCAATAAATAAATATCACACAATAATTAGAGTTTGTAATTAAAAAAGTGCATAGAGAATCCAAATGAATCAATATAAAAAATTAAATCATAGAATGTAATGCACAAGTTTGCATAATATTCAACGAAGTCAATATTACAAGAAATCATAGTACATAACACAAAAATTCATAGAGTAGTAAGATGACACAATATGGAAATATAATCAATGGTGTAATAAATTGTGTGGGGTAGCCAAAACATGAGGAGATGGTTGATGGTAGTGACTAGTATATAAATATATAGTGAAATAAAATAATATAGACCCTTTATGAGAAAACGCATGTATGGGTGCCCTTGGGGGGAACACTTGGAATAGTTCTATGTTTCGACCATAAACCATTTACATATGGAATATATTTTAAGTACCGATCAAAGGTTTGGAAATATTTTTCCATAAGGATATACTTTGATTATAAACAATTTCCAATTTTTTGAGTTTTTGGACAACCTTTATGAGAAAAAGTGCCCATAACACCCTTAGGAGGAACACTTGAGTTATTTTATCTAGCCATAACATTCACATATCCAATTTTCGTCCCATTCGAAGTGTTTGAAATATATTGCAACAAGGATAATATTTAATCATAAACACTTTCCAAAATTTTGTTTTTTTGTAACCTTTTTGAGAAAATGCACCTTTAATACCTCTGGGAGAAACACTTAGAACAATTCCTCGAGAGGGCACCAAGCATGCTTTGGTATATGACATAAAAATCATAATAGTGTTTTTTATATAAATTTCACATAAAGACTCTAATTTAGGTCTCATTTGAAGTATTGTAAAGCTTTTGTAATTAGGATGAACTTTGATTGAAAATATTTATTGAAATGTTGATATTTTTTTCCCTTTAAGAGAAAACAAATGCATATCCCACCCCTGGGAAACAACTCCTTTTTCTGAAGATATCTTTTGCATACAAAATTTAATTTTGGTCCCACTCAAAGGAATGTAAATATATTCTAACAAGGACCACTATTTTGAAGGTTTTTGGACCCTAAATATGACATATTTTACATGAAAACATTTTGGCTATATATTGTAATAATTGTGTAAGACAAATTATGGAACTCAAGCTAAATCAACTTGAATTCAAGAGGTAGGTCTTGTTTAAGGTAGTTAGTTTGAAATAAATTATAAAATGGACGAAGTTTCTCTCACCTCCAGAGAAAAATTGTTGCAAATTTTTTAGTATATTTTATTTTCCAATTTTTGAATATTATGAATACAAACAAGAAAGATGATTTTCATCCCATGGATTTTAATACCTTTTATATGGAAGGGAAATTAACATAAAAATGAAGATAAAGAAATAAAACACATATATTATACCTTCTTTATAATTCTTACAAACCTCAATTAATATCGTAGAAGCTTTTAAACTTGTTTGATATTGTTGAAGATTGGATTTCAGATGCTCTTTGATAGTACTCTCCAAAGCGATTTGTAATTGTAACAAGTAGATTTTACAAGGATGCGGATGTAAAATTAGCAGAAGTTGGATGCAATATTTTCAAATCTCCAGGGATATATTTACAAAGGAAATGGATTGCTTTTATAGTTGAGGGTAGAGCCATGAAAGGAGGATGAAAGATTCTCTAAGCTCTAGGTTAATGTTTGAATCACCCTAGTTAGCAAGTATACTTGGCAATAGTAGTTGCAAATTTAGAGGGGCAATGGACATTTGGAATAACATAAGTTACATCCAGCAATTGAATTGCACGTACAACTCTATAGCCCCTCATTTCTAGGAATTTAGAAGTGGAGTTCAAGTTGAGTTGAGTAAAAGAAGAATTGATTAAATAAATTATTTAATTAGTATTTAATTGTGAGGGAGTAATTAGCCATTTATTTAATTATATTAGCTAGGAGGGTGTAGAAATTAATTTAATTAATTCCAAGGCATGTTAGAATTAAATTATTTAATTCCAAAGGGTAGGAATATAGCTTAGGTAATAGAATTAATGTAATTAATTCTAAAAGGGTGTATTTAAATGGTAGAATAAATTTAATTAATTCTAAAGGGGTGTAATACGACAAGATAGAATTAATTTAATTAATTATAATTAGATAGAAGCGAGACATAAATATGTATGTATTTGTAGGGTGTCTACATTTTCCCCTCTTTAAAGTGTTATTGCGAAGTCTTAGTGATTAAAGATAGTAGACACGTGTAGATCAGCGAGTGGAAAAAAATGAATCATTTAGATGCCCCAATGAGTAGAATAGTAAGATAATTCCACTTTAAGTGGGTGGATGATGCAATAAGGCATTCGATGGATGCTTGATAGGAAAGAGACAAGGAACTTGAACAATGAGATGGGAGGAATTATTCTCGTAGCATGAGTGCCATTTGGAGAGTGTTAATATAAGATCAACCTTTAGTTTACTGTTGCACAATAGATTTTTTACCATGATTATTAAGGAATAAATATGGCTAACCCAGATACGTGTAAATAAACACACGCACAACAAAGAAAAGATAAAAATGAAAACAATCCCAATATGAAAATTAGGTGCATGCATCAGGGTTATAAAGGAACCAAGATGTTATCAAACTAATTGTAATTGGTCCAAGAAGTTAAACATCAACAATGCAACACAACTTTGAAAAACAAGACAATCAACTATGCCCCAAATGTGTTCCACAATGAATGATTATATAGATGCAAATGCCCACATGGTGGGAATATGATCATACTTGAATAGTAGAGTATACTTAGAAACTCCTCATTACATTGTTGTTGGATCTGTTTGACAAATGTTCTAAGAAAAACTGCCCCACCTGAAGTTATATCGTGAAGGGAAAACAATTTTGTGATTTTCCCCAAACAGAGTAAGGAATCGTGCAAAGGGAAGAAAGTGATAGTTGTAAGAATGGAACAATCACTAGTCTAGTAGATCAAAGTAGGACTCTATCAAGATTGTAGTGAAAATTTGAAATATTCACTTCAAGGGTTTTCAAATTGTAGCATTTATGTGAGAAGCGAATGTTTGTTAGAATTTTTCATGATTTTTTGTTTATATTTTTTATTTTTTAATATTTGATTTTTTATTGTTTTAAAAATTTCTTTGAAAAATGTTGAAGTAAAAATACAAAGAAATGTAAACAAACTTGAATACAAAAGGATGCTAACAAAGTAAATGCTATGTTGATTTCACTTTCACAAAAAGGAAAATGTGTTGTGGCTTATTTTAATAAACCATGAGGAACAGACACATCACGTGCAAGCGGTCAAAAAGACATGAAACAAGCACTGTAAAGAAAACCCAATATGAATACGAATGAATAACATCAAAGTTATTTATGAAATAAGATGCCAAGAATTATGCTGGGATTGGTCTACAACAAAGGTAAACAAATAGTACAAAAAAATAACAAACTAAAAGAAGAAAAAACATCATCACAATGCTGACAAATCACAAAATTATAAAAAAATTTACAATAACGACTTGTAATGGCACTCCGAATGTGTTTCACATTGAATAAATTGACATATATGAATTCCCTCAAGAGATAGCTTAGAACGCGAGAGGATTGGATTAGGCCGAAGATTAGAGTGATGTTTAGATACTCCTAATAACTCTTGTCGGATCCCATTGCAGGTTGATTTGTATTGGATTTAATCCAAGGGTCTCCAAAGTAAAGTTATATTGTGAAATGGTAATTGAATGCCTTGAGCATAAATATACACCACGAGAAAGAGAAGTGATTTTTTCAAAGATGATTTGGAACAATCATGAGGAGCGCCATCAAATCTTTAATTTGGAAAGATGATTTGAAACATATTGGAATGTTTTTTTAATTTTTAAATCTTGCTAAAAGGGGTTGTATATCTTGAACACGAGTGCAATCAATTAGAATAATTCTATCCCATTAAAATGTCGAGAAAATTATCCTTCTTCTTCTGGTGTCAGTCATTGAAGCCAAGGCTACCAAGGCTTTACTGTGGCTTTACGAATCTGCTTCTGGGCAAGAGATCAATTATGATAAAAGCACCATCTTCTTTTTCAACACTTCCTGAGGAAAGGCAACTTAAAATTGTTAAAATTCTGGGTTGTAAAATAAGTGCGCTTCCAGTCACTTACTTGGGCCTTCCTCTCGGCACTAGGAAAGTCTCTTGCAAGGTGTGGGATGATTTATTGGAGAGATTCCAAAAAAAAATGGCTGGTTGGGAAAGGAGCCATTTTATCTAGTGCTGGTAAGTGCCTGCTCATTAATAGTACTCTTCAAAATCTGCCCATTTATGTCATGTCGCTCTACAAGATCCCCTCTTCCTTCAGAGATAAGATTGAAAGGATTCAAAAAAAAAATTATGGAAAGGCATGGAAGAGAAGTTCAAATTTCACTTAGTGGCTTGGGATAAGGTTTGCACCCCGAAGTTTATGGGAGGTCTGGGTATAAAAGATATTGAGAAAATGAATGAGGCCCTCATTGCTAAAATGGGCTGGAGAATGCTGTCTGAGAAACAACCCTGGATTGATTTAATCAAAGAAAAATATTTAAATCATCAAACTGTGTACTCTTTCCTACAAGATGAGCACCTCCCCTATGGTTCCATTTTTTGGAATAATCTAGTCAAAAGCAGAAATTTCATCAAGCAGGGTAGTAAATGGGAAGTGGGGGATGGTAGGAACATAAACTTATAGGAGGATAATTTGTTTAGTGGCAATCTCCTAGATAGATTTGGGACGGTTAAGGACAGTCTTATAAGCAAGTATGGCATTAAAATCAAGGACTATATTGAGGGAAATGGTACCAGCAAGAATTGGAAAAAGCTTACTGTGGAGAGAAATGATCTGAAGTAAATTACTTCCTCCCTTCAAGATCAATTAGATCTTATTCCATTAAGTGAGTTGGATTCCAAGGATGAGCTGGTATGGAATAATTCCAATGATGGGAATTACTCTGTCAAAACTGGATATAATAATTTCTTCCACAGTAGTCAAACAGATTTCAATTGGAACAAGATTTGGATGTCTGAATTAACTCCCAAAATAATTTTTTTCCTTTGGCTGGCTATCAGAGGTAGGATTCTTACCACTGACAACTTGATGAGAAGAGCATTTATAATCCCTAATAGGTGCCATCTTTGTAAGAAAGATTCTGAGGATATCAGCCACCTGTTCATACATTGTGAGTATGCCACCAGAATATGGAGTTTTGCCCTCTCTAAATTTGAAGCTCTCTGGGTGTTTCCGAAGGATCTTAATCAGCTATGGACTCAATGGAACCCACCCTTTAGGCATTGTGTTTTTAAAAGGATCTGGAAGCTGGTTATCCCTCATTTAATCTGGAGGATATGGAAGGATAGAAATGATATTATCTTCAGAAATAAGAAGCAAAACTATAAACTTAGTATTGGTAAAATTTCTAATGGTATCAAAGAGAATATTGCTAGATTTAAACCCCCCAAGAACAAGAGATATCCAGAGAATGAAGAATACATCTTATCTAATTGGCAGATAGGAACTATAAATAGTCGGAGCAATCCTAGGAATAGCATTGATAGATCTTTGATTAAATGGCATCCTCCTGATTTTAATTGGTATAAGTTGAACTTTGATGGGGCCTCTAAGGGAAACCCTGGGATTGCGGTAGGGGGAGGAGCGATATGGGATCATAAAGGTAATCTGATTGTTGCATATGCTGGGAAAATGGGAATTCAAACTAATCATTTTGCCGAAGCATTATCTGCTCTATGGGGCCTGAGAATTACCAAGACTCAAAATATTCAGAACCTCATTATTGAAGGGGACTCCCTGAATATCATTAATCTTCTTAAATAGTGCTCATCTCCAAGTTGGAGCATCAAGGATTTTATCTCAGAGTCCATAAGTATTAGTCATACTTTCAATAACATCAGGATCATGCATACTTACCGGGAGGGTAATAAATTGGCGGATGTGCTGGCTAATTATGGCATTAATGTTAACCTCACTGTTTGGGATAATAATAGCACCCCTAAGCAGCTTCAAAATAGCATTCATGAGGATTTCTATACGCAAGCCATATCTAGAGTTGAGTTATGATTTTTGGGTGTGGATTAACATCAATAATACTCCCACATGTGTTGACTTAAAGAATATGATTATGCAAATAATGTCAAATAATCAAGATAGTGTGAAATATATGGGGAATTCCAAGTGGAGTTACATTGATTTGAAAATCGCACATGCAGGCTGCACTGCGACTGCTAAAATTCGGATACAAAGCTCCACGGAAACCAAAGACAGCAGTAATGTGATTGATGATAGGGAGCGGGCTATTCCCACATGTGATTTTTCACAGGCTCAGATCAGCAGACACGCAGCCGTTCATGGGAAAAGCAACGACTCTCATTTCCAATATTGTGCGGATTACAATGGCAAAAAGAAGACTGGCTTCAGCGCTCACAAGAATTTGGGAATTTGTTCCAAACAGTCAAGCATAGAGAAGATGGGGGGGCCTTGCCAAATTGAGCCTAGTGCGGACCCAGACTAGAAGGATAATATTAAGCTATGGAAAATACTCAGCAAGGGTGGCATCACCAACTTCATGGAGAAGGTTCAGGGGCATGATCAAAGCATCTCTATGCATTTTGTGAAGGATTGGAAGGATTGGACTGTAGAATATCGGGGGCAGAAGATCTTGGTCAATGAAGAACTTATTGTTGAAACAACTGGCCTTGGCTTGGAGGGCTATCATTTGTTTAACAAAAGGGTCGACAAAGATGTTGAAGAGAGGAGATTTGTGGAGGGATCTGAGAAGCTGATCTACGTTACAGTGGGCCTGTTTGTTAGCTCGATCCCTCCACCTTATGATGAGGTAACTCACATGATGATATGGTTCATCTCCTTGGAAGGAAGGTTTGTCACTGTACCTGTTAAGCACCTTATCTTTCTTAACCACTTCCGTAGGAATCGCAATTATTTGTTTCCCCCATTACTTGTTGAACTCTCTTGAGCGCTCCATTTTGGAGTTTTAAAAGCATACCCGGGTAGTTCCTTTACACCAGGGGCTTATTTTTCTGCTACATAAATGTTGTCTTCTTAAGTATCCTGGTCTCCCATCCTCTCCTAGCTCGGTTCCCCCTCTGCCTGGTTCTGATGCTGCCAGCCCTGTTTCTGCATTCTCTGCCCCCGCCACCACTGCTGTCACCCCCTGTTAGCTGTCCAGGCTTCTTCTTCCATTCCCCCTACTACTGCTCCCGCCCCCCACTTCGCCTCCACCTCAAACAGACCGGTTAACAGGGCTTCTAGAAAGCTTAACCTTGAGACTCTTGCTGTGGAGAAGGGTCCTCATGAAATTGAAATTGCACATGACCTTTTGAATATTAGCAGTGCCAGTCCCTGGGATGTGCATATGGAAATATCTTCAAAAAGGATGGAAGCCTTAGAGGCTGATATAAAACTGTTGAAGGATGAGGTTAAGAACTTGGAAAAATAGAAAGGTAAGAGGAAGAAGGAGGAGGAGGTGGATATTGATAGTAGCCAGATTGATCATATCTACAAGAAGCTGAACTCCTTAGACTCCCGTTTAGGGAAGGCCAAAACTTGACATGATTACAACATGGCCATCTTTAGGGTGATTGAGGAGTTCATTGAGCAACATGTCAAAAGTGTCTCCAACCTCAGCGGAGTTCCAGCAACACTTTGGGGTAATGATAAGGAAAGCAAAAGGACCATTGAGCAACTAGATAATACTGACGCTGCCCACATGACAACTTTGGGTATGTTCCATTCCTAGAAGAATATCAAGACCAGCATAGACAAAGCTGCCAAAAATTAGTTGTAGATGCTTTAGTTGTTCTTGTATGTTTTTATGTTGTTTTTTTGCGGTCTCTCTACTACTTTTTTGCAGTATTTTTGCTGTTTAGTCTTGTTTGGGTAGCTATTTTTTGGCTACTTTGAGCTTCATAGTCACATTTGGATTCTGATCCTTTTCTCTCTGGTTCTCATTCCTATTTTGGCTCCTAGGCCATCTTTTTTACTCAAGTGTATAGTCCCTTTCAAAAAACTATTTAAAAAAAAATGTTGACAAAATTAAAATCTTAAATTTACAAAAATTCACTGAAAATGACTACTACACCATATATTTTTTGAAAAACAATGCACTTAACAACTCCGCAGTCGTGTGTGACACTACGATGGTCACCACCCTATCAAACTTACTAGGATGTGCTGCTCTCGCTTGTGACATTTTCGCTCACTTTCTCCTCAAACTTGCAATATCACAAACAACAAATGAAGTGAATAAAAAATATTTCACTTTACTATTTATAGTTACTTTTTCATCACCCACTTTACTATAGTCATTTTTAGCGCTTATTACTACTACTAATGCACGTTACACAATTTTTGCCATTATCTTGAGTGTTTCTACTCCAATTTACACCTTGTTTATGAAGTTCTTTTTTGAATTTTTCCTACCACCATATTGAACACATTACGCAGACATTATCTCTCCTTGAATTTTTCTTTCAACCAATTCATACACATTTTCATGATTCCTATCACTCTTATATCTATTCCGCGTATACTTTCAGATTATCGTTCATTCTTCTCATTGCTTCACCATTCACCAAAAGGGGGACAGATCATTGAGGTAATCCTATAATTCCCCTTATATCATCATGTGTAGTTATAGATTGGAGAATAACACACTTTTCTCCCTATACTCTTCCTCTGGCAGTAGTGTAACATCCCAAAATTTCTTGTAAGTTAAATTAACTACGGTTAAGTCATAAACAAGATTAGACGAGATCATCATTGGATGTTAAATTCATTTGGTTCGTCGTGTCATGACCCACAGCTTCAGCTGCGGGGCATGAAATTGCAAAAAAAATAACCCCGCACCCACCTTAATGATCCTTCCTAAAACATGATTAAGCCTTAATCATAGGTAAAACGGTTCATAAATGATAGTGAATCTTTCAGTTATTGTATTTCGGTTACTTTATTTTAATCGGTTTGGTCATCTTTTGTTTTGTTGGAATTTTGCATGAATGAAATGATAATTGTCTCTATTTAATTTGATAATGCTATATCAAGCCAGATTTATGAGAATATTTGAATTATTATTTACGGACTTGGTGATTTTCATATTGGAATGTTTTATATAAACCTGGAAATTCAACTAATTTTTATTGCAATATATTGTTGGAAATATGTGGACTTGTATTATAAAGGTTATTTTTAACTTAACCCTTAAGTTTGGTAACAACTAAAGTAAAAAAATGTATGAAATATTAATTAGTGTGTGTGTGTGTGTGTATATATATATATTAGAGGGATTTGGAATGTAAGCCAAAAGTTTTATTTAGTTATTGAAATTTATGGGTTTCATAAAGTGAAACACCTTCACATGGCACAAGTGTGCGACATGCACTAACATATGTACCAACATTAGGAAGCCTAAAAATTCTTCAATATGCTGCCCAACTATAGTTCTTTCATTATATTTTTCCTTCGTCCATTTTCATTCTCCCCTTCTGGAATAGCTGCGTGAGTTTTAGACGAAAGAAGGATTCAACTTGTTGGAGCAGGAAGAGTAGAAGGTTGTCGATTATGGGTTTACTTCAGGCATGAATATCTTCTCCTTTCTCTGCTGCATTATTAATAAAAAAAATGAGGAAATACACATTTTATTTTTAATGGCAATCAAGAAAATTGTGGACAGCTTTTGATTTAATTGTTTGGAGATGAAGTATGAAAAGGAAATTGATGGATTCTGTATTCTTTTTAGTTTTCTTTGTGTGGTTTTAACCTAATCTAGAAAAATACGCAGATGAGGTTTTGGGTTTTGATTAGAAAAAATAAAGTAAAAGAAAGGTTAAAAATGCCTTCTCTCCATTATAATAAATTATACCCAAAAAAAAAGAGTTGGGTTTTTCCTGTACAAGAAGAAGGAAAACATTTTGTGAATTTGTGTGTTTAAAATCGATTTGTACTTGTGGGTTTTCATTTTGTTAAACTAAAATTTGGTTGTGTGCTTTCTGTAAACAAATCAATTTGGGTATGCAAATCGATTTACATAAAGGAATCAATTTTGGAAACCCAATCAATATGCGTATGCAACTGGTTGGGGTTTTGTATTTTTCTTCTTGGTTGTTATATGCAGGTCTGAATTTTAATTTATTGAGATCTTTTGAATGATAATTTGTGGGTGTCAAATCTCTTGCATGGGGCTGCATTTTCCAAAAAAAATATTATCATGGACCACTAAATCGGTTCATGTATAAATGAGGGTGTCTTGTTATGTGTGAATAATTACAAAAAACAAATGGCATTTAGCCTATAACTTCCATCCTGGCAATATGACTTGGATTCTTGTAAGACTGTGAAAAAAGAAATTGCTTTTCTTGGTAAGGGCATGAAAGCCAGGACAACTTGACCTAGATGCATCAAGGAGTAATTGGAGGCATGATTGTGTTTAAAATAATGATATCTTATGAAAGAAATTAGTAGCTATTTTTTTACTAAAAAGAGTATGTTTAAATGATGTAACCATGGTGTTGCTATATGTTGGTTGGGATGTTTGTTTACCAAATAGAACATGTTAAAGTGATGTAAATATTATGATATTTGTGCTGATTTTTAGAGTTTCTCGTTAACTAAAAAAAATACTATTCTTATCATATTGTTTTTACGAAGTTATGTAGAAATTTTAAATGTCAAATGCTTATTGATTGAAGATGGAATATGGATGTATTGAACTTTGTGATTAGAGGGAAACATGATCGCTGAAATAGAAATTGGTTGTTCTATTTGTGTGCATCCATAGTTGTATCTTTATAGAAACCAGGTAGTAATACATTTTCAGTTGTATTACCATGTGCTTGTTGATAAAACATCATGTATATCTTTTCATATTTTATTAATTAATTGCATCAGAAAATGGAGTTAATATTCATGCCATTTCATTATGAACTGACATCATACCACTACTCCAATCTTACATGACCATTAGCCGTTACGTTCGGATGTGCGTAAACTCGTGTCTTGTGAAGCTTTATCGTAGCATGGATCTAAATGAGATACTTGGATTTAAATTGGTGAAAGGATGATATCCTTGAATTTTTGGCTAAATTATTGGGAACCTAGACCCATTGTAAATATTCAAACCTCACTATGTGAGAATTATTATACCGGTTATATATATTTCACCTTAACGACATATGTAATATATGATTTTAATAAAGAGATGATTACTTTGTTTGTAATAATATCTCAATATGAGTAAATGATTAATACTTGAGTTGTGAAATCTTACTTTTCACAAATTGTTGAATAGATTTATTTGATAGTTATCAATGTATGAAGCCGATAATTGGGCAATTATTGTAACAATCAATTTTCTTTAATTTTCTAAATTAAATAAGCTATTTAGTGGCATAGCTAATCGAAGCAAAAATTAAATATACATATTTTATTATATATTTAATTCGGCCTTTCGATAAACTTGGTATTAATATGATAAGATTGTAAATCTTGGTGTATAGAGAATGGAAGAGTATCGTTGTAATAGGTAATTTAAGGTTAAAGAATCAAACATCAGGAAAAAGAGACTAAATGGGATGGTAAATAGATGAACAATATCCATTAGGCATATTAAGGGATAAGTACATGCGGAATGTTGATATAGTTACATTTTAGCATAACGAATGCACTTTTCTCATAAAGATAATAGTTGGCTTTTGGCATCTATCTCAATATAAACTCTTGTAAGATAGGTTTAATTGGAAATAAAATAAAAACAACTATAAAGATCTAGATAACTGTGAAAGGGATAGTTGTGAGGTGGTGAAAGACTTAAAACTCACAAGACTAGTGTGTTGTATTGAGTTTAGCCGTAACCTGCATGGCAGATAACTTTTGCCAAAGTAATGCATTGATGGTTGTGCATTGTCTGATCACCTAGTCCTCCAATTAAAAGAAAATTATTTGTAACCTGAGTATGGGAAGTTGAAATACTAAATATGAGGTAGACAATGGTTGGATACCAGAATACGAAGTCGGGAAACTAGCTTCGTGGTAGACACAAGGACTTTCACATGTTTCCCATGACCTTTAAAAGGTTGAGCCGAAATGCTAGCAAGCATTGTCACTCAAAGTAGTGACAAAGGGAGATCGTGGAGATGTAGATACACCCTTCTCAGCCGCACATGGCTTATATGGATGTTATCGGATAGATAAAAAGAGAAAAATTTTGGTAATGAATTTGATTAAATAAATCTATATTATTGCAGCTGTGTAATTTGTTATTATGTTTATATGTTAAAAAAATCCTCATTTTTCAGCTCTTGTAATTTTGAGCATTACATTTTGGTATCAGAGCCAGAGGCTCAGACACTTGGACATTAATGGGACACACATTCTAATAAAAGTATCCTCTTTTGTAAAATAGGAAACTATGGCTAGGCTGGCAACAAGAGCTAGTATGGCAAGTGACAGTGGGGTAAATATTGATGACATGTTGGATAATACAACTTCTAAGTTATAAGAAATCATTACCCTTTTAAATGACACCTGAAACCGAGTTGTTGCCTTAGAACAACAAGGTTAGGATGGTGAAGAGAATGAGCATCGTAGGGATGAGAATCAGGGTGATGAGCAATATGATGATTAACCTGAGCACATGAATGAAAGGGAAAATAAGAAAGCAAGGTTAGCTACTGAGTTAGAAAGGGACATTACAAGAATATCCCCACCTAAATTTGATGGTACAACTCTTGGGGATGGTGCTAAAAATTGGCTCTCTAAAATGGAAAAGTATTTTGAGATTAGGGACTTTTCAAAGGAGACAAAAGCAGTATGGGGAGCCTACCAGTTGTTGCATGAAGCATCTTCTTGGTGGGATAACCAGAAAATGGAACTAGAAATTGATTCTAGTATGATCACGTGGGAGCAGTTCAAGGCCTACTTCCGTCAAAGATGGCTACCTCAGTTATACTTTGACCAAAAGATGGCAGAATTCCAAAATATGACTCAAGGAAAGTACTCAGTTATAGAATATTGGGAATGTTTCACTCCATTGTTGAAATATGTTCCTTTGTATCAAAAGGATGAGAAGTTTAGAATGAGAAAATTTATAATGGGATTGAATCCTATTATTGGTGGTGAGGTAGATGTTCATGGACCTACCTCGATGGAAACAGTGTTTTAAAAAACTATCAAGCAAGAAATAAAGTTGCGAAGTATTTATGCCTCTAAAGAGGAAAACAGAGAAAAAAATAGCAATTTCCAAACATCAACCATAAGTAAACCAGCATTAAAAAAGGGAAAAAAAAGTTCAGACCTGTCAATAAAAGAGTAATAGTGGGTATAACTATTGTGAATAATAATAAAAATGGGCAACAAGGAACAAGTATCATCCATAATAAGATTGAGAGGAAAGGACCATTGGGAGGATGTTTTAAGTGTGGTGGTGATCATTTCACTAACAACTGTCCACAAAGAGGATAATGGAATAACCAGTAGAAGGGATTTACGACAATAAATAAAGAGGGGCAACAACATAAGATTTATGCTACAATCCATAATAAGCAAGCAGGAAAAGCAAGTGACTTTAATAGAAACTTCAAGTAAGCTTTTTGGAGAACCTGTTTCTATTTTATTTGATACTGGTTCAACAAAATGTTTTATTTCATCTAAAGTTGTTGATAAACTCAAAATAAGAGCTAGGTACATGGAACAAACTTGGACTATACAGTATGGAAATAATTTTGTACATAGAGTAAATCAATGTTTATTTGAGGCACCACTAGAATTACTTGAGTTCATGACAAGATTAAACCTATAGGTGGCACCTCTTGGATCCTATGATGTTGTCATAAGTATAAATTGGTTAAGTCAACATAATGCAACCTTGGATTGCTTAGGGAAAAGTGTAACCTGCTATGATAATCAGTAGAAAATAGCAAGTGTTCAGGGTGTTAACAGAAATTTTGTCACTAGTTAGATTTCTACCATGCAACTAAAAAAGGTAAAACAGAAGGGCTGCCATCTACATGCTATAAAAATAAAAATTTTAGGACAGGAAATTGAGCCTGAAATTGAAGCATTTCCCATCCTAAGGGAATTTAGAGATGTGTTTCCAAATGAGTTACCCGGACTTCCACCTAAGAATGAATTTGACTTCACAATAGAGGTCAAACCAGCAACAGAACCAATCTCTAAGGCACCATACAGAATGACAACAACTTAATTAGTTGAGTTGAAAGCTCAATTACATGAATTTTTGTCCTTGGGTCTGATTAGACCAAGTATATCCCCATGGAGTGCATCGGTTATCTTCGTAAAAAAGAAGGATGGGACCCTCAGACTTTGTACTGATTAATGAATGCTCAACAAGGTAACAGTGAAGAATCGGTACCCCGCTGCCCCAAATTGATGATCTATTTGATCAAATGGGGGGCGAAAAAGTGTTTTCCAAGATTGATCTTAGATCCGGTTATCATCAACTATGAATCAAGGATGAAGATATCCATAAAACCACTTTCAGAACAAGGTATGGGCATTACGAGTTTACAGTTTTTCCCTTTGATCTAACAAATGCACCTGTTGCTTTCATGAACATGAGGAACAACATTTTTAGGGAATACTTATACCAATTTATACTTATATTTCTCGATGATATATTAATATACTCCAAGAATGAGGAAGAACATGATGAACATTTAAGGATTGTGCTGGGAATTCTCAGAAAACATAAATTATATGAAAAATTATCTAAGTGTGATTTCTATTAATACGAATTACAATAATTAGGCCACTTATTAAGTAAACAATGAATCTCGATGGACCCTTTAAAGATCAGTGCCAACATGGAATTGCCAACACCAAAGGATGTGCATAGGGTGAGAAGTTTTATGGGTCTAGTAGGCTACTATCGAAAGTTCGTAAAGGACTTCTCTAGGTTAGAAGGACCTATCACTTCTTTGCAAACGAAGGGTAAGAAATTTGTTTGGGACAATAAGTGTGAATAAGCCTTTAATGAGTTAAAATGTAGACTCACAAGTGCTCTGATGTTGAAGATTTCGGATCCAAACAGGAACTCCTTAGTGGTAACCAATGCTTTAGGGGAAGGTTTGGGCAGAGTACTACTACAAGATGGGCATGTGGTAGCTTTTGAAAGTAGGAAGTTGAGGGTGCATGAAGTAAATTACACACCACATGATCTTGAGCTTGCTGCAATTTTTCATGCGCTGCAGGTATGGAGGCATTATTTTCTAGGAAAACCTTTTGAACTCAAAACAGATCATCTAAGGCTCAATTACATTTTTACGCAGCCGAATCTAAATACAAGGTAGTGAAGATGACTAGAGTTCCTTGCAATTTATGACTTTGATATAAATTACATTAAGGGAAAAGAGAATAGGGTGGTTGATGCCTTAAGTCGTAGAAAGAAGATTGTTGCTATGATTACATTAAGAACCCAGTTCAAAGATGAAGTTAAAAATGAGTTAACCAATGACCCCTACTACAATCATGTTAAAACAACTCTAGAAAAAGATCCAAGGGAAAAAAGGTATGATGGTTTCAAGGTGGAAACAGATGAGATTCTAAGTTATAACAACAGAATATATGTACCAGAAGGTAAATAACTCGGAAATAAAGTCATGAGATAATTTCATGATGCTCCCTATTCAAGACATCCAGGAGTAAAAAAGATGATGGCGGACATAAAAAAGCAATACTTCTAGAAAAATATGAAAAATGATGTGATTCTTTACATCTCACAATGTCTGGAGTGTCAGCAAGTAAAGGATGAACATTTACATCCAGCATGACTATTATATCCTCACAACGAGCCAGAATATAAGTGGCAAGTTATAAGTATGGATTTTATTCAAGGTATACCTATGTCCCAAAATAAACATGATGTTATACTTTTATTTGTAGACAAGTTAACTAAAGTGGCACATATTATAACAGGTAATTTAAAGGATAATTCACCCATACTGGAAAATAGGTTTGTACAAGAAGTTTTCTGATTACATGGAGTTCCAAAAGTAATAATTTCAGATAGGGACTCAAGGATAACTTCCATATTTTGACAGAATTTGTACGCTACCTTAGGGACAAGACTGAACATAAGTTCTGCCTGCCATCCGAAAACTGATGGTCAAACCGAAAGATTAAATCAAGTGCTAGAATATTTACTAAGAATATATTGCATGGATCAGCAATAAAAATGGGAAGAGTATCTTCCCTTGGTTGAATTTACCTATAATAACACTTACGAGTCTTCCATTCAGATGGCTCCTTTTGAGGCCTTATATGGTCATAGGTGTAGAACACCTATAAGTTGGGATAATCTTGAAGAAAGGGTACTGATTGGATAAGAAATCCTTTCGGAAATGGAAAAATAGGTTAAATTAATCCAAGAAAGATTGAAAGAAGCAGCAAATAGGTAGAAACGTTATGCATATTTAATAAGAATTAACAGAAAGTTTAACGTGGGAGATAAATTTTTTCTTAAGGTCAAACCTAAAAAGAGTTCCATTTCATTTGGAAAGTCAGCCAAACTATCTCCTAGGTTTGTAGGGCCATTTGAAGTTCTAGAGGTAATTGGACCAGTAGCCTACAAGCTAGCACTGCCTCTCGCTCTATCCAGGCTACATAATGTATTTCATGTATCCTTGCTTAAGAAATATGTACCTGATTTAATACATGTTCTTGATTGGGATTCATTGCAGGTTCTAGATCTAGGGGTAACCGCGGTTAATCCTATAAGGATACTAGAAACCTATAAGTTACACTTGAGAAACCATGAGGTTTCACAATGTAGGGTCTAGTGGGACCAATATTCTGAAGAAAGTGCCACTTGGGAGAATCTGGAAGATATCCAGACTACTTTTCCACATCTGTTTGACTGATTTTTATGAACAAGTTTTGTTAAAGTACTAAATTCAATTTTTTTGTAAAAGTGGTAGATAAGAAAATTATGTACATAAGCCTACAACTGAATATTGGTACTAAGATACATTTTGATTAATAATTACTATTGAAGATTTTGTTAATGAACCCAAAAAATCTATCATTTTGGCAATAATGTATTATGTCTACAAATTATATGACTGATTTTCTATATGTACAAGGGTTGTTGTGACCTTTATGATTCATCTGAAATAATATTGCTACAAATTCTAAGCTGATTTGAAATATATTTATGCAGCAAATGAATAGTGGGTTAGTTTATCTATTTATCCTGAAATCATCGAGATGATGATTTTTCTAAGGGGTGGAGTATGTAACATCCTAGAATTTCTTGTAAGTTAAATTAACTATGATTAATTTTAAACAGGATTAGACGAGATCATCATTGGATGTAAAATTCATTTGGTTCGTCGTATCATGACCCACAGCTTCTGCTACGGGGCATGACATTGCAGAACGAATAACCCCGCACCCACCTTGATGATCATTCCTAAAACATGATTATGCCTTAATCATAGGTAAAATGGTTCATAAATGATAGTGAATATTTCGGTTATTTATATTCCGGTTACTTTATTTTAATCGGTTTGTTCGTCTTTTGTTTTGTTTGACTTTTGCATGACCATGATGATAATTGTCTATGTTTAATTCGACAATGCTATATCAAGCTAGCTTTATGAGAATATTCCAATTATTATTTACAAACTTGGTGATTTTCATATTGGAATGTTTTATATAAACCTGGAAATTCAACTAATTTTTATGGTAATATATTGTTGGAAATATGTGGACTTGTATTATAAAGGTTATTTTTAACTTAACCCTTAAGTTGGGTAACAACTAAAGTAAAAAAAAATGTATGAAATATTAATTTATATATATATATATATATATATGAGGGATTTGGCATGTAAGCCAAAAAATTTATTTAGTTATTGAAATTTATGGGTTTCATAAAGTGAAACACCTTCACATGGCACAAGTGTGCGACATGCACTAAAACATGTACTAGCATTAGGAAGCCTGAAAATTCTTCAATATGCTGCCCAACTATAGTTCTTTCATTATATTTTTCCCTCGTCCATTTTCATTCTCCCCTTCTAGAATACCTGCGTGAGTTTTGGAGAAAAGAAGGACTCAACTTGGTGCAGGAAGAGTAGAAGGATCTTGATTATGGGTTTACTTCAGGCATGAATATCTTCTCCTTTCTCTGCTGCATTATTTATAAAAAAAATGAGGAAATACACATTTTATTTTTAATGGCAATCAAGGAAATTGTGGATAGCTTTTGATTTAATTGTTTGGAGATGAAGTATGAAAAGGAAATTGATGGATTCTGTATTCTTTTTAGTTCTCTTTATGTGGTTTTAACCTAATCCAAAAAATTACGCAGATGAGGTTTTGGGTTTTGTTCAGCAAAAATAAATTAAAAGAAAGGTTAAAAATACCTTCTCTCCATTATAATAAATTATACCCAAAAGGAAAAGAGTTGGGTTTTTCCTGTACAAGAAGAAGGAAACATTTTGTGAATTTGTGTGTTCAAAATCAATTTGTGCTTGCGGGTTTTCATTTTGTTAAACTAAAATTTGGTTGTGTGTTTTCTGTAAACAAATCGATTTGTGTATGCAAATTGATTTGCATAAAGGAATTGATTTTGGTAACCCAATCAATATGGGTATGCAACTGGTTTGGGTTTTGTATTTTTCTTCTTGGTTGTTATATGCATATCTGAATTTTAATTTATTGAGATCTTTTGAATGATAATTTGTGGGTGTCAAAGATCTTGCATGGGGCTGCATTTTCCAAAAAAAATTATTATCATGGACCACTAAATCGGTTCATGTATAAATGAGGGTGTCTTGTTATGTGTGAATAATTACAAAAAAAAAATGGCATTTAGCGTGTAACTTCCAGCTTGGCAATATGACTTGGATTCTTCTAAGACTATGAAAAATAAATTTCTTATCTTGGGAAGGGCATGAAAGCCAGGACAGCTTAACCGAGATGCACCAAGGAGTAATTGGAGGGATGATTGGGTTTAAAATAATGATAACTTAGAAAAGAAATTAATAGCTGTTTTTTCACAAAAAAGAGTATGTTTAAATGATGTAACCATGTTGCTACTATATTGTTGGTTGGGATGTTTGTTTACCAGATAGAACATGTTAAAGTGATGTAAATATGGTGATATTTCTGCTAATTTGTAGAGCTGTTCATTGACATAAAAAAAAATACTCTTCTTAATCATATTGTTTTTACAAAGTTATGTAGAAATTTTAAATGTCAAATGCTTATTGATTGAAGCTAGAATACAGATGTACTGACCTTTGTGATTAGAGGGAAACATGATCGCTGAAATAGAAATTGGTTGTTCTATTTGTGTGCATCCATATTTATATCTTTATAGAAACTACGTAGTAATAAATTTTTAGTTGTATTACCATGTGCTTGTTGATAAAACAATAGGGTATATCCTTTCATATTTTATTAATCAATTGCATCAGAAAATGGAGTTAATATTCATGCCAGTTCATTTTGAACTGACATCATACCACTACTCTAGTCTTATAGAACCATTAGTCGTTACATTCGGATGTGCGGAAAGTCATGTCTTGTGAAGTTTTATTGTAGTATGGATCTAAATGAGAAACTTGGATTTCAATTGGTGAAATGATGATATCCTTGAATTTTTGGCTGAGTTATTGGGATCCTGGACCCATTATAAATATTCAAACCTCACTATGTGAGAATTATTATACCGGTTATATATATTTCGCCTTAACAGCATATGTAATATATGATTTTAATAAAGAGATGATTACTTTGTGTGTAATAATATCTCAATATGAGTAAATGATTAATACTTGAGTTGTGAAATCTTACTTTCACAAATTGTTGAATACATTTATTTGATAGTTATCAATGTATGAAGCCGATAATCGGGCAATTATTGTAACAATCAATTGTCTTGAATTTTCTAAATTAAATAAGCTATTTAGTGGAAAGATAATCGAAGGAATAATTAAATATACATGTTTTATTTTATATTTAATTTGGCCTTTCGATAAACTTGGTATTAATATGATAATATTGTAAATAATTTTGTATAGAGAATGGAAGAGTATCATTGTAAAAGGTAATCTAAGGTTAAAGAATAAAACATCAAGAAAAATAGATGAAATGGGATGGTAAATAGATGAAAAAGATCCATTAGGAATATTAAGGGATAAGTGCATGTGGAATGCTGATATAGTTACATTTTAGCATAACGAATGTATGTATCTCATAAAGATCCTAGTTGATCTTTGGCATCTATCTCAATATAAACTCTTGCAAGATAGGTTTAGTTGGAAATAAAATAAAAACAACTATAAAGATCTAGATAACTGTGAAAGGGATAGTTGTGAGGTGGCAGAAGACTTAAAACTAATAAGACTATTGTGTTTTCTTGAGTTTAGCCGTAACCTGCACGGTGGATAACTTTGGCCAAAGTAATGCATTGATGGTTGTGCAATGTCTGATCACCTAGTCCTCCAATTAAATAAATAAAAAAATCTATAACCTGATCATAGGAAGTTGAAATACTAAACAAGAGGTAGACAATGGTCGGATACCGGAATACGAAGTCAGGAAACTAGCTTCATGGTAGACCCAAGGACTTTCCCATAGTTCCCATGACCTTTAAAAGGTTGAGCCGAAATGCTAGTAAGCATTGTCACTTGAAGTAGTGATGAAGAGAGATCGTGGAGATTTGGA
Organism: Taxus chinensis; assembly: GCA_019776745.2. Taxonomy (NCBI): domain Eukaryota; kingdom Viridiplantae; phylum Streptophyta; class Pinopsida; order Cupressales; family Taxaceae; genus Taxus; species Taxus chinensis. The sequence continues at coordinate 623,403,200 of CM034155.1, forward strand.
TACACCCTTCTTAGTTGCACACAGCTTACATGGATGTTATCGGATAGATCAAAAGAGAAAAAATTGATTAATGAATTTGATTAAATAAATCTATACAATTTTAGTTGTGTAATTTGTTATTATGTTTATGTGTTAAAAAAATCCTCAATTTTCGGATCTTGCTATTTTGAGTGTTACAAGTAGGACACCCAAATCCTATGGTTGATTAGTTGTATACATGCGTTCAAGTCAGGAACTGATCACTCCCTACCCCATCTCATCATCATCATACAACATTCAAATTCAGCTAACATTACACTCATTACTCTCATTTAGTGCACTTCGTCATACTAGTGTGATTTTTTTGTTACGTTGCATGGATCAACCCGCTGATCCATGTTTGAACGCATTTTATGGTTCTTTTGGCATGCTTCTTCAACCACATTTGTGTGTTCTACTATAACATGGGATTCCCTAAATTTGTCTCATCTATGCATCTTTATCTACTTTATGTTACTGATCCTTCACTCACCAACATAAAGTGGGGGAAAATTTAGTCACAAAATCATGGACTTACTTTTCCATTTTTACCTCCAAGTATATTATTTTATATATGGATATCGCGTAAGAAAATTATTCACAAATGAATCATCCCCTAGTCATGTCGTCAGTCAGTCAATTGTCATCATCAGTTTTATTACACAGTCGTCAATTGTTTACATAGTTATGGTCATCTCTCAGGGATCATCAGGTGTTGTTATTTAGTCATTTATCATCTGGGTGAGTGCACCAAGTTGGGGGGCCAAAAGGGGGTCTTAAGTGGATGCATTTTTCTAAAAAATCAAAAACTTCAACTTGTACGAGTTTTTCAAAATACTTACACTCAAAATTGGAAGATGTTGTAGAAATATGAATCGTAGAATTTTAAGTCTAGTTTCTAAAATACTAAATTTTATTGAAAACAAATAAGTTTAAGTGGGTCAAACAACTAAAATACCAACAGATGCTCCTGTTTTTGTTAAAAAACATAATAGAGTGACTTTCGTGCCCCCCACCATTTTTTTAGTACCATTTAGTAATTTTGAAAACCCTTTGGTAGAAAGATAGCTACGAGCATCTAGTTTGAGTTTCACTTTGTTTTGATTTTTTTAACTGAATATTTTTTTATTTATGATTTTTCTAGTACAAAAATTTTATGTTTTAAAAAATAACAGAGCTCCGACCGTGCCCCCCCCCCCCCCTAACTACTGCAAAAAATATTGAAAATTAGATTTTATTTTTTTTAATATGTATAGAATTATGCCTAGTTTGGGATAGTATAATTTTTTTTTAATTTCGATCACCCAAAAAAAGATACACCATGAAAGATAGAAATATTTACACTTCAAAAACTAGCTATAGAAAGGCATAGTTAGAAAATAGATAATATGGAAACATTATATTAGTCAGAAAATTTAGAAAATTGTATTTTTAGAAAGAAAAGACTCTGCTCTACGTCGTGGTATAATTTTTTAAAATGGATCAATTGTTTTATTTTTATTTATCATAGAGGAAGTGTCATTTTTACATTTTCTTGTAAAAACTTGTTGTTTGTTGTGTTTGTGCAGGTCCATGCCTCAGGCTTGGGGATCCAAACCGGATCCAAAGCCTTGAGGCATGGCTTGGGAAAAGAGAAAACAAAAAATGCATACGTTTTTTTCTTTATTTTATATATTATTGCCCCCCAACATCCCTTTCATCTATTTCACTAGAATTCTTCAAACATTCTGTTTTTTCTGCAATATTCTCTACATTCTTGCATGATTTTATAGTATTTCATTTTGTCCCCTACCCCACTAGTTGATTTTTTCTAATCATGGGAGATAAACGTCGAGCTAAGGACAAGAGGAAAGTCAAGAAAAATACACTAGAGAAATTGGAAGAGAAGAGAAGAAAGAAATTGAAGAAATTCGAAAAACTTTGAGCAAGGAAAGGTACATCCGCTTTATCAAATGTAGCTAATGTATTAGAAATTTGGGATGAAATACATAATGAAAATGTAGAGAATAATGGTTTTGAAATGAATAATGAAATTGAATTGAATGATAATGTTGGTATGGATGAATAAATTGATATGAATCCAATTGTTGAACCCTTACTTGAGAATCCAAATGTTAACCCCGAAATTTGTATGAAAACACTAAATGAAGAAAGTAACCTTGTAAACGAATCTTCACCTCTAAGAACACCTCCTCCCATTTCACGAAGAAAACCAATTCACTTAATTGAAATTGATGAAAACATTATAAAACCAATGCCTAACAAAATCTCTAAAAGAAATGCAAGAAGAAAAGCTAGTGGAATTTGGGATAATTACTTTCAGAATTTAAATGACACACAAAGATGTCAATTATTTGTTTCATTGATGAAATTAATTAAGATGAGACCTATAATGAAGACCCTGGGGTTAAGAACATCTAATGTTGTTGATCAAAATGCGTCAATTGTTGAAAAAATGCATAAAGCATACCAAACTGTAGGTGGCAAAAGACACACCAAAGATAGTAATGCTACACGACGTGCACTAACTAATTGTATAGTAAGTGATAAAAAATTTAATAAATGCTTGATTAGAAAAACAAGAAGTGCTTTGAAGCTAAACAGGAAAACACTAATGAAAGCAATAGAGAGACGTAAACGTCTTGAGTTAGTCAATAACACTGACTATTGGACTTTCTCTAGAAGAATTCCACGAAAAAGACAAGAATACATCTAATATTCTAAAATAATTAATTGTAAAATTTTGGAATGAGAACACAAGGGTGTCACCGAATAGAAGAGATACGGTAAAAAAAATAATAGGTTCTCATAATCATATATTGTGTGCAAAACATTCCTTAGATATGACTCAAACAGAATTGTTCTCTAAGTTTAAAAATGAAAATCCTCAAATTAACATTAGCCAAAGATACTTAGAGACATCTTGTCAAATCTGAGAGATCCATGTCAGGTCCCTCTACGAAAGCCTCTCGTGTTTTTCTATCTCCATCCGGTTCTCTCATTGTCCTATTGTTTACAAATGCGCGAAATAGTGCAGTCTAAGTCAGTGTAAGGCTGCTAGATGTTGTAGTTTGCAAACGGAAGCTCGTGGGACCGAACCAACTATGCCAACACATCGGGGTCACCTATTGAATGCTATTGGAGGATTTTTTTTGGTTCCCTACACTCCCCATGCTTTTGGGCTCCCCCGTCTAGGCGTAGTCGCTTAAGAGCCCTGAGGCCCACACACGCCATATCTTCGACGGGTGATTTCTCAGACTCCGTGGCACCTAGAGACGTCTTTTTAGATCCAAGATCTCTATTTAAGGGCCCTCTCTGAAATAATCTCACATTTTTCTCCGTATTCATCTGGTTCTCTAGCTTTCCTATTATTTGTAAACGTGTGAAATAGTGTAGTCTAAGTCAGTGTAAGGCTGCTATATGTTGTATTTTGCAAACGGTAGCTTGTGGGACCAAACTATCTAGGCCAACACATCCATATGGCCTAGTGAAAACTATTGGAGCATTCATTTTGGTTCCCTATGCTACCCGTGCTTTCAGGATACCTAGTCCGGGGGTAGTTGCTTAAGAGCCCTAAGGCCCAAACATGCCATATATTGTGACAGGTGATTTATCAGACTCCATGGAACCTAGAGATGTCTCGTCAGATCCGAGAGCTCCATGTTAAGGACCTATACAAAAGCCTCTAGTGGTTTTCTCCGTATCCATCTGGTTCTCTCGTTGTCATATTGTTTGCAAACACGAGAAATAGTGCAGTCTGAGTTAGTGTAGGGTTGCCAGAGGCTGTAGTTTGCAAACGGAAGATCATGGGACCGAAAAAACAATGCAAACATGTCGGGGTGGCCTGGTGAATGCTATTGGATGCTTAATTTTGGTTTCATACGCTCCTCGTGCTTTCGTGTTATCCCGTTCAGGAGTAGTCGCTTAAGAGCCCTGAGGCCTAAACACGCCATATCTTCGGTGGGTGATTTCTCAGAATCCGTGGCACCTAGAGAAGTCTCGTCAAATCTGAGACCTCCATGTCAGCGACCTCTACGATATCCTCTCACATTTTTCTCTGTCTCCATCTGGTTCTCTCGTTGTGCTATTGTTTGCAAACGTAAGAAATAGTGCAATCTGAGTTAGTGTAGGGCTGTCAGAGGCTATAGTTTGCAAACAGAAGCTTGTAGGACTGAACCAACTAAGCCAACACATTGGGGTTTAAATTGGTGAATGCTATTGGAGGAATTTTTTTTGTTCCGTATGCTCCCCGTGCTTTCAAGCTACCCCGTCCGGGTGTAGTCCCTTAAGAGCCCTGAGGCCCAAACACGCCATATCTTTGACATTTGATTTTTCAGACTCTATGGCACCTAGAGACATCTCTTTAGATCCATAAACTCCATGTCGGGGACCTCTAATAAATCGTCTCATGGTTTTCTCTATCTGCATCCGGTTCTCTCGTTATGCTATTGTTTGCAAACGTGAGAAATAGTGTAGTCTAAGTCAGTGTAACGCTGCTAGATGCTATATTTTGCAAACGGTAGGTCGTGGGACCAAAACATCTGGGCCAACATGTCTGTATAGCCTACTGAATGGTATTGGAGGCTTCATTTTGGTTCCCTATGCTCCCTGTCCTTTTGGGCTACCTCGTCCAGGCATAGTCGCTTAAGAGCCCTAAGGCCCAAACACACCATACCTTCGAAAGCTGATTTCTCAGACTTCGTGGCACCTAGAGACATCTCATCAGATCTAAGAGCTCCATGTCGGGGACCTCTATGATAGCCTCTTGTGGTTTTCTCCGTCTCCATCCGATTCTCTCTCTATACTATTGTTTGCAAACGTGAGAAATAGTGCAGTCTAAGTCAGTGTAGGGCTGCCAGAGGCTGTAGTTTGCAAAAAGAAGCTCGTGGGACTGAACCAACTACGCCAAAACATTGGGGTATCCTAGTGAATGCTAGTGCCAGCTTATTTTTGGTTCCCTACGCTCCACGTGCTTTTGGGCTACCCCGTCCAGGCGTAGTCGCTTAAGAGTCCTGAGGCCCAAACACACCATATCTTTGACATGTGATTTCTCATAATTCGTGGAACCTAGAGATATCTTTTCAGATCTAAGACCTCCATGTCGGGGCCCTCTACAAAATCCTCTCACGGTTTTCTCTGTCTCCATCTGGTTCTCTCACTGTTGTCTTATTGTTTGGAAACACGCGAAATAGTGCAGTCTAAGTCAGTGTAGGGCTGCCAAAGGCTGTAGTTTGCACATAGAAATTCATGGGACCAAACCAACTATGCCAACACATCGAGGGTGGCCTATGGTCAAGGATAGTGGAGGCTTTTTTTTGGTTCCCTATACTCCTTATGCTTTCAGGGCTACCCCGTCCTGGGCGTAGTCCCTTAAGAGCCCTAAGGCTCAAACACGCCATATCTTCAATGGGTGATTTCTCGGACTCCATAGAACCTAGAGACATGTCTCGTTAGATCTGAGACCTCAAAGTTAGGGCCCTATACATGAAATAATATCATGATTTTCTCCATCTCTATCTGGTTCTCTCGTTGTGCTATTGTTTGCAAACATGCGTGAAATAGTGCAGTTTGAGGTCAGTGTAGGGATGCTAGAGTGCTATAGTTTGCAAACGGAAGCTTGTGGGACCAAACCAAGTACGCCAACATGTCGGGGTGTCCCTGGTGAATGCTAGTGGAGGATTTGTTTTGGTTCCCTACTGCTCTCCTGTGCTTTTGGGCTACCCCGTCTGGGCGTACTCGCTTAAGAGCCCTGAGGCCCAATCACGGGATATCTTCAACCGGTGATTTCTCAGACTCTGTGGCACCTAGAGACATCTTCATTAGATCCAAGAGACCTCCACGTCAATTGTTGACCTATATGAAATCATCTCGCAGGTTTTATCTGTCTCCATCTAGTTCTCTCGCTACGCTATTGTTTGCAAACACGTGAAATAATGCAGTCTCAGTTAGTGTAGGGCTACCAGAGGGTGTAGTTTGCAAATGGAAGCTCGTAAGACCAAACCAACTATGAAAAAATGTCAAGTTGGCCTAGGTGAACACTATTTAAGCATTATTTTTGGTTCCCTACGCTCCCCATGCTTTTGGGCTACCCCGTCCGGGCATAGTCCCTTAAGAGTCCTGAGGCCCAAACACGCCATATCTTCAACGGGTGATATCTCGGACTCCGTGGCACCTAGAGACGTACTCATCAAATCCGCAATCTCCACAGTTGGGGCCCTCTATGAAACCCTCTCGTGGTTGTTCTCCTTCTCCATCTGGATCTCTCACAGTGCTATTGTTTTGAAACGCGTGAAAAAGTGTAGTTTGAGTCAGTGTAGGGTTGTCAGAGGCTGTAATTTGCAAACAGAAGCTCGTGGGACCGAACCAACTATGAAAACACATCCAAATGGCTTGGTGAACACTCGTGAAGGATTCATTTTCATTCCCTACACTCCCTGTGCTTTCAGGCTACCTCATCCGGGCGTAGTTGCTTAAGAGCCCTAAGGCCAAAACACGCCATATTTTTGACGAGTGATTTCTTGGAATCCGTGGCACCTAGAGATGTCTCATCATATCTGAGACTTCCATGTTGGGGCCCTCTACGAAATCCTCTTGCAGTTTTCTTTATCTTCATCTGGTTCTCTCGTTGTGCTATTGTTTGTAAACGTGCAAAATAGTGCAGTCTGAGTCAGTGTAGGGCTACCCCATCCAGGCATAGTCACTTAAGAGCCTTGAATGACTAGATTGGCTTAAGAATGAATTTTATAGGGGCATGTCTAAGAACACACATGAGAGTTATCAATCGCCTAGTAAATATTTCTTGTTTAATTCTGGATGGGATTCAGCTGGCCTACGACTTAGTGACCTTCCATTCATTGATAATTTATGCTAAGATAAACCCATGAATACTTTCAAAAGTGCCTTAACAAGGATAGGGGTAGTTATGAAGCCTAGTGAAGGGTGCGATATGATTTCCAAATAACTTAGAAATGCCTCCATATTTAAAGGTAACAAAATGAATTGGATAGGATTAGACAATTAAGAATCACTGAGTGTCTGAATCAGAATTTCATTACATCTGGAGACATTCTCAAGCATTGGAGTAATGTATATGGAGAGACATTCTCAAACTATCAACAGATGAAAGGCATCAAATTGTGATGACTCTCGGTTGTTTTAACTAGGGGAGAATACTACAAAGCATAGATGAATGTAGTAAGTGCATGATAAAATAGGAACTAGTAAAAAGTGACCATGAGCAAGAAGAAGCGCAAGTAAGGTCAATACACATATACACATTGATAAATTGAATGAATAATTACTCAAATTAGGTAACTCTTTATATACATACATTACATATATATTGATTTCCAAAGTTTGATGCATATTATACATTGAAAATGCTAGTACATGTACATGACCAACAAATGAAAAAATAATCCATAATGTCTTAAATATTGTCCAGTGCACATCATATTAGATTCATGCGAAAATAATCTCATAAATGTAAGGTCTCATACAAAATTGTCAAGTTCCAAATAGTATTTTAATGTGCATGATAAATACAAAAATGCCTAAATAGGTCATATACCATCAATTTCAAATGCCATATAGGCAAACATACAATGCCATGCACATAGGCATATAAAAACAATGTCATGTAAGACATATATATTTCCTACTCATCAAAATATATCCCTCTTTTGGCATTGCTCGAAGAAGGCCCTCCCTTAGATGAAGATGGAGATCCATGAGATGACTTCGGATCATCCAAGTCCATGCTTCGAGTCCTCTTCTGCTGAATACTCGCCTGTAGATGAGTCTTGTAAATGCAAACAATGTTTTTTTGTCCAAAACTTAGTTTATATATGTTTTCAACATGTATTTAAGACCATGCTAGAATGAAAGTATTTACATAAATACACAAACTTACTGTAAGTTGTTGATCACGCCGAATTTGCATTTCACGCTTAGATGAGTCATCAGGAGCTACTGCATTATGAACGGGGGTACGAAGACAACGAGAAGGAGGAGTCCATGCCCTCAAAGTCAAAATGGAGGGGGTTGAAGTTCCCTACATACACATAAGATCAGAAAATCTAACATCAGAATTAGTGAAAATAGAACTAAGTACATGTATTTACATAATGAAAATATTTTAAGTAATTTTATCAATATATAACTATTGTTTTTTAGCCCTGCAACACCTATGAATCAAATGAACAGGGATCTGCTACTTGTCACAGGTAACTCCTGCATATACACAATGAAGGATATTATTAACATAATTTAATAATTCTACAATGAAAGACATTACTAACATGTAATTTAACATAATATGAATTACACAAGAAATTTAACAAAATTTACATGTTGTTTGAATACCTCAGTGAGTTGTTACGCAGATGAAATCACAGCGGCAACACCTTTATCTACTTGTTCGCGGAGATGGTGGGGTGTCTAGTGAAGTCAACATCTTTATCAAACATGTATATCACGTGAGTTAGATGGACATACAAGAACATACATATATTTGACTTCAAAACTAATATATATATATATATATATATATATATATATATATATATATATATACATGTAAATACACACACACACACACACACACACACACACACACACACACACACACACACACACACACACATGTTTGTGAAAATTTTACATAACTAACATTCTAAATTACCTCTGTGATTGTATGTGTATGCATGGTGCTCGCCGCCTGTGGTCGGGATGAAGATGCGGCTTCTCGCGCGCTGTAATATCAATGTACGTACATGTAAAAATACAATTATTTCAAAAATTTAACATATATAAGTAAATCAGGTACTCCAAACTTTTTGTAACACACATAACAAAACATAACAAATTTTTCTGCGAAGGTGGCATCCGATGAATGTAATCCAAATGTCTCACTCAAAAGGTTATCTGACATATTGACATTATCGTGTTCACCCCTAGCACTAGGTGCACAAAAATCAGTACACATGAAAGTATCGTCCTCCTCGGGCCCCAAACATATGATACCACATGTTGAGAAAATATGTGGCCTCATGCTAGTACTCCCTGAGGGAATACTCTGTGTACCTCCATGAGCATCTGGCTCAGAAATCTCCCTCGTATGTCAAATAAGGGTCATAGATAGCCCCTAAAGCGTGTGGAATGTATCAATCTCTACTGTCTCCTTCATTGCTTGAGGGACAAGTCTCCGGGTGAGGGGGTTTCTGTGCAGGGAATCTACCTTGCTAAATAGGTGCACATTGTGCACTTGGTCAATCTTATCCAGATCCTTTTCCTCGGCCTTGGAAATCTCAGAAATCAAAATAATTTGGTAATCTCGTTGAGGATAAACTCGCAATAGAGTTTCCTCATAGAAGTATAGTGGAACCTCATTGTCATTACAAAGTGGAAAATTAAACACCATCCACCATCAGTCCCAAACATTATTTTTAATCAAATTATTATTGCACCAATGGATGGGAAATCATTTACATGACAACAAAACATTAAAATTAGTGCGGGGGGTCCATGAATAAGGCACATATGAGGTCTTTTGAAATTTATTTTTTATTTATATCCACATATGACAATTTGTTGGAATAATAAACCTTACAACCCTCTCTTTAAGTTGTCCAATGATCAATTTGCCTCTATTGTCCGCGTCAATTTGAACAAGTAATAGCCTCCAATGTGTTTTCAAGAGAGGCGCAGTGGGGGTTTGTAGATTGTGCATCCCTCATTATTTTTATTAAATCCTTAATTTCAATTTTGTTTTCAACTATTTGGGCCGATAAATCTTCTTGACTACCTAAGGGATGTTGACCAATTATGCGAGTGTTAGGAGGGATGAAAAGAATAACAGGGTTTGGTTGTGGTTGATTCCCTCGACCTCTAACTATAACAATAAAAAATATGTATTCAATTCAAATTTTAATCTATAATTATCATATTTCAATGCAATTTTAAGAAAAGAATTATGCTTACCTCTTCTCCATGGCACCATCGTCGATTCAGATCTTCCTGGTGATCTAGAAATGATCCTTTAAGCTTGAGATCCAGCTAAATGAAAAAATGTGAGGGCACGAACAAGATCTGAAACTCATGTTTGAGGGAGATAAAATGATAGAGGATCAGGCCTCTTTTTGTTTATAGTTTGCATAACATGTATGTGTTATGCTTTGGTGATTCCCAAGCCAAACAAACTAAAATGCGAGCGCGTTTTAACAAAACGCATATGCTTTTTTATTTTTTTCAGATTCTTGTCCACTTTTTGGCCCCCCAACTTTGTGCACTTAACCGTCTCTAGTCATTGACTAGGGTGCCTAGGGTAGTACTAGGGTCCCCTCTCATTCGAGGTAGGTATTTTTCATTTTCCCTCTCATTCCCCTAGGTTCTAGTCAGCATGTTGGGTCATTAGTGTTGAAATTTGAACAATATATCACTATATAAACATAACATACTCAATATATTATGGATGGACTATATACTATCAAGAGCTAGCTATGCACTAATGCAAAGGACTATATTTGGGCACCGTTTACATCTGCATCACACAATAATATGGGAAAGCATTGTATTCATTCCATTTCATCCACCATTTTCATTCTACATCTAGTTATTGCCCCCTACTTCTGCGTCATTGATGCTAAGCCACCTTAGGCACACAAGCACATAGAACTACATTGGTTTTGGAATGTAGTGCAACACTTAGTTGTCAGTCCATTATTATGGGAGGTAAGATCAGTTTGACCCCTTCTTTTACATCTTTCTTTTTTAGGGATTTGATGCTTTGTATGGGGTTTTGTGGGTAAGTTTTTGTCACATATTCATAGCGATATAAGTGAAGGTACGCGACAAGGATAAAGATATTGTGATGATCTAGCGCAAGTGTCACATTCTGATCCTAATCTTTTCTACAAACTAGAGTGCCCAGGATATACCCTAGATCACCCATAGGTGCCCCAGTCCTCTCTCCCAATCCAGTTGGATCTTCAGTTTCTAAAATTTCCTAGAAAGCACCTTCACACTCTGCCCTATCTACACATCATCATGTTCAATTCCAGCATGTAGTGAGGTAATTCATTTGCAGATTAGTACCCTATCACTCCTATTTACATTATTTCATTCCATTTAAATATCAAATCAAATATTTAGAATCAATATTTAAGATTATATTTTTTATATAATTTCTGTAACTACTTAGATTAACTTAGAATATATCTATTAATTTCATATTTTAGTTAATCAAAATGGACCTATGGAACACCTAGGTTAAATGCTCTGAATAGTTCATTATTTTGTCCATTTATTTCACATAAAAACTTTGATTTCGGTCTCCTTTGGAAAATTGGGAATATTTTATGATGAGGATAATAATTAATGATAAACACTTAAAAAATTCTTATTTTCTAAGCTCTTTTTTAGAATTTTTTCCTATGGTGCCCCTATGAGGAACACCAAGAACAATTTATTATTTTATTCCTTTCGCAAAAGCCTGTCAAATCCACCTTATTCTATGTCACAAAATTTGGAATTGTTTTTTGGAGATTAATTTCACACACAAACTCTAATTTAGTTCACTTTCAAAGTATTGGAAATATCTTTTGATTTGAATATGAACTCTGATTACAAACACTTTCACAAAAATTGAGTTTTTTAACCATGTACAAGGAAAAGCTCCTATGGTACCCCTAGGAGGAACACTTGGAAAACCTTATTTTTTTATTCATTAATTTCACATAACTTGATGTCTTTCTTCTCCTCCTCCCTTCCATCATTACCACCAAACAACCAAATGAGGGGAATGCCTAAATCAATATGGTATTAATGGTGACACATATACCTTTAGCATCACTTTATATCCTCTCTATTTGACATGTTTTCATTGACATTCCATGAGAGGAAGGGTTGCAACATCAATTGGGTATCCAAAATGAAAAAGGTACTATATCCACTAGGTCTGTCTACACACATCATATGAAATAACCCATGATCTCCAATTCCCCTCAAAAACAACTATTAACATCTTGTAGACACAAAATCACACACTTAGGTACATTTCTAGGTCTTAAAATCATACTATCATTTACATGATTCATAAGCAAGAAAACTAGTAATTGATGACTATCTTTGGCCTCTTTTGTTTGTCTCTTGTTTTTTATTTGATACTACACACCCTACAACCAGTCAAAACTTTGCTCATTTATATTTCATGGTTGTAAACACCAGTGCTCAACTAGGAAAGCAGTGCCCATGTGTTCTCATCCCCTCTGGGTGCCCCTGACCCTTTCTTACTTTACTAGCTCTTTGTTGGGTCTCTTTTATCTTTTGGGAATCTTTTTCACTTATGGTTCCACCTTCCAATTGTCAATTATGAAATTAAAACAAGGGAATCATATAAATACATAGTTATGTGTTCAAAATTAGGGACCAAGTACTAAGCATTACTATCATCACCTAAGCTTACATTCAATTAGAACCTAAAGCACTCAAATACATCCATCTAGCATCCATTCAAGGGACAAGGAATGAATCCTTCTACATACACAACATAGGAAGGGGACATTCATTCTATTCCAACCACACATTCTACTACATTGCTACATTATAGCTATAACCTGTTATCAAGTGCAACTTCTATAAGGGCATCCTAGGGCATAATTTTTACACACATAAGAACTACATGGAGTCTGAGATGTAGTGTAGTTCTTATTCATAAGCTCACTCTCAAGGTGACATTTGGGGCTAGTCTGAATCCCCATTCTACATTTTCCTTTTTTAGGTTTGATGTTGTTTGTGGGATTGTGTAGGTGAACTTATCTTTTGCGAGTTATAGGTACCTCTAATGATCATTGTGTGAATATAAAATGATCAACATGGAATAACTAAAACAAAATAGAAAGTAGATTACAATCCTCTGTGTAGTCACTAGTTCCCAGGAGAAATCATCAGTTCATAGGAGCCCTTGTCCTGCAACAAGCACCCATGTGCAACTTTTTTCCTGCATTCTAGATTTTATAGAGAATAACTATTCCATTGTTCTCATCTTGTCCATCACTTCTCCTTACCAAGATCAGTTCCATGTTTCACAGAAATCAACTAAGTCTTCTTATATCATCTTCTTACTTAGGTTTTCTTATTCTACATCTTAGTTTGCTTATGTCATTTGTGTATTTTATCATTTATACATCAGTTACTATGCAATATTTAATTTAATAAAAATTAAATTAAATCAATTGGTGAACCCCACTCATGATCAAACACTTAGATCCTTATTTTTCCTATTCTATCAGATCTTATTTTATGTCTCCTCAAATATCCTTACATGACTTAATTCAAATGCTCCCAACTTACAAATACGTTCTCCAAAAATCTCTAGACACTATGTATCTCTCTCGTAATACACCACTTGCACATGTAAGTTCCATCTTTGATTGTCTCTCTGATGACCCTATTAATCATTATACCATAACCAATCCATCTATTTACAAATCAATTTAAGATTTACATTGTTTATTTCAAGATAAAATTCAACCTATGGAAACCAAGATTATATCTCTCAATGCTAAAATCCAACATCTCAAGGATGCTTCTCAAGCTCATGTTACTTCTTCTTCTACACCTCATCCCAATCCTATGTATTTTACATTTTCTCATATTAATAAACCACAAGTATTACAAATATCAACACCTCTGAAGTTTGATCTAAATGATAAGGAACGTGATATTATTCCTGAGATCCTCAATCACCAATTAATAAAATTTCCAACTACTCATTGCTATATTCTATGTCAGATTTCTAAGTAAACAAGTCTTCCATTTTAGAATTTCCATAGAATTAATGGACATCATGAAAATTATTTCTATCCTTTAAAACGAAGAATCAATCACCTTGATCATCAAGGTTTTATTTCATTTGTTGTACAACATTATAAATCCCAATGAGCTCCCAAATCCAATCTCTCCATTTCTAATGAGCATCATTCTATAGTCACTAATGTTCCTTCTTCAGTAAGTCAAGATCCGCGTAACCAACCCATTCTAATTATCCAACCTCCTCTCAAAATTTTTAGTGCTTCTCCTCCTCCTATTAAAAAACCACCTCTAAAAATTCTTCCTCCATCTCATCCTCCCATCAACCAACCACCTCTCAAAATCTATCCTCCACCCTATATTCCTATCAAGTCTTCTACAATGTTACCCATTCCAAATTAGTAGCCATTAACCAAGAAAGACCAACCAAATCATCCTATGATATCTATCCTCTCTAAACTTCCTCTTGTTAACGAAAAACCCAACACTGGTCCTACCCTTACTTCTTCCCCTCATCGTGATGACAATATTCCTTCTCATGATGTATTTCAAAATCAATCACCTTCATAATATCTCTCTTTCATCATCACATAGATCTCCATCATTGGCACAATTGGCGGAATTGCACATCCCCCGTTCTACCACTATCAGATATCTCTAGCATCTACTATAATAGTTCACACTTCATGATTAACATTTCTACACCTATAGTACTGTAGACATGAAATTATGCACTTGGGTACATTTCTAGGTCCATAAACATGTCTTAGCATCCATATGATTCCTAAGAAGGAAAACTAGAAATTGATGACCTTAATTGTCCTTTTTATCTTTTTTGTAGTCTATTAGGTCTTGCACACCCTACAACCCAGTCACAACTTTACTTTCCTATATTTTATGACTTCAGACACGAACACCTAGCTAAGACACCAGCACCTAGGCATCCTTGTCTCCTCTGGGTGCCCCGACATCTTTCCACCTTACTCACTCTTTTTGGGCCTCTTTTATCTTTTGGACATATTATTTTCTTATGGATCGGACTTCCATTTGTTAATTATGAAATTCAAACAAGGGAATCATATAAATACATAGTTATGTGATCAAAATAAAGAACCAAGCTTTAAGTATTGTCACTATAACCTAAGCTTGCACTTAAAAGGCTCTTAAATCCCTTCAAAGAATCCATCTAAGATCCATTCAAGTTAAGAGGGACTATAATTTTCTAAATGCACAACATATGAAGGGGAATTTAATTCTATTCCATACACACATTTTCAACTTCTAAAAAATCTAGTCCGCTATCTAGTGCATATTTCACAAGGGCATCCTAGGGAAATATTATTTCACACACACACACACACACACACACACACACACACACACACACACACACACACACACACACACACACACACACACACACACACACACACACACTAGAACTACATGGATTTTTATATGTAGTGAAATTCTTGGTTGTAAGTTTACTCTGTCAGGTGACCTTCAGAGTCAGTACAACTCCCAATATTACATCTTTCTTTTATGGATTTGATGTGGTATTATGGATTTATAGGTGAATATTTTTTTGCAGGTTACAAGTACCTTGGCGATCATATTGTAAAACATAGATAATAAACACAGAGTATCTGCAACACTTGTACGACATAAAAAAGATCAATTTCTTACCATTTTCACATTCACATCCACCTAATAGAGCTGTCAGTGCCCATGTTCCCCTGTCCAACTGTGGGCTTATGTGTCCTACCTGTTTTGTGACTGAAAAAATTTATTTGAAGTAATAATGACACAAATCAATTCTTGTTCAACAGTTTTCCTAATTTGCACCAGTCCTGGATTGAGCAAAAATTAGCTAAGTCCATTTCCCTCTCTCTCTCTCTCTTGCATTTAAGGTTTCATATTTCATTATCTTATTGTTTGTGTCAATAATGTATTTTAGCATTTATTTATCAAACATTAATTTACGATTAGGGTTAAGCATAAAATTCCAATTTTGTTAAATCAAGTACACACATTATATTATTATTACCCTATGACGCATTCTAGTTCCATGGTTCATACACAACTGATAAGGGTATGAATCTGAAATTAACCTCATCGTATTTACTTTTCACGATCTATACTTCATGATCCATCTTTCTAACACACATGCTCAAACTATTTCCTGATGAAACACTCTTGTTCTATCATTCATTATTGATTTTTGAGGTTTCTTTTATAAATGGACCTCATCTCATACACATCCGTTGGGGCACAATGCTCCTATCAAATTTACAAAGTGTATAAAATTTTAGCACACTCATACACAAAATTTGGATATATTTGTTGTACTTATTGTTGCTTGTTTATACTACTTACATGATGCACTTTGTTTACTATGATTGTCAAATACTCAATATTTCATTATCCTTCTATATATACACATGCATGTTCACTTAGTCTTTTACAGTGAATGTAGATTCTCATAGAGATTTTCACATGCTACAATGATGTTCAACACTATATCATTTTGTAGTCCCATCGAAGCTCTAGGGGGCATTTATCATTACTACTCTCACACATTATAGGTGATATTGTTTCCTCATTTACTACTTATACTTACTAGCACATTACTTTCCATTGATGCATACATGTTTTGACATACTTTTTACCTTTCTAACATTCTAACGGGTGCTTCATGCATTTTTTGGGACTATATGCCACCATGGTTTTCTGATACACTTCACATGTCATTGATTGACATTGTATGTTATTGTTTTTAGGATATGAATTATGTCTTGTATGGACATTATGAGTGATGCCCCATGTATGAAACCTGATTTTTGTGGTCCACTTTACTTTCACACTTGCTTGGTTACATTGTCTTCCATGACATGCTTGTTAAATTTTCTACTAACACATGTTACTAGCCACTTTATTTAAATGTGCCTTGGTTTCTACCATGCACATCCCATAATCCTACAGGAATATAACACAACATAGCATCAGGTCCTCTCTTTTGGGTCACATTCTCCTATCGATGATGCATGTACCCTAAACAAGGGGAAAGATACATATGGTGAACAAATAACACTTACATCATCTCAAATCTATAGTTCAAGTCAGCACAGTATATGAACGTAATAGAAAAACAATCAAATAATGGCCCATAATATGACTTGGGTCCTCAAAAAAACACAAGCACTAGCGTTTATCATCAGATAGTAGTGTCTGGGTGCATGTTTCCTTCACGGGGAGCTAATGTCCTCGAGGAATATACAGTCATCTTCTATGATTGGAAAAGTTCATAGAAGCTTTCAAAGTAGTTATATGTTAGGATCCTCACATGTTGGTGTTTTTGTATAGGATATAAGATTATATTATATATATTTATTGTTACGTATGTAACAATAACATTAGGTTAGTTATATTTATTAGAATATCTATTGTAATAGTATGTAAGTTGTTCAAACAACTTACATAATTAGGAGAATTTTTTTTTCTCCCATAGAATTGTTATCCCGTAAAATTGACAAGGGCAATTTTACCAATAACCATACCGAAATTTTGTTCTGATCCCTCATTAGGGATCCCTTGCGTTCGAAACGTTATAAAATCCCTTCCCGGGAAATCTGGTTTTTCGAACATAGTCTTTTGAGCCTTTTTTGGCTGGGCGCACGAAATTGCTATGTAACACCACCTTTTGGTGCGCCAAAGTATGTTGAACCTTCTCTGCATGCACCAAGGTGCATGCGCCTTTGTTGGTGCAACTTTTGTTGCTCCATGTTTTGGTGCGCCAAAGGGCGCACATAACTTCATGTTGACATAGCTTAAAATGTGCCAAAGGGCGCATTTAATTTCTTGCTGCCAAACGTTCTCATGCGCCAAAGGGCGCACACTTTTCCCTGTCGACAACAACTCTCATGCACCCTTTAAAAAGTGGGTGGCGCATTTATGACCAGCTCACCTATATATATGTGTTTGCGTGCCCAAAATTTCATTTTCACTATTCGCTAAGCACGTGATTCTCTGAGTCTGTCAGCCTCTGCCTCGTCGTTTTCAACGCCTTGTGGACCCGTTGCATGATATTTTGCTATTTGTCCAGGTGAGAGGTTCTTTTCTCTTTCTCATGTTTTACGTTCTGGTTTTAGCTTGCTGGTTGGTTATTGATATACAATGTTGAGCTAGCCCTCCCCTGTGCTGTCTTTCCTTATTTTTCCTCTCCCCCCCTTCTTTCCAGATCTGCTGGTAGAGGGTGTTATTTTGAAAACTTGGTCTGAAAACCCCTTTGGCTTGAAAACATTATATATCCCAAAACAACCTTAGAACTAAAAAGGAAAAGGGGTTGAACCATGTGAAAACTCTGTTTTTCCCTTGGGCACACCAGCGCGTCTTGTTACACTATAAACAGTTGCGCTCCCATGGCGCATATGTCCCCCCTGTTACATGAGCAAAACCAGCGCCAATGGCGTACCCATTTTTCCTACTACATCGTAAAATTCTGCGCCCTCAAGGCGCGCCTCTTCCATATGCTACAAGCGCTGAACTTGTGCCCCTAGGCGCGCCAACCTTCCTTGCTACATCACTTTTTCATGCGCCAATGGCGCACCCAGCACCCATGCAACACAAGCTTTATCGCAGGCGCATCCCTCCTTACAGTAACATTCGTGTTGTGCAAACCCTCCGTGCGCCGCGCCATATTTCCTTTGACGCATGAAAAGTTCCTATTACACACTTTTCCCATGCGCCAAAGGGCGCACCAAATCACAATGTAACATGAAAAGTCCATGCGCCTTTGGCGCATCCTGTCCCCATGCAACACGCAACTTTCATGCGCCCTTTACTGGAATGCACTCTGCAGTATGCATGCGCCATGCGCCTTTGGTGCCAGTTTAACCTTTGCAACATCATCTTCCTGTGCGCCTTATCTATTTTAGCCCTGTAAGCTGCATTTTTCCTGCGCCCTGGGCCTGAAAATCACTCTTTCTCCTGCTAACATTCCAATGGAAGATCAAATGGCTAATTCAACCTTTTCGGATTGGGTCTCGCTTCTTCTTCATGCAGATCAGCAACTGAGTTCGAAGGAACATATGTCTACATCCAGCAGGAGACCCACCAAACCAAAAGGAAAGGCTAAGCTTACCGAGGAAGAGATGAAATACAAATATCAGAGGGTCAGAATGCCCGAGTCCCAGGCCGAATGTAGCATGGACGTCAGAGACTCAGAATGAGGCATATCGACATGGAGGAATTCTGGGCCAGAACTCAGAAAGTTACAAGGAGTCCATTGATGGACAAATTAATAGGTAGTGCCCTGCACTTCACCTGAGGAATCCCCGTCAGCGCCGTCAACAATGAATTTATGATGGTGGTTGCCCAGTGTTACAACAAAGACACAAGATGTGTCGAAAACAGCAAGGGCGAGGTAGTCATTAACCTCACTGCCCTTCATTTTGAGATCATACTCAGCATCCCTCACCACCGGCACTTTGTGGCCGTTAGCCAAGCAGAGTGCATCAAGGCCTGGGAAGACAATGAAGACCAATGTATGCAGCTAATGAACGAAGTATATCTGAAAAATAAGAAGGTGGTAACCCGGTGGCCCCAAATCATCCACCACAGTGATTTCTCAGAAGAGCTCAGCGATACCATTACCTTCCTGAGCAGGGTCTTCGGGCTTTCTGACACCCATTACTTCCATAAATGGATGTTGCGCTACTTAGAAACAATGAACAAGAATTTGCCTGATCAGCGCTTTTGTTGGGGGGAAATTATAAGCAACACCATCTCCGAACAGCTACAACAATTCAGCACAACGGGAGTATTCCATATGAACTCCTACATGGTCTATGCTGCAGCGTCAGAGAGGGATTATCCAGGCCTAACACAGAGTGGAGTTTGGCCTCAGGTCAAAATATACGAGTATTATCCAGAGTTGAGGCTGGAGAATAGCATCTCCCAGTTCACAAAAGTTAACGATGTGTTTTTCTATCACATCATCTGCCTGCTGAGGCCGAATATGACTCATAGTCGTACAACCAAAAACATAGTGGCAGCCACGGAGAAATGGGGAGCCCTGTTCACCCAATTTCCTACATTCACCTATCTAAGGGCTGCCAACTTTTTGGGAGAGCCAACCAGGCTACCAAGGTATGCTGGGCCTAAGCTGATTCTGCTGGAACTGTCAAGGCAGCTAGTCACATACCACGAAAAATGCCTGAAAAGGAAGAAGGGTGGAACTCCTTTCCCCCTCACAGTGGGCCGATACACATGCCCTACCCACCACAAGGCGAAGGAAATGTTTACAGAGCTGGAGTTCCTTAATTTGAAACACGACTTCCCAGCCAGGCCTACCTTCAACCCAAGGGGCTGCCTGCGAAGGGCAAAGCTTGATCCGATCCATGTTCCTCAGATCAAGGATATCTATATTGACGTCCTCCATGAGGTAGAGCTCAGAAGAAAGGATCATTCTCGCCTAGCATTGGCAGAAATCGTCCAATATGGGGTAGCCATTGTCCCCAAAGGCTTCTAAACTACGGAAGATGAAGTAGACAAGGTATATAATGATACAGATGGGGATGATTGGCCCTTCCCGGCCATTGATAGAACTAAAGCTCCTCAGACAATTGAGGAGAGGGTCAAGGAAACTTTGCAGAGGACAGAACATTGGTGCCGGATGAACGGCCTAATCTACCTCGGGGTTGATTTCACAACATCCCCATTGGGCAACACACCTTCACGATCCAAGAAGCAGCTTAAAGGCAAAGGTGTAGAAGGTGAATCAAGCACCATTCAAGAAGAAGCCCCTCAGAGTCCTCCTTCCGCGGCACCCGAGCAGGTAATATCTCTGGTCACACCAGAGAAAGAAGCAGAAGAGGAAGTTCCAATTGGCCCATCCACTCAGGATGTCGGCATTGCTACCGCAAAAGAGGTCCCTTCTATCCCTTCTTCTTCTCTTCCTTCCCCTCCTCGAGTGACTCAAGCGACCATCCCTTTGGTCGTGTCCTCTGTCCCTTCTTCTACTCTTTCCCTCGCTTCTTCGTCTATCTTCTCCTCTCTCGCTGATCTATCCTCCTCCATTTCTTCCCTCATCTCCGGGCTCCCTTCCCTTCCTATGTCTTCCGCAGCTGCAGTTTCCCTTCCTTCCGTGGACACTTCTTCGGCTATTCTCTCAATGCCCCCGCCGCGTGTCTCCACGTTTTTCCCCTCTTCTACTGTAGCTACCTCCTCCTCTATCTCTGGTCCTTCTTCCATAGCACCAGCCTGGATCTCTCAGCAGCTAAGCCAGAAAAAGAGGAAAGTTCCCATCGCTCCGATGGACTTTTCAATGATCCGAGCCAAAGGGGCAAAGAAGCAGAAGCCTGTTACACGCTTCTCTAAAAGTGCTGCAGGTGAGAGAATCATGGAAATTACATACCCCAATCCCCTCAAAGAGAAAAAGGATCTGTCTCCGACAGATTTCACTGTGACCCAAGTCACAATGGGGACATCTTCTGAAAGTCTCCAGGGGGAAGCTCTTTCCGCGGTTGACGCCCTCTGTCAAAAGCTTCAAGAGACAAAAGAAGAGAAAAGGCTACTAAAAGAGAAAAACAAATATCTGCTCCAAGCCTTATAGAAGATGGGTAGTGCGCCTCCCACAACTGCCGCCGAGACTTCTGAGCTTCTCAGCCAGGAGAAGATCAACGAATATGCAAAAATTGGTGAGCAGGGTATGGCCGTTTCCGCTTGGAGGAACCAAATCCTCAAAGACAGCGAAAAAGTGATCGCCGAGTTCTCTGACTTATACCTGAATATCAGTAAGGTGAATAAAGAACTCCAAGCATTAGCAGGGCCCATATCAGAAGAGTTGGAACATGCCAGACTGTAGCACGAGGCCTGCCAACAAATGTTTGACTGTTCAGTCGAAGATCTGGTCAAGTTCGGCATCTTCGGCCATCTAAGGGCCCTCAACAAAATCATGTCCACTCTAGACTACCGGGTGGATCAGCTAGAATTTATTCTAGAAAAGATTGACAAGGTAAAGGAAGAGGCCCTGGATACAATGCATCAAATGGAGCGAATTGTTCTCAATATGTCTCCAGGGTTGCTCACTCCTTCCTTTACCTTAAGGACAGCTGATGAAACCATTCGGATCTTCAAGGAGATCGCTTCTCAAGCAACGGGGCTAGAGGTCACATTTGACACTGAATCTATCAACAACCTGTTGGCCTGTAGGGACTTCGTCGGGTTCCTCATTGAGGCGGAGAAGGATTTTTCCAAACTCCCAGAGAAGCTTATAGATGAGCGGGAGACTTGTGAGGTAATAAGTGATAGGCACAAGGATCCTTCTCAGGATCAACTTGGGCCAATAATTAACAAGTTTTTCGAATACCACGCTCAGTTCCATATCTCATCACCTGAGCAACATCAAAAGCAGGCTACCCCCTTTCGGCCGCAGGATGATGACGACAAGTAGCTTCTGCTTCTTCTTCTTCTTCTTCTTCTTCTTCTTCTCTCTCTTCTCCGACTTTCTGGTTGAAATGTCTAAAGTATGTTGGCACAAATGATGACATCATCCATGTTGCGTCATGGGATGATGTCATCCATCAAGTTGTCAAAAGTCAACATGACTTTTAGATATTTTGTAAATATCTTTGTAAATAGGTGGTTGGCTCCTTTTTGCCTTCTTTCCTTCTCCTCTTCTATATATATTGGAATACTTGTTGTATTCAGGGGTGAACATTTTTTAGATGAAAATAGAAGTGAGGAGAGAAAGACTTTGAGCTTTCTTGTAACAGAAGAAAACAGTAATACAAATATTGAGACTTTGTGCTGAATACCTATGTTATGTGTCAGAACTTTCTTATGTTAGATCTGCAAGTGTTTATTCTGTTAGATTCAGATCTACTTTTCTGTCATTTGCTCATCAGTATTGCTTTGTTTATTTATGCAAGTAGGTTTGGCTCTGTTTACTACCAACCTAAAAACATAAATCTTCTGACCTTTCTGCTTTGGAATTCATTTCTTTTCTCCCTTCGGACCTGTTTCTTCTTCCTCCTCTCTTTCACTCCTTTATCTTCACAGCCTGAAATAAACCTACTGGGATGAGATCCCAAACCCCCGAAGGCAGAATTTGTGAGACTTGCATAGATTCCTGCTAGTAGAATAACAATAAACTAGTTTCGCTTTGTTGTCTCAAAGAGGGGCTATGCCCTGCACACTGTTGGCTCGTCTATCCATAGATCTGTCCAGGCGACAGATTTTTGGACCAACAGTTTTTGGCGACTCCGCTGGGTAACGAATAGATCTTTTAGATCTATGATGGTGGTAAGATAGAAAAATCAGAAGAAATAAGAAAATCGCTGTCTGTTTGCAAATCTGAACTTTTGGATAAAAATCCAAAAAATTTGCAAAAAGTGCTCTGAATTGAAAATTTTCTTCTGAGATCCATAGATCTGGCCTAATTACAAAGCTTTAGTTCGCTAAGTTTTTATAAAAATTAGTATTTTTCCGTAGATCTAAGTTTTTAGCTGTTTGCAAAAAGTTTGAAACCCTCTAAAAAAAAAAAAAAGTCAAAATCAGATCCGAAAATCAGCTTGCTAATCTTCCCTGCTACCTTATCCTTGTTGTTATTTGTCATTTAACCGCAATCGGTTTTCTGAAGAGGATAGGTTTTAAATATTTAAAAAAGTATTTGCTGCTGGTTTTTATCAGAAAAACCAGAAAATCAGCAAGTACAGCCAAAAAGAAAGTTTAAATCTGCGCCATAATATCGCAGATCTGGAAGGTACAATGGCAAGTGAACCTTTTACGCGCAGCAGGAGAGCCCATGGAGAAGCTGATCCTACTTTAGATCTGCTTCAAAGGCACAATTTCAGCGTGACACCGGCACGTTTTTCAGCGCTAAGCTCAGCTAGCCAGTCATCCAGGAGCGTCTCACCTTCACGAAGAAAAAATCTTTCACAGGGGGCATCCACATCCCTTTGTAGTGCCTTGCTACTCAGCAGAACCACACTTCCAGCTCGTGTTCTCTTTCCAGATTTTCAGATGGCGGTACCATGGGGAAACGTAATGGGTCCTTTGGCTTTACCACATCCAGTTCACGCGCTCCCTCACAGAAATCGAAAGAATTTTCCTAAATTTGACGGGAGCAGAAATCAAAGCACGGATTCCCACATATCTGCATTCATCATGTCATGCAGTATTTTGGATATAACTCATGAAGATGTGTCGGTTCACCTTTTTCTGGAAACCCTACAAGGGCCTGCAGCTGAATGGTTTCAGCATTTGCCGGCTGGATCTATCACCAGTTGGGCCACCCTACGGGATGCTTTCGAAGACAGGTACAAGCCTTCAGAGGATGCATTTGCATTATTATCATGAATCACTCACCTGAAGAAAGAGGACAATGAGACCATGCGTGATTTTATCACCCGGTTTAATGCACTAATCAACCGTGTCCCTGTTGCCATGCTTCCGACGCTGGAAAATCAAAAGTGTTTCTTCGTAAACGCCTTGAGCTCTAAAGTTAGTTTCTTGCTCCTTCAAGAGCGAGTGGCTACCTTGATTCTCGCCCAAGCCGCTGCCATTCGGATAGAGGATAATCTGATAATATCTGGCAAATTAAAAAAGGAAGTAGCCAAGCCTAAATCTTTGGGCCCTTCGCCCACTACTTTGTCTGATCCATCCTTTCAAAAGATGGCGAATGACTTGCTTGCATTGAAGAAGCAGTTGGCTCAGGCCTCCCCCAGTTCCTCGTACCGGGATATTCCGCGGAGGAATTTCGTTCCCAATAATGTTTCACAAAGGCCGTGCCTACCTACAGCTGCTCCACGGTTGACGCTTGAGGCTCCTTTGGTCAACGCTCTGGCCGAAATCGAAGAAGAAGAGCAGTGTTATGAAGAACCTTCGTCTCAAGGCGAAGATGATCAAGATGTCGGTGAACCGGCTGGCGACTCTACTATCGGGTATATGGAATTTGATGAGGAAGAATCTGATGAAGAGGAGGGTACCCAGGGATACGCAAGCGGACATTCATATGATGTTTTTACTCGCTCGCAAGGAAAAGAAGCGGAAGTTGCTGCCCATGTCCAGCAGGAGAAGGCCGTGTCAAACGTGCCTCCGATTATTGCTAAAAGAGGTAATCCTCTTCCTACTCAACTCCATGGTAAATCTTTTACAAAGAAATCTTTTCCCCCTATCTCTCCTCCAAATCAATCCCCTCACATTCCTACTAAGACCACTAATCCTATTCCATCATTGCAAGGTGAGGGACTCATTCCCTCACCAACATAACCCTTGGCCGCATTTGATATCATAGATCATGCAAAAAAGACCAAGATCCAAATGTCTGAAGCTGAGTACCTTCAGTCAAACCTCGAACAGCTTGTAAGATTGACCAAATATATTCAGAGTCAAGCTGTTGCATCTAACCAGGTTTCCCCAAAAGTAATCCTTTCCACTCCCCCTGAATCCCACATAAATGTTGCTTCAACATCTGCATCAGGCAAGATAGAGCCTTTCTATCTCTCTCTCCTAATCAATGGCCATAAGTTGAGTAACTGCATAATTGATTCCGGGGCTTCTGATAACGTCATGCCGGAAAAAGTCGCCCATGCTTTGGGCCTCACTCTTACCAAGCCTTTCAGCCGATGTTATTCATTGGAAACCAAGCAAGTTCCGTTGGTTGGCCAAATCAAAGACGCGTAATTTGCATTTGCGGCTTTCCCAGATAAAAGAGTAAAAATGACAGTCCTTGTTGCTGACATTCCAGCAGCCTATGGAATTCTGCTGGGAAGAAGTTTTTGCAGCGAAGTTGGTGGAGAAATTCATATGGACTGGTCTAAAGCTAGAATTCCAGTCAAAGGCGTAATGCAGACTTTGGAGCCGGAATCACAAAAGAAGTACTTGGTTACTAGTTCTGAAGACCCCAAGGCCCAAATCCTTTTCGAATCATCAGGGATGGGGAACTACTTCTTATCTACTGAGACGGATAAAATGGGTGTTCTCATTCAGGAGAAGGATCTTAATGAGATCTGGACCTTGCAGTTTGATGGCAGCTGTACAACTAGTGGATGTGGCGCTGGGGCCGTGCTGATGTCTCCCGAAGAGGAGGTAATTCCTCTCTCGTTCAAATTGTAGTTTTTCAACACTAACAATACTGCTGAGTATGAATCTTTGTTACTTGGTATGCAAGCTGCAAAAGAAAGAGGAATTAAAAATCTAAAAGTACAAGGTGACGCAGAGCTAGTTGTAAATCAGGTCAAGAGGATATATCAAGTAAAAAATGAAAGGCTTAGGCATTACCGTAATGCGGTATGGGACAGCATCGAAAAATTTGATGCTTTTTCAACAGAATCCATTCCAAGGGCTTGAAATGACATGGCCGATTCATTGGCCGTTTCGGCGTCCCTCATGCTCCCACACCCAGGTTTGAAAACAAACAAGTACACCATTGAGGTGGTTTTCCGCCTGAGCGTGCCAGATAATTCTCAGCATTGGCAGGTGTTCAACGACGATAATCAACTCATTGCTTTTCTGGAAAATTCAGAAAATTTTAAAGAATTGCACTTCGAAGGGTCTACTTCCACTTGCCGTGAATCAGTCACTGATCAAGGCGACGAATCTGAAGGGAACGATGGCATATGTCAGCTCAAAGGAAATAAAATCCCAAAGGGCCTGGTTTCTCTGGAGCGGTTGTTCAACAGGCATGACCGTTTTGTAAAAAAGAAGAAGCGGGATGATCCTAACTCATCCCCATAAACCAAACCGGTCAATATAGGTTCAATAGAGCACCCACGATTTGTGAACATTGGCAAATGTTGCACACCTGAGGAGAAGCAAAAATTTGTCAAGTTGCTAAAAAAATATATGGACATATTGGCATGGTCCTATGCCGATTTAAAGTCCTTCAAGCCAAAGGACGTTCAGCATGATATTCCGTTGAAAGACGATGTCAAAGCCTTCCGCCAGAAGAAAAGGCACTATAATCCTAAGATCTCGGGTACTATCCAGGCCAAAATTCAGTAGATGCTAGATGTGAGAATCATCTTCCTGATCCATCACAGTACTTGGGTAGCAAACATTGTACCAGTGCACAAGAAAAACGGCGAAATACGCATATGCGTAGACTTTCATAATTTGAACCAAGCTTCCTTGAAAGACAACTACCCTCTTCTGATAATGGATCAAGTTCTGCAAGCAGTAACTAGATCAGAGATGCTGTCTATGCTTGATGGTTTTTTAGGCTATAATCAGATTGAAGTTTCAGTTGAAGATCAGTTTAAAACAGCATTCACTACTCCCTGGGGTACATTTGCCTACAGCAGGATGCCTTTTGGCCTAACTAATGCTGGCGCCACTTTTCAGCGGGCCATGGATTTCACATTCAAAGGCATGATGGGGAAATTCATTGTGGTTTACCTAGATGACTTAACCGTGTTCTCTAAACAACGAAATGATCATTGTGATCATTTGGAGCAAGTGTTGGTCAGGTGCCGAGAACATGGGATTTCCCTAAACCCAAAAAAGTCTGTTTTTGGAGTCACGGAAGGGAAGTTGCTAGGGCATTTGGTTAGCAAAGAAGGAACAAAGATAGATGCCGAAAGAGTTAAGGCTATTCAAAGCCTTACTCTGTCTACAAGCAAGACTGGTGTTCATTCTTTCTTTGGAAAGGTGAACTTTCTCAGGCGTTTGTTCCTGACTTTGCTGAGAAGACCCATCACATATTGAACATGATGAAGGGGTCACTGACTTTCAGATGGAGTGAAGAGGGAAAAAGGTCATTTGAAGAAATAAAAGCTTTAGTTGCTCATGCACCAGTCCTGGTATGTCCCGATTTCTCCAAGGACTTCATCATGTATAGTTACGCATCTGAGCATACTGTGTCCGTAATCTTAATGCAAAAGAACTCGGAGGATGTTGAATCTCCGATCGCGTTCATGAGTTCTCCCCTCAAGCCTCACGAACTAAAAATGACTCAACTAGAAAAGCATGCCTTCGCCATTGTCAAAGCAGTGAAGAATTTCAGGTATTACATTCTAAACTCGCATACGGTGGTGTTGGTCCCAGACACGGCGGTGAAATCAATTCTAACTCAGCAGGAGTTAGGAAGCTTGCAAGGAAATTGGATCGCAAAGGTCCAGGAGTATGACCTGGATATTAAACCAACCAAGCTAGTGAGGGGCAAGGGCCTGTGTCAGCTAATGGCTGAAAACAAAGATTCAGAAAACCCTAATGACAGGGGTGACTGCACCGACGAAACACAGGACCAGCAGGAAGAGCCTGATTCTCTGCCTCTGGTTCTATTTGTTGCAACTAGTGATGAGTGGTATTCCGACATCGCTTTCTTCCTTACCTACGGTGAATGCCCAATGCACCTAACTGTAAAGGAGAAGCACACTATAAAGCTCAGAGTGGCTAAATATGTCATCTGGGATGACGGTTTATATAAACGTGGGATAGATGGCATCTTTTTGCGATGTGTTGACAAACCCCAGCAAGTAAAACTTTTGGAAAGTTTTCACAATTCATCCTGTGGAGGGCATTTCTCTTCCTCCATAACTGCGCACAAGATCATTCGAGCCAGGTACTATTGGCCGACGCTCTTTCAAGACACAGCCATCTGGGTGGCGAAGTGTGAACCCTGCCAACAATTCGTCGGCAACCCCAAGTTGGCTGCCTTTCCCCTAAGGCCGGTCATTATCAATGAACCATTCAAGCAATGGGGAATTGATTTTATTGGCGCACTCAATCCTCAATCGAGTGCTGGACATAGTTATGTCCTTATAGCAACGGATTACTTCACCAAGTGGGTGGAAGCCATACCTGTCAAGCATGCCACTTCTAAGGTGGTTTGCCATTTTATTAAAGAAAATAACATTGTTAGGTTCGGCGTTCCAAACAAAATTGTTGCTGATAATGCTTCTAACTTCTCCTCACGAGAAGTTATTAGTTTTTGCTATGAATATGGGATAATTTTGGCTCATGCCTCAGACTATTACCCTTAGGGAAATGGTCAGGCGGAATCCAGTAACAAGAACTTGGTGACCATCATACGGAAGTTAGTAGATGAGAATCAACGAATGTGGCACAAGTCTTTATACGACGCTTTGTGGGCCGATCGTATTACTCCCAAGAGATCTCTCGGCATGTCACCTTTTCAAGTGTTATATGGCACTGATGCCGAGCTTCCCATTTCTGCGGAACTTCCTGCTTTACGTTTGGCACGAGCTATCGAAGATGAAACTTTCCAAAATTCTCTTAAAAAGAGAATCATTTATCTGGCAGAACTTGAAGAAAAGAGAGTAAGAGTGGTCGACAGGATCACTGAACATCAGAATCAAGTTAAGAGGCTTTTTTATAAGAAGGCCAAGCAGAGAGATTTTCAAGTGGGAGATCTCGTCCTTCTATGGGACAAGCGAAGAGAACCAAAGGGCATGCACGGAAAGTTTGATTCCCTGTGGAGAGGGCCCTTCAAGATCAAGCAGCTCAACGGAGAGAATAGCTTCTATCTCTCATATCTGGATGGAACCGAACTCCCGCTTCCTTATAGTGGGTAGCATCTGAAGATCTTCAGGAAGTAGAGCTTTCTCTCTTCTTTGTACAGTTTACTTTAAGTTGTGTGTTCGCTTTCGTCATGTGTTTGCTTTCGGTTTGTTGTGTGTTTCTTTTGCTCCTCCTCCGGTTGCCCTTATTTTTGACTCTATTACCCAATGGATAGGCACATGAGAACTAGGATTCTCTACCCTTGAGTTCGCTCAAGGATAGTCCCCAGAAAGAGCCAGCTGTTATCCCGTAAAATTGACAAGGGAAATTTTACCGATAACCATACCGAAATTTTGTTCCGATCCCTCATTAGGGATCCCTTGCGTTCGAAACATTATAAAATCCCTTCCCGGGAAATCTGGTTTTTCGAACTTAGTCTTTTGAGCCTTTTTTGGTTGGGCGCACGAAATTGCTATGTAACACCACCTTTTGGTGCGCCAAAGTATGTTGAACCTTCTCTGCGTGTGCCAAGGCGCATGCGCGTTTGTTGGCGCAACTTTTGTTGCTCCATGTTTTGGTGTGCCAAAGGGCGCACATAACTTCATGTCGACATAGCTTAAAATGCGCCAAAGGGCGCGTTTAATTTCTTGCTGCCAAACATTCTCATGCGCCAAAGGGCGCACACTTTTCCCTGTCAACAGCAACTCTCATGCGCCCTTTAAAAAGTGGGTGGCGCATTTATGACCAGCTCACCTATATATATGTGTTTACGTGCCCAAAATGTCATTTTCACTATTCGCTAAGCACGTGATTCTCTGAGTTTGTCAGCCTCTGCCTCGTCGTTTTCAACGCCTTGTGGACCCGTTGCACGATTTTTTGCTATTTGTCCAGGTGAGAGGTTTTTTTCTCTTTCTCATGTTTTGCGTTCTAGTTTTAGCTTGCTGGTTGGTTATTGATATACAATGTTGAGCTAGCCCTCCCCTGTGCTGTCTTTCCTTATTTTTCCTCTTCCCCCCTTCTTTCCAGATCTGCTGGTAGAGGGTGTTATTTTGAAAACTTGGTCTGAAAACCCCTTTGGCTTGAAAACATTATATATCCCAAAACAACCTTGGAACTGAAAAGGAAAAGGGGTTGAACCATGTGAAAACTCTATTTTTTCCTTGGGTGCACCAGCGCATCTTATTACACTATAAACAGTTGCGCCCCCATGGCGCATCTGTCCCCCTGTTACATGAGCAAAACCCGCGCCAATGGCACACCCATTTTGCCTGCTGCATCGTAAACTTCTACGCCCTCAAGGCGTGCCTCTTCCATATGCTACAAGCGCTGAACTTGCACCCCTAGGCGCACCAACCTTCCTTGATGCATCACTTTTTCATGCGTCAATGGCACACCCAGCACCCATGCAACATAAGCTTTATCGCAGGCGCATCCCTCCTTACAGTAACATTCGTGTTGTGCAAACCCTCCGTGCGCCGCACCATATTTCCTTTGACGCACAAAAAGTTCCTGTTACACACTTTTCCCATGCGCCAAAGGGCGCACCAAATCACAATGTAACATGAAAAGTCCATGCGCCTTTAGCACATCCTGTCCCCATGCAACACGCAACTTTCATGTGCCCTTTACTGGAATGCACTCTGTAGTATGCATGCGCCATGTGCCTTTGGCGCCAGTTTAACCTTTGCAACATCCTTTTCCTGTGCGCCTTATCTATTTTAGCCCTGTAAGCTGCATTTTTCCTGTGCCCAGGGCCTGAAAATCACTCTTTCTCCTGCTAACATTCCAATGGAAGATCAAATGGCTAATTCAACCTTTTCGGATTGGGTCTCGCTTCTTCTTCATGCAGATCAGCAACTAAGTTCGAAGGAACATATGTCTACATCCAGCAGGAGACCCACCAAACCAAAAGGAAAGGCTAAGCTTACGGAGGAAGAGATGAAATACAAATATCAGAGGGTCAGAATGCCCAAGTCCCAGGCCGAATGTAGCATGGACGTCAGAGACTCAGAATTGGGGCATATCGACATGGAGGAATTTTAGGCCAGAACTCAAAAAGTTACAAGGAGTCCATGGATGGAAAAATTAATAGGCAGTGCCCTGCACTTCGCCTGAGGAATCCCCGTCAGCGCCGTCAACAATGAATTTATGATGGTGGTTGCCCAGTGTTACAACAAAGACACAAGATGTGTCAAAAACAGCAAGGGCGAGGTAGTCATTAACCTCACTGCCCGTCATTTTGAGATCATACTCGGCATCCCTCACCACCGGCACTTTGTGGCCGTTAGCCAAGCAGAGTGCATCAAGGCCTGGGAAGACAATGAAGACCAATGTATGCAGCTAATGAATGAAGTATATCTGAAAAATAAGAAGGTGGTAACCCGGTGGCCCCAAATCATCCACCGCAGCGACTTCTCAGAAGAGCTCAGCGATACCATTACCTTCCTGAGCAGGGTCTTCTGGCTTTCTGACGCCCATTACTTCCATAAATGGATGATGCGCTACTTAGAAACAATCAACAAAAATTTGCCTGATCAGCGCTTTTGTTGGGGGGAAATTATAAGCAGCACCATCTCCGAATAGCTACAACAATTCAGCACAACGGGAGTATTCCATATGAACTCCTACGTGGTCTACGCTTTAGCGTCAGAGAGGGATTATCCAGGCCTAACACGGAGTGGAGTTTGGCCTCAGGTCAAAATATACGAGTATTATCCAGAGTTGAGGCTGGAGAATAGCATCTCCCAGTTCACAAAATTTAACGATGTGTTTTTCTATCACATCATCTGCCTGCTGAGGCTGAATATGACTCATAGTCGTACAACCAAAAACATAGTGGCAGCCACGGAGAAATGGGGAGCCCTGTTCACCCAATTTCCTACATTCACCTATCTAAGGGCTGCCAACTTTTTGGGAGAGCCAACTAGGCTACCAAGGTATGCTGGGCCTAAGCTGATTCTGCTGGAACTATCAAGGCAGCTAGTCACATACCACGAAAAATGCCTGAAAAGGAAGAAGGGTGGAACTCCTTTCCCCCTCACAGTGGGCCGATACACATGCCCTACCCACCACAAGGCGAAGGAAATGTTTACAGAGCTGGAGTTCCTTAATTTGAAACACGACTTCCCAGCCAGGCCTACCTTCAACCCAAGGGGCTGCCTGCTAAGGGCAAAGCTTGATCCGATCCATGTTCCTCAGATCAAGGATATCTATATTGACGTCCTCCATGAGGTAGAGCTCAGAAGAAAGGATCATTCTCGCCTAGCATTGGCAGAAATCGTCCAATATGGGGTAGCCATTGTCCCCAAAGGCTTCTAAACTACGGAAGATGAAGTAGACAAGGTATATAATGATACAGATGGGGATGATTGGCCCTTCCCGGCCATTGATAGAACTAAAGCTCCTCAGACAATTGAGGAGAGGGTCAAGGAAACTTTGCAGAGGACAGAACATTGGTGCCGGATGAACGGCCTAATCTACCTCGGGGTTGATTTCACAACATCCCCATTGGGCAACACACCTTCATGATCCAAGAATCAGCTTAAAGGCAAAGGTGTAGAAGGTGAATCCAGCACCATTCAGGAAGAAGCCCCTGAGAGTCCTCCTTCCGCGGCACTCGAGCAGGTAATATCTCTAGTCACACCAGAGAAAGAAGCAGAAGAGGAAGTTCCAATTGGCCCATCCACTCAGGATGTCGGCATTGCTACCACAACAGAGGTCCCTTCTATCCCTTCTTCTTCTCTTCCTTCCCCTTCTCGAGTGACTCAAGCGACCATCCCTTTGGTCGTGTCCTCTGTCCCTTCTTCTACTCTTTCCCCCGCTTCTTCGTCTATCTTGTCCTCTCTCGCTGATTTGTCCTCCTCCATTTCTTCCCTCATCTCTGGGCTCCCTTCCCTTCCTATGTCTTCCGCAGCTGCAGTTTCCCTTCCTTCCGTGGACACTTCTTCAGCTATTCTCTCAATGCCGCCGCCGCGTGTCTCCACGTTTTTCCCCTCTTCTACTGTAGCTGCCTCCTCCTCTGTCTTTGGTCCTTCTTCCATAGGACCATCCTGGATCTCTCAGCAGCTAAGCCAACAAAAGAGGAAATTTCCCATCGCTCCGATGGACTTTTTACTGATCCCAGCCAAAGGGGCAAAGAAGCAGAAGCCTGTTACACGCTTCTCTAAAAGTGATGTAGGTGAGAGAATCATGGAAATTACATACCCCAATCCCCTCAAAGAGAAAAAGGATCTGTCTCCGATAGATTTCACTGTGACCCAAGTCACAATGGGGACATCTTCTAAAAGTTTCCAGGGGGAAGCTCTTTCCGCGGTTGACGCCCTCTTTCAAAAGCTTCAAGAGACGAAAGAAGAGAAAAGGCTACTAAAAGAGCAAAACAAATATCTGCTCCAAGCCTTACAGAAGATGGGTAGTGCGCCTCCCACAACTGCCGCCGAGACTTCTGAGCTTCTCAGCCATGAGAAGATCAACGAATATGCAAAAATCGGTGAGCAGGGTATGGCCGTTTCCGCTTGGAGGAACCAAATCCTCAAAGACAGTGAAAAAGTGATCGCCGAGTTCTCTGACTTATACCTGAATATCAGTAAGGTGAATAAATAACTCCAAGTGTTAGCAGGGCCCATATCAGAAGAGTTGGAACATGCCAGACTGCAGCACGAGGCCTTCCAACAAATGTTCGACTGTTCAGTCGAAGATCTGGTAAAGTTCGGCGTCTTCGGCCATCCAAGGGCCCTCAACAAAATCATGTCCACTCTGGACTACCGGGTGGATCAGCTAGAATTTATTCTAGAAAAGATTGACAAGGTAAAGGAAGAGGCCCTGGATACAATGCATCAAATGGAGCGAATTGTTCTCAATATGTCTCCAGGGTTGCTCACTCCTTCCTTTACCTTAAGGACAGCTGATGAAACCATCCGGATCTTCAAGGAGATCGCTTCTCAAGGAACGGGGCCAGAGGTCGCATTTGACACTGAATCTATCAACAACCTGATGGCCTGTAGGGACTTCGTCGGGTTCCTCATTGAGGCGGAGAAGGATTTTTCCAAACTCCCAGAGAAGCTTATAGATGAGCGGGAGACTTGTGAGGCAATAAGTGATAGGCACAAGGATCCTTCTCAGGATCAACTTGGGACAATAATTAACAAGTTTTTCGAATACCGTGCTAGTTCCATATCTCATCACCTAAGCAACATCAAAAGCCGGCTACCCCCTTTCGGCCACAGGATGATGACGACAAGTAGCTTCTACTTCTTCTTCTTCTTCTTCTTCTTCTCTCTCTTCTCCGACTTTCTGGTTGAAATGTCTAAAGTATGTTGGCACAAATGATGACATCATCCATGTTACGTCATGGGATGATGTCATCCATCAAGTTGTCAAAAGTCAACATGACTTTTAGATATTTTGTAAATATCTTTGTAAATAGGTGGTTGGCTCCTTTTTGCCTTCTTTCCTTCTCCTCTTCTATATATATTGGAATACTTGTTGTATTCAGGGGTGAACATTTTTTAGATGAAAATAGAAGTGAGGAGAGAAAGACTTTGAGCTTTCTTGTAACAGAAGAAAACAGTAATACAAATATTGAGACTTTGTGCTGAATACCTGTGTTATGTGTCAGAACTTTCTTATGTTAGATCTGCACGTGTTTATTCTGTTAGATTCAGATCTACTTTTCTGTCATTTGCTCATCAGTATTGCTTTGTTTATTTATGCAAGTAGGTTTGGCTCTGTTTACTACCAACCCAAAAACATAAATCTTCTGACCTTTCTGCTTTGGAATTCATTTCTTTTCTCCCTTCGGACCTGTTCCTTCTTCCTCCTCTCTTTCACTCCTTTATCTTTGCAGCCTGAAATAAACCTATTGGGATGAGATCCCAAACCCCCGAAGGCAGAATTTGTGAGACTTGCATAGATTCCTGCTGGTAGAATAGCAATAAACCAATTTCACTTTGCTGTCTCAAAGAGGGGTTATGCCCTGCACACTGTTGGCTCATCTATCCATAGATCTTTCCAGGCGAAAGATTTTCGGACCAACAAGAATATAGGAACTCCCATTTATAAGAGTGGTTATAGGAGTTTGAATAGGACTCCTTATTTTTAGGAGGTCCATTCCTATATATTTGTAATTCTTATACTGTAAAGATATTGAATATGATTGATTAAATTCGTGCTTATGCACATTTGAGCCTTTGGATCTTCCCATAAATGGGACTCCATTTTCATTCTAGAGTTACATGCACATTTCTTCAGTTACAACATGCATGCAATATCATACAATCCATTTCAATCAAAACAATTAGTACATTAAAAACTAATTAAGGACAAAAGGAACAAATCAGGGATGTACCATCTGTATTTGTTCTTATCTGACATATTCATGCATGGAGAGTAACACTATAACTCTCTCCCTAATACTTTCTCTTGTGCATGAGATTTTCCAAAAAAATGTAATTTGTGTGAGATCACCCAAAAACTCACACTTGGCATGAGATCACCCAAAAAAATAACATTTGGCCTAAGATCACACAAAAAACTCACTCTTCACAACATTTTCGGGATACTTTTCTATCCTTTACAGTATTTTACATCAAGTGCACACTTTCCTTTACTAGTACTTTTATACACTTTTACATACTTTTCTCACATTTTTCATATACATGAATTTGACTACTCATTTGCTCTTATTTTGCAGGTTTGTCCTTAATATGAAAAAATAAGAATCCTCCAACAACAAATACAAACACAACAATAGGTAAAACACAATGCATGTGCTTCACCCCTATAGTCATTTTTCTTTCCTAGTCTCCACGCTTCACTTTATATCATTCCACACTTCACTTGTCCACTTGGCACACTCTTTATTACACGATCTATAGGATCATAAGGTATCCATATTTTATCTAATTTATGTTATCAATTATTCACTCAATAATATAAAGTGGGGGAAAAATTAGATGCAAAATCACGTACTTGGGTACATTTATAGCTCCTAAAAGTATATCAGCATTTATATGCTTCTTAAGAAAGAAAACTAGTAATTGACGACTATCTTTGGCCTCTTTTATTTGTCTCTTGTTTTCTATTTGGTCCTAAACACCGTAAAGCCCAGTTGGAACTTTAGTCATTTATCTTTCATGGCTTCAGACATTAGCACCCAACCATGACAACAACGCCTAGGCACTCCTATCCCCTATGGGTGCACCTAACTCTTTTTTACCTATCTCGCTCTTTTTGGGTATCTTTTATCTTTTGGGAATATTTTCACATATAAGTCAGCCTTGAAGTTGTTAATTACAAAATTCATACAAGGGAATAATATAAATACATAGTTATGTGTTTAAAATTATGGGCCAATCATTAAGCATTACTATCATCACCTAAGTTTGCATTCAAAAGGCACCTAAAGCACTCAAATGCATCAACCTAGCATCTATTCAAGGTACGATGGATGCGTACTTTTGTATACACATCATAAGAAGAGAATTTTCATTCTATTCCATCTACACATTCTACTACATTGTTATATTCTAGCTACATCCCGCTATCAAGTGTAACTTACACAAGGGTATCCTAGGGAATAATTTATACACACACACACACACACACACACACACACACACACACACACACACACACACAATAAATACATGGAGTTTTATATGTAGTGCAATGCTCAGTTGTAAGTTCACTCTCAAAGCAACCATCGGGGTCACTCTGAATCACCATTATGCATTTTAATTTTTTAGGTTTGATGCAGTTTGTGGGCTTGTGCATGTGAACTTATCCTTTGCAGGTTACAAACACCTCTAGCGATTATAGTTAAAATATTAAGTGATCAACAAGGAACAACTGTGAAATCCTTGAACACAACCGAAAGAAGATTCCAATCCTCTATGAAATCACCTGTCATCAGGAGTAGTCATCAGCACTTACGTGCCTCGATCATGTTATGGGAGATTGTGTCCAAATCTGTTCATGCATTCCATATTTTACAAATATTGATTGCGACACTATTTGTATTCTTTCCATCATTTCTCCCCGCCCAGATCAGTTCCATGTTGCATAAAAATCATCTAAGTCTTCTTATACCATATTCTTGCTAAGGGTTTCATATTCTACATCTTATTTTGTTTGTGTCATTTCTATATTTTATCATTTATATCAGTTACTTTGGAATATTAAATTTGATTCAAATTAAGTTAAACCACAACCAATTAGGCCATTGATGTATTTTCCCTTAGCAGGGATTCCATACTACCTAATCACATGTAGTATGAATCAAATTCTTATATCCCACTATTTCCTTGACTATTGGGCCTCTCTCTAACTGTAAAATCCTTTGGGAATCCCCTACTACGTATAGTTGTGCCCCCATATGGCTATGCATCGAAAAGAGATTATAAATCCACACTACCAAAAGTATAATGGACCTCACTACAATCTATTTCCACAACCAAATAATTCACTAAATGCACCCATATAGGGGTCCCAAAATTAAACTATAACATAAAATCTAGTTCATCCCTACATATCATTAACAAAAATAATGGTACTAATCCATCTACCTCATGACTCAATATATGTGCCACAATCATTCCTATAATCACCTTCAGGATACACAAAATCTATGTAGAAAATACAACACTTAAAATTGAACTGTCAATGATCTTGGATGATACCCCTAACTACCTATAGCCCACCATTTTAAGGCCTTCATCTCTTCCATGCTCGTCAACACATCAGAAAACTAATTAACAACTTGAATGTGTAACCCCAAGGTTACATGAACATCTTTCAATGTAAGTACAGCCTCTATAGTATGTTCTCTAAACCTCCACTTGAATGTGTTGTACCTAAACTCTAAGTGTCTCAATATATATATATATATAATCTAGATCCAATAGGATATACACCATCTACATAATTCCTCCAAAATCCAATATCTACAACTGTGCAACATCATGTGCTGATAACCCCCTCAATAACTCTAGAAGCCATGATACATCAGCTAATCATGACAGTCATAACCTCAATGGAAATTGCAAAATATATAACAACATGCACCCATCATATTCAAATCCCTAATAATCATCAAAAATATGACTCAAATTACCAATAATCAAAACAATTAAAGTTATTTTCAAACACCATTGGCCCTATACGTCCTTAGAGGTTTATCCATTGAGAAAAAATCACACTTTTTTTAAGTACATCGGTAACCCAGGCTTAACACCATCAACCAACATGAAATCCTTTCACAATCTAAATGGAATTGACCCCTAAATATTCAATGTCATTAACCATGCTATGTAAATACAACACCATCAACCATGATATCATCAATTGTTCTAAGATGAAAAATCTCGTCTAGCCTAGGGGTCCATGACCCTTCCTAGAAATAACTTCAAAAACTCAACATAATGACTCTAAAGATTAAAAAATGCTCTCAAACCCATCTAGACATTAACCTTATCTACATTTAGATTATTTTTGTGAAAATTACATTAGCTAAATTTGTCTCATCATGCAGTTTTTTCTCCTAGCTACACTTTCCCACTTTATAAACATAACCTATCATGCGACACACAACGTTGGTTTCCCTAACTTCACCACCTTATCCACTACCTTCTACCCTCACCATCATCACTCAAACTACTCAAATTGGATAATATTATAGCCTATTTTATCCCAATATCAATTAACAAAGTGACAAATGAACTCCCACCCTTACTATTCATCACAATTATAAAAATAATTTTGATGCAATTTTCTCCACTATTCAAACCTTCACCTTTTCGAAATTAAGAATCATATAACATTTTACTAATTCTGCCATGATTATGGCGAAGAGCCATTCATTTTAACATATTTAACACAACTCGGCAAGAGTTTGCTAAAAAATCTCATTTCTCCACATTTTTGTCATCTTAATGCTTGGCTACATCATTCCCATGATATCTTAGCTGGGTGATTTATGTCTTATTTAACTAATTATCTTTAGGTTTTTTAAACCCAAAACAATAAAAAATGAGTTTCAAATTCTATTTTTGAACTTAAAGCTGTGGATGTGGAACACGAGGGTTGTAAGAAAATAATGGTAATGGAGGGGGCATCCGTTGACTTGACTTATAATCTAATAATAAAATTTAAGGACGTCATGCTAACAGTCCTAATAAATTTAATCATTGATAGATATTGTTTCAAAGAGTCAGAATTTTTTCACCTCTATTCTAATAGGAAACTCATATTATCATAAGTATTAAAATAAAATAGCAATACCATGTGAAATATGTAATGGATACATCGAATAGGATGCATAGAGGAATTTAAACATAAGAAAGTGAAACAAAGTAGGAGGAAAAAGGGTAATGAATAAGGTATTTGAAGGAGGAGAAAATTTAGGGCAGATAAATTTTTTGGGGAACTAATACCAAACTTTTCTTTGTTACAACTAGGCACCTATGAACCATGTGTCAATTTTGTTAATTGTTTGAAATAGAAATGGGGTTTCGTGTAATGCTCATTGAGGGAACATAATTTGAAGATATCTTAGATTAATAAAAGGTATGGTTGATCAATTTTTTCAATGTCAGTTTTTTTATTTTCAATGTTAATCCTTGTGATTTATGGGTAGTTAAAACATACATCAATTCAGGAGAAGTTGTTTGCACATCCCTAGATAATTTAGAGATAGAGACATGTCATGTTGATTCAATGTCGTAGCTGAATTTAACAATAAAAAACATGGCAAAAAACTTGGTTTTATGCCATATTTAGAGACCCTTATCTTAAGACATTCTCCTTATTTTCCTTGGAAATGAAAAATATTAGACTCAATAGTTTTCCTTTTGGATTTTAATCAAATATTGCCTACTCAACATTCTAGATTCTTAGCACATTCAATGTGAAGAGTTATCATGTGCATATATATTAAGAAAGGTATTAATGACCCCTAATCTAGTGTAAAAATTTTCACTTCTATTAATATTATCATGAAGGTTTAAACACACGGCCTAACATTACTTCGTTAGAAATTATCTCGTCAACCTAGTTGACAAATAAAGGGAAATGTTAATTAGTCTTTAAGTAGAACCCATTGGTGTAATGCATAGAGAGGTGGGTCGTCATGTCACATCATAGAGACTCCTTTTCCACGTCCAATAGAAAGAGAAACTTGTGCATGTTCACAATGTAAAATATGCATGTGTTAGATACAAACACTCTACATTTAATGTTTCTTATGTCACTAATTTCATACACATCTACAATTAATGTTTCTCTTTATCTATTAAGGTAACTATCAGGATTTCCCTCACCAAAAATCCCATTGTTGTCATCTACCAATGACCACCAAAAAAAAACATTGAACTTCTATTTCCCTAATGCATGTCAGGCACATCCACTGAGACTATTGTTTAGAAACACATATCAACGTAATTATTGTTTAAAGCATGGAAAAAGAAGAAGAATTGATTTTTGCATATGCTTTTGGATCCTTCTTTGATGTTTTATCTCATCCAAGGTTATTAATAGGGAATGTTTCAGTTTCAATATTATAATTTAGTTGATCGGTTTGAAGATTAGAATCTAGTGATGAGCCAACCATTTTGATAGCATGGAATTTTTATAATATATGGATTTCATTCAAGGATAGTTTGGAGTGATGTCATACCATATGTTTGTACAGGTCCATGCCTTAGGCTTGGGGATCCAAACCGGATCCCAAGCCTTGAGGCATGGCTTGGGAAAAGAGAAAATGCAAAACGCGTACGTGTTTTGTGTAGTATAAAAATTATGCATGCTTTTGACATGCTTCTATTTACACAAATAAATATAAGTATAAGTATAATTTTTTCATTTATTATTATTTATATTTTATTATTTATTATACTTTAAATTTATTTAAATAAATAAATAAAAGTATAAGTATAAGTTTTTCACTTATTATTATTTATTATACTTTAAATTTATTTATGTAAATATAAGAAATTAGGGTCACTCTGCACCTTATGGAATTAGTCTCACAGCTCCATGAGTCATGGTTTAGGAGATAGTTTTTTAAAGTATAGTTTGGTTAGTACATAGGTAATTTTTCAAGATTTCAGCATTCAGCTTAAATCTTTTAGCATTTGACTTCTACAATCAAAACTGTAAACCATAGGCCATAAACCTAAACACTAAACCTTTAACAATGATCCCTAGACCCTAAACCCTAAACCTTAAACATTCATCCCTTACCCATGAGCCCTAAACCCTGAGCCTTAAGCCCTAAACCCTAAGACATAAGCCCTAAAACCTAAACCCTAAACCATGAACCATGAGCTCTAAATGCTAAACCCTAAACCCTGAACCATAAAAACTAAATCCTAAATCCTAAACCTTAAACACCGAATGCTAAACCCTAAACCCTAAGCCTTGAACATTACACCCTTATCCCTAAGACCTAAAATCTAAACCCTAAACCCTAAACCATATACCCTAAGCCCTAATCCCTAAACCATAAACCATAAACCATAAAACCTAAACCTTAATCCCTAAATATTAAATCCTAAACCCTGAACCCTGAACCCTAAACCATAAACCCTAAAACCTGAACCATAAACCATAAACCCTTATCCCTAAACACTAAATCCTTAACCTGAAACCCTAAACCCTAAACCCTAAACCTTAAACCCTAAATCCTTAACCTTGATCCATAAACCCTAACCATAAACACTAAACCCTAAACCTAAAACCTAAATCCTAAACCATAACCCTAACCCTAAACCCTAAACCCTAAACCCTGAACCATGAGCCCTAAACCCTAAACCCCAAACCCCAAACCATATTTCATCAATATTTCCTATTCTCATGCCTAGAACCATCATTGAGTCTGCTTGTAGAACTACCTTGTTTATAAGAGGTGGGACAAGTAACTAAGTGGATATGACATCTACCGTGTGCCTTGTAATGCATATATTACACATCTCTTCCAAACTTGTTTCTCCCCACATATACTTGCACTCTTGAATGTAAATTTATTCACACTTCGAAACAAATTTCACATTTCTCATAATTCCATCTATGGTATTATGCAAGCCAGTATGACCCATTGGAAGCTGGAAAAAATAACCATCACAACAAAAAAATTAATCTTAAAGGAAACAAAAGAAACATAGAGAATATATCAATGCAAAGGTATAGGACCATAATTGAATTTCTTGTAGTATCCTCTCCTCTGGAGAAAGATAAGGTTCAAGTGTTCTACTGGAATGGATAGTAAACTTGACAGAACTTCCTAAAGTGTTCAAAATAAGCATAGAAACATGGGAATGGCTAAGAACACTAAGGGGTTATTAATCGCCTAGTAAATCTTTCTTGTTTAGTTCTAAATGGGAGCTACCTAGTCTATGACTTAGTAACCTTCCATTCATTGATAATTCCTTATATGATAAACCTATGGATGTTTTCAAAATCCCTTGAACAAAAAGATGGGGGTAGTCATCAATCCTAGTGAAGGGTGTGATGTGATTTCTAAGAAACTTGAAATTCATATAGATTAAGAGGTCATAACATGAATTTACAAATATCTCTATCATTATAAATGGAAGCCAAATAACAGTGTCTCCCTGTACATCCAAGGATTGAGGACTATTGGGGTCTTTGGAAGGATTGGACAGTTAGGAATATGATATTTCCCTCCTTCAAAATATCAACAGATGAAAAACATTAAATTTTGATGACTCTCTTTGAATATTCTGCCTACAAATTCATTGAACCCTGAACTCTGTGACCTAAACCCTTAACCCTCAACCAAGAGACCTAAACCCTAAACTATAAACCCTAAACCCTAAAACCAAAATAATAAATCCTAAACCCTAAACACTAAATACTAAACCCTAAAACCTAAACCCATAACCCTAAACCCTTGACCCTAGACCCTAAACCCTAAATACTAAATCTAGAGCCATGTGCTCTAACCCCTAAACCTTAAACTAGTAACTTTGAACCCCAAACCTTAAGCCATAAACCATGAATCCTAAAACCTAAACCCTAATCCCTAAACCTTAAGCCTTGAACCCTATACCCTAATCCTTGAGCCCTAAACCCTTAACCTTAAACCATGAGCCCTAAACCCTAAATCTAGAGCCCTGATCTCTAACCCCTAAACCTTAAACCTGTAACTCTGAACCCCGAACCCTGAGTCATAAACCTTAAACCATGCACCCTAACCCCTAAACCCTTAGCCCTGAGCCCTAAACCATAAACCCTAAGCCTTAAGGCCTAAATTTTAAATCCTAAAGGTCCCTAAACCCTAAAAACTAAACCCTAAACCCTAAAACCTAAACTCTAAACCCCAAGCACTAAATCCTAAACCTTAAACCATAAGCCCTAAACCCTAAACCCTAAACCCTAAACACTACACAATAAACCCTAAACCCTGAAATTTGTGACCTAAACCCTTAACCCTAAAACCTAAACCCTAAACCTCGAGCCTTAAACCCTAAAACCTAAACCCTTTGCCCTAAACCCTGAACCCTGACCTGTAAATCTTAAACCCTAACTCCTAAACCCTAAACCGTAAACCCTAAATCCTCAACCCTAAACCTTAAACCCCGATCCCTAAACCCTAAACCCTATACCATAAACCCTAAGCCCTAAAGCCTAAACTCTAAGCCCTAAATCCTAAATCCTAAACCTTAAAACCTAAACCATGACCCTTAAACCCTAAACATTGAGCCCTAAACCCTAAACCCTAAGCCTTGAACCCTAGTCCTTAAGCCATAATCCCTAAGCCAAAACCCTAAACCTTGAACCCTTACACATAAACCCTAAACCCTAAACCCTCAACCCTGATCCCTAAACCCTAAACCATGAACCCTTTTCCCTAAACCCTGAACCCTGACCTTTAAACATTAAACCATAACTCCTAAACCTTGAACTATAAACCCTAAGTCCTCAACCCTAAAACTTAAACACTAAATCCTAAACCCTAAACTGTAAACCTTAAATCCTCAACCCTAAACCCTAAAAACTAAACCCTGAACCCTCAACTATCAACCCTCAACCCTGATCCCTAAACCCTAAAACCTTAACCTTGAGCCATAAACCCTAAACCCTCAACACAGGGTTCATTTTAAGAGACCTCTTAGAAATTGGAGGTGGAAAATACTTGGTGAATATCCTCGGAACTGGTTTCACGGGAAGGTGAATTTTTTGGG
This sequence comes from Taxus chinensis, assembly GCA_019776745.2. Taxonomy (NCBI): domain Eukaryota; kingdom Viridiplantae; phylum Streptophyta; class Pinopsida; order Cupressales; family Taxaceae; genus Taxus; species Taxus chinensis. The sequence goes on from CM034155.1 coordinate 623,447,686, forward strand.
GGTTTGACAGAAAAAATTTCACCTAATTTTTAAGTGGTGGGACAGAAGGATGTAGATGCGCGATAGAGATTTATTGACGAGCGTCAACAAGGTGGTTGACATGCGTAAACCATATTGTTAATGCACATCAGCAAATCTCTGTCACGTGTCTACAACCTCTGCCATCTAGTTGCATAACAAAAAAATCTCTGTGTCACACATCAAAAAACTCTTTGTCACGTGTCAACTTCCTCCGCACTCCTATCGCACATCAACAAACTCTCCCTGTTACGCATCAACAAACTCTTTTTCACGCATCTGTAGCCTCCACCCTCCTGTCACGTGTTTACTATACTTGATAATACATATGCCCCCAGGTGGTATGAGTGAGCTAATAGTGTTCTACCTGGTGAATAATATAGGATTATATAGGGGATAGTTTTAAGGGTAGGCGAAGTCGACCCCTAAAAAAATTAAACTGTAATTTTTAGGCGAACAGGTCACTAAGCCATACTAGAAAATTCACCTTTTCAATTTTTTTAAAAATGGAATATTCACCATATTACGAATATTTTCCACTAAAATTATCCCTTCCTTAACCTTGACCCCTAAACCCTAAACCTTAATCCTTGAGCCCTAAACCCTAAACCCTCAACCCTTAACCCTGAACCATAAACCCAAAACTCTAAACCCTAAACCATAAACCGTAAACCATGAATTCTAAGCCCTGAGCCCTAAACACTAAACCCTGAAATTTGAACTATGAGCCTTAAACACTAAACCTTAAACCCTAAACTCTAAACCTTGAGTCCTAAACCCTAAACCCTGAGCCCTAAACTCTAAACCCTAAATCATAAACCTTCACCCAAAGGAAAGTCCTAAAAAGATCATTCAGCATGTTTCAGTGTGTAGGGAATAGTGTTTAAGGTGATCGATTGACTCATTTTGTTTTTATGAGAGACTACTTCCTTTGAAGGCCTAAAAAGGCATTTTTTGTCATTTTGTAGTTAATTGAACACCCTTCAGAACAAGCTAAAATGAGCTAGTCATGTCACCGAGTTATCAAGGACCATTATTTGTGAAGTATTAAGGCGTCGTTTATCTCCATAAGAGACATATGAGCAAAAACATGTATGAGAATCATGATTTTGATTCCATGAAAGGATTATTTTAGAGCTAGGAAAGGTGAGGGGATGATCTTTATATGGAGCGCCATATTTCTAAGAATGAGCAATCATCTAAGTTCACTTGATGAAATCCACTTGGTACTATTTGTAACAACTCATTCAACACCTAGTAGTGTTATCACACCTTAAGGAGGAGGCACATTACAATCACCTCATTTTGGCCATATGACAGGAATCCCATTCAGGGAACAATCCTCTATCTACAAAGTGAGGATCTCTTTTTAGTAAGAAGTAGACAATCATCATAGAGTTAATTCATGGTCACTAAAGTGAATTATGGATCAAATTTAAAAATTAGTACCAATTCAAGCAGTGGTAGGGCCAAAATCTATTTTAGAATGTCAAAAAACCTAAAAATGACTATATGCTTTCCTAAAAAAAAGACCGACTACACTATATATGCCCTCAAAGTTTTAGGTCATTTGCTAAAATCCTGAAAATGAGTAAGTACTGACCAGATTAGATTTTGAAAAACTATCTTCTAGATTATAACTGTTGGAGCTACGAGGCCACTTCCATAAGGTGCAGAGTGACCCTAATTTCTTATATTTAATAAAATAAATTTAAAGTATAAGAAATAATAAAAGAAATCTTATACTTAAAAACGTACGCATTTTGACTTGTTTGAAACGTGTATGCGTTATAGGTTCGGTGATTATCTAGCCAAATAAATTAAAATGCGAGCGCGTTTTAGCAAAATGCGTGCTCGTTTTGCTATTTTTCATATTCTTGTCCGCTTTTTGGCCCC